>CM060918.1:200113305-201363305 GCA_030737875.1 Allium sativum | reverse complement strand
AAAGATATGGTACTAACTTCATACTTGCCTTACATTGAAGATAGAGCTGACAAGACGAAATTGCAAAACAGGAAATTGAAGCTTCACACGAACGACGGTGAGTATTGGCGTTCAGTTGATTTTTGTCATCCTGTTACTTTTGACACGCTGGTTATGGATTTGAAGCTCAAGCAAATGTTGATGGGAGATTTGAAGAGATTCGTGAAGAGGAAGGATTACTACAAGAAGATTGGTAAAGCATGGAAGCGTGGTTATTTACTTTATGGTCCTCCCGGAACTGGCAAGTCTAGTTTGGTCGCAGCAATGGCCAACTTCCTTAAGTTTGATGTATATGATCTGGAGCTAACTGGAGTGCAAGATAATAACGCGTTGAAAAGATGCTTACTGGGGACAACAAATAGGTCCATAATTGTTGTTGAGGATATAGATTGCTCTATTGAGGTCACAGAAAGGGATGAGAGTAGTGCAGATGATGAGAACGGTTCAGGAAAGAGAGCGCAAAAATTAACGCTATCAGGGCTGTTGAACTTTGCAGATGGCTTGTGGTCGAGTTGCGGAGAAGAAAGGATCATTGCTTTCACGACCAATTATAAAGATCGAATTGATCAAGCACTGTTAAGACCTGGGCGGATGGATATGCATATTCATATGGGGTACTGTAGCATGTCGGCCATTCGTATGTTGGCTATGAATTATCATAACATTGATGATCATGTTTTGTATGAGAAAATTGAAGAGCTGGTTAAGGAAGTGGAGATCACACCTGCTGAAGTTGCTGAAGAGTTCATGAGGAGTGAAGATAAGGAGACTGTGCTGAGAAGTCTGATTGAACTCCTGGTGGAGAAAAAGAAAAAGGAAAAATTGTAGTCACAGTGATTAGGGAAAATAAATTTTGGCTGAAAATGAGTTAAAACATGGAGTGTTTTTTTTTAATATAAAATCATGCAAGCTGTTCAGTTTATATGTTTTACTCAATAAATACTTTATAAAGCAACTTACATAACTTCTTAAGGTCTACAAGTTAGTGAAACATGATTTTCGGTGTTGCCAAAATTCGTTTTAGGTATTCAAAATAACAAACAGCTGTCATTCTTCACTACATTTGTTGTGGCATTTTTGAGTTACGCATAAATATTTCTTCCTGCTGGTTGAAATTTGGAAAGATGGCATATTATATGACATATAAATAGGAATCAAATGTTAATATCTAGCCCATGAAAAACCAAACACTTAAATCTGTCTATTTGTATAACTATATTTCTGAATCTTAATTTTCATATAAAGCATAGAGGTTGGATTCATCTTGTTCGACATACCTGATTTGTGTTTTTCTTATATGCGCAGATATGTTAAAAAATTCCCATGTAAGCCTCCTTAACAAATCAAGACATGTCATGAGGTAAGTCTTCTATTACGAGATGCAGCTTTTTTGATATTATGTCCCCTGATTAACAGGCCCGGCCGCAGGGCAAGGCGACCAAGACGGTCGCCTTGGGCATCCGGTCCGGTGTGGGGCAGCAGGGGAGACGGTGATATGTTTATGTTTTTATTAATAAAAGATCTTATATGAAGATGCTAAAGATGCTAGCAGTTAGTTGCGTAGTCCAGCGATTGTGCCTTTGCTACTTGCTTGGATGATACAAAATCGATTCCTTCTGCCATATTCCTTTCTGGTTAATTTTTTGCCTGCTGCAATGCAGCTGCCATTTTCTTTATTACTTATGTTTTTGCCTAGGGCAACACAGATGCTTGGGCCGGCGCTGCTGATTAACATTGCATAAGTTCGGCGATATACTTGTATTATTTTACTTTTACTTTTGTAACTAAATTCAAAACCAGTTATTGTTATAAGAATCAAGTTCAAAATCATTTTTACCTCCTTCTCAAGAGCATGATGGTTATTGGCTCAAGAGTTGATTTATCCATCCAGACATCTGACTGGATGGTTAAATCTGAAAATATTTTTAGCTTTCAAAATCAAGCTGGAGATCTTAATCCCACAATTGGTATGTTATTTAAGCAGGACCTTGTGTTTTTTAATGTGATCACTCGCTAGATTTTCTTTTGCAATCCTTATTTACTCTGCTTTTTTTCTTTTTGGTTGAGTTTGTCTTCTGACTGTTTTCTGTAACAAACAACAATACATCCATGTCTTAACAAGGATCAAATACAATCAGATAATGTACCTTATGCATCTAATCTATAAACGAAAAAACTGTTTTTTATATGTGCCATTTGCTCTAATCTTTAAACCTATAAATTTAGTTTATCTAATACTTTTTTTTGATAGAAGAAACAACTATGTGACATTTGTAGTGAAAATCAAGCACTTTTCCACTCTTTACTTCTACTGAGTTACGACTTTTTACCTTATTAAACTTGACCGATTAGCCCTTTGATATATCACTGCGTTTAGTTGATTCTCAAAATTTTGCATTTACAATAGTTTTCTCCATTTGAAATTGATGACTGAGAATTAATGGAGAGTAAAGATGTATCGTGAACGAGTCACTATCAGGAAAGCTTACGATCGATGATTCGTCCGCTCTTCAAGGTAACCACAACATATTTCATACTTATGACTCATTATTGAAGGATTTGGAGATTTCCAGAAATCGTTGTACGGAAGTTTAATATATTTGGAAGACGCTTTAGTATTCCATTTTTCTATATGTTCTTTTCAAGCTAATCAAGACAAAATGCATAGCCAACTGAAGTGGAAAATGTTACAGAACGTGAAAAATCTAGAACATAAGGAGATAAAGAATGAAGATCACCGTTTTCCTGTCTCCCGCTTTCCCCGTCACCTTGTCATAGAACCCCAATGAGCTTACTTACGAAAACTAAAACCCTAATTTCGCCCTTCTACCATTCTCACGCCCGATCCATCTCCTCCACTCCTTACCTTCAAAGCATAGGCTCCGGATGGATCGACAAGATCAAAGGAGTCTTCACTGGCAAAAAAGACTCTTCTCCCTCCACCGAATTATCCCTTATCGATTTCGTTAATCAGATGGAGAAAGCGAAACAGTTTGGAATGATGAAGAGGTCCAGCGAGCCCTCAGTTTCAAATGCGTTTAACAAACAGTCCTCCATTTTGAAGTTTCTTGGGACTATCGACCCTTCTGGCGAGAATCTTAAACCCAGCCACAAACAAGATGCTATAAAACAATGCAAGTGCACGATTGCTGAGGTAGAAAATGCACTTGCTAAATACAAATGGGCCAAAGAAGCACAAAAGAAAATAGAAAAGCTAAAGGAGGAAGGAAAACCATTGCCTAAGAGTTTTGCCGAGGTACAAAAGCTGATGGGCGCAACACCCTTAGATGGGGCCAGATCCAACTTGGCAAACAGCGGGAAATTAGGTAGGAATGCCCCCTATCCGTGTGGGTCAGGAAAAAAATACAAAAGGTGCTGTGGTCCTCCATGAGATTGTGAATGTGTACGACCCATAATGCATTCATTCAAAGCGAGGTTGTAGGAAGAGCTTGTATTTCATACCTCTAGTTGCATTTTGCAAGTTTTCAATGCAGGAGATCACAAGAGAAACAAAGCTTCTTGTTTTCTTTATCTCATCGAAATTTTTTATATGACTACATTCTTCGCTGCTGTTTTTTGATATGGTACGATTCACCGTCTACTTGAAACTACTAATGTAATGGTTCAATAATCTTTAAATATAACCGGATGGATAATTTTCAAAAAAAAAAGAAAAAAAGAAAAAAAAAAAGATAAAGAATGAAGAAGAAATCATTTGAAGAGATCATCAAAAAAATTCCCTGAAAATATGATATGAGTGTGCTATTGTAAAAAATATTAGGATTGGTGTTAAGAAGAAAAGTATGTATCAGTATTTTGAAAGTATGAAGTTGTATTTCTCATTATATATAAACCGAGCTTCTAATCGTTACAGTTTGAAATTATTTTCCTTTAAAAAATAAAAAAATACTGTAGCAAAGTCGAAATTTATTTTACTATAGCAACTGCATAATTCGAAGGCTTTTGGACTTGTCGCAATTTGACAATATATTTCACCTTTCAGCTGCATAATTATGGATTTTGACTGCATAATTCTGGACTTAGGATTGAAAAACTCCCCCTTAAGCATATGTGATTGCGAACAAGGATTTCAGTGATTAGTAGCTGAAGCATTTCCTGTATCTCTTTGGTATTACAGCCATTCAGGTAATTTTCTAATTCTTAGTTATTAATTTCATTATTTTCAGTTAATTTTTATCATGATTGCATCAATCTGAGTCTTGGGCATAATTCTGTTAAGTTTTCTAAGAAATTTTTAGTCATTATTTTCTATTTTTAAATTCTTAAATTATTATATATGGAGTAGGAAACAAATTAGTGTTGTGCTCTATTTTTGCGTAGCAACGGTATAAGCTAGTGGTTATTGATTTGAAGCTTAATCTTGCCAGAAAACCACGGTTTGCTGCAAAGCAATTAAGGGTACTGTGTCCAACGGCAAAAATAGAGTCAAAATTAACTCAAGAATTAAAATTGGATTTTGATTAAAGACATTGAAAACAAATAATATAATTGTGTTCAAGAACTTCTCACATGAGTGAAAACATATTATTATTCCAAAAACTCATAAGTGTCTTTTTAATCTATACGAACATCTTATTCATCTTCCAACCCAAGAAAATCCCAAAAACGAAAATTATAATTATACAATAGACCTCATCCTGGAGATAAATCTAGCAATAAGAGGTAAAAAAAAAAAAAAAAAAAAAAAAAAAAAAAAAATCGAAGAAGATAAACGAACGATACTGTCATCGCGATCAATTGCGGTAAACAACCTCAAATTTATTGTAATTATTAGATTAAAAATCATTGATGTTGATCTTTATTTATCCTATTCTCAGAACAGGTTGACTTCTATATGCACTGCCTTTGTCAGTTCTTCAGCTGCATCAGAAACCAAAAATTAAGAGGTACGTTTGATTTTATTTTTTTCTTATGTCCAAACCAACTGCATATTTCTTGATGCCATCATCTGTTTGGGATTAACATAATTCATTCGTATGGATATATTGACCACGATTTACTGAATGACAATGAGAAAATTAATAAATGTTCCCGTTTATTTTTACGAATCTATTTTCAACTTTTCTCTATTTCACGTTTCCTGTCGATCATTTCAACTTCCGTTCAGTTGGATCCCACTGCCTGTTAGCAGCAGTACGATTTCTTGCGGTTTGTACCACACATCCTCCACAAGGTGGACTTGAACCCCCAAAATCGGAAGTAGATTACGATGTCCACCGCTTCATGAACGATAAGTCTCCTATGGTCGACCCTCAGTTGATTGCCACCTGCAGATCTCTTTGCACTGCTGATTCTTTGTTGCACTAAGACGTCAAAAGTAGGTACTGTACGATGACTGATTCTTTGTAGTATTCAGACTTCACTATTCAGTGGTGTTTTTCCCCCCTTTTCGCTGTCCTTCTGGGAAAGGCTATGCGATTTTTCCTACGGTAAATAATGGTGGATTTCAGTGTATTTGTGTAATTGATGGAACCATAGTAAGCAAGGTTGGTTTTAAGCATTTCAAGTCTTGTTATTGACAGTTAGCCACTTGTTGCTGACTTACGATATGAATAAATTGTGTTCTATTTACTTTAGTAATTTCACATTGATTTTTGCTTGACTACACACATCAATTGTTTATACAAAACTGCATTATAAATGTTTGAAGTCATATCATAGTATTGATGAACAACATGGTTTTAGAATTTATGAAATTTACGTATAAATTCAGTAAATTCAGTATTAACCAGCGTTCTACATGACAATGGTTATGACATTTTTCATGTCTAGTTACCTTATCCGGTGGTTGAATCTTGGGCTTAGGCATGATTATTTAAAACTTAAGTACGTTTAAACCTGAGTGATTGGTTATCTGACTATCGAAAATGCTAAAGCAACCGGAAATCAGTAAGTAAAAAATTGCGGCACGTATAAGAGTCGTTGGATGCATTTCCATCCGTGAATTGTGTGAGTTTCGTACAGCTTTTCCAGATGCGGTGAGTTTCGTATAGCATTATCCTCCCACTATAAATATAATCTACTGCAGTGTAAAGGCTTGATTTTCCATATTTGTTCTCATGTATTTTTTATATATGCTGCTGACATATGCACTGCTTTGGTTATCTGCAGTACTACTCCAGTGATAGTTAGATGAAACAGACGTGAAACTTTCTGACCGACAAGGTACGAGAGTGAGTTTGTTGACCTCACATTATGTGAGGTCACAGTGGTCTCGGCCTTCTATTGGAGGAAATCAGGGAGGTCCATATGGGTTCTTTTGATTTTCTCCAATAGGAGGAGGGGGTTACCATGACCTCATCTAATGTGAGGTAAAAAAACTCATATTCACAAAGGTACGATAACTCAGACTATGATAAGTGAATTGTTTTTTAAGATGAAAAAGATGTTCAGTTTTGTAATATTTGATGTAGTTCTTATCACTGTGGCCTATTTTTCATGACTGATCCTGCCAAATGCAGGTACTGTTCAATGTAACCTAAATATTTGTTCACTTTCATAATCTGTTTCTTAGTTTAACCACATCATTTGTTAGGTGGTATACATATGGGCGATAATGTTGTTTAGTAAACTGTTGTACTATGACAGTATCCTATTTACATGCAATAGCAACTTAAGCTCTTTTTCTTCTTTCTCTCTATCTATCTAATTATAACTATTTTTTTACATCCATTTAAGGGTATTTCCATTTCAGACTGTTGTGTTGACGTGCTTATTTGTAAAGTAACCACATGTTAACAGCATCCTCTTTGGTTATTTATACGATGAGCCATAAGAGCCAATATTCCAGACTGCATGCATGTTCCAACCTGCGGTTATTTTCAATTAACAACGCTCTTTATTGTACATACTTCTAACTATTAGATTAACATATTTTCAATTAACATAGTTATTTTAAACCGTACATATTTAAAAGAATGAATATTAGAAGATTCAGTGGAACTGTACCATAAAAATGGAGCGAAGTATCATACTATTTTAAACTAGGGGTGGACATAAATCGCACCGCAATACGAAAACCGCTCATATCAGACCGTAAAAACGGTGCGGGAAACCGCACCGAATCCTCTTTCTAAAACGAATAACCCGAACTGAACCGACCCGCAATAATGTGGTTCGGTTGCGGTTTGAATTTTGATCAAACCATATTAAATCGAACCGAATATCTATAGTGATAATTTTATGATAAAAATATAACTAATTCCTATCTAACTTTTTATTTTAGCGATGCATGTTCTATTTTCAGCATATGTTGATATATTAATACTAATCGTTATCACAAAAGAAAAAATTTATAATTTCTATATCAATTTTTTTTGGTAATATTACTTAGGATATTATTTGAGTTATCTTATTTAATGTTTATGTATTAATTAACGTTGATGCTTGCTTAATGTTATTCATTAACGTAAAATTGAAGTATTCAAACAACTAGAAATCAATCTTTCAATTGAGTATTACACTGTGTTTTAACATTAAAGTGACAATGTCACATAATTATAAATTGATCGTTGATGTAAGTAATTCTATTATTTGATATTTAATATGGTTTCAAACCGAAGCAAATCAAATCCGGTCCGTATTATAATAAAACCGAGCCGTAACCGAACCGTTTGAACGGTTAGCATAATAGTTTGTATTTTTGACAAACCATTTGATGCGGTGCGGAAGCGGTTTGGGCTCCAAACCGCACTAGACCGAACCGCGTTCACCCCTATTTTAAACCGTACATATTTAAAAGAATGAATATAAATATGGACACCTGGGTCACATACACCCATATATATATATATATATATATATATATATATATATATATATATATATATATATATATATGTTGATACCAAAAACTGGTTCAACACTCAATAGAGTAGATTTCTGAAGAGATTAAATGAAGACAATCAACAATAACTAATATCAGAAAATTAAAAAGAGCAATCACACACAGATTTATAGTGGTTCGGCGTTAATTAGCCTACGTCCACTTTATTGCTTTGATATTATGAACTTGATAAATGATTACAATAATCCAATCCCTTTTCTGAACTAGGGTATTGATATTTATAGGTGATGAAGTAATGGGCTGCTGCTTAAGACGTGTTATCAGATCCACGAAAGTAGTCGCGGTTGATGGATCCGTCCTTTGCTAAGGAATAGGTATTCCGCCCTACATGCTTGGTAGAAATATCTTGGGCGATTTGAACGAAGAGAGCTTGGAATGAGCTATTCTTTAGGTTGATTCCTTGGGCCTTGGACGCACAATGAACAGTCAGGTCCAACGTCTCCACATTGCCTCTGACTTGCATTTTGCTGTACGCAGCAAACCAACGGGTCAGGCCCCTTTTAGCTCACCTACTTCGAGTACTGGAGTCTGGGCTTTATCTCGTTGTCTAGCCTTGATGGGCAGTCCGAAAGGCCCATCAACACTTTGCCCCCCAAAGTATATTTCATTTATGAAGTATACTTTGTTTCAGTTTTTTGAACCAAATTCCGTATCACCTTTTTCCCCTGGCATTCTTGATTCTCGCCCAACGGGTATTATGAGTCGTATCGGGTTCCGCCCTTCAGTTCATAGTTATCGATAGGCTTAATTAATAACATCTCCTTATTGGCTTCACGTCGCATCAACTGGTTCCATCTCTTCCGCTTCCCACACGCTAGCTCAGTCCGGTCCAATCAGCCGAATTTGAAAGGCTATTTCTTTGTCTCATTATAAAAGCATAACTCTTTTTTACCTTTCCTCCTTTACTTTTTGCCATTACAGCAGTTGAACAGTGATTCCCAAAAACAATCATCATCCTCCTCCGAGCTTTGTAATTTTCAGGTACGCATTTCTTCTTAAATTTAACGCTCAATTTTGCACGAAGTCCATTGTATCTTCGATTATCCTTTTGGGGTTTAATTCAATCTGGTTGGCAGTGGTTTTCTGCGTCAGATCGTCGGAGTCGGCGACGATATGGCTCCTCAAAATTGAAATTATCGTTGGTTGATTCTGAACCTATCACTCTTGATATAAAGATCTTCTCTTTCCTTGCTTCTTTTATTTACGAGTTGGGATATCCTTAAACCCTTAAGTGTGCGAACTATTTGAGGGAGAGACATGAAATTTATCTGATTTTTTTTTCAGTTCGAGTTTAATTGTTCGTTTTTACTGAAGTGATACCCATATAGGATGCTGACTCCCTATACTTTCTTGTGGTTTTCTTTTTCCTTTTCTTTTTGTAGGCCTTTGGCGTGCTTATGGTCAAGACGCGAGACAACCGTAAGCAAGAACTGGGTGGGCATCCATCTTGTTCGATTAGAATAGATAGTTCTTCAGAGTCTCCGAGTCATCCAGAGTCTTCTTCGGGTAACGATCCTCGAAGTCGGTCGACGGATCCATCACCTATCCTTCCAATAGCGGTCGACTTATCTGGGGCGATACCACCTCCCATAGCACCAGACATGCTTCCTGGCTCAGAGATCTTGAGGGATCCTATGGAGGCAAAAGAATCTAGAATGACCCTTAAGCGGCTACAAACTCTAACGGCTAAGCACAACATTCCTTTTGACGATGTTCTTGTTCCAACTGGCACTGCGAGACCCCACATTCCCCCAGACGATCATATGGCGATTTCTGTTCCGATGTGCAATGTAGGAGCCATTCCACCTTTTCCTCTTCCAATTATTGAATTTTTGCACCGGATGAATTTGGCCCCAATGCAACTAAGCCCGATTGCTTACGGCCTTCTACTGTCGATCTGCTACCTGTATACGAGATATTTGAAGTATCCCCCGACCTTTAACGACATAGCCTTTCTTTTTAATTTTAGGCATAATGAGACACAGTCTCCCTCTACTCTTTATCTTGAAGCTGTCCGGGGATGGAAGATCATTGAAGAAGTCCCGACCAAAGTGGGCGAGACAAAACGAGACTGGTTTTGGATTAAACGACAACCAGGTTGCGCCCAATAAGTTCCGCCTCCCTTTTAAAACATATTCTTTCTACGCCCAAATTTCTTGCTATGATCATTTTTGCGTTATGTATTTTGTTTAGGGAGAGAGCCTACGAGGCCTGATGAGGAGGTCTATAAAGAGCGTTATAGGCGACTGATCAGTCTGGAAAAGGATACACGGTCATTTTGGAGTTGCCTGACTGAGGCAAATCTACATCGATATGGTCTCCTTGATATTAACAGGACGATGGATTTTCCAACAGACGGAACAGATCCGGTTGTGCCAACTCAGGATGAGATGCCCCCAGTTGAAAGGGAATCGGGGGATAAACAGGTGGTTCATTCGGCTGGAGGATCTTCTACCCACCCCTCGCCAAAAAATGCAGAGGAAACAGGCCCCAAGAAACATGTGCTCAAGAAACGGATTGGAAAAGTCAGGTTTTCGGGGGTCGACACAGAGGGGGTTAAGCCCCATCAGAAAAAGAAAGCTGTTGCCCGAAAGGCCCCAAAGGTAGCGCGAGGGCGGTCGGATGAAGAATGGCCGGCAGAGACCCGTCCAGGAGATTCGGGGATAGCAGAGGGTTTTCCCTCGACATGCGAACCACATGAGAGGCGCGACACTTCTCCCCTTTCAGGCTTGACACTTCTCCCCTTTCAGGCTTAGAGAATCTCCAAATGCCTGACATTATTCTCTCGCCACAAAGTTTGGACCCAACTCGATTTTTCGCCAATTAGTCGAAAGGAATGCCTTTTTCAGATAGGCACGACAACATCGATGGTATGACTTTACATTGGTTTTTCGAAGTGTATTGCAGATTATTCCTAAACAATTTGTGAAGCGCTTATATCCTTTTTCCTTCTTTGCAGGGGTTGATGAGGAGTACTATGGGAATTTATTCGCTTCTCTCCCAACTGATTCTGGATTGGATGATGTTGTCTTCTCTCATATTGAAAGAGAGGGCCCCACTCGAACCAATGATAGTGGGAGCAAGGAGAAAGAGAGTACGGGGGACGTCAGGGAGAAAGAGGTAGGAGGTGACATGAGGAAGGATAAAGCAGACGAGCCACCTGAGGATCAGGGTAGGCGGAAAAAGGAACTTTTGAAAAAGCATGATCGACCGCTAGAGGATCACGGGGAGTCGAGTAACGTTTCCAAGAGGAGGAGGATGGATGAACCTTCTACGTCCAAAAGACCGAGGGCCGAGCATTCTCAGGCAGTAGCACACCGGTCCAGTAACGTGCGCGGTCCCTCTTCTAGCGACCGTTTTCAAGAATTAGAGCGAGATTTCCCCAACTTCGTATTCTCAGAAATTGAGCCTGCCCCTGAGCTACAGCCATTGACCAGCAGTTTTCGTCGGCGCTTGCGCCATAACTTTGAAAAAGTCCTTACTCAGTATGACGCTATGCAGGAGTATGCTGGACAAGTGAGTGGAGTGTTGAAAGAGAGACTCGCCGAGATTGCGGGTTTGAAGAAGGACGTTGATAGTAATAAGAGGAACATCAGACTTTTAGAAGAAAGAAACAAAAACCTGGAGTTACAGGTGGCGGCAGACAAAGAGAAGCGCGAGAAGAAAATTGCAGAGCTGAACAACCTGGTTCAGCAGAGAGATCAAGAATGTAGAACGATAAAGGAGGAGGTCGAGTCTTTAAAAAGGGACAAGGTCCGACTCGACCTTGAAGTTCAAAATCTGAAGGCGGCCCTTGACGCGGCCGAATTAGCCAAAGATCAGGCCGAGCAAAATGCTGCTGCGGCAATTGAGTCTGCCAGCAATCTGAAGCTGCAGCATGACATCGAGGTTGAAACCGTGAAGGCCGGGCACGCCCGGGAAAAAGGCGAAATACAGAGGGGGCATGCTCGTCAGATCCTTAAGTTTTGTACGGATTTTCTTCGTCAGAGAGACTTGTCCTTGATGCCCGGGTACCCTAAGTTTTTGACCGATGTGTGGAAAGTGATTCTGTGGGACGAGAAGAAAAAAGCTCAGGGTCGCCCAGTGAACGAAGCGTCGTTAATGGCTGACATTTTGAATGATGAAGAACAAGCTATTGTGAGGGAGGAGCGAGGTCGGGAAAGTCGAGCGGCCGAAGCAGAGCGAGCCAAAGCGAAAGGAAAGTCGGTTCTTGGTGTTAAGGAGAGCGGTAGTCAGCCTCGTGTTTCCATCCCTCCGCCTATAGCTGCAGGAGGTAGCTCGACTTCTTCCATCCCGGCCGATACAGCGAATATTACAGAGGAGCGGGCGGTCAGCCCAAATGTTGAGAGTAAGTTTTTTTTTACTTATTATCTTTTGCCTGTATTTCACGTATTTCCCTTTTCCGGCAGGGGATTCTTTCAATGCGAACAAGTCGGCTGATGAGGCCGCCGCTAAAGAGAAAGACGTTGTTGAGGAAGCAAGGGAGGCTTCAAATGCAGTTGGGGTCGAGCCAGCACTCCCCGAGGACCCGGACGTCCAGGTTGTCAAAGAGTCGATTAGAGGGGATCGTCCATCTATGGCTGATGTGAAAATTCAGAGGGAAAGAGAGTTGTCTGCAATGAAGTCAGAGCCCGTCGGAGAGTCTTTGAGTACTCAGCCTTCCCAGCTTACTCCTCCGGCCCCGCCTTCTTCAGCTTCTGCCCCCATTCTCCCACAGGCTTCTTCTTCAACTCCCAAATCCTTTGGTAGCACCCTTGGGGGGAGGAAACGTATGCTGACCACGGAGGAAGCTTTGGAGATGATCAAGCAGAAAGAGCTAGCGGAGATGATGGAGCAGGGGTTAATACGACCTCCTTTTTAAGATCTGTTTGCTTGTTTTTTGTGATTGTTTGTGACGATCTTTAGTTGGTTACCTGTCAAGTGGCAATATTTTGTAATGACATCAAAACATTTTGAATGAATCTATGTATTGTGTATGTCTGTAATTGTCATGTAAATTTGAGACTCGCCCCCCCTTTTTTCGCTTCATCAAGGATGAGTCGTGCTTCGTCTTTGTCGGAGGGGCGATTCTCCACTTTTGGCCCCAGTGTCGGGGTAGGTGTTCAAAAAATAATCCCTCCTTTCGGACCCAAGCAGAGCCATTCTCGGTCACGGCTCAGACGCATTTGAGTTGGAGTGCCATGGTCTTTTATACTTATCCTTTAATCAGTAAAGGGCAAAGTTTGTCGTTTTGAGCGGTCTTTCATCAGGGTGCACCATTCACGCTCGAGTGTCGTTTATACTCTTCCCCAAATCGGTGGGGTCGAGTGTCTTAATCCTGCTAATCGATCGACTTATCAGGACAGGAGTCGACCTTATCCTTGTGTCAGTCAAGGTAGAGGCCATAAATTTAGTCATTAAATCATAAACATTTACCCATTTCAATCACAACAAGTCAGAGCGGAAACGGAGTCTTTTATTAACAAGCTACTGCGGTCTATAAAGACTGCTTATTACAATGCTAATGAACAAATTCAAAAAGAAAAAAGTCTAAACACAAAAGCCTAAATGCAAAAAAGAAATGAAATAGGGAATCTTAGGAAATATAAGGTCGTAAATGCTCCGCGTTCCATGCTCTTTGGAATGGCTCACCATCTACAGTCATCAACCTGAAACTTCCATTTTCAAGCTTGTCTTGAATGACATATGGCCCCTCCCATCTTGGACCCATGTGTACAGGCACTGGAAATATTCGCTTTAGAACTAGATCCCCTGGCTCAAAGGACCTTGGTCGGACCCTCTTGTCATAATATCGAGCTACCCGTTGCCTGTGTGCCGCAGCTCGAAGGTTTGCCTCCTCTCTTTTCTCATCGATCGTGTCTAACGATGTAAGAAGGAGAGCTTTGTTAGTTAGAGGGTCGTAATAGGTTGTTCGGTGGGTCGGAACCTCAAGCTCGATTGGGAGGACCGCTTCTGAGCCATATGACAAAGCGAAGGGGGTGTGTCCTGTAGCAGTCTTATGGGTGGTGCGATATGCCCATAATGCCAAGGGCAACTCGTCAACCCACTTTCCTTTAGCTCGTTCCAACCGTTTCTTCAAAATAGTTTTTATGATCTTATTAACCGCTTCGACTTGTCCATTGGACTGGGGATGAGCGACCGCTGTATATTTTTTCTCGATGCGATATCTCTCACAAAAATCTCGGAATTCCACATTGTCGAATTGGGTTCCATTATCTGTGATAATGGTCCGAGGTATCCCATATCGACATATAATATTTCGGACGATAAAGTTGATGACCTTCTTTGTCGTGATAGTAGTCAGTTGCTCGGCTTCTGTCCACTTCGTGAAGTAATCTACGGCCACAATTGCATATCTGGCCCCGCCTTTTGAAATAGGCAACGTTCCAATGATGTCGATCCCCCATGCAGCGAACGGCCAAGGGCTTGTCATCTGAGTTATTTTAGTCGGCGGTGCTCGTGGGATACGCGCGAACCTTTGGCATTTGTCGCATCTTTTGGCGTAATGGGCGGCGTCCTTAGTGAGGGTCGGCCAGAAGTATCCATAGCGCAGTATCTTTTGCACCAGGGCTTGTCCCCCGGCGAGAGCCCCACAGTCTCCTTCATGCACTTCTCGTAGTATCCTCCTGATATCATCATTCGCTACACATCGGAACATGGGCACAGAAAACCCTCTCCTATAGAGCTGGCCTTCCTGGATAAGATACCTGGAGGATTGTCGTATCAAGGCCCGCCTCTTGTTCTTCTTTTCGGGCAGTTGCCTATGGAGGAGAAAGTTTTTTATGGGAGTCATCCACGATTCTTTTTCGGGTTCATCATTGGTCTGATCGACCTCCATTTGGTTGATACTCGGCATTTTCAAAGTTTCTATGGGTACCATTTCTGACTCGTTCGGATGATTCGAGCTAGCTAGCTTTGCCAAACTGTCCGCCTTTCGGTTTTCTTCTCGAGGAATATGAGAAATACTATACCGATCGAAATCCCGTAGTAACTTTTCTACCTCCTTGAGATAAGAGGACAGTCGCTCTCCTCGAGTGATGAACTCTTTTCGTACCTGATTGACTACTAGTTGAGAATCACAGAAGATATCGAGTGCTGTTATTCTTAGATCCTTCGCTAGCCTTAGTCCAGCAATTAAGGCCTCATATTCGGAGTCGTTATTAGTGGCCAAAAATTCTAGTCTTAAGGCATAATAAACAGATCGCCCTTCAGGGGACAAAAGTACCACACCAGCCCCGGAGCGCTGCTTATTTCGGGCTCCGTCTGTGTAGAGTTTCCATGCAGCAGGCTCCCGGTCGATTCTTACTGGCCTAGGAGGGTCAGTTGGTCCTTCGTTATCTAGGATTGTAAACTCGGCTATAAAATCAGCCAACGCTTGCCCCCTGATCGACCTTCGAGGGACAAACGTTAAGTCGAACTGGCTTAACTCGATATTCCATTTCAATAATCTCCCACTTGCTTCGGGCCTTTGCAAGATTTGGCGGAGGAGTTGGTCAGTTAAAACTTTGATAGGATGAGCTTGGAAATAATGCCGAAGTTTTCTTGACGCGATTAACAAGCTGTAAGCCAATTTCTCGATCTTAGGATAATTTCACTCGGCTCCAGTTAATTTTTTACTAACATAGTAAACTGGTCGCTGCACCTGCTCTTCTTCCCGAATCAGAACTGAGCTAATGGCATGAGCAGATACTGCTAAGTATACAAATAAGTCTTCATGGTCGATCGGCTTAGAGAGGATTGGGGGTTTTTCGAGGTGGTCGAGCAAACTTTGAAAGCTTCAACGCAGTCGGGTGTCCATGCAAAATGTCGCTTCCCCCTCTTTATTAGCTCAAAGAAGGGCAGACACTTGTCAGTGGCTTTTGAAATGAACCGTCCCATGGCCGCTACTTTTCCTGCTAAGCTTTGGACGTCCTTTATTCGTCGTGGTTCTTGAATTCCCTTGAGGGCTGCAATCTGATCAGGGTTGATTTCGATTCCGCGGGAGCTTACAATGAATCCAAGGAATTTGCCCGACGCCACTCCAAAAGAACACTTTAACGGGTTCAATTTCATACCATATTTCCTTAGGATGTCAAACATCCTTGACAGGTCGTTCACATGCTCGGACGATTGTTTTGATTTTACCAGCATATCGTCCACATACACCTCCATCGTCTTCCCTATTTGATCATGGAACATTCGATTGACTAACCTTTGGTACGTGGCTCCAGCATTTTTAGACCAAAGGGCATTACCACATAGCAATATAATCCAAGGTCGGTTATGAAACTGGTATGTTCTTGGTCAGGGATGTGCATGGCGATCTGATTGTATCCCGAGTATGCGTCCATGAATGAAAGCAGCTCGTGTCCAGCAGTTGAGTTGACCAGTTGATCAATCCTGGGTAACGGGAAGATGTCTTTAGGGAAGGCTTTATTTAAATCGGAGAAATCAATGCAAGTTCTCCATTTCCCGTTTGCCTTCTTTACTAGTACCGGGTTGGCTATCCAGTCGGGATAGGTCGCATCCCGGATAAATCCGTTGGCTTGTAACTTTCCAACTTCCTCTTTCAAGGCTCTCGATCGTTCAGGGCCTAACATTCGCCTTTTTGTTTTATAGGGGTGTATTTTGGGTTGATACTGAGAGAGTGGGTTATAATGGATGGAGATATCCCACACATGTCGGCATGGGTCCAAGAAAATACATCCAAATTGGCCCTGAGAAATTCACTTAGTTCCCTCGTCCGGAGGGAATCAAGATGAGAACCAATCTTTAGAACTTTGGTAGGGTCACGATCATCTATATGAATGTCTATGGTAGCCTCATTTGGGGCTGCCTTCCGGCACTCCGACTCCTCGTCATCCCGTGGGTCAATGTCCTCGACCTCACAAGGCGACGGTCCTGGTCGGGGTGCGCTCTGTAATTGCTATGCTTCCTTTTCCTCCCTCAAGGGAGAGGATTTATCAGATTCCATGTTGTTACTACTTCTGAGCTCCTTCCATTCCGCCATATAGCATGCGCGGCCATCCACCTGGTCTCCTCGCATAGTCCCGATCCCACTGTCAGTGGGGAACTTCAGAAGCAGCCACCAAGGGGCGATACATGCTCGGAAGACTGCTAACGCAGGTCGTCCTAGGAAGGCGTTATAATGTAACTTGATGTTCATTACTACAAATGGTAAGATCCTGACTCTTCGTCTCTCTCCATCGCCCAATTCCACCGACAATCTGACCTGTCCAATAGGCTCGGTTGTTGCTCCATTGAAGCCGCGTATATGGCCTTCATATGGTTCCAAGTCCTTCGCTTCTAATTTCATCTGGTCGTAAGTCTGCTTAAATAGGATGTTTACTGAGCTTCCGTTGTCGACCAAAATCTTTCGGATAGTGGCTGGGCCAATTACTGCCGTTATCACCAATGGTTCGACTGTTGGGGATTCTATCCCGGTCGTTTCTCGGTCGCGAAAGATGATATCCTCACCCATCGTCTTTCTCAACTTTACAGGACTCGCGGTACCCTGGGGATCCACTTCTCCAACATCCATGTGTTTCGCGGCGTTGACGTACCGTTCCATTGCTCCGATGCTATGACCTGCGGGATGTGCCCCCCCCCCCACAATGGCGTTGATCACAATCCCCTTCCCCTTTTCTTGGGGGGTGGCGCGAGATGTCGTTTGACCTGGTCGAGATCCCGAAGTTCCTTGCCCCCTTTCCCTTGGAGCTATCTTATATTCGTCAAGGTTCCCTTCTCGGATTAGCTTTTCGACGATGTCTCGGAGATGCCGGCACTCATTGGTCGTATGCCCATAAATATCATGGAACAAGCAATATTTTCCCGTCGCTCGCTCCTTCTCTATCGCCTCACGCGGGGGTGGTTTCTTGTACTGCATTGCGTCGCAAGTATCGAGGTATATATTTTCCAGACTATCATTTAGGGAAGTATATGTCTCGAACACCTGGAAACGGGGGCGCTTCCTGGAATTTCCTCTCTGCTTCGAACTTCCGTTATTCCCCTTTGACTCCTCGCCGCTGCGCTTGCCACGGTTTTCAACATTCACTTCGACTTTTCCTGAACTGTCACCAGATTGTTTCACCGCAACAATGTTTTGAGCTGTCGGGTTAAGAACGTTTCTCGGCCCGCTCTCTTCTTCCAATTGTGCATCCTCCTGCCTCAGGCGGACATGGGCTTTTTCATAAAAGGCTTCGATCGTAGTAGGCGGCTTCCCAATTAAATATCTTCCGAACTCGGTTCATTTGTCGATGCCATCTACTAATGCCATTAAGACAGTCTCATGGTTGGGGTTGCTCACTTCGGTAACAGCTCGATTGAACCAATTAAGATAATTCCTCAGGGATTCGTCTCTTCCCTGCTTTACCGCTGACAAGGCCATGACATGTTTCGACTTGGTGGCGTGGAGGCGGAATTGAGTCAGAAACTTTTCGCTTAAATCTTTGAAATTAGGAACCGACTTTGCTGGTAGGCGAACGAACCACATCAGGGCTATTTGACTTAGAAAGATAGAAAAAGCTTTGCATTTGATCGTGTCAGGAGCGGCTGCCACATCCATATGCCAAGAGTATCTCATCAAATGCTGTTGCGGGTCTGTGGTTCCGTCATAATGATCCATTTGAGGCATATTGAATCTTCTGGGAAATTCCGCTTGTAAGATCTCGTCAGTAAATGGCGTATGACTCCGGTCGACTCCCCAATCTTCATTCCTGTGTCCTCGGCTGTCGTTCAGGATCTGTCTTACCATGGTGGCCAGGTTCGGAGGAACAATTGTATCTGGGTCGACCCGTTCGACAGTCGGGCTTCTTCTGATTCTCTCATCGGAGTGCGCCGTCCGGGCACCTCTCCTTCTTCCACGGTTTTCTCGATCGTTCGCAAGATTTCGGGGAGGTCGAACTGGGACTAGGCCTCTTCGAGTGGCATTTCGGTTGGGAGGAGGCTCCTCTCGATGGTGCGGAGCTACTGGGTCTACAATTTCTATCTCATCTCGATCGATACATCCTTGGTTGCGATCATTTGGGGGGATCTGGCGTTCTTCCGTCTGCCGTGGCCGGACATTTTCATTTCTCTCTAGCGGGCGTCGATCTTGACGAGGGTTTCTTTCCTCCTCTAATGATGACGAGTCTCCTGATGCTTGATCCAGCTGAGGGGGAGGAGATTGATGACCCTGGGCTCCTTGAGGTTGACTCCTGAATTCTTCCCATTGCCTCGATATGCGATTCACATCCTCGCGCATAGCGGCATTCTCCTGAGACTGTGTCCTCAAGGCATCTGTGGTCTCTCTAAGTCGGTCCATCATAGCCATAAATTCATCTCGAGTGGCAAAGGCAGAAGATGGGGCTATATCCCCAACAACAGGTAACATAGGCTGATCCGCGGTAGTCTCGGGGGCGACCGACCCACCAGCTGCTCCTGTAGAAGAGCCCGCCTACGGATTTTTCCTTGTGTTGCATGCCGTTTTTCCTGCCATTGTTAGATTAATACAAAAATGATAAGAAACAAGATTTTCGTCTTGGACTTGGTGATCCAAAAGTAGAACAAAAATCTGAAGTGATATGAGAAAGTCAGTTCTCAGTTAAAGCACCAAAATGTTGATACCAAAAACTGATTCAACACTCAATAGAGTAGATTTCTGAAGAGATTAAATGAAGACAATCAACAATAACTAATATCAGAAAATTAAAAAGAGCAATCACACACAGATTTATAGTGGTTCAGTGTTAATTAGCCTACATCCACTTTATAGCTTTGATATTATGAACTTGATAAATGATTACAATAATCCAATCCCTTTTCTGAACTAGGGTATTGATATTTATAGGTGATGAAGTAATGGGCTGCTGCTTAAGACATGTTATCAGATCCACGAAAGTAGTCGCGGTTGATGGATCCGTCCTTTACTAAGGAATAGGTATTCCGCCATACATGCTTGGTAGAAATATCTTGGGCGATTTGAACGAAGAGAGCTTGGAATGAGCTATTCTTTAGGTTGATTCCTTGGGCCTTGGACGCACAATGAACAGTCAGGTCCAACGTCTCCACATTGCCTCTGACTTGCATTTTGCTGTACGCAGCAAACCAACGGGTCGGGCCCCTTTTAGCTCACCTACTTCGAGTACTGGAGTCTGGGCTTTATCTCGTTGTCTAGCCTTGATGGGCAGTCCGAAAGGCCCATCAACAATATATATATATATATTTGATGTTGTACATATTATATTTTACTATAAGATAGAACAGTGAAACCAGTGGAGCCAAGATTTACTGTTTTCTTGGCGAGGGCACAATTGAAAAATTCATGATTCAAAGACAGCAATGTTGATTTTTTATTTTTTTTTATTGTTTGCAAAAGTTTGGATACTAAAACACTAATACTAATGTTGGTTGCACAACTGAAATGATGATGCTAATTTGTGGAAGTTTGAAAATTTATTGGTTCTTAAATATATACAACCAAAAGAAAAAGGAGAAATTGAAGCAAACCTTGTTTCTTGGAAGGGAAGCTTGCCTTCCTCATGCTCAACGTGGCTCTGCCATTGAGTGAAACTTAGGATATATATAAATTTGCCAAATTTATCCATTTGTTATGTCTCATATTATAAAGACCGTTGAAACCGTTGTGATTAAATTCGACATATGACCACCACAAGTGCTGTGGAAGACGAGATCGTTGATACATTCACAAAAACAACCAAATTCAATAACTCAAATCACCACAACAATTATCAACTAATGCAAACAATCCAAACTCAATCACATGCAATTAGCAATGACTAAAGCAATGAAAAATAAATCACACGT
Source organism: Allium sativum (assembly GCA_030737875.1). NCBI lineage: Eukaryota > Viridiplantae > Streptophyta > Magnoliopsida > Asparagales > Amaryllidaceae > Allium > Allium sativum. Next base: position 201,342,616 of record CM060918.1, on the reverse strand, counting down.
AGATTTATAATGGTTCCACTAACAATTTATTAATGTACATCTACTTTGAAGAGAGTATATTATTAGCACGATGAAAGGAATACAAGAGATTGATACAATGATCACTATATTTCAATATAGAAATGAGTTTGTGGAGAATAGAATTTGAAGAATAAAACTAGGTTACGAACCCTAATTTCCTCTTGAGAGCAAATCCTTGATCAAGCAAGGTCAATTTCATTCAAAACTGAAAATAACTTATATAGGTTAGAATCTCATCCACGCAAAAGTCCGTTTTTCCCCTCAAACCTTCAAAAATAATTCTCTAGAAAACAGGTTGAAAATCAGCTTGTATTAAGCTCAGACGTCTGAGCCTATATTCTGAAGTCTGAGGCAACTCTCTATTCCAAAACTGAAATAAGTTAAACGTCTGACTTAGGAGCTCAGACGTCTCTAGAAATTTCTTGGGTTCTTCTCAGATGTCTGTCTCTGAGGCGCACACGTATGAGATGAGTTGCAAGCTGTTGCAACAATTTTCTGAAGCTATCCAGCTTCATCATGCGATATTTAGAACTCCGTATCTCCAAATCGCAAAACATCTTCACTGATTCCAAGCTATCTTCAACCACCTCAATTCAACTTATAGTATCTCAAAATTTAATACTCCACCTCGATACTATATTCATCTCCAAACTCCAAACTCTAATGCACCCAAGCATTTTCTTCTACCTTCAACCAACAACATGAATACTTCCCAACGAGCTCCGGCAAATGCCATCGCCCATTGCACCCCGTTAACGAGCTCTGAAAAAGCCACCGCCTGCCAACAAAGTGTTGAAAGTATTCAAACCAAAATCGTCTCACCAAAAGACAATATACTCGAGAGTGTAAATGAGTACTTACCACGAAGATAGATTTCAAATCTCTCATCGATACTCTTCATCAAACAAACTACTCTCTCCAAACCGTGCCATCTCGTGGCACCTAGCATCTCAACAAGCGTATTAAGTTCAAGCAATGCTTGAACTTCCCAATTGGCAATGCCTTAGTAACAATATACACCACATTATCCGTCGTGTGCACCTTCCAAATGTATTCTAGCTTACCCTCATCCATTTCTACTAGAAATGTCTCTCACACCTCAATATGCTTAGTCCGTGAGCAAAACGTCAAATTCTCCGCCAAATGTATATCACTTTGGCTATCACATCGAACATCGATACTATTATGTTCGAACCTCAAGTCACACAACAATCACTTCAAGCAGAGTGCTTCCTTTTCCGCCTCCACCGCGGCTATCAACTCCGCCTCCGTAGTGGATAAAGCAACTACGGTTTGCAATCTCGATTTCCAACTAATGGTCGTACCACCAAGTGTGAAGACATATCCGAAAGTTGATTTCCAACGATCCCTATCACCGGCATAGTCTGAGTCACAATAACCCACAAACTTGCAACTCATCCCTTCGCTCTCTCCAAAAACAAGACCATGCGATGTTGTACCTTTCAAATATCTCAAAATAGCCTTCACAATTTCCAAATGCGATTTTCTCGGATTAGCCGTATACCGACCAACCACCCCGACGGCATTTGCAATATCGGTCTTTGTACACATCATGACATATATCAAACTTCCAACTGCACTTGCATATGACACTGTTGCCATATAAGCCTTTTCTTTCTCCTCGAGAGGTGGTCCCTTATTCGAAAGCTTCATATGCAAAGGTAAGGTGTATTTGACGCCTTTGCATTTTCCATGCTAAACCGTTAAATCACTTTCTTAATGTATTCCTTTTGAGTCAATGTCAACTAAAATGCTTTCAGTTCCTTTCAGTTCTCATGCCCAAGATTCTCCTTGCTTCTCCAAGATCTTTCATTTCGAATTTCGATTTCAAAAACATCTTCAACTTGTTGATTTCATTTTTGTCTTTGGAAGTAATGAGCATGTCATCCACGTAAATACACCCAACAATCGTTTTCTAAACTCTTGAAATAAACACAAGCATCCTTAGTGCTTCTTTCAAAACCTTTCTCAAGCATAAAATGATCAAATCTCTTGTACTATTGTCTAGGTGAATGCTTCAAATCAAATAGTGATTTCTTTAACTTGCAAACCAATTTTGATTTATGACTTACCATCTACCACAAACCCTTCTGACTGCTCCATGTAGATGCCTTCATCCAAGTCACCATGCAAGAAGACGGTGATCACATCAAGTTGCTCCAACTCTGAGGATAACAACTATAGCTAGTAAAATCCGGATTGAAGTATGGCATACAACCGGTGCAAAAAGTTCATCATACTCGTTTCTTTTCCTTTGTGCAAACCCCTTTTCCACTAGCCTTGCTTTATACCTCCCATCGTTTTTCACCTTGTATACCCACTTGCATCCTATAGCACGGTTTCCATTAGGAAGTGGAACCAAATCCCAAGTTTGGTTCTTCATCAATAGTTGCATCTCTTCCTCCATGGTGCAAATCCACTTCGAGTTATCACTCGAATCCATGACATCGTCAAGGTCCTTGAATCGTCTTGGAATACATAAAGAGCATAATACAAATTATCACAAAGCGAAGGTAGTTCCAATCACCGTATATTTCGGGTGATTTTATTGCACGTCAATCAACTTGAGTAACAATGCTATAACTCAAACCACTTTTGGCTCCACCTTGTACCGAATCCTCTAGTATCATGTACATCAGCAACATTACTAGAGGAACCATATGGACTATGTGATGTTTCATCAACCGCTTCAACCTCACGAGCTTCTTCTTCAACTCTACTACTACTACTCCTTGGATGGAATGTGGGAGTGACTTCCTTCTCATTTGATTCTTCATGAACCAAATCCGGAACATCCGATGAGCTTTCATTCACATAGAATAAAGTCGACTCATCAAAAGTGACATGGCGAGAATTTACAACCTTCTCCGTTTCTGAATTCCAAATTCGATAGCGTTTCACGCCGTCTGTGTAACCAAGCAAGAACCTCTTGAAAGTTCTAAGCTCAAGCTTATCATTTCCCAGATCATGCACATAAACCTGACTTACAAACACACGAAGATATCTCAAGTCAACACTCTTCCAATTCCACAATTCCTTCGAAATTTTGTTATCAATAACCGAGCACAGAATTCGATTCACAATATACATCGCGATTGACAAAGGTTCGGCCCAAAATCCCTTATGTAAACTGATGTCAAACTCAAGCATCGAGCTCGGTTCATTCTCTCCGCTACTCCATTAGATTGCGGATCTCCTGGTGTTGTAAAATGCCTCAAGATTCTGTGATGCTTGCAATATTCCAAGAATTACCCGAATACATATTCTTTGCCATTGTCGGTCCTTAGAACTTTCAAAGGCATACCATTCTCATTCTCAATAAGAGTCTTCTATACTTTGAACTTAGCAAATGCCTCCAACTTCGCCTTTATTACATACACCCATACCTTCATAGAAAAATCATCAATGAAAGAAATATAATAACGTACTCCACCTAAAGAAGCAATCGGTGTCGGTCCCCAAACATTCGAATGAACATACTCAAGAACTCCTCCCGAATCATGTTTCCATTCACTGAATGATAGCTTTGTTTGCTTCCCTATGACACATTTCTTGCAAAAATCTAGCTTGTTGAAACTCTCACCCTTGATCATCTCCCTCTTCCGAAGGATATCCAAACTCCTCTCTAAGATATGACCCAATCTCAAATGCCACAACCGTGTTGCATCCAAGTCACGAGAACTATCAACATCCACATAAGTTTCACCATGTACAGTCACACCTTGAAGAAAATATACACTATTAGTTCTAGCACCTTTCATAACCACAAGTGCCCCTTAGAAACCCCCAAGCAATCCTTCTTAATAGTGATCTTGCATCTTAGATAATCAAATTACCCCAAATATATAAGTGACTTCCTAAATCCAGGAACGTAGAGAATATTGGTGAGCGTGCGAACCACTCCATCAAACACCCTTATTTACACAGAGCCATGCCTATTGACTTACATATAACACCTCATAACAATAATATCTCTCCCTTTGTCTTCATAAGAGGAAAAACAATTCCTATTTGGCGTCATATGATATGATGCACCCGAATCGAGTACCCATTCGCTATCTGAAAAACCTGATGATACCGCGTTCAATACATTCTCATTCACCTCACCTTCACCACACTTCACTACAACGGATGAAGATGCTACTTCCTTCTTCTTATCTTTGTCAAATTCATTCTTCCAATTTCCCGGTTGTTGGATCTAGATTAACCCTAGAAGGGGGGTGGTGTAACGTCCCAGATTTTTCGGCCATTTAAATTCGAATATTTAAATCTATTAATATAATGGATTTTTAATTGAATTTATTTATTTTTAAATAGAGTTCGAATATATATTTATATATTAATGAAAACGAACTCGAAACGACGCGATAGTTCGAAATTTTCGATTTGAACTTTGATTGGATATACAGGATCCGATATAAGTCGGATTTCCGTGAAAACGAGACACGTTTGAACCAGTTCGATTATATTTTTCTATAGGAAGAGAAAAATCGAAATTTCGGCTTATAAATTTCAAGTTACGTCCAATTCAAATTTTTAAATAGTCGCTATGAAATCGTTTTTAAATTTTAACGATTTATTTATTATATTAAAGGATTTTTATATAATTGGAATATTATTTAAGCCCAGAATGTTAGTGTCGAGTTTGAATTCTACCGTTAGAAGTTGAAAACGTTGTTTAATAAATACGATGATATTTATTTAACTATTGTAACAACCCGAAAATCTGGGCCAGTTTGAAATTTTTATTTTGGCAATTTTAGCGAATTTTGAACATTTAAAATGAATTTTCAGAAAGGTCGCTATATAGCATATATAGCCCTTGAAAATAGATATTTTTCTTAAGTGAAAAGAAATGTATTCCCGATTTTGGACAGGGAATGTTTTATAAAACAGAAAGGATTTCGAGGCCCAAAACCCGATGATTTCTAAAATGATTTAGAAATGTATTATATGTTACATTGTGGTTCATCGCATATTCGATTAGTTGCTATTGATGATGTATCTGTTTGGTGGCGGAGAATTTATTCTCTTGCTTAACACCCTTCTTTGAGACGTACGAGCTCAAAGGTTATGTGATTAATAGTGACTGATCATATGCGTGAATTACTGATGTGAAGTACTATATTTTGAAAGTACTTGTGATTATTACGTCGTGAAATGATTTTCCCTACTTCGGGATATGAAATGATTTAGTATGTGGTTAAAGAGTCGGGTAACCCTGAGACTAAAAGTATGGGTGAGAGGGCGGTGTATGCTCTCCATGTGTGGGAGGTGCATCGTCGGTGTAGCCTACTCTTATGTGGGGTAGGTGCACATTTATATATCGAGTTGCGAGGTGCGTACCCTTTGCCTTGTCGATGGGGAGCACGATATTTGGTTGCATACTTGTTTGTATGCATTGTTATATTTTGGAATTCATATTTCCAGACGATTTGATTTGAGATCCCGAAGTGAAATATACTTTGATATAGAAAGTTAGATATGTATTTCAAATGATTTGAAATAAGAAATCGGGAATAAAATCCAAAGGAATGATTTCTGTAAATTAAATTGGATTTAGAAAATCTAAGTGTAGTGATTAATCTAAGTGGGTAGATTGGGATATTGCATGTTGATTGATGCATAGTAGATCCATATATCTATATTGATTGTTGTTTATACACTGGTATTCATGGGGGTAAACCCGTTCCGCGTTAGCGGCGTGGTCCCGTGATATACCATATTATCAAATAAGTTAATTATAACTGTTAGAGTTTCTCACACCAGTCCCATGACTGACCTGTAGTTTGCTTTTCCCTTGCGAACTCGGGTGCCCCTATTTTCCACACGGGCAGTCGAGTAGTTTTATTTTGCAGATGTATTGAGCAGGATTCTGGATTGAATCTTTAAGCTGTGTCCAGACATTTACAGTCTTCCGCTGTGTAGTTTATATTTCCGCTGTGCATTGTATTACATTTATGTAAATTTTATTTCCGCTGTGTATTATTTTCGATATACTATGATATTCTGTACTCTAATGTAACATTATTATGATGTTTATTGAAGTCTTCTGTTATTTGTTATGATGTGTTGTATACCCAAAGTTTGCGTATGCGGGATTCGAACGGTCTTGGTCGGTTTAGCGATCGATTAGGTCCGGGCGAAATCCGTGTCGTTACAACTATTTTCGTTAATCTAGCCATTTAAATTTAATTTATATTATAACAAATATTATATTAGATTTTTAAATGAACCCTTAAATATATATGTTCACATATACCTCAATGTTTTCTTTTGGTTCGACGATATGAATGAAAGCCCCTTTAGAACTCGAGCCAACAACCGTGATCACTATTGTTAAGAAACGTGCTTGCAAACACATTTAAAGATAGCACAGAACAAATAAAGGGTACAAATGCGCCATGAATGCGAACTAGCCACAATAGTCTAGTGTCTTTTTAAGTAAAAATATACAGAAAAAAAAACCATGCTAGAGAAATAAAATTTGTAAACAGTCCCAAATAAAATACTGTAATATATGGAAAATGAGAAATTAAAATTTCATATAACATAAAGGTTGTTTATACAGTACAAGTCCCAATTTATATATTGTACAATACAGGTTCTTGAATACAAAAACAAGAAAGAAAATCAACATCTTGTAGATCAACTTCTTCATGCTTTTTGCCGAACCGGTGAATCGTCGGTTTTGACCTGCGAAGAAGAAGAAAAGAGAACCCATTAAAAAGGGATGATTTCATGAAAAATGAACAACATAAAAGAAAAGAAAAATGATCAATGTAGAAAGACAATAACTTATATTTATAGACACATCATGATACCATACAATCTGTAGAAATAGTAAACATAAAAAACTACACAGAACTAGTCTCCGGTTTCCTAAAATATAGACAACGCAGATTTTAAACTTTTCAATTTAAGTTTGCTGGCATGAACCAATCAGAATGTTTTAATTTAATATTCCATGAAATATGCAGTTTAAACTTCAATCCTTATATCAGCACTCAGTAAATGTATGCAATGATATACTTTTCCTTGGCAAACTGATTCATAAATAAAAGCGTCTGTAGCATGAGACTAGGAAAAATCTAAACACAAAACCAAACAATACAATTCAATTAAAAATTCAAAGGCAGTATGTCTTATTCTTTCATAGAACAGTAAAGAATCTAAACAGCTAGGAACATGTCATGAACAGCTAAGAAAAGCAGTACATTGTGTAGCTGGTGAAAACAGATATGAATGTGCATTCATACATCAAATTCTACAGTACAATGCAAATGCTAAAGTAAAGCAAAATCTGTACAGAACTGCTAACATATATATATATATATTCATATATATATATATATATATAATATGAGTATATATATGTACAAAATCAATCTCGAATACAAAATCCAAAGCAGAATTTACGGTTTCAAAAATCTGTACTGAATAAACAAGTCATAGACTCAGCCTAATCTAATCTACACTGCAAATGTATATGCTTATATTCTCAATCGAATTCAGGTACAAAGGTCATACAAGACTGTTTTTTTTAGTTCTGAACACAATCTACTTACAGATTCTATGTCTGTATTGAATGAACAATACATAGCACAGCTACCTAACCTAATCAACAGCAATATATAGGGTTATTTCTACAGTCAAATCTGTATACCATTCACTGATTTCATACGTTAGAAATCCGAACCAAAAATCTAAATTTCAGATTCGAATTCGATTGACATAACAATTCGTAGCCAATGAAAGACAGTGTTCTCATCTAAAATCAAACCGCAGCTATAAATACACGCATTCACATAGTATGTTTCCATCCAATTCAACCCATTCGAAAAAGAGAAAAACCCAGAAAAATCAAATAAAAACATTACAGCAAATAAAGAATCAAGTAAAAAGGATACTTAGCTTTCGGTGTTGGACTGATTTTTGTTGAAATCGTCCACGATGGAGGCCTCGTCTTGGATCTGCAGTGGATCTGGGTGTTTGGGGGTTCATCGTGTTTCGGTAGGGAGACGAAGGGTTTATTGATGGTGGCTGATCGATCAATGGAAGTGGAGGGGCGCGAGAAGAAGGTTGCGACGCCATCGAGCAGAAAGGGGGGGGGGTTAGGGTTTTTGTGATTTTGGTCTTGAGAATTTTGTGGTGGCCGATTGAAATGAAAAAGGGATCGATGGTGGTAGGGTTTTAAAAAGGGGGAACGGGTTGGGCCGGCTGGTTAAGGTGAGAGCCCAATTTAATTTATAAATTTAAGTTTAAATATATAGTTTTAAAACTTAAATTACTGTAGAAATTCATACCGTACACGTACGTTATCAAATTTATGCACGGTCGGTTGCGTTGGGACCGTAAAAACGAGCACTTCGAGATGGAGCAGAGATAGTCAAGATCAGGAGCAACTGGAAATTCTAGTCAAGTTAAATAGCTATTTAATTTGCCTAAAAACTAGAAATTTTCGACGGATTCAAAACAAAGTGAGTTAAACTCACTCAGCTCTCCCCATTTATATTTTATATAAATTGGGTTTTATTTTGCGTGTTCTGATTGCTAGTGGTTGACTGTTTGCTAGTTAGATATATTTATTGTTGATTCAATAAATGAAATTAAACGGTCGTTTAATTTCAAAAAATACCCATCGTTATGATTTGACCCAAATAAAGTGATTTCCCTCGATTGATCACGTTTATAAACGTGTTTGAAATTGTGTGAATTGTTTGAATGATCTGTTGATTGATTGATGATCGTTATAGAAATTATCAATCGAATAAAAAGAAATGATTGGTTATTGTTGATTGTTGAAACGTATTTCAATATTTATGCTGATGTTAACCAATGGATGGTACGGGTTGGGTAATTGGCATCACATGGTCTAGAAATCAATCGATTTTTGAAATATGGATTTTATCGATGGCGAATCGGCAATATTAAAGTTATAAATATATTTTATAACTGAAATGGGTTTTTAAAGAGATTACGTTGGGTGAAGGTTATTTAAGAGAAAATAAATATTAATGATCTATTTATTTAAGGTTTATAAGGAATTATGAAATGGTTTTACAAACCAAATTCTTATAAAAATTGTGAAGCAAATAAGAAGAAATAACTTAGTGATTAAGTACTTGATTAATCATGTCAAAATGAACAGTTAAATAAAGTTATTTAAATTAATTATATTTTAGTTAATTTAAAAGAGGAATTAACTAGAATAGGCTAAAGGAATACTTGCGGTTTGAGTTGACCAAGTGAGTTTTTGAAAAGAAGTTTTGAACAAGTTTATATTTGAACTTGGGGTTTATAATAAAGTAATAAAGGGATCTAAACAAATACGATAGGTTAAATGGAAATGTTACTTAACGTTTGTATTGAATAAAAGGAGATGAAGATGTAAAAGGTTTATATTAAACCTGGAATTTATAAACAAGGATTATAAATTGTTTATAAATGAAATGTGAGTTAAAGCATTTTTTAAATTGGAAATGCTTAATGATGGTATTAAGTTAAATCCATGGATTTAAAAAGGAAATTTCCTGAAGGAAAAGGGGATTGGCAAAAAGGGGTTTGATGTGAGTTTGGTAAACAAAGTTGAAATAGGATTTGTAAAAATAATAATTCAGTTTTTGAAACAAAGTTATTTGGATAAGTCGAGAGTTAATAAAAGTAATATTTAGTAAGTAGGCAATTAATTAATGAATTAAGCGATATTAATGATTTTTAAAAAAGAAAGTTCCAAAAAGGATAAGAAGAAGCCATAAAATTATATTTTAACTAGTGGAATAGGTTTTTGATATGCAAGATTTAATATTAGTTCTTGAATTACAACTCGTATTTACCTGAAGATAAGAACGTTTTGATCATGGTCTGGGAGGTAATTAAAATACCCCAACGTGAACGACTCGGGACTATCCAAGGATGATACTAGTTGGTAATGTCAAGAATGTGTGATAAGATTTCCAAAGTAAAGGAAATGATATGAGATTATATTTTCCCTAGTAACAGAATTAAAAGAAAATGGGGCAATAAAATTTAAAAGCCAAGTAATGCTGAGTACTAGACCTGTGAATCTATTTTTTTTGATTTCCTGGATGTTTACTTGGTAGATAAATAACCGACTATCAAATCTGACCTTTACGATTATTGGTTGGGAAGACCGGGATCGAATGAATATTCAAAAACCATTCCAACCAACAAATACGAAAATATCGAAGAGATCAGACGACGATCGAGATGGAGTATGTGAAGACCATAGCTCTTCATAAAACGGAAGAACCACTTACAATCTCTTATTCGACCCGGAGATATACTGGGGTTCTATCGTGGTTGGAATCTGTGGATTGCAAAGACTACTCGCTACCGATCCATGGGGTGATTCCTATATTGGATGCAGTAGGAGAGTACCTTCGGTTCATCCTGTTCCTGGATGACTTGTATGGAGTATTTCTTAAGAGTCACGTACGTTGATTTTTACAAACATATCTCTGTTAGTGGCGGAGGGGGGCACCTCTCTAGCTTAACGACCAGAATATTCTTGTGGATGTCAATTAGTGATTTGGCGGATCTGACGATGTGGCATTCAAAGTGTATGATGACCCGATGTGTTCTAACCTCAAGCCTCATCAACCAGGAGATGACAAAAATCGGGCAGGCAGCATGGCTATGTGGGTCGCTCCCATTAGGGTGTATAATCACCTATCTAGAGAAAATCCATTTCATTCTTTAACCTATTTTCGATGTTGTCCCTTTTCGGGAAACAGTGGTTTGAGTCCAACCGTTGGTGATATACATTCGATACACTCAAGCGAAATGAGTAGTCGGTCATGTGAGGGCCGGGTTGCAAGACGTTCTTGTTGAACCTAGTATATTCGCCTTTAGAGATACACTATCGGTAGTGGTCCCATACCTTGTCATAGTTGGAATCCAATCTCCAATAAGAGCCCGCGGTTTTGTTTGTATATAAATACGTGGAGCGTGAGATGCAAGCATTCCACTAGATTGTTATTTACTTGTATTTAGACATTATTATAATATCAGAAAAGATATTGATTTCGAAAACTGTTTGGGTTATCGTAAGGTAAAAACCGTCCGTATTTATGTGTGGATTTGGTCTTATGTTATCCTTTTCTTTCGAAAGGATTTTAACTTTAAAATCAAGTTATGTGATACCTTAATACTGTGCGAGTTTTTCTCACTCTGGTTTACCAGACTGACCCGGTGTTTTGTAAATGCTTGGGTTAGCCCGGGGTGTACACGTTCAGGTTATCAGGTACTGAGAAGTCCAGAGACGAGCTAGAGATGTTCAAACATATGAAATCTAGTACTTAATCCGCTGTGTATATGAGGACAGATTATCAAAACTGTCCAGATGTGTGTTGTACTCTGATATTGTAAGTATTTTTAAAAAAGCTCTCAATAAAGATTTATTTCTGTATTATATTTTGTTCCGCTGCGATGTGAGACTCTGTGTTAGTTCTTCTTCTTCTATTCTAATATTTCTTTCTTTCTTACCTCACCCTCTAATTTCTTTCTATAAACGTTCCAGTGTTTTCGGTGTTGGAAGGTCGGCATGAGTATGGTAAAGGTATTTATGTCGATTTTCGGGGCCGGAAATCCATGGGTCGTTACAGTGGTATCAGAGCTATTGTTTGAGTAGCAACCTTGGCTCTGTGGCGTAACTCAATAGAGATGGGGTTAGTAACATCCTAGATTGAGTTTGAGTGTGTGTATATATATATATATATATATATATGAGAGCGTATTTGTAAGATTTTATATATAAATGTTTTGTATTGTGTTATTTGACTGGTTCAAGTGTTGAGAAGCGTTGAACTAATGGATGAATACAATATTGTTTTATATAAGAGAGTAAACGAAATAATTTTACCCAACGTATATTTTATATAGAAAAAGGAAATTATTTCTATATTATAGTAATGTCAGTTGTTTGTTTGTTCTGGTTGATTTGATTTGAAATCAAATTTGAATTTTGAAATAAAGTTGAATTGATTAGAAAATTAATTCATCAATTGAATCGGACATGGAATTGAAACTGAACCTGGTTAAGTAAAATCAATTTGAAATGAATTAAAATAAATTGGGATTGGAAAATTTAATGGATAAATAGATCGGGATTCAAACAAAGTGGATTGCCATTCAAATTTTGAATTTTCTTTTCGAAGGAGTTGAGGCCAAGAATGGCAGTGGTAGTCGTACCAATCAAGCCATGCAGAGGAGATGCTGGCAAAATTTTAGAAAAATTTTAGAGTTTGAATTTAAAATAATATGGTTCGGAATATTCTTCTTACTTTACAATTTCGAGGACGAAATTATTTTAAGGGGGGAAGAATGTAACGTCCCAGATTTTTCGGCCATTTAAATTCGAATATTTAAATCTGTTAGTATAATGGATTTTTAATCGAATTTATTTATTTTTAAATAGAGTTTGAATATATATTTATATATTAATGAAAACGAACTCGAAACAACGCGATAGTTCTAAATTTTCGATTTGAACTTTGATTGGATATACGGGATCCGATATAAGTCGGATTTCCGTGAAAACAAGACACGTTTGAACCGGTTCGATTATATTTTTCTAAGGGAAGAGAAAAATCGAAATTTTGGCTTATAAATTTCAAGTTACATCCAATTCAAATTTTTAAATAGTCGCTACGAAATTGTTTTTAAATTTTAACGATTTAATTATTATATTAAAGGATTTTTATATAATTGGAATATTATTTAAACCCAGAATGTTAGTGTCGAGTTTGAATTCTACCGTTAGAAGTTGAATACGTTGTTTAATAAATACGATGATATTTATTTAACTATTTTCGTTAATCTAGCCATTTAAATTTAATTTATATTATAACAAATACTATATTAGATTTTTAAATGAACCCTTAAATATATATGTTCACATATACCTCAATGTTTTCTTTTGGTTCGACAATATGAATGAAAGCCCCTTTAGAACTCGAGCCAACAACTGTGATCACTATTGTTAAGAAACATGCTTGCAAACACATTTAAAGATAGCACAGAACAAATAAAGGGTACAAATGCGCCATGAATGCGAACATGCCACAATAGTCTAGTGTCTTTTTAAGTAAAAATATACAGAAAAAAAATAAACCATGCTAGAGAAATAAAATTTGTAAACAGTCCCAAATAAAATACTGTAATATATGGAAAATGAGAAATTAAAATTTCATATAACATAAAGGTTGTTTATACAGTACAAGTTCCAATTTATATATTGTACAATACAGGTTCTTGAATACAAAAACAAGAAAGAAAATCAACAACTTGTAGATCAACTTCTTCATGCTTTTTGCCGAACCGGTGAATCGTCGGTTTTTACCTGCGAAGAAGAAGAAGAGAGAACCCATTAAAAAGGGATGATTTCTATAAAAACCCGTAACTTCCCCGTAAGGAAAGCGGCGGATAGTTCGAGAACAAGCCACAACAGAACGCATACAGAAGAACATTTCATTGTATTTACAACAATGCATCAGAATACAAGAATATACAGAGTATAAATGAATATTACACAGAAATATCAGAGATTTAAATTACATTCAAATACATAGCAGCGGAAAATAATACAATACACAACTAGAAGAGATATACGGATACAAAGCTTTCCAGATATCGTTCCAGCTGTAAACCAGGATCCTGTGAATATAAATCTGCAAAACCAAAACTACTAGCTGCCCGTGTCAAAATTGGGGCACCCAGAGTTTAGGTTAAAACAATAAACTCCAGGTCAGTCATGGGACTGGTGTGAGAACTAAAACAGTTATTAATCTTTATTTTTAAAGTTAGGTAAATCAAGGGACCACGCCGTATAACACGGAACGGGTTTCCTCCCAAGAATACCAGTGCATAAAACAAACAGCGCAATGCTAAATAAAGAAAAATGAAGCTGTTATAAGACCCAGGTCCTATCACACAATGCAACGCAAGCCGGGGGATAGGATTTTCCCTTATAACAGCCAAAGAATGCTTGATACGTTTAAAACAAATCATTTGATACTAGTACAAGTGTATAGTGTATAAAACAACTTCAAATCATAAGTATCAATCATAGGTGGCATGGGTACCATATATAATGTCGCCATACTAGGCTCTACAAATAAAACCGCAAATGTCACGTATTTGGAAATTGGGTTTCCATCTATGAACCGAGGCAAAAGATAGTCCTCAACCGATTTGAGACTCTCTAGCCCGAGCCTCAGGACCCAGACTCAGGTGGGCCCTTGGATCGTCAGGGCCAGTCCACCGATGTGGATTAAACTTAAACCCTGAACATGCGTTTCCCCGCCCTATGGGGCGTAGGTGAGCCAACTAAATGACTCCATCGGACTCGGATCGTCCGATCAAACCGAGGCGCCTCGCAACAGCAACAACCACATAAGTCAAACTCGTTAAGGCGTGTAAAACCACTGACGCCACTTCTAACTAGAAAGAAACGCATGCCCTCCCTGAGGTCCGTCTCCCGTTTTTGGTTCATACCGGGTGTGAAACTCGCGAAGTAAACGTTACACAAAGCTACGCCACAAGGGTCGTGCTTCGATCATCAACCACAAGACTTTGCTTTTCAACAGAAGCCTTGATCATTTGCCACTTAGGCGTGCCACACAGGCAATTCACTCCATGCGTTTGATATCCATCAATATATAACCCCTAAGCTCGTACGTCTCAGAGAAGGGCGTTAAGCAAGAGAATAAATTCTCCGCCGCCAAACAGATATATATTTAATAGAGATCAATCACACGGACTAAAATCCAATGTCAGACACACAGTCCATTTACAAGTCCGTTCTGGGTCTGAACGAAACCGGAGGCACCTAGTACCTCGCATATCCATCGATCTCCAAGTACATCTGGACGATCACCAACTGTTTCCATCTTCTTGGGTGTACAGCCCAATCAAGATCATCAGTAATCACCCAAACGACGTGAAGACTTCCGGTCTTCGACCATCGTCTTCATCTTCGACTAATCGTCGTATCAGTTATTCAGAATGGGATAAACCCGGACTTTCCGAATAACTCGCGTATATTTTAAATAAGTGTTACACAAACACAACATACGCCTCATTCCAATTCATCAGTCACTAACCGTAAATTAGTCAAGAGAATAATTTCCCAAATATTAACCCCGAAGGCTGAAACCAACATCAGATCAATATCCAGAAAACCATTCTGCTTAGCTAACCGACAGTTAGTTTCTAAATTTCACATTCATAGGGAAAAGTTCCCATTAATTTTATCCAAGATAAATTTCTTGAATTTATTCTTTAATCTATTTTTGAATATCAATTCAAACTAGTCGGGATTAGCGAACCTTACCGAAGTAATCATTTGTTTTAATTTCCCAATCCCAACCTATTCATCCCATGAAGTAAAACTGGTTATACTTCATATCTAACACCACAGTGTTATCGGTAAATTCAATTACCATTTCACGTTCAAATCTTAATTAAAGATTTAACTATCGCCTGGAGCAAAACTGGTGATGCTCCATTCTCGACCATTTCAATCTAATTAAAGATTCATTAAAACTCCACTTAGTTTTAATTGTTAACTGGGTTAAAGAATCGGTGTCATTTAAAACACGGTTCACGATAAACCCAAAATCACATTCCATTAATTATCGGGTTAAAGAACGAGTGTTATTTAAAACACTGTTCACGATAAACCCAAAAATCAATATCAATTCAATTCCAATTAAATATTATTTAATTGGTACACTTCATTAAATCTAAATAAAAAGATTTAATCTTTTCTCATCTGGATTCAAGAACAGTGTTAATGAAGACACCATTCACGACAAACCCAAATCACATTTGATATTCAATACAAGGCTCTGAATAGAAAATATATCGGCTTATATTCAATATCAAATTCTACGATTAACAAATGTCGTATTGGAAATAACGATATAAATATATATCTTTCAAATTTCCATAACAACACCTGTATAATCACAAATTCCAACATCGAGATATTCCGAAGACAATTTCGATTCAAATCCACTCCAATGCAATCATTGGAAATTCTGGTTATTTTTAAAACCCTTTTTAAATTCAATTTATTTATTTAAAAATAAATAGAATTATAATTCTAGTTCAAAACTAGTTCATTTCGATAAAAATCTATTTTTATCTTTTCAAATATGGAGTTTTTCATCCCAATTCTTTCTAAATCATTTCTTATGATTTTACACAAATTATTACTATTTTTAATAATTTTATCAAGGCCCGTACAGTCGATTTCCCCCAATGGCCATCGAACTGCACTTACAGCGACCTTTTTCAAATTTGATTTGGACATAATTCCAAATCCAACCGTTAGATTTCTAATTTCTAATATTCGTTAGAAAGCTCTTTTCGATACGAACCCAACGGTTCCGGTTTTAGGAGAATCCGACAATCGGATCTCCCGTAATGTCCGTTTGAAATAAATGGTCGAAATTCACGAACTACCGCGGCGCGGCGCGTTCTATTCAGGCCATTATATTATATATATAATATATATAATATATATATCGTCGATTTCTATTTAAAACGAATTATATAAATAGTTTTAAATTCGTTTCAAAAGCAATTTCAACTTCCATTTCAATTCAAATCAAAATTGAATTCTTCTTTATAAATTCGTTTTAAAATTCATTTCTATTCAATTCAAATTTCAATTCAATTTGAATTCATTTCAATTTGTTTCCAATTCAATTCGATTCGAATTCGTTTCGTTTGCTATTCAATTGAAATCAAATTCGTTTTCCATTTCAATTCGAATTCATTATATATTCAATTCATTTCGAAATCGTTTTATATTCAATTCATTTCGAAATCGTTTTATATTCAATTCATTTCGAAATCGTTTTATATTCAATTCAATTAAATTTTCACTTCAAAATATGCGTTTTCGAAATCACTTTTCAATATGCCTTTTAAAATGAATAAAATCGATATAAATATCGTTCACGTCAAAATGGCGTCAATCTAACCAACACGGCTACATATATTTCTATTTTCAAATATTCTATTCAACAAATGAATATTTATTTTTGTCAACACACGACTGATCTCAACGAATGAGTACTGTCCACGTGCGACAATTTTTGTTAAATTATTTCGTTCAACACATGACTAATCTCAACGGATGAGTGCAGTCAACACATGAACCTTTATTTTATATTGATAAAGATGCAAATTTTATTATTAAAATATTTCGTTCAACACATGACTAATCTCAACGGATGAGTACAGTCAACACATGAACCTTTATTTTATATTGATAAAGATGCAAATTTTATTATTAAAATATTTCGTTCAACACATGACTAATCTCAACGGATGAGTACAGTCAACACATGAACCTTTATTTTATATTGATAAAGATGCAAATTTTATTATTAAAATATTTCGTTCAACACATGACTAATCTCAACGGATGAGTACAGTCAACACATGAACATTTATATTATATTGTTCTTTATTTTCTAAATTGGAATGAGGCCCAATCAATCACCATGTAAAATTAATTATATGGATTTCCATACATCACACGCATATAATAGCATTGAAAAATAATCAACCATCAACCAAAGTGCACTACACTGTATAAGCATCAAATATAGATATTTAACGCTTATAACAGCCTGTCAATCAATCGATCGACATATTTAATCAATCAGGATGAGTGAACTTCAAATTTCATCCCAACACCCGTGTGGGGTTTCAAACCATCAAACACAGATTTTAGTTGTGCAGTTGGGCGATGTGTAAAATTTATCGTCCCAATCAATGTCATTCAAATAGGTGTACATAAACAAACCGTCCGGTTTGTAAATGAATTTTTTATTTATTCACATTCACTATATTCTTATACACGTTAAAAATTATATTTTTAACGATAAAACATTTTATTTTAACATATGAATTTCTATTCATTTCATTCTTTAAATAAAATGATATTTTTATTTTTCTAACTTATTTTAGAAAATATCGGCGGCATAACGGCACGATACTAGAAACGGGACGAGGCCTAGCCTTATCCCCGGTCTAGTGAAGGCCCACGCCATTCACACATCAATCAAATCAATTTCATTTCACCAAACAATTCAATTCAAACCAAAGCATCTAACTAATTTATGCAACAAAACAAACAAGTCCATGGTCTGTGGACGATTGTGTCGGGTGCTACAAAGCACCGTGTAACGACCCGGAAAATCTGAACCAAATTAAAATTTTTAAATTGGCTAAAATAATGGATTTTAAATATTTAAAATAAATATTTTAAATAATGGCGATGAAAACTGAGTCTGAATCAACAATTGAAAACGAATGTAATTAATTATAATTATAAACAAGGCCTGAAATGGCGTGGCAGTTTCAAAAATTGAATTCAAACTTTGTCGGACTGTACCGGGTGCAAAACAATCCGGATTTTAGTGAAGCCAAAAACATTAGGATCTAATTGATGATATCTTTCTAACGAATCCGACCAATCGAAATTTGATAGCGGGAATCAAAAGATATGTCCAGTTGAAAATTCTGAATAGTCGCTATGGAATTCAAGCCCTTAAAAATGGACATTTTGCAAATGACCTCGGATTTCGACGAAACCACTTTTGTTGGATCCGCAGTGTCAAGTTATTGTTAGGTTTCAAATTTCATAATTTTTCGAATCAATATGTGTGCGTGGCAAAGGGAAACGCGTTTGACCGGTTTCAGTTGATTTTAATCGACTGGAAATTGGCCATTGTTCAAACGGTCTCAGAATTCGACGAAACTAGTTTTGTTAGGACCGTATCGTCAATACGAGGCTAGAAAATATTTTTCTGGAATTTTTCGAGTTCGTATGTGGCCCCACTAAATTGAAATGTGCGTTTAAATTGAATATATAAAGAATTACAATTTAAATTCAACGGAAACTGATTCAAACGATCGAATCAGCTTATGATATATATCCCATTGTGTTCGGGATGGGGGTAAAACGCTATGGACGACAGGCGGTGGGCCTCGTTTAGAGGTCGTATGTAAAAGTCAACTTTTTAAAAAATTAAATAATTAAATATATATATTTTATATAAACCCCCCATTCCCTCTTCTCTCTCTTCAATTCGAACAGATATAAAAAAAAAAACCCTAATCGATCGGCGACGCCACCACCATCAAAGACCACCCACGACTGTTCGAGATCCCTCCGCTTCGCCTGCTCCTCCCTCCATCGTCGACGAACCTTCCGCTTCGCCAAGCCCCCCCTCGAAGCCATCGCGACGCCGATTCGAGAGCCCCCCCCCCCAGTCTGACGACCTCCCACCGCACCCCCACCTCCAGCACCTCCTGCCGCCGAACCTGTTCCGACCCCCCCTTTCTTCGCAGACAAAGTGAGTATTTTATTTTATTTTTATTTTTATTTTAATTAGGTTTAAAACTAATTTATTTCAATTAGGTTTAAAACTGATTTTAAAAGAAAACTGATTTTAAAAAGATTTAAAACTGATTTTTATAAAGGATTAAAACTGATTTTTATAAAGGATTAAAACTGATTTTTTAAAGGATTAAAACTGATTTTAATTTTAAGATTTAAAATAGAAAAAGATTTAAACTTTTAAAAGAAAAAGATTTGAACTTTAAAAAAAGAAAAAGATTTGAACTTTAAATAGGAAAAAGATTTGAACTTTAAATAGAAAAGTTATGATGTTTGGTCATGAAACAAAAAGCTTTGATTTTTCATATTCAAGTAAAAATCAGATTTTTATATATTGAAAGTCGAAGTAAAAATCAGATTTTTTATATATTGAAAGTCGAAGTAAAAAAATCATATTTTTATATATTGAATAGCGTAGAAAAAATTCGATTTTTATATATTGAATAGCATCGTAAAAATTCAATTTTTACATATGTAGAGAATACGGGCGAAAGCGACAAAAGGCGAGATTGGCGAAGATTTCTATAAAGGAAGAGTCGTGGTATTGGATAGCTATTGGTGAGAATTTCTCACTCTTCAATTTCTTTTTCTATATATATATGTGTTGAAATAAAAGTGAATTGTAATATATATATATATATATATATATATATATATACGCCCCTCGTCCACAAACCATGGACGATATTTATTGGTTGAAATTGTTGTGAAAATTGATTGATAGCGAATAATTGTTTGGGATTGTTTGTGGTTGATATTGATTGATTGTGGTTGAAAAATACCCGTTTGTGATTGAGAAATATTTGGTTGAAACCACATAGGATTAGTTTGTGGAAAGGAAATAAATATATTTAATCGAATAACGACGCTGCAGTTCGTATTTTGAAATCGAAACTTCAAACGATTGTACCGGGAGATCCGACCGTCGGATTTTCCCGAAACTGGAACCGTTGGATTCGTTTTGAAAAGACCTTTCTAATGATGTAAATTTTGTGAAGATCCAACGGTTAGATTTTCAGATATGTGTAAATCAAATCTGAAGAAAAACAGCGCCACGGCCGCTTTATGGCCCGAAGCGTCGTTTTGAATAAATTAGCTATTTTAAAATAAATAAAAATAGCGATAAATAGTTATAAAATATCATAAACAATATGGAATGGAAATAAACTGAATTTGCTCGATTTATGTTGTATTTGATGGTTGAATGTGTTTGGTGTGAAAATTACATTAAAGGACACAATTGGTGTTGTCGAATAATTTAACCATTTAAATAAATTGATTTGAAATTCTAAATATACGTGAATTATTTGAAAAGGCCGAGTTAATTCTCATTTCGAATAATTGACCGACGATTGAAATTCGAAGATGAAGACGACGGTCGAAGACCGGAGATCTTCGCCTCGTTTGGATGGTAACCGAGGTCCTGATTGGGAGGCATCCCGAAATATGGATAATGAGTGGTGATCGTTCAGACGTGAGTGGTGATCGAAGGGTTTGCGAGGTATTTAGTGCCTCCGGTTTCGTTCAGACCCAGAACGGACTTGTAAATGGACTGTGTGTCTGACATTGGAGTTTATTCTGTGTTGATTGATTTCTGTTAAATATACATCTGTTTGGCGGCGAAGAATTTATTCTTTCGCTTAACGCCCTTCTCTGAGACGCACGAGCTCAGAGGTTGTATATCGATGGACATCAGTCGCATGGCATGAATTGCCTGTGTGGCATGCTAAGATGCAGTGATCAGGGCTTCTGTTGAAAAGCAAAGTCTTGTGGTGATGATCAAAGCACCGCCTGTGTGGCGTAGCTTTGTGTATAACGTGAATTCGCGAGCCTCACACCCCGGTATGAACCAGAAACGGGAGGAAGGACCTCAGGGAGGACATGCGTTTCTTCCTAGCTAGGGTGGTGTCAGTGACCTACCAGCCCTGACATTTATATACTTTTCACCTAAGTGGTTGTTGCTGTTGCGAGGCGCCTCGGTTTGATCGGACGATCCGGGTCCGATGGAGTCATTCGTTGGCTCGTTCACGCCCCAAAGGGCGGGGAAACGCATTGTTCAGGAATTTTAATCCACATCGGTGGACCGGCCCTGACGATCCAAGGGTCACTCGAGCTCTGATCCTGAGACTCGAGCTAGGCAGTCTCGAATTCGGTGAGGACTATCTTTTGCCTCGGTTCATGACGGAAATCCAATTTCCAGATACGTGATCGTGCGGTTTCGATTGTATAGATATTTGGCGACATAGTGGCATGGGACGCTCATGTCGTCTATGATTGATAGTTATGATTTGAAACTGTTTTCAAAACATATAAACACTAGAAATAATATCAAATGCCTTTGTTTTATTCGTATCAAGCATATTTTGGCCATTATAAGGTAAAACTCTATCCTCCAGTTTGCGTTGTATTGTGTGATGGGAACTGAGTCTTATAATGGCTTCATTTTTATAAAAAGCATAGCGATGTTTAAAAGAAAGATTTGTTTTAAAGCACTGGCAATCCAATGGAGTAAACACGTTCCACGAAAGTGGCGTGGTCCTGTGATTAGCCAAATTATATATGTGTTGAGTAGATTTCTCATACCAGTCCCATGACTGACTCGTAGTTTGTTTCACTTTCAAACTCGGGTGCCCCTTTTTTCTACACGGGCAGCCTTGTATTCAGGTTTAGCTGGTTCTTTTTCTGGATAGCTGGAGCTGAAGATGGATTCTATCATTTATTTCTTTTTATGCTGTTCAGCTCCTATTGTACATATTTTGTTTATTTCCGCTGTAGACATTTATGTATAGCTGAACTGTATTTGTACTAAGTAAGATCCTGTATACTGTGTAACTCTGATGATTACTTTTATCCAGTATATTCTATTGTTCATTATCTGGTGTATTTATTTAATTCTGTTCTGCTATTATCTGTTTCTGTGTTATATTCCAAAGATAACCCTTGTTTCCGTAAGAACGGGATTTCGGGTCGTCTCACACCGTCTGCATCCTAGTATATATATATATATAACTAGAAAAAGAAATTGAAAGGTTAGAAATTCTCACCTTTAGCTATCCAACCATCTCGACTCTTCTTTTGCAGAAGTCTTCATCGTCCTCGCCTTTTTGTCATCTTCGTTGCCCATATTCTCTACATATGTTAAAATCGAATTTTTACTTCGCTATCCAATATATAAAAATCGAATTTTTACTTTGCTATTCAATATATAAAAATCGAATTTTTGCTTTGCTGTTCAATATATAAAAATCGAATTTTTACTTCGATGATCAATATATAAAAATCATATTTTTACTTCGATGATCAATATATAAAAATCATATTTTTACTTCGATGATCAATATATAAAAATCATATTTTTACTTCGATGTTCAATATATAAAAATCATATTTTTACTTCGATGTTCAATATATAAAAATCATATTTTTACTTCGATGTTCAATATATAAAAATCATATTTTTACTTCGATGTTCAATATATAAAAATCATATTTTTACTTCGATGTTCAATATATAAAAATCATACTTTTACTTCGATGTTCAATATATAAAAATCATAGTTTTACTTCGATGTTCAATATATAAAAATCATATTTTTACTTCGATGTTCAATATATAAAAATCATATTTTTACTTCGATGTTCAATATATAAAAATCATATTTTTACTTCGATGTTCAATATATAAAAATCATATTTTTACTTCGATGTTCAATATATAAAAATCATATTTTTACTTCGATGTTCAATATATAAAAATCAAATTTTTGCTTTGCTAATCGATATGTAAAAATCGAATTTTTACTTTGCTAATCCATATATAAAAATTGAATTTTTACCATTATGAAAACATTATAAAAATCCCTACTTCATATCGTTATTTTATATATGAAAATCACTTCTTTATATTCGCATTTCATATAAAGAGAAATCAAATTTGCATTTCAAAGTGATGTATACAAAAATCCATACTTTATTTCAACACAATTTTTATATATGAATTTCAGATTTTAAAATTATAATATAAATAAAATTTCAGATTTTATTAACCTAATAACATTAAAAAAAGTAAACTAAGGCTCACTGTTATTTTTCTGGACCTCACGTTAACCTTCTTCCCTATCGTTCAAAGAATCTGGAGCTCGAACCCATCAGCGCCGCCATTCCCCTCTCTGTCACGGCCTCCCTAGTGCACCGGACCACCATCAGATTTCGCCATTCCGACACCCCAACCACCGCCTTCCTACCCCAGGCTTTGGGGCCCACTCGCGTGTCCAACGAGGGCAGGAAACGCCTCCCAACTCAACCGCTTCCAGGCGGGATTCTGACCCCTTCGGCGGTCGACAGTCGATCAAACCCACCCCCTATCCAAGCTCTCTTCTCGCTCTTCCCCTTAGGCTATATCGATTTCGGAAATCATAATGCGGATTTGGAAGAATTTGAGGGAGAAAGGGGGAGGATCGCTGTCGTCGATAGTGAAATGGGGTGGGCCTTTTCCGTTGACCACGAAACGAGTATGAAGGGGGTTTTGACCAATGAAGAAATTTCCTAGGGTTTTATATTAAATTTAAATAATATTTAATTCAAAATCTTTTCCAAAGTGAGTTTCGCATCTGAACTTCAAATCAAACCCAACGATTGCCACCCCCTAGCTAATTACCCCTATTTCGAACACAATGGGATATTCCCCACAAGCCAATTTTATAGTTTCGATCAGTTTCCATCGGAATTAAAATATAAATCAATACATATTGAATTCAAACACACATTTCAAATTACCAGGGTCACATACGGACTCGATAAATCCCAGAAAAATATTTTCTAGCTTCTTATTGACGATACGGTCCTAACAAAACTAGTTTCGTCAAATTCTGAGACCGTTTGAAAAATGGCCAATTTCCAGTCGATTAAAATCAACTGAAACTGGTCAAACATGTTTTCCTTTGCCACGCTCACATATTGATTCAGAAAATTATGAAATTTGGAATCTAGCAATAATTTGACACTGCGGACCCAACAAAACTTGTTTCATCGAGATCCGAGGTCATTTGCAAAATGTCCATTTTTAAGGGCCTGAATTCCATAGCGACTATTCAGAATTTTCAACTGGACATATCTTTTGATTCCCGCTATGAAATTTTGATTTGTTGGATTCGTTGGAAAGATATTATCGATTAGATCCTATTATTTTTGGTTTCACTAAAATCCGGATTGTTTTGCACCCGGTACATTCAATTGAAGTTTGAAATCGAATTATCGAACTACCGCGCCATTTTCAATCCCTTTTATAATTATAAATAATTATTTATATTCTAACGATGACGCGTATAAATATATATTGTCGAATTCTATTCAAAATAAATTTCTCGTCGATATTATTTAAAGTAATACATTTTAAATAATCAAAATTCGCTAAAATTGCCAAAATAAAAATTTTAAACTAGCCCAGATTTTCGGGTTGTTACAATCTCCCCCACTTAAAACTTTTCGTCCCCGAAAAGGAACAAAGTCGAAAGTGGTTTGATTAATCAACTCTACGTTCGATCTGGCTTCCATTCTCCAATTTTTCAGTTTCTGAGAATTTTCAAAAATTTCAAAAATTTGGCTAACACCCTAAATTTTCGAAAAATTTCGCCATAACCTCCCCTGCAATGGGAGCATCGGGAAATCTCAAATAGCTTCCCCGGTCCTTCAGATCTCAAAAGGAAAAAGAAAAAGCCAAGCGGCTAGCCAATAGGCTCATAAAATCATCATCACCCAAACAAAACAGTAAATTATGTAGTAAACATGTACCTATTTGTCGGGCAAACAAATTTTATTCTCTGCTCTAGCCTCCTTGCTATGACCTGTTCAATATAAGTATATGTATATGCAAGCAAATGCGACCAAATTTCAATACAATTCAATATTTGATATAATTAGGCCAAATGGTTCAAAATTAGCAAACAAATAAACAAACAACACAAACATCAATCAATTAGTGAATTAGAGTTTCAAATTCATAATTTGATATATATACAAAAATCATGTTTTTGATGCCAATTCACAACAATGTGTTCTAGCTATATTTTAGTTCTCACACCAGTCTAATGAAAATATATAGAAATCACACCTTCGAAACACGAATATAAATACTGATGATGTGGCCACATCATCAGAATTATCCCCGGGTGTCTAGAATGTGACTCTATATCTATCCAGTATATTAAAACTTCGAATATACGTTTGCAAGGCGTATATGCAAATTCTTTATATACTGGACTGTCCAAATCAATACAAATAAATAATCAAATACGAATAGTTGATTTTAAATTTTCAAAACAAAATTGGTTTTCATTTTAAAATTTACTCTTCACACTCGTTCTAGGATACTACTAATCCCATCTCTAACGAGTCATTCTAATTGGATATTACTAATCCAATATCTGATGAATTCTTTCGTAAGGTTCTAATGTGTCTTGTTCTCTAGCTTTGTAAACCAAAGCTCTGATACCAACTGTAAAAACCTGTAACTTCCCCGTAAAGGAAAGCGGCGGATAGTTCGAGAACAAGCCACAACAGAACGCATACAGAAGAACATTTCATTGTATTTACAACAATGCATCAGAATACAAGAATATACAGAGTATAAATGAATATTACACAGAAATATCAGAGATTTAAATTACATTCAAATACATAGCAGCGGAAAATAATACAATACACAACTAGAAGAGATATACGGATACAAAGCTTTCCGGATATCGTTCTAGCTGTAAACCAGGATCCTGTGAATATAAATCTGCAAAACCAAAACTACTAGCTGCCCATGTCAAAATAAGGGCACCCAGAGTTTAGGTTAAAACAATAAACTCCAGGTCAGTCATGGGACTGGTGTGAGAACTAAAACAGTTATTAATCTTTATTTTTAAAGTTAGGTAAATCAAGGGACCACGCCGTATAACATGGAACGGGTTTCCTCCCAAGAATACCAGTGCATAAAACAAACAGCGCAATGCTAAATAAAGAAAAATGAAGCTGTTATAAGACCCAGGTCCTATCACACAATGCAACGCAAGCCGGGGGATAGGGTTTTCCCTTATAACAGCCAAAGAATGCTCGATACGTTAAAAACAAATCATTTGATACTACTATAAGTGTATAGTGTATAAAACAACTTCAAATCATAAGTATCAATCATAGGCGGCATGGGTACCATATATCATGTCGCCATACTAGGCTCTACAAATAAAACCGCAAATGTCACGTATTTGGAAATTGGGTTTCCATCTATGAACCGAGGCAAAAGATAGTCCTCAACCGATTCGAGACTCTCTAGCCCGAGCCTCAGGACCTAGACTCAGGTGGGCCCTTGGATCGTCAGGGCCAGTCCACTGATGTGGATTAAACTTAAACCCTGAACATGCGTTTCCCCGCCCTATGGGGCGTAGGTGAGCCAACTAAATGACTCCATCGGACCCGGCTCGTCCGATCAAACCGAGGCGCCTCGCAACAGCAACAACCACATAAGTCAAACTCGTCAGGGCGTGTAAAACCACTGACGCCACTTCTAACTAGAAAGAAACGCATGCCCTCCCTGAGGTCCGTCTCCCGTTTTTGGTTCATACCGGGTGTGAAACTCGCGAAGTAAACGTTACACAAAGCTACGCCATAAGGGCCCGTGCTTCGATCATCAACCACAAGACTTTGCTTTTCAACAGAAGCCTTGATCATTTGCCACTTAGGCGTGCCACACAGGCAATTCACTCCATGCGTTTGATATCCATCAATATATAACCCCTGAGCTCATACGTCTCAGAGAAGGGCGTTAAGCAAGAGAATAAATTCTCCGCCGCCAAACAGATATATATTTAATAGAGATCAATCACACGGACTAAAATCCAATGTCAGACACACAGTCCATTTACAAGTCCGTTCTGGGTCTGAACGAAACCGGAGGCACCTAGTACCCCGCATATCCATCGATCTCCAAGTACGTCTGGACGATCACCAACTGTTTCCATCTTCTTGGGTGTACAGCCCAATCAAGATCATCAGTAATCACCCAAACGACGTGAAGACTTCTGGTCTTCGACCATCGTCTTCATCTTCGACTAATCGTCTTATCAGTTATTCAGAATGGGATAAACCCGGACTTTCCGAATAACTCGCGTATATTTTAAATAAGTGTTACACAAACACAACATACGCCTCATTCCAATTCATCAGTCACTAACCGTAAATTAATCAAGAGAATAATTTCCCAAATATTAACCCCGAAGGCCGAAACCAACATCAGATCAATATCCAGAAAACCATTCTGCTTAGCTAACCGACAGTTAGTTTCTAAATTTCACATTCATAGGGAAAAGTTCCCATTAATTTTATCCAAGATAAATTTCTTGAATTTATTCTTTAATCTATTTTTGAATATCAATTCAAACTAGTCGGGATTAGCGAACCTTACCGAAGTAATCATTTGTTTTAATTTCCCAATCCCAACCTATTCATCCCATGAAGTAAAACTGGTTATACTTCATATCTAACACCACAGTGTTATCGGTAAATTCAATTACCATTTCGCGTTCAAATCTTAATTAAAGATTTAACTATCGCCTGGAGCAAAACTGGTGATGCTCCATTCTCGACCATTTCAATCTAATTAAAGATTCATTAAAACTCCACTTAGTTTTAATTGTTAACTGGGTTAAAGAATCGGTGTCATTTAAAACACGGTTCACGATAAACCCAAAATCACATTCCATTAATTATCGGGTTAAAGAACGAGTGTTATTTAAAACACTGTTCACGATAAACCCAAAAATCAATATCAATTCAATTCCAATTAAATATTATTTAATTGGTACACTTCATTAAATCTAAATAAAAAGATTTAATCTTTTCTCATCTGGATTCAAGAACAGTGTTAATGAAGACACCATTCACGACAAACCCAAATCACATTTGATATTCAATACAAGGCTCTGAATAGAAAATATATCGGCTTATATTCAATATCAAATTCTACGATTAACAAATGTCGTATTGGAAATAACGATATAAATATATATCTTTCAAATTTCCATAACAACACCTGTATAATCACGAATTCCAACATCGAGATATTCCGAAGACAATTTCGATTCAAATCCACTCCAATGCAATCATTGGAAATTCTGGTTATTTTTAAAACCCTTTTTAAATTCAATTTATTTATTTAAAAATAAATAGAATTATAATTCTAGTTCAAAACTAGTTCATTTCGATAAAAATCTATTTTTATCTTTTCAAATATGGAGTTTTTCATCCCAATTCTTTCTAAATCATTTCTTATGATTTTACACAAATTATTACTATTTTTGATAATTTTATCAAGGCCCGTACAGTCGATTTCCCCCAATGGCCATCGAACTGCACTTACAACGACCTTTTTCAAATTTGATTTGGACATAATTCCAAATCCAACCGTTAGATTTCTAATTTCTAATATTCGTTAGAAAGCTCTTTTCGATACGAACCCAACGGTTCCGGTTTTAGGAGAATCCGACGGTCGGATCTCCCGTAATGTCCGTTTGAAATAAATGGTCGAAATTCACGAACTGCCGCGGCGCGGCGCGTTCTATTCAGGCCATTATATTATATATATAATATATATAATATATATATCGTCGATTTCTATTTAAAACGAATTATATAAATAGTTTTAAATTCGTTTCAAAAGCAATTTCAACTTCCATTTCAATTCAAATCAAAATTGAATTCTTCTTTATAAATTCGTTTTAAAATTAATTTCTATTCGATTTAAATTTCAATTCAATTTGAATTCATTTCAATTTGTTTCCAATTCAATTCGATTCGAATTCGTTTCGTTTGCTATTCAATTGAAATCAAATTCGTTTTCCATTTCAATTCGAATTCATTATATATTCAATTCATTTCAAAATCGTTTTATATTCAATTCATTTCGAAATCGTTTTATATTCAATTCATTTCGAAATCGTTTTATATTCAATTCAATTAAATTTTCACTTCAAAATATGCGTTTTCGAAATCACTTTTCAATATGCCTTTTAAAATGAATAAAATCAATATAAATATCGTTCACGTCAAAATGGCGTCAATCTAACCAACACGGCTTCATATATTTCTATTTTCAAATATTCTATTCAACAAATGAATATTTATTTTTGTCAACACACGACTGATCTCAACGAATGAGTACTGTCCACGTATGACAATTTTTGTTAAATTATTTCGTTCAACACATGACTAATCTCAACGGATGAGTGCAATCAACACATGAACCTTTATTTTATATTGATAAAGATGCAAATTTTATTATTAAAATATTTCGTTCAACAAATGACTAATCTCAACGGATGAGTACAGTCAACACATGAACCTTTATTTTATATTGATAAAGATGCAAATTTTATTATTAAAATATTTCGTTCAACACATGACTAATCTCAACGGATGAGTACAGTCAACACATGAACATTTATATTATATTGTTCTTTATTTTCTAAATTGGAATGAGGCCCAATCAATCACCATGTAAAATTAATTATATGGATTTCCATACATCACACGCATATAATAGCATTGAAAAATAATCAACCATCAACCAAAGTGCGCTACACTGTATAAGCATCAAATATAGATATTTAACGCTTATAACAGCCTGTCAATCAATCGATCGACATATTTAATCGATCAGGATGAGTGAACTTCAAATTTCATCCCAACACCCGTGTGGGGTTTCAAACCATCAAACACAGATTTTAGTTGTGCAGTTGGGCGATGTGTAAAATTTATCGTCCCAATCAATGTCATTCAAATAGGTGTACATAAACAAACCGTCCGGTTTGTAAATGAATATTTTATTTATTCACATTCACTATATTCTTATTCACGTTAAAAATTATATTTTTAACGATAAAACATTTTATTTTAACATATGAATTTCTATTCATTTCATTCTTTAAATAAAATGATATTTTTATTTTTCTAACTTATTTTAGAAAATTTCGGCGGCATAACGGCACGATACTAGAAACGGGACGAGGCCTAGCCTTATCCCCGGTCTAGTGAAGGCCCACGCCATTCACACATCAATCAAATCAATTTCATTTCACCAAACAATTCAATTCAAACCAAAGCATCTAACTAATTTATGCAACAAAACAAACAAGTCCATGGTCTGTGGACGATTGTGTTGGGTGCTACTAAGCACCGTCTGCATCCTAGTATATATATATATATAACTAGAAAAAGAAATTGAAAGGTGAGAAATTCTCACCTTTAGCTATCCAACCATCTCGACTCTTCTTTTGCAGAAGTCTTCGTCGTCCTCGCCTTTTTGTCATCTTCGTTGCCCGTATTCTCTACATATGTTAAAATCGATTTTTTACTTCGTTATCCAATATATAAAAATCGAATTTTTACTTTGCTATTCAATATATAAAAATCGAATTTTTACTTCGATGATCAATATATAAAAATCATATTTTTACTTCGATGATCAATATATAAAAATCATATTTTTACTTCGATGTTCAATATATAAAAATCATATTTTTACTTCGATGTTCAATATATAAAAATCATATTTTTACTTCGATGTTCAATATATAAAAATCATATTTTTACTTCGATGTTCAATATATAAAAATCATATTTTTACTTCGATGTTCAATATATAAAAATCATATTTTTACTTCGATGTTCAATATATAAAAATCATATTTTTACTTCGATGTTCAATATATAAAAATCATATTTTTACTTCGATGTTCAATATATAAAAATCATATTTCTACTTCGATGTTCAATATATAAAAATCAAATTTTTGCTTTGCTAATCCATATATAAAAATCGAATTTTTACTTTGCTAATCCATATATAAAAATCGAATTTTTACCATTATGAAAACATTATAAAAATCCCTACTTCATATCGTTATTTTATATATGAAAATCACTTCTTTATATTCGCATTTTATATAAAGAGAAATCAAATTTGCATTTCAAAGCGATGTATACAAAAATCCATATTTTATTTCAACACAATTTTTATATATGAATTTCAGATTTTAAAATTATAATATAAATAAAATTTCAGATTTTATTAACCTAATAACATTAAAAAAAAAGTAAACTAAGGCTCACTGTTATTTTTCTGGACCTCACGTTAACCTTCTTCCCTATCGTTCAAAGAATTTGGAGCTCGAACCCATCAGCGCCGCCATTCCCCTCTCTGTCACGGCCTCCCTAGTGCACCGGACCACCATCAGATTTCGCCATTCCGACACCCCAACCACCGCCTTCCTACCCCAGGATTTGGGGCCCACTCGCGTGTTCAACGAGGGCAGGAAACGCCTCCCAACTCCACCGCTTCCAGGCGGGATTCTGACCCCTTCGGCGGTCGACAGTCGATCAAACCCACATCCTATCCAAGCTCTCTTCTCGCTCTTCCCCTTAGGCTATATCAATTTCGGAAATCATAATGCGGATTTGGATGAATTTGAGCGAGAAAGGGGGAGGATCGCTGTCGTCGATAGTGAAATGGGGGCGGGCCTTTTCCGTTGACCACGAAACGAGTATGAAGGGGGTTTTGACCAATGAAGAAATTTCCTAGGGTTTTATATTAAATTTAAATAATATTTAATTCAAAATCTTTTCCAAAGTGAGTTTCGCATCTGAACTTCAAATCAAACCCAACGATTGCCGCCCCCTAGCTAATTACCCCTATTTCGAACACAATGGGATATTCCTCACAAGCCAATTTTATAGTTTCGATCAGTTTCCATCGGAATTAAAATATAAATCAATACATATTGAATTCAAACACACATTTCAAATTACCAGGGTCACATACGAACTCGATAAATCCCAGCAAAATATTTTCTAGCTTCGTATTGACGATACGGTCCTAACAAAACTAGTTTCGTCAAATTCTGAGACCGTTTGAAAAATGGCCAATTTCCAGTCGATTAAAATCAACTGAAACTGGTCAAACACGTTTTCCTTTGCCACGCTCACATATTGATTCAGAAAATTATGAAATTTGGAATCTAGCAATAATTTGACACTGCGGACCCAACAAAACTGGTTTCATCGAGATCCGAGCTCATTTGCAAAATGTCCATTTTTAAGGGCCTGAATTCCATAGTGACTATTCAGAATTTTCAACTGAACATATCTTTTGATTCCTGCTATGAAATTTTGATTTGTTGGATTCGTTGGAAAGATATTATCGATTAGATCCTATTGTTTTTGGTTTCACTAAAATCCGGATTGTTTGCACCCGGTACATTCAATTGAAGTTTGAAATCGAATTATCGAACTACCGCGCCATTTTCAATTCCTTTTATAATTATAAATAATTATTTATATTCTAACGACGACGCGTATAAATATATACGTTCGAATTCCATTCAAAATAAATTTCTCGTCGATATTATTTAAAGTAATACATTTTAAATAATCAAAATTCGCTAAAATTGCCAAAATAAAAATTTTAAACTGGCCCAGATTTTCGGGTTGTTACAATTTCATGACAAATGAACAACATAAAAGAAAACAAAAATGATCAATGCAGAAAGATAATAACATATATTTATAGACACATCATGATACCATACAATCTGTAGAAATAGTAAACATAAACAACTACACAGAACTAGTCTCCGGTTTCCTAAAATATAGACAACGCAGATTTTAAACTTTTCAATTTAAGTTTGCTGGCATGAACCATTCGGAATGTTTTAATTTAATATTCCATGAAATACGCAGTTTAAACTTCAATCCTTATATCAGCACTCAGGAAATGTATGCAATGATATACTTTTCCTTGGCAAACTGATTCATAAATAAAAGCGTTTGTAGCATAAGACTAGGAAAAATCTAAACACAAAATCAAACAATACAATTCAATTAAAAATTCAAAGGCTGTATGTCTTGTTCTTTCATAGAACATTAAAGAATCTAAACAGCTAGGAACATGTCATGAACAGCTAAGAAAAGCAGTACATTGTGTAGCTGGTGAAAACAGATATGAATGTGCATTCATACATCGAATTCTACAGTATAATGCACATGCTAAAGTAAAGCAAAATCTGTACAGAACTGCTAACATATATATATTCATATATATATATATATATTCATATATATATATATATATATATATATATATATATATATATGTATGTACAAAATAAATCTCGAATACAAAATCCAAAGCAGAATTTACGGTTTCAAAAATCTGTACTGAATAAACAAGTCATATACTCAGCCTAATCTAATCTACACTGCAAATATATATGCTTATATTCTCAATCGAATTCAGGTACAAAGGTCATACAAGACTGTTTTTTTTTAGTTCTG
Source organism: Allium sativum (assembly GCA_030737875.1). Classification (NCBI taxonomy): domain Eukaryota; kingdom Viridiplantae; phylum Streptophyta; class Magnoliopsida; order Asparagales; family Amaryllidaceae; genus Allium; species Allium sativum. The sequence goes on along the minus strand of CM060918.1, from coordinate 201,308,763 downwards.
AACACAATCTACACACAGATTCAGTATGTATTGAATGAACAATACATAGCACAACTACCTAACCTAATCAACATCAATATATAGGGTTATTTCTACAGTCAAATATGTATACCATTCACTGATTTCATACGTTAGAAATCCGAACCAAAAATCTAAATTTCAGATTCGAATTTGATTTACATAACAATTCGTAGCCAATGAAAGACAGTGTTCTCATCTAAAATCAAACCGCAGCTATAAATACACGCATTCACACAGTATGTTTCCATCCAATTCAACCCATTCGAAAAAGAGAAAAACACAGAAAAATCAAATAAAAACATTATAGCAAATAAAGAATCAAGTAAAAAGGAGACTTAGCTTTCGGTGTTGGACTGATTTTTGTTGAAATCGTCCACGATGGAGGCCTCGTCTTGGTTCTGCAGTGGATCTGGGTGTTTGGGGGTTCATCGTGTTTTAGTAGGGAGTCGAAGGATTTGTTGATGGTGGCTGATCAATTGATGTAAGTGGAGGGGCGCGAGAAGAAGGTTGCGATGCCATCGAGCAGAAGGGGGGTTAGGGTTTTTGTGATTTCGGTCTTGAGAATTTTGTGGCGGCCGATTGAAATGAGAAAGGGATCGATGGTGGTAGGGTTTTAAAAAGGGGGAACGGGTTGGGCTGGCTGGTTAAGGTGAGAACCCAATTTAATTTATAAATTTAAGTTTAAATATATAGTTTTAAAACTTAAATTACTGTAGAAATTCATACCGTACACGTACGTTATCAGATTTACGCACGGTCGGTTGCGTTAGGACCGTAAAAACGAGCACTTCGAGATGGAGCAGAGATAGTCAAGATCAGGAGCAACTGGAAATTCTAGTCAAGTTAAACAGCTATTTAATTTGCCTAAAAACCAGAAATTTTCGATGGATTCAAAACAAAGTGAGTTAAACTCACTCAGCTCTCCCCATTTATATTTTATATAAATTGGGTTTTATTTTGCGTGTTCTGATTGCTAGTGGTTGACTGTTTGCTAGTTACATATATTTATTGTTGATTCAATAAATGAAATTAAACGGTCGTTTAATTTCAGAAAATACCCATCGTTATGATTTGACCCAAATAAAGTGATTTCCCTCGATTGATCACATTTATAAACGTGTTTGAAATTGTTTGAATGATCTGCTGATTGATTGATGATCGTTATAGAAATTATCAATCGAATAAAAAGAAATGATTGGTTATTGTTGATTGTTGAAACGTATTTCAATATTTATGCTGATGTTAACCAACGGATGGTACGGGTTGGGTAATTGGCATCACATGGTCTAGAAATCAATCGATTTTTAAAATATGGATTTTATCGATGGTGAATCGGCAATATTAAAGTTATAAATATATTTTATAACTGAAATGGGTTTTTAAAGAGATTACGTTGGTTGAAGGTTATTTAAGAGAAAATAAATATTAATGATCTATTTATTTAAGGTTTATAAGGAATTATGAAATGGTTTTACAAACCAAATTCTTATAAAAATTGTGAAGCAAATAAGAAGAAATAACTTAGTGATGAAGTACTTGATTAATCACGTCAAAATGAGAAGTTAAATAAAGTTATTTAAATTAATTATATTTTAGTTAATTTAAAAGTAGAATTAACTAGAATAGGCTAAAGGAATAGTTGTGGTTTGAGTTGACCAAGTGAGTTTTTGAAAAGAAGTTTTGAACAAGTTTATATTTGAACTTGTGGTTTATAATAAAGTAATAAAGGGATCTAAAAAAATACGATAGGTTAGATGGAAATGTTACTTAACGTTTGTATTGAATAAAAGGAGATGAAGATGTAAAAGGTTTATATTAAACCTGGAATTTATAAACAAGGATTATAAATTGTTTATAAATGAAATGTGACTTAAAGCATTGTTTTAAATTGGAAATACTTAATGATGGTATTAAGTTAAATCCATGGATTTAAAAAGGAAATTTCCCGAAGGAAAAGGAGATTGAAAAAAAGGGGTTTGATGTGAGTTTGGTAAACAAAGTTGAAATAGGATTTGTAAAAAAAATAATTCAGTTTGTGAAACAAAGTTATTTGGATAAGTCGAGAGTTAATAAAAGTAATATTTAGGAAGTAAGCATTTAATTAACGAATTAAGCGATATTAATGATCTTTAAAAAAGAAAGTTTCAAAAAGGATAAGAAGAAGCCATAAAATTATATTTTAACTAGTGGAATAGGTTTTTGATATGCAAGATTTAATATTAGTTCTTGAATTACAACTCGTATTTACCTGAAGATAAGAATGTTGTTGATCAAGGTCTAGGAGGTAATTAAAATACCCCAACTTGAATGACTTCGGGACTATCCAAGGATGATACTAGTTGGTAATGTCAAGAATGTGTGATAAGATTTCCAAAGTAAAGGAAATGATATGAGATTATATTTTCCCTAGTAACAGAATTAAAAGAAAACGAGGCGATAAATTTTAAAAGCCAAGTAATGCTGAGTACTAGACCTGTGAATCTATTTTTTTTATTTCCTGGATGTTTACTTGGTAGATAAATAACCGACTATCAAGTCTGACCTTTACAATTGTTGGTTGGGAAGACCAGGATCGAATGAATATTCGAAAACCATTCCAACCAACAAATACGAAAATATTGAAGAGATCAGACGACGATCGAGATGGAGCATGTGAAGACCATAGCTCTTCATAAAACGGAAGAACCACTTACATTCTCTGATTCGACCCGGAGATATACTGGGGTTCTGTCGTGGTTGGAATCTGTGGATTGCAAGGACTACTCGCTACCGATCCATGGGGTGATTCCTATATTGGATGCAGTAGGAGAGTACCTTCGGTTCATCCTGTTCCTGGATGACTTGTATGGACGGATGTCTGACAGAGTATTTCTTAAGAGTCACGTACGTTGATTTTTACAAATGTATCTCTGTTAGTGGCGGAGGGGGGCACCTCTCTAGCTTAACGACCGGAATATTTTTGTGGATGTCAATTAGTGATTTGGCGGATCTGACGATGTGGCATTCAAAGTGTATGATGACCCGATGTGTTCTGACCTCAAGCCTCATCAACTAGGAGATGACAAAAATCGGGCAGGCAACATGGCTATGTGGGTCGCTCCCATTAGGGTGTATAATCACCTATCTAGAGAAAATCCATTTCATTCTTTAACCTATTTTCGATGCTGTCCCTTTTCTGGAAACGGTGGTTTAAGTCCAACCGTTGGTGATATACATTCGATACACTCAAGCGAAATGAGTGGTCGGTCATGTGAGGGCCTGGTTGCAAGACGTTCTTGTTGAACCCAGTGTATTCGCCTTTAGAGATACATTATTGGTAGGTGGTCCCATACCTTGTCATAGTTGGAATCCAATCTCCAATAAGCGCCCGCGGTTTTGTTTGTATATAAATACGTGGAGCGTGAGATGCAAGTGTTCCATTAGATTGTTATTTACTTGTATTTAGACATTATTATAATATCAGAAAAGATATTGATTTCGAAAACTGTTTGGGTTATCGTAAGGTAAAAACTGTCCGTATTTATGTGTGGATTTGGTCTTACGATTATCCTTTTCTTTCGAAGGGATTTTAACTTTGAAATCAAGTTGTGTGATACCTTAATACTGTGCGAGTTTTTCTCACTCTGGTTCACCAGACTGACCCGGTGTTTTGTAAATGCTCGGGTTAGCCCGGGGTGTAAAGGTTCAGGTTATCAGGTACTGAGAAGTCCAGAGACGAGCTGGAGTTGTTCAGACATATGAAATCTAGTATTTATTCCGCTGTGTATATGAGGACAGATTATCAAAACTGTCCAGATGTGTGTTGTACTCTAATATTGTAAGTATTTTTAAAAAAGCTCTCAATAAAGATTTATTTCTGTATTATATTTTGTTCCGCTGCGATGTGAGACTCTGTGTTAGTTCTTCTTCTATTCTAATATTTCTTTCTTTCTTACCTCACCCTCTAATTTCTTTCTATAAACGTTCCAGTGTTTTCGGTGTTGGAAGGTCGGCATGAGTATGGTAAAGGTATTTATGTCGATTTTCGGGGCCGGAAATCCCTGGGTCGTTACAGTGGTATCAGAGCTATTGTTTGAGTAGTAACCTTGGCTCTGTGGCATAACTCAATAGAGATGGGGTTAGTAACACCCTAGATTGAGTTTGAGTGTATATATATATGAGAGCGTATTTGTAAGATTTTATATATAAATGTTTTGTATTGTGTTATTTGACTGGTTCAAGTGTTGAGAAGCGTTGAACTAGTGGATGGATACAATATTGTTTTATAAAAGAGAGTAAACGAAATAATTTTACCCAATGTATATTTTATATAGAAAAAGGAAATTATTTCTATATTATAGTAATGTCAGTTGTTTGTTTGTTCTGGTTGATTTGATTTGAAATCAAATTTGAATTTTGAAATAAAGTTGAATTGATTAGAAAATTAATTCGTCAATTGAATCGGGCATGGAAGTGAAACTGAACCTGGTTAAGTAAAATCAATTTGAAATGAATTAAAATAAATTGGGATTTGAAAATTTAATGGATAAATAGATCGGGATTCAAACAAAGTGGATTGCCATTCAAATTTTGAATTTTCTTTTCGAAGGAGTTGAGGCCAAGAATGGCAGTGGTAGTCGTACCAATCAAGCCATGCAGAGGAGATGCTGGCAAAATTTTAGAAAATTTTTAGAGTTTGAATTTAAAATAATATGGTTCAGAATATTCTTCTTACTTTACAATTTCGAGGACGAAATTATTTTAAGGGGGGAAGAATGTAACATCCCAGATTTTTCGGCCATTTAAATTCGAATATTTAAATCTGTTAGTATAATGGATTTTTAATCGAATTTATTTATTTTTAAATAGAGTTCGAATATATATATTTATATATTAATGAAAACGAACTCGAAACGACGCGATAGTTCAAAATTTTCGATTTGAACTTTGATTGGATATACAGGATCCGATATAAGTCGGATTTCCGTGAAAACGAGACACGTTTGAACCGGTTCGATTATATTTTTCTAAGGGAAGAGAAAAATCGAAATTTCGGCTTATAAATTTCAATTTACGTCCAATTCAAATTTTTAAATAGTCGCTACGATTTTTTTTAAAATTTTAACGATTTATTTATTATATTAAAGGATTTTTATATAATTGGAATATTATTTAAACCCAGAATGTTAGTGTCGAGTTTGAATTCTACCGTTAGAAGTTGAAAACGTTGTTTAATAAATACGATGATATTTATTTAACTATTTTCGTTAATCTAGCCATTTAAATTTAATTTATATTATAACAAATACTATATTAGATTTTTAAATGAACCCTTAAATATATATGTTCACATATACCTCAATGTTTTCTTTTGGTTCGACGATATGAATGAAAGCCCCTTTAGAACTCGAGCCAACAACTGTGATCACTATTGTTAAGAAACATGCTTGCAAACACATTTAAAGATAGCACAGAACAAATAAAGGGTACAAATGCGCCATGAATGCGAACAAGCCACAATAGTCTAGTGTCTTTTTAAGTAAAAATATACAGAAAAAAATAAACCATGCTAGAGAAATAAAATTTGTAAACAGTCCCAAATAAACTGCTGTAATATATGGAAAATGAGAAATTCAAATTTCATATAACATAAAGGTTGTTTATACAGTACAAGTCCCAATTTATATATTGTACAATACAGGTTCTTGAATACAAAAACAAGAAAGAAAATCAACATCTTGTAGATCAACTTCTTCATGCTTTTTGCCGAACCGGTGAATCGTCGGTTTTGACCTGCGAAGAAGAAGAAGAGAGAACCCATTAAAAAGGGATGATTTCATGACAAATGAACAACATAAAAGAAAAGAAAAATGATCAATGCAGAAAGATAATAACATATATTTATAGACACATCATGATACCATACAATCTGTAGAAATAGTAAACATAAACAACTACACAGAACCAGTCTCCGGTTTCCTAAAATATAGACAACGCAGATTTTAAACTTTTGAATTTAAGTTTGCTGGCATGAACCATTCAGAATGTTTTAATTTAATATTCCATGAAAAACTGATATATATGTAAATGTGTATATTTTATCCGCTTATTTATCTAGTTTTCTATTTAAAATAATTAATATTGTGTATTTATAGCTGTGTTTTCAGATTGTTGATAAAAAGCTTGGTTTAGAGCATTTGATGGATAAAGCATGAAGAATTGTCTTAAAAATAGTGAAGTTTGAAATTGCTAAAGTTTGAAGAGTTTAAAGCTTGAAGAACGGTTGCAAATAGATTTCATTTAGAAAGATTTGGCTCAGTGAATACTCATGCCGTGTTCACATTAGCTCCTTTGAAAGGCCTCTTACTCATGTTGCGTTCACATTAGCTCGTTTGCAAGACCCCTCACTCTACAGCTGCGTTCACACTAGCTTATGTGTTATTTGGACTAATTCTTTAGTCCCACATTGTGTAATTTTCCAAGTAGCCTTTGTCATATCAGCTATAAATACACTTTATCTCATTCATTGTAAAACACACTTAGTTTTATTCTGTAATCCTTTGCTTGGAATAAAACTCTTCTTTCTCTCTTCTATTTAGTTTTTACTTGCATTTTATTTATGTTCATGTCTGTTATTTTCTTTTTCTTTTCTTTTCTTTTAGCTATGTCTAGCTAATCCTCTTTGGTTAGGGGGTGATGACGCTAATAGATATGATTCAATATGAATCGCATAGCCAAAAGATTTGAACTTCATGTATGTAGATCTAGATATGAACTAAGGGTTAGATCTGAACCTTCATACCCTGTGTCGTTTAAGAGCTGTGCTCCTTCACAGGGTATATTCGAGTTCGATCTAACACTTATCAGATTTAGATTTAATATTTATGGTTTTAGAAATAAAATAGTGAATCTGTCCTGATAGCCTATGGTTGTTTAAGAGCTGAGCTCCTGCATAGGCTATACTTGTTGTTATTTACATATTTGTTTCTAGAAATCTAATTATCGTTGATTCATGTTTGTGACAGAAACATGAATTAGATCTGTATTTATTCGATTGACTATTGATGAATATTAATCTAATCTATGTCATTACTCCCTAATTACTTCCTTTATTGTTAAAAACTCGCTTTTTGTTTATTTTCTGTCAATTTGCAATTCAATCAAAATTCTGGAATAACTTGAGTGGATTTATTAATTAAAATATTTTTGGTCCCAGAGTTCGACACCCTCTACAACAATCCTTGTTGTTTAGGAAAACCGAATGGATTTTACAGTTGTTTACAACTGTATAATTTGTTCGTAAACAAATTTTGGCACCGTTGCCGGGGACCAAAATAATTTTTATTTTTAAATCCTTCGAGTTATATTTTTAGTTATTTTGTTTTGTTTTTCTCTTTTTATTTTTCCTTTATTTTTTTTAAAAAGCAACAAAAATAATTTTTTTTCCTTATATTTAGTTTCATATATAGAGAAAATTATTTATTGGTATGATTTGGTATTATTTAGTGATACCATAATCATCCAAAAAGGAGAAAAAAAATTGCCAATTTTTCTGTTGGATCTCTTTCCTCTTTCACCACTTGCCAATTTTTCTTTTTCAATTTATTCTCTCTCCTTTTATTTCTTTCCACTTTCAACCCCTTTCCAAGTTTCTTTCTTGCTATTTCTTTCCTGTTTTTATTCATTCAGTTCTTTCCAATTTTTCTATAAATTTCTTATCTCTGTACAAATTTTCCTCATTACAATATTAAAGAAAAAAATAAAAATTCCTTTTGCAATATTCTTTCTATTTCTCTGATCACTTTCCTTTTTGCAAAAATTTTCTCCATTATAGATCTCAATCGCCATACAATCCTTCTTGATCCACAAAGCCTCAACTTCTCACAAACCTCACGCCTATTGTAATGACTCGAAAATCCGGTCCAATTGAGCTGACTAAATAACACAAGTCCAACCCCAAATTGCACTTGAAATTCAAGAAACTAATAGAAAGAAGATAGAGGGTGAGGATAGATAAGATAGAACTAGTAGAATAGAAGAAGAAGAACATCATCATCAGAGTAATATGAATCTCGCAGCGGAACGAATAAAATATAACATAACTTTTGAAATACAAACAGTATATGTATACAATAACATTTCAGAGTACAACACTTATAACAACAACGGAATATAATAATAGCTATAGAATCTTGAAGCCTCCTGCTCCAAGCTCTCCAAGTGTATCTGTAAAATCCTGAACTACTTGACTGCCCATACAAATTTAGGCACCCAAGAGTTTAGGTAGAACAAAACAAAGTAAACTCCGGGTCAGTCATGGGACTGGTATGAGTAAAACAGTTTAAAACAATTTGAACAAGTAAACGATATCTCATAAGACCACGCCGTATAACGGAACGGGTTTTCCCCTTATGAGAATCCAAAGTATCTTTATATCAAAACCTTCTGATATTATAATAATGTCTATCAACCACAGTATAATAATCATCTAGCAGAAACGCTTTCATCTCACGTTCTACATATAGTATACAATCAAAACCGCAAGCACGTATTGGGTAATGGATTTCCAACTATGACAAGGTATGGAACCACCTTCCGATCAGTGTACTCTAGGAACGATACACTGGAGTTCAACAAGAACATCTTGCAACTCAGCCACACATGACCGACCACTCATTTCGCTTGAGTGTATCGAATGTATATCACCAACGGTTGGGATCAGCAACCGTTTCCCGTATATATATGGGACAGCATTGATAGATTAAAAAAGCAGATGAATATTCTCTAGATAGGTGATTATACACCCTACTTCGGTGCGACCGACTTAGCCATGCTGCCTACCCGATTTTTGTCATTTACCGGATGTGAGGCTAGAAACTATGCTTATCAATCTTTCATTGATAGCACGATTACTTTGAATGCCACATTATCAGATCCGTTAATCATTAGTTGGATCTGCACAAATAGATTCTGGATATTATGCGAAGGGAATAAATCCGTTGGCCACCATATATATTTGTACAGTCCAACTCATTCGATCATTGGAAATATTCTGTCAGACATTCGTCCATATACGTTCGTTCTAGGATTGAACGAAACCGAAGACACTATTCTGTAAACAGGACAGCCCTTTGCATAACACCGTCTTCAATTATCTTCATCGTATTTGATCACAACGCTTATGTCAATATGGAGTGGTTCTTCGGATAATAATCCAACCGATCTCTCCATTTTAACAACGTAAAATGGTCAAAACTTGATAGTCTGTGATTTAACTATCAAATGAAAACATGTCGGTGTACAAACAACGATCTAAATTCCAAATGGAATTATCGATCCAATCATCAAAACATATATATATATATATATATCCACATTCCTTATTTTCTATGATTTAGAAAATATACGTTATTAACATGGGAAAACATTTCCAATCCTCATTCACGCATCACTACCATTTCACAACTATTAGTCCCTAACTGTAAACAAGTAAGAGAACAATTCTCTAAGTATAAACCCCGAAGGCCGAAACCAACATCAGATCGATACTCAGAAAACTATTCAACCTACTAATCTCTAGTCAGTTTCTAATTTTTGTTTAACTTCATTACTTTAACTCTATTCGATTAACCCTAACTGGTTAACTCTAACTGGTTAACTCTAACTAATTAACTCTAACTGATTAACTCTAACTGATTAACTCTAACTGGTTAACACAAATTCGAATAACTTATATTCGATTAACTCCTTTTTATAACGTTTACCCATTTTTAAAGATTTACTTTTAGTAACGGTTCTTCACTTTAAAAATGTCCTTTTTAACAGCGTTTAATCACTTATAATGTTATCCTTATAACAGCGTTTAATCACTTGTAATGATTTCCTTTTAACAGCGTTTAATCACTTTTAATGATTTCCTTTTTAATCCTATTTATTTACCAAATAAATATTCCTTTATCACTTCACTTCTATTTATTAGATTCTCATTATAAATTGATAAGTGAATAAACTTCTCAGTGTTAAATCCCAAAGGCCGAAACCAACATCAGATCAACACTTTGAAATTTACTCAACTTAATCGAAGTATTACAAGTTCCAATTATTCAAGACCCATACCCTATCCTATTTAACATTTTTATACCGATTCTATTTATTTTCTAGTAAATATTCCTTTTATAAAATCCCTTGATTTTTTTATAAATATTTCATTTTCAATATACGTTTTGAAAATTCCCTTTTTACTTTCCAGTATTCATTACGGTCTTTAAAATACCATATAACCATGATTACTATCAACCAAGCACACATAATCAGCACAGATTATATAACACATCACATATCATAATATATGAACAAAATAGTATTTTATATATTGAGGAACCCAGTTGGGTCCCTCCAGCCTGTTCCCCTGCATCACAGATGTTAAACCATACAATTAACATCAACTTCATTTCGATATGAAATGTTCTGATAAACAACATCATTATATATATAACGGTTTATATATATATATACACACATATATATATATATATATATAATTTTCAACTAACTGACTAGCAGTTCAATCAACCAATCTACACACAATAGTAAATCAATATCTAGCAGTTCTAAAAGTACGTTATAAAATATAACTATTCAGAGTTGGTGAGTTTTACTCACCTTGGACGATCATCGTTAATAACGAATAACGATCGGTTTGTCCGTTCAGACGTTTAACTCCACCATAATATGAGACGAGCTCCGAATGTTTTCCGCATCAGTTCCAGTACGCAAATTTCTGACTCTACGATCCCAATGCGACAGACTGTTCCAAATTCTTGTATTATCTCGGCCCGTTCGAAAATAACTAGCCTGCTTCCTTAATGCCCATTGTTTCTTCCCAAAACAATACCGCCCTAACATTTATTTTCTTTTTCTTTTTCATTAGGCCCTAGCCAATCTCCCATCAGCCCAACAAAATGATCCGCCCATCATACCTTTTCTTCTCCATAAAAGCTTTCGTAACTCTTGCTCCAGCACTTTTTCAGTTCGCAAGTTCCTGTACGCATTAAGCTTCCATTTTGAAACTTCAGTACACAGTCACGCACTGCTCCAATATTATTTCTCTTCACATGCTTGTCTCCCCAGTAGCTTCTTCTTCCTCCAACTACCAAACGCAAGTTTCTCCAACCCGAAAACTAGGCGCGCACCATTTTATTCCCTTTTCATGAAGATCACTTCATTTTCAACCCACCGATTTTATATGCCCCTAACCCGTCGTTCCTGAAATCCCTCCCCACAACATGAACCACTGAACCTTTTCTTCCATATTCTCACTTCAGCAAATCACCCCCTCGTTGGAACTGCAGAAACCACTCACGCAATCCAAACAAATCAAACTACATACACCAAAATTTCCATCTCCACAATCTCTCCATTTCTATATCCTTGAAGTTCAACTCGAGCTCATCTCGCCAATCCGAGTACGAGCTGCTACGTGAAAAGCTGCAGCAGACATCGCCATCAAAAATCATCCAATTCCCTCAGCCTTCCCTCCATGCTACGCCCAAGACTGACCATCGAAGACACATCTGATAGCACTGAACGACGTCCCAAAGCCTACTCGATTTGTCTGCCTCCTGCTCCTCTATAAATGTTCGAAAGTCGGCTGCTTTCTGGTCTGATTCCGGTCGCTCTACTTCGAAGCTTCCCATCTCAGCCGGTCAAAAGAGAGAGCTCAACGAGCTAAATGTTTTTTTTTGCTGTAGAAATATACTTGGACAGATCCCTGGATTTTTGAGTTTTAATGGAAGGAAGAAATATGGAATTTTGTTTGTTCGTTTTATTTGTGGAGGCGGTTTTAGAAGCGTTGACCTCAGAATGAAGAAAGAATTAGGTTTTAAGGAGTTTAGATCTTATATTTATAGGCAATAGTTTACTTACACATGAAGTACGTAGGGGGCGAAACACGTCTGTTCTTCTTGTCCACAGGCTTGCGTTTCACGTAGTGGATGCAGGTGCCCTTTTCGTTTTATACTTTGAAGATGTGTCCGAGAATAAAGGTAACGTGGCCTTGTTTTGGTCCAAGCATTTTGAAAAGGGGATGGAGATATTTCTTTTCCTTTTTGCTTAATATTTTATTCATATATGGATGTGTAGTCTGCGGGAAGAAGAGGTGAAAACTGTATGAAATTCCTTAGTTGCCAAGGTAGTTTTATTTTTATTATGGTTTATATATAACTGAAATGATATGTCGTCATATAAAATTTCCTGTATTTATGAACCACTATCAACAAAAATAAAATTACCGTTTTGATCACCAATATGTCACGATTCCGAAAATATAAAAATATCGGTAGGTGGTCTTATTCTGTGAAACCCCGAAATGTCGATACAGGGTGCCAAATACTCCAAATAAAAAGTTGCTTATTTAATTAATTAAAAATTACCATAAAATTCTAAAAATTAAATTATCACTACTTCCCAAAAGAACCTTGTCTAAATTCAAACCCGATCTCTAGTTATATCGAATAAACCGTTGCGGTCGATAAACGATTCTATAGCGACTATTTTAAAATTTGATTTGGACATATCTCAAAATCTACACGACGAAATCCCGATTTTTCTCTTCCACTAGAAAGATATACTCCACCAGCTCCGTACGTTTCTTGTTTCACAGAAATCCGATTTAAAACGAATCCTGTACCTTCAATTGAAGTTCGAATCGCCAAATTATGAACTGCAGCGCCATTTCAAGCTCGATTTTAATTATAATATAATTATACGTTCTAACATCGTCGATTAAATAATATATTACTTGTTTTAAATAATTAAATAAGTTAATTATTACACCATCAAATATCCGGGTCATTACATTCTTCCCCACTTAAAATAATTTCGTCCTCGAAATTGCTAAGGTAGAGGACGACCCTATCTATTGGAATTCCTAAGATTTGTTTACCCCTTATTTCTGATTTCAACTGAACAAATTAATATTGACTAAAATATTAATTCCTTCCGAATAACCTAAATTTTCAAAAATTCTGAAAATTTTCTAACACTTTTAATTTTCAGAAGATTTCGCCATAACCTCCTTTGTACAGCCCTATCGGTAAAACCACAACTCGCCTCTCTAGGCCATCTCCAACCAAAAGAAAAATCAAACAGCCAAGCGGCTTGCCAATTCGGCTCATAAAATCCAAACTCATATATAAAATAAACTTGTACCTTTTTGTCGGGTATATCATTATATCCCTACCATCTGCTATCACTTTGCATATATCATGCCATCCAAATCAAACTCCAGTCTGTCTTTATTCTCAACACAATTATTGGCTTGTACTCAAGTAAAATTCCATTCAAACTCTAATCTCAAATTTCAATCTCTCAACCTACCAATTCAATTTCATATTCACTTATTTCAAGTTAAATCCCAATTTATAAATCACCTTTACCGGTTCATCTATTTAACTCATAAGTTAATTTAATTTCTGAATTTAAATTCCTAGGTTTATTCAAATCACTTGGAATCATAATAACAATTCAAAGTCCTTTGACTTCCTGAATAACTTGTTTTTGCAAAACAATTTCAAAACAAAATCTTCGGCAGTAATCCGTCACTTAGCAACTCGAAAATTACACCGATGATGTATCGATCCATCATCGGAATTATTTCCCAGCGATCAAAGTGAGTTCAATACTATATTCCTTTCAAAACCACTTTTAAACACTTCCCATTTTGAAATCAATCCCAGATATCCTTATCAAAACAAATTTAAAACCTCCCAGGATTTTAAAATTCACGTATACTTAATCCAGATTTAATTACAAACACTGGTCTGAATTTCTAGTTTTAAATTTCAATTCTGACTTCAATTTCAGATTTAATTCATCTTATTTCATATACTTTACTTATATGAATTCTGTTTAGTTATTTTATAACCATTTCACCTTTATAATCTTATTCAATTTTTAATAACAACCAACACATTAATATTTCCAATATATATACTTGGGTAAAATTATTTCATTTACCCTCTTTTCAAAACATACCGTGTCGGTTCATCGTATTCAAGTGTTTAGTAAATCCTATCAACACAGTTTGCATTACTGTATCGACCAGAATTCATAAACTACTCGACCAATAAATCTCCACAATATAAAACAAATTTTCATATCAAATAACAAATACGCGCTCATATATATATACACTCAATCTCAGTCTAGGGTATTACTAACCCCATCTCTACTGAGTCACGCCACAGAGCCAAGGTAATTCGCTTAACTTAAGCTCTGATACCAACTGTAATGACCCGAAAATCCGGTCCAATTGAGCTGACTAAATAACACAAGTCCAACCCCAAATTGCACTTGAAATTCAAGAAACTAATAGAAAGAAGATAGAGGGTGAGGATAGATAAGATAGAACTAGTAGAATAGAAGAAGAAGAACATCATCATCAAAGTAATATGAATCTCGCAGCGGAACGAATAAAATATAACATAACTTTTGAAATACAAACAGTATATGTATACAATAACATTTCAGAGTACAACACTTATAACAACAGCGGAATATAATAATAGCTATAGAATCTTGAAGCCTCCTGCTCCAAGCTCTCCAAGTGTATCTGTAAAATCCTGAACTACTTGACTGCCCGTACAAATTTAGGCACCCAAGAGTTTAGGTAGAACAAAACAAAGTAAACTCCGGGTCAGTCATGGGACTGGTATGAGTAAAACAGTTTAAAACAATTTGAACAAGTAAACGATATCTCATAAGACCACGCCGTATAACGGAACGGGTTTTCCCCTTATGAGAATCCAAAGTATCTTTATATCAAAACCTTCTGATATTATAATAATGTCTATCAACCACAGTATAATAATCATCTAGCAGAAACGCTTTCATCTCACGTTCTACATATAGTATACAATCAAAACCGCAAGCACGTATTGGGTAATGGATTTCCAACTATGACAAGGTATGGAACCACCTTCCGATCAGTGTACTCTAGGAATGATACACTGGAGTTCAACAAGAACATCTTGCAACTCAGCCACACATGACCGACCACTCATTTCGCTTGAGTGTATCGAATGTATATCACCAACGGTTGGGATCAGCAACCGTTTCCCGTATATATATGGGACAGCATTGATAGATTAAAAAAGCAGATGAATATTCTCTAGATAGGTGATTATACACCCTACTTCGGTGCGACCGACTTAGCCATGCTACCTGCCCGATTTTTGTCATTTACCGGATGTGAGGCTAGAAACTATGCTTATCTATCTTTCATTGATAGCACGATTACTTTGAATGCCACATTATCAGATCCGTTAATCATTAGTTGGATCTGCACAAATAGATTCTGGATATTATGCGAAGGGAATAAATCCGTTGGCCACCATATATATTTGTACAGTCCAACTCATTCGATCATTGGAAATATTCTGTCAGACATTCGTCCATATACGTTCGTTCTAGGATTGAACGAAACCGAAGACACTATTCTGTAAACAGGACAGCCCCTGCATAACACCGTCTTCAATTATCTTCATCGTATTTGATCACAACGCTTATGTCAATATGGAGTGGTTCTTCGGATAATAATCCAACCGGTCTCTCCATTTTAACAACGTAAAATGGTCAAAACTTGATAGTCTGTGATTTAACTATCAAATGAAAACATGTCGGTGTACAAACAACGATCTAAATTCCAAATGGAATTATCGATCCAATCATCAAAACATATATACATATATATATATATATATCCACATTCCTTATTTTCTATGATTTAGAAAATATACGTTATTAACATGGGAAAACATTTCCAATCCTCATTCGCGCATCACTACCATTTCACAACTATTAGTCCCTAACTGTAAACTAGTAAGAGAACAATTCTCTAAGTATAAACCCCGAAGGCCGAAACCAACATCAGATCGATACTCAGAAAACTATTCAACCTACTAATCTCTAGTCAGTTTCTAATTTTTGTTTAACTTCATTACTTTAACTCTATTCGATTAACCCTAACTGGTTAACTCTAACTGGTTAACTATAACTAATTAACTCTAACTGATTAACTCTAACTGATTAACTCTAACTGGTTAACACAAATTCGAATAACTTATATTCGATTAACTCCTTTTTATAACGTTTATCCATTTTTAAAGATTTACTTTTAGTAACGGTTCTTCACTTTAAAAATGTCCTTTTTAACAGCGTTTAATCACTTATAATGTTATCCTTATAACAGCGTTTAATCACTTGTAATGATTTCCTTTTAACAGCGTTTAATCACTTGTAATGATTTCCTTTTTAATCCTATTTATTTACCAAATAAATATTCCTTTATCACTTCACTTCTATTTATTAGATTCTCATTATAAATTGATAAGTGAATAAACTTCTCAGTGTTAAATCCCAAAGGCCGAAACCAACATCAGATCAACACTTTGAAATTTACTCAACTTAATCGACGTATAACAATTTCCAATTATTCAAGACCCATACCCTATCCTATTTAACATTTTTATATCGATTCTATTTATTTTCTAGTAAATATTCCTTTTATAAAATCCCTTGATTTTTTTATAAATATTTCATTTTCAATATACGTTTTGAAAATTCCCTTTTTACTTTCCAGTATTCATTACGGTCTTTAAAATACTGTATAACCATGATTACTATCAACCAAGCACACATAATCAGCACAGATTATATAACACATCACATATCATAATATATGAACAAAACAGTATTTTATATATTGAGGAACCCAGTTGGGTCCCTCCAGCCTGTTCCCCTGCATCACAGATGTTAAACCATACAATTAACATCAACTTCATTTCGATATGAAATGTTCTGATAAACAACATCATTATATATATAACGGTTTATATATATATATACACATATATATATATATATAATTTTCAACTAACTGACTAGCAGTTCAATCAACCAATCTACACACAACAGTAAATCAATATCTAGCAGTTCTAAAAGTACGTTATAAAATATAACTGTTCAGAGTTGGTGAGTTTTACTCACCTTGGACGATCATCGTTAATAACGAATAACGATCGGTTTGTCCGTTCAGACGTTTAACTCCACCATAATATGAGACGAGCTCCGAATGTTTTCCGCATCAGTTCCAGTACGCAAATTTCTGACTCTACGATCCCAATGCGACAGACTGTTCCAAATTCTTGTATTATCTCGGCCCGTTCGAAAATAACTAGCCTGCTTCCTTAATGCCCATTGTTTCTTCCCAAAACAATACCGCCCTAACATTTATTTTCTTTTTCTTTTTCATTAGGCCCTAGCCAATCTCCCATCAGCCCAACAAAATGATCCGCCCATCATACCTTTTCTTCTCCATAAAAGCTTTCGTAACTCTTGCTCCAGCACTTTTTCAGTTCGCAAGTTCCTGTACGCATTAAGCTTCCATTTTGAAACTTCAGTACACAGTCACGCACTGCTCCAGTATTATTTCTCTTCACATGCTTGTCTCCCCAGTAGCTTCTTCTTCCTCCAACTACCAAACGCAAGTTTCTCCAACCCAAAAACTAGGCGCGCACCATTTTATCCCCTTTTCATGAAGATCACTTCATTTTCAACCCACCGATTTTATATGCCCTTAACCCGTCGTTCCTGAAATCCCTCCCCACAACATGAACCACTGAACCTTTTCTTCCATCTTCTCACTTCCGCAAATCACCCCCTCGTTGGAACTGCAGAAACCACTCACGCAATCCAAACAAATCAAACTACATACACCAAAATTTCCATCTCCACAATCTCTCCATTTCTATATCCTTGAAGTTCAACTCGAGCTCATCTCGCCAATCCGAGTACGAGCTGCTACGTGAAAAGCTGCAGCAGACATCGCCATCAAAAATCATCCAATTCCCTCAGCCTTCCCTCCATGCTGCGCCCAAGACTGACCATCGGAGACACATTTGACAACACTGAATGACGCCCCAAAGCCTACTCGATTTGTCTGCCTCCTGCTCCTCTATAAATGTTCGAAAGTCGGCTGCTTTCTGGTTTGATTCCGGTCGCTCTACTTCGAAGCTTCCCATCTCAGCCGGTCAAAAGAGAGAGCTCATCGAGCTAAATGTTTTTTTTTGCTGTAGAAATATACTTGGACAGATCCCTGGATTTTTGAGTTTTAATGGAAGGAAGAAATATGGAATTTTGTTTGTTCGTTTTATTTGTGGAGGCGGTTTTAGAAGCGTTGACCTCAGAATGAAGAAAGAATTAGGTTTTAAGGAGTTTAGATCTTATATTTATAGGCAATAGTTTACTTACACATGAAGTACGTAGGGGGCGAAACACGTCTGTTCTTCTTGTCCACAGGCTTGCGTTTCACATAGTGGATGCAGGTGCCCTTTTCGTTTTATACTTTGAAGATGTGTCCGAGAATAAAGGTAACGTGGCCTTGTTTTGGTCCAAGCATTTTGAAAAGGGGATGGAGATATTTCTTTTCCTTTTTGCTTAATATTTTATTCATATATGGATGTGTAGTCTGCGGGAAGAAGAGGTGAAAACTGTACGAAATTCCTTAGTTGCCAAGGTAGTTTTATTTTTATTATGGTTTATATATAACTGAAATGATACGTCGTCATATAAAATTTCCTGTATTTATGAACCACTATCAACAAAAATAAAAGTACCGTTTTGATCACCAATATGTCACGATTCCGAAAATATAAAAATATCGGTAGGTGGTCTTATTCTGTGAAACCCCGAAATGTCGATACAGGGTGCCAAATACTCCAAATAAAAAGTTGCTTATTTAATTAATTAAAAATTACCATAAAATTCTAAAAATTAAATTATCACTACTTCCCAAAAGAACCTTGTCTAAATTCAAACCCGATCTCTAGTTATATCGAATAAACCGTTGCGGTCGATAAACGATTCTATAGCGACTATTTTAAAATTTGATTTGGACATATCTCAAAATCTACACGACGAAATCCCGATTTTTCTCTTCCACTAGAAAGATATACTCCACCAGCTCCGTACGTTTCTTGTTTCACAGAAATCCGATTTAAAACGAATCCTGTACCTTCAATTGAAGTTCGAATCGCCAAATTATGAACTGCAGCGCCATTTCAAGCTCGATTTTAATTATAATATAATTATACGTTCTAACATCGTCGATTAAATAATATATTACTTGTTTTAAATAATTAAATAAGTTAATTATTACACCGTCAAATATCCGGGTCATTACACCTATACTACACAACAGTACCATCAATTTTCCTACCACCATAACCAAATTTCTTGCAATCCCCAAGCCTGGCACTCATCCTCCAATTCACGTCCTGCCTTTTGAGAACTCAACAATTCCTGCATACCGATTCCAACCCTTTACAAACCCAATCCGCAAACTTTCACTCCACCTTGTCGCACCAGTTCCTACACTACACTACTCTCTGCCATGCTCTTCTTCTAAGTTCTGCCACCCACAACAATTACTCAACACATCATCCTCCACAAAGTAAACCCAATCTGCCATTCATCCCACTCCCTCAACCATTCACCCTTCATTGCAACTCAGAACTCCTGAACCCAACCGCCAAAGTTGCGAACTCTATCACAACAAAAATTCACAAGCCTCACGCAAGAACCATACTATTGTCACTATTCCACTTCAACAATCCTCAACTTCATCTCCTTCACAAAACAGCACCGTCAACCACTATTGCAACATCCGCCACCACAAATCTGACCCACGCTAGTACTCTGCAAATACCCAAATTGAGAAATCCATCCATCACAGCAAATTCGAAAACCGCACAAAACAGAAACCGTACAGCAGTTTTCTCCAGCGCCATCCGTTTTGACAACAGTACCACTCAACGCTTACCACCTTCACAAAACCCTCCTTCCGTCAGATCACCTCGCATCTCGCTCCTGTGACCAACACACTCACCGAACCCCTGTACAACCAAGTCTCTCGCCCTCCGTAACAAAACCGAAGCAGTCCATCGCTTTAGCAACGCCTGAACCCGATTTCGAACCACTTTGCCAAAATCGAAAACCCATAACCAGATTTCAAAACAAATCGGCATCTGAATCATTGTAACCAAATTCAGTCAGCACCCTAGATTCCGATTCGAGAGTAAGAAAGTCGAAATCGAAACCTCCCATCAATTTTCAGAACTCAAATAAAAAAAATAAAAACAAATAGGGAATTCCAGAGTAATAAAGCCACATTCTTTGTTTGCTTTTGATTTGTTTTATTTTGAGAAGTAGCTGAGGAGACGGACGATCTTATTGATAACTAGTGAACGTGATTGACTAGGGTTGTTTTTGGCTTGCAGTTTTGATTTGGAACGCAATTTAAAGGAGGAAGGGACTTGAATTGGTCACTGGGAAGCTGATATTCTACAAAGAGTGTTGGATTGGGTAGTGGGCCGCTTGAGCTGTGGTTTTTTTTTTGATTCACTTGGGGGTTCTTTCTTTTGTTTTTTTTCCTCATTTTGAATTGTTTCATTCCCCTCTTTGAATTCTAAAAAAAAAAAAACTTGTCGTTGTTGTTGTTTGATTTTTGTTTTCCACTCATATTGTTTTTAGTTTCATTTTTTGTTTTGATTTTCTTTTCTAAAAAAAAAATTTGAAAACAGATACAGTGAAAATTTGAACCCATGCCACAGCGCAGTCAAGCAATTAATAGGAGGCGACAACAACAAAATAACAGCGGACTATTCAGGGTTCGAGCGATTGCACACCAAGTGGGGTGTGAACACGCTAGCGCGACTCAACTACACTGGACGAACTGCCGATCAAGGTGAGTATTTTCTAACACTACAGGGACTGCTGCTGCAAATAAAAAAATAATATAGACATTGCTTGTAAAAATCTTCTGCAGGGGCAGCGACTTGCTTGTAAAATCTTTTGATTTCTGTGATTATTATTTCTACATCTGTATTCATTCTGTTAAGGGCAGTACCCCAATTCACATTAGGTGAGGGATTTCATCACCCTTTCCTTAGCCCACAAACTGCATTCATCATAGAATCTGACTAATAATAACGGTTAGACATTGGACCTAAGGGAGTCACGTGCTCATATAGGGCTTAATTGTATTGTGATAGTTGATTTATTTGGAACGAATTATTTCTTGGTGTCTAGACTATGGCAGAGAAATAACCGTTTATAAATATTACGGTGATTCGTAAATATTATATCGGTTGTTACTCTGAAGGTACTTAAACCTTCGGCTGCATTGCTAGGGTGATTCCTGGTGCACCGATAACTCCTGTTCGTTAACTGGCTGAGAAATCTTTTGGTCTAAGTAATCAAACGTGTCACTATATAATTTTGAGTTAGGAGCCATTAAGGACAGAAAATTTCATTGTAGCTAATTTCTGTGTGTGATTGTTTTATGAAAAATAAATAAATTCCAAACTCCTCAAAAACAAATAAAAATTTGAAAAACAAGAACAAATAAAAAAAAATTAACATTTTTTTCTTTTAAACCTCTCTAGTCTATAAGTCGTACTTGTCCAAAAAAAAAACTCCCATTTTCAACATTTTTTTTCTTTTCCTTCTCACCTCTTTCCGAACTCCTCCATTGTCTAAATTTCCTTGACAAACTCTCTTTTTCTTCTTTCTAGTGCATGCAAACTTGGACCCATGACAAAGAATCTCATCGTTTAGTTAGAATCGAACCACCTTCTCTTTCCTCAAAAACCAAATTTCCCGAACAACCTTTAGAAATGGGTAACGAACCCGCACCTCGCACCCTGATGGACAGAATTCTTCCCGATAGAGTTTCTGTCCCTTCTTGCATTCAGTTACCCAATCCTGTGGGTAATCACTTTGAAATTCGGTCGAGTCAGATAAACATCCTTCCCAAATTTGGTAATTTTTCTCATGACGAACCATATAGTTTCTTAACGAAATTTGAATATGCTTGTGCAACCTTTAAATTACAACAATTATGTGAGGATGGTATTAAACTTCGTTTGATTCCATTCGCACTAACTGACTCTGCAAAAAAATGGTTTCGCGGCTTGCCCCCAAATTCGATTAAAAAATAAGTTCTACCCCCCAGAAAAAACAGCTAGAGTCAAAAATGAAATCACCAATTTCCACCAAAAAGGGGGTGAATCTTTTTGGCAATACTTCGAAAGATTTAAAAAACTGCTATTAAGTTGTCCCCATCATGGTTTTGAGACATGGTCATTATGTCAAACTGCATACGATGGACTTGATAATAGTACTAGGCAAATGTTAGAGTCCATGTGTCAGGGCAATTTTCTAAAACAGACTGACGTAGAAGCTTTGGAATTTCTGGACGAGTTAGCGGAAAAATCGAAACAGTGGGAAGGACCCAATGAAAAATCTCTCTATTCACGATCCAGTAGTAATTCTGTTGAATCCTCTTCTTCTTCTTCTTCTTCTTCTTCTAATACTCTTGTTGATGCCATACTGAACGTTGTTAGAACACACACTCAGTCTAATAACACTTCCCAAGCCATGTGTCACATCTGTCTTGACTCCAATCACATGGCTGATGACTGTCCCCAGTCCCTTGAGCAAGTAAACGCTTTCAATAGACCTAACAACCACCCAAATCTTTCTTATGGTCCAAATAACCCCCTGATGAACAGACCTTTGAATCGAGCATTTCCAAACAATGCTGTGAACCCTCCTCCTAGGCAAAATCAGTACACTTCGAACCAGGCTCCTTTCCACAATCAAACGGTTGCTCCCCAATATGAAAAACGCCTTTCTACGATTGAGGGGAATTTATCTGAGGTGAGCAACCTATTAGCGCAAATGACTAAGAAAACTGTTGAAAATCAAAACAAGCTAGACAACTCCTTGCAATCATATATGCAAAACACGAATCAACAAATGAGTGAACTCCAAAAACAAATGTCTCAGCTTAACGCTAGATTAAGTGAACGGGAAAAGGGTACTTTTCCAAGTCAACCCATTCAAAACCCTAGAGGACAAAATTCAAACCCCAACCAAATTCATATCATTTAGGATTCAAACGTTAGTCAATTGAATGCTGTCACGACTCTTAGATCCGGCAAAAAGATTGACAACCATGTGGTCAACCCGAATGCTTTACCGGACGATCTTCCAAACCCCACCGAAAATTCG
The DNA here is from genome assembly GCA_030737875.1 of Allium sativum. Taxonomy (NCBI): domain Eukaryota; kingdom Viridiplantae; phylum Streptophyta; class Magnoliopsida; order Asparagales; family Amaryllidaceae; genus Allium; species Allium sativum. Next base: position 201,285,630 of record CM060918.1, on the reverse strand, counting down.
ACCAACTCGGATATGAACATTGAGCCAATTTCTGACAAGGACCATCCCCAAACTCAAGTAGCCCAACCTACTAAGTTGTCTGCTCCATTTCCTCATAGACTCCGACCTTGGAAAAAGACGGATCAACTAGAAAAGACGCTTGAAATATTTAAGCAAGTTAAAGTGAACATTCCTCTTTTAGATATTATACAGCAAGTTCCATAGTACGCGAAATTTCTAAAAGATTTGTGCACTCAAAAACGTCATACACATGTACCTAAGAAAGTGTTTCTAGCGACAACTCTAAGCGAAGTCTTGTCCCAATCGATGCCAGTGAAATACAAAGATCCTGGCTGCCCCACAATATCATGTACTATTGGGGACAAGAAAATCGATAGATGCCTACTAGACTTAGGTGCTAGTGTTAACTTGCTGCCATATTCCGTCTATCGCCAATTAGGGCTAGGAGAATTGAAACCCACCAAGGTTACCCATCATCTTGCCGACCGATCAATTAAGAAACCTGTGGGAGAAATCGAGTATGTGTTGATCAAAATTGGCGAATTCATCTTTCCAGTAGATTTCATTGTCTTAGAAACTCAACAGGTTAGCAATCCTGCAAACCAAATCCCTTTGATTCTAGGACGACCCTTCTTAGCAACATCTAATGCTCTCATCAACTGTAGAAACGGGTCTATGAAACTTTCTTTCGGTAACATGACTGTCGAGCTAAACGTCTTTAGAACTGAAAACTCTCCTAACTCTTATATGGACCAGTTTTCTGAAATCCATGCTGTCAACGATAATGAATCTGAGCTCGACCATTTGAATAACGAAATTGAATCAAATTACGAAACTTTGTTTCAAGATACTCCCGAAAATGTCTCTGATTCGATTCCTGTCGAGCCTCTCACAAATGAGTCTATCCCTCAACCAATTTCTTCAGTTGAGTTGTCCCCAAAATCTGAACTCAAAGTATTGCCCAGTCATCTTAAGTACGCTTACTTAGGAGACAATGAAACTTTTCTTGTCATTATCACTTCTGACCTTACTTTAGAGCAAGAACAATTGCTCCTTCCCATCCTTAAGAAAAATAAGGAAGCAATTGGTTGGTCCATGGCTGATATTAAGGGGATTAGTCCTTCGATTGTCCAACATCGAATCCACCTTATAGATGATGCCAAAGCCACTCGTGATCCCCAGCGTCGACTGAACCCCATCATGAAAGAAGCAGTTCGTGCTGAAATCCTTAAATGTCTTGACAATGGAATCATCTACCCGATTTCCGATAGTCAATGGGTTAGTCCGATTCATGTCGTACCTAAGAAATCAGGGATTACCGTGATCCAGAATGAAGCTAACGAGCTTATCCCAACCCGCACCCAGACCGGTTGGCGTGTTTGCATTGACTATAGGAAGCTTAACGCTGCAACACGTAAGGATCATTTCCCTCTGCCATTTATCGATCAAATGTTAGAACGACTAGCCGGTCACGAGTACTATTGTTTCCTTGACGGGTACTCGGGCTATAATCAAATCCCTATCGCTCTTGAGGACCAAGAGAAAACCACTTTCACTTGTCCATTTGGTTCATTTGCATACCGTCGTATGCCTTTTGGTCTCTGTAATGCACCTGCAACCTTTCAGAGGTGCATGATTAGCATTTTTTCTGATATGATCGAGCGATTTTTGGAAGTTTTCATGGATGATTTTTCCATCTTCGGGGATTCTTACACTGAGTGTTTACATCATCTCGATCTTGTTCTTAATCGTTGTAAAGATAAACACTTAACGCTTAATTGGGAAAAGTGTCGCTTCATGGTCAAACATGGCATTGTTTTAGGACATGTCATCTCTAGTAAAGGAATTGAAGTAGACAAAGCCAAAATTGAGGTTATTTCAAATCTTCCCATTCCCAAAACCGTTAAGGACATCCGATCATTTTTAGGTCATGCTGGTTTTTACTGTCGCTTTATAAAAGATTTTAGCAAAATCACTCGATCTTTGACCAATCTTCTTGGTAAGGATGTTCCTTTCGACTTCAATTCTGATTGCATTTCATCTTTTGAGCATCTTAAAAATGAACTTGTCTCTGCTCCGATCATCTGTTCTCCTAATTGGAAGCTGCCTTTTGAAATCATGTGTGATGCCTCGAATTTCGCTGTTGGCGCTGTCTTAGGACAACGCATCGATAAAATTCTTCATGTAATTTACTACGCGAGTAAGACTTTGAACGATGCCCAAATTAATTATACGACCACTAAAAAGGAACTCTTGGCAGTTGTCTTTGCTCTAGAAAAATTCAGGCCTTATCTAGTTGGCTCACACATCACGGTTTATACCGATCATTCCGCACTTAGGTACCTTTTCTCTAAAAAGGATGCTAAGGCTCGTCTCATTCGTTGGATCCTTCTACTTCAAGAATTTGACCTTACCATTAAGGATAAAAAAGGATCCGACAACGTTATTGCGGACCACTTGTCTCGTCTTCCAAATGCCCCGTCTTCTTCTCTTCCAATCAACGAGAATTCCCCTGATGAACAGCTATTTTCTCTATCCATTGATCCTTGGTACACTGACATTGTCAACTACTTAGTCACCAAGCAGACCCCTTCTTTTTGGTCTAAGCAGGATAAACACAAATTCTTTTCTCAAGTGAAACATTTTTATTGGGACGACCCCTATCTTTTCAAATACTGTCCAGACCAAATCATTCGAAGGTGTGTTCCCGACACTGAAACTCACAGCGTCCTCTCTTTCTGTCATGACCAAGCCTGTGTTGGTCACTTCGGTCCCAAAAAGACAGCTGAAAAGGTTCTCCAATCGGGTTTCTACTGGCCCAACCTTTTCAAAGATGCATACGAATTTTGTAAAACTTGTGATCGATGTCAATTCTTAGGGAAAATTTCTAAACGGAATATGATGCCCCTAAACCCCATTCTAGAGGTCGAAATTTTTGATGTGTGGGGTATAGACTTCATGGGACCCTTCCCTAATTCTTTTGGGAACCTTTACATTCTCTTAGCTGTTGATTATGTTTCCAAATGGGTCGAAGCTGTACCATGCAAAACAAACGATAACAAGGTTGTTGTGCGCTTCTTGAAAGAAAACATCTTTTCTAGGTTTGGCACACCTCGCACAATAATCAGTGATAATGGTACACACTTCTGCAATCATTCTTTTGAAGCTCTCATGAGAAAGTATTAAATAACCCACAAGTTATCCACTCCTTACCATCCTCAAACTTGTGGGCAAGTTGAAGTATCGAATAGGCAGATTAAGCAAATCCTTGAGAAAACTGTGAATCGAAATCGTAAAGATTGGTCCCAAAAGTTAGCCGACGCTCTTTGGGCTTACCGCACTACTTTTAAAACAAACTTAGGTATGTCCCCTTATCGGTTGATTTTTGGTAAGCCATGTCACTTGCCAGTTGAACTAGAACATAAGGCATTATGGGCAATAAAAACTTTAAATCTTGATTTAGAACAAGCAGGTGAGCATAGGAAGCTTCAACTTAATGAACTTGATGAAATTCGAAATGATGCATATGAAAATGAACGAATTTACAAGGACAAAACGAAAGTTTTTCATGATAAATCAATTTTACGTAAAACTTTCATGCCAGGTCAAAAAGTTCTGTTGTATGACTCAAAACTGCATTTATTTCCGGGTAAGTTAAAATCTAGATGGACAGGACCTTACACTGTGCGGACTGTTTTTCCGTATGGTGCGGTAGAAATTGAGAATCCAACTGATGGATCATCCTATAAGGTCAATGGTCAACGCCTTAAACCTTACTTGGAACCAATACCCAACCAAGAGGAAGAGCTCATGGTCCTCTATGAGCCACATTACATTCGGTAAGACGCACTAACCCTCTTTTGTACATATGTAAATATTCTCTTATTTGTTTTTCCCTTTCACTAAGATATGTCTGATTAAGACTGTGAGGACACAGTCACACTCAAGTGTGGGGGGGGGGGGGGGAATTTACATTACAGCAGCAATCAAATTTTATGAACTAGGTCATTCATTGAACAAGGATTAACTTAAATTCATAAATAACACCTTGGTTCTTGTTTGATAAGTTGAATTGTTGGGTGATGGGAATGAACATTATTTATTCATTGAATCGTAATGTGTCTTTTTAAGATGCTAGCTTGAGACTGTGCAGACGTTAGTCGTGTTCTGGAGTAAACGTGTCAACCTTTGTTATACACGTTAGAATGTGCAAGTAAAAAAAATAAAAAAAAAATGAGTTTGCACCTACATATGTTGGATTTTCTGAGTTCGTTTTCATGCATAATATTTTCTTTTCCACTAAAATTTTCAAAATCGTAAGTTCTAAATTCCACTTGGCCCAATTAAGGAGAAATGACTCATTGTAGCGTTCTTCTTCGATACCCCACATTATTCAAACCCAATATTTAGTCGAATTACATCCATGTTTCGACAAGTTTTTCTTATATTGGTATACTTAAGAACCTTGTACTGATTTATTTTCAAAGGTTCAAAAATGTCACTTTTTATACCAATATTGCACCACCCACTCCGTACTTGCTTTAAGATAGGATAACCATATACCACATCTTACTTTATATGGGTTATCTATCTTACGAAACTTTGCTTATCATCCCTTTTATCTTTTTATATAACATCAATCCAGACTTGTGTGTTGAATTAAGGTTATAGAAGTAGAGTAACTAGGGCACAAAACTTTCCTTTCATGAAGTGTTGGTTATGATTCGCTTTGTAGAGGAGGTATCAAATGAAATAATGTACGGTATCATTCCATTCCATCTCCATTCATCATTCATCATGCAAAAAAAAAGAAGAAAAGAAAAGAGAAAAAAAAGAAAAAAAATGAAATAAAGAGAGAGTCTCTCTGAATAAAATAGTCATTCATCATTCTTGACTATAAAGCATTCAATTCCATTCCATCCACATCCATTCTACCGTACTTGGAAGTGAGGATTGTAGTAGAGGAGATGAAAGGAAAAAAAAATGTTCATATGTGCCTTAGTATTACTTTATCTTTTTTAATTTGAAGTTCAACTAATACACTTTCCCTCTTATCTAGAATATTTTTAGAACTTACAAAATTTTCCTTCATCTATGCATAACTCATATCCAATACATTACAGTTACATTGGTGCAAAATCATTTAAAAAAAAAAAGGAATAAAGAAATGATTGGGTGCACATTGTCGATGTGTAGAACTTTGGTTGACACCACGCTCTTAACCTTCAAGACAATTATAGTGTTATCAAGGAATTACGATTCAGCTTGAAAAATTTTGTTCATTTTTGCACTAATTATGGGATGGACAATTTGGGGCTAAACCGTTATTATTGAAGTTAGGTGAAATCCTTGGAATGTGAAAGACCTTAAATATATTGTTTGATTAATCCGCGTACATAAGACGCTTAGGATTTTGTGGATAGTATCCGCTGAAAACCCTCACGAGACAACACTCGTCCTACTGGGGACACCCAGAGGTTTAACGGCTTGTTGCATACGCTAAATGCAATCGTGTTTCCTATGAAAGTGTGACATATCTTAGTTTAGTTTATTCGAGGACGAATAAAAAGATAAGTGTGGGGGTATTTGATATATATGTAAATGTGTATATTTTATCCGCTTATTTATCTAGTTTTCTATTTAAAATAATTAATATTGTGTATTTATAGCTGTGTTTTCAGATTGTTGATAAAAAGCTTGGTTTAGAGAATTTGATGGATAAAGCATGAAGAATTGTCTTAAAAATAGTGAAGTTTGAAATTGCTAAAGCTTGAAGAGTTTAAAGCTTGAAGAACGGTTGCAAATAGAATTCATTTAGAAAGATTTGGCTCAGTGAATACTCATGCCGTGTTCACATTAGCTCCTTTGAAAGGCCTCTTACTCATGTTGCGTTCACATTAGCTCGTTTGCAAGACCACTCACTCTACAGCTGCATTCACACTAGCTTATGTGTTATTTGGACTAATTCTTTAGTCCCACATTGTGTAATTTTCCAAGTAGCCTTTGTCATATCAGCTATAAATACACTTTATCTCATTCATTGTAAAACACACTTAGTTTTATTCTGTAATCCTTTGCTTGGAATAAAACTCTTCTTTCTCTCTTCTATTTAGTTTTTACTTACATTTTATTTATGTTCATGTCTGTTATTTTCTTTTTATTTTCTTTTCTTTTAGCTATGTCTAGCTAATCCTCGTTGGTTAGGGGGTGATGACGCTAATAGATATGATTCAATATGAATCGCATAGCCAAAAGATTTGAACTTCATGTATGTAGATCTAGATATGAACTAAGGGTTAGATCTGAACCTTCATACCCTGTGTCGTTTAAGAGTTGTGCTCCTTCATAGGGTATATTCGAGTTTGATCTAACACTTATCAGATTTAGATTTAATATTTAGGGTTTTAGAAATAAAATAATGAATCTGTCCTGATAGCCTATGGTTGTTTAAGAGCTGAGCTCCTGCATAGGCTATACTTGTTGTTATTTACATATTTGTTTCTAGAAATCTAATTATCGTTGATTCATGTTTGTGACAGAAACATGAATTAGATCTGTATTTATTCGATTGGCTATTGATGAATATTAATCTAATCTATGTCATTACTCCCTAATTACTTTCTTTATTGTTAAAAACTCGCTTTTTGTTTATTTTCTGTTAATTTGCAATTCAATCAAAATTCTGGAATAACTTGAGTGGATTTATTAATTAAAATATTTTTGGTCCCAGAGTTCGACACCCTCTACAACAATCCTTGTTGTTTAGGAAAACCGAACGGATTTTACAGTTGTTTACAACTGTATAATTTGTTCGTAAACAAATACGCAGTTTAAACTTCAATCCTTATATCAGCACTGAGGAAATGTATGCAATGATATACTTTTCCTTGGCAAACTGATTCATAAATAAAAGCGTTTGTAGCATAAGACTAGGAAAAATCTAAACACAAAACCAAACAATACAATTCAATTAAAAATTCAAAGGCAGTATGTCTTGTTCTTTCATAGAACATTAAAGAATCTAAACAGCTAGGAACATGTCATGAACAGCTAAGAAAAGCAGTACATTGTGTAGCTGGTGAAAACAGATATGAATGTGCATTCATACATCAAATTCTACAGTATAATGCACATGCTAAAGTAAAGCAAAATCTGTACAGAACTGCTAACATATATATATATATATATATATATGTACAAAATCAATCTCGAATACAAAATCCAAAGCAGAATTTACGGTTTCAAAAATCTGTACTGAATAAACAAGTCATAGACTCAGCCTAATCTAATCTACACTGCAAATATATATGCTTATATTCTCAATCGAATTCAGGTATAAAGGTCATACAAGACTGTTTTTTTAGTTCTGAACACAATCTACATACAGATTCAATATGTATTGAATGAAAAATACATAGCACAACTACCTAACCTAATCAACAGCAATATATAGGGTTATTTCTACAGTCAAATCTGTATACCATTCACTGATTTCATACGTTAGAAATCCGAACCAAAAATCTAAATTTCAGATTCGAATTCGATTGACATAACAATTCGTAGCCAATGAAAGACAGTGTTCTCATCTAAAATCAAACCGCAACTATAAATACACGCATTCACACAGTATGTTTCCATCCAATTCAACCCATTCGAAAAAGAGAAAAACCCAGAAAAATCAAATAAAAACTAGTATTTATTCCGCTGTGTATATGAGGACAGATTATCAAAACTGTCTAGATGTGTGTTGTACTCTGATATTGTAAGTATTTTTATAAAAGCTCTCAATAAAGATTTATTTCTGTATTATATTTTGTTCCGCTGCGATGTGAGACTCTGTGTTAGTTCTTCTTCTTCTATTCTAATATTTCTTTCTTTCTTACCTCACCCTCTAATTTCTTTCTATAAACGTTCCATTGTTTTCGGTGTTGGAAGGTCGGCATGAGTATGGTAAAGGTATTTATGTCGATTTTCGGGGCCGGAAATCCCTGGGTCGTTACAGGTGGTGAATAGGGTTTATTACAGTTTATCGCTGAATTCAAATCTTATGGGATATTAAAATAATAATCAGAACAGATAGTAGTAGAGAATATAAATCCAGAAAGTAAATTACACATAGATATACCCAGCTTCAGTAAAATCCTGCCTACTGCTGCATTCCTAAGGTTTCTACTAGGTACTTAGAACAAATCTCGCTTACAAGACCATGTAAACTCGCGAACCCCTCGCTCCTATTCTAATCCTACGCTCAAAACCCTAGACTGGTCTATATCCCCTAGATTAGATTTTCCCCAGCTACAACTCCGTAGCTAGTAAATCTTAGTTTTACAAACTCTAGTAAACTCCCTAGATTTTACAAATTCTAGAAAACTGATGAACGGAATTCAAAATAAAACAATACAATGAAAAACAACAAAAAAGGTAAATCCCTTTTCTAGTCTAAATCAAAAGGCCCGGCCCACTTTCTTTGTATCTCAATTCATTTAGCCCGTTACTCTTTTCCTGTGGAACATAAAAAATGGTGGACGTCCCAATCGAATTAGGGTTTTTCTTTTGTCCTCCAAAATCTTGAATTGATTACTGAAAGAAAAATTCTCTTGCGGCTTTAGTCTCGAGTGGTTTGCGTCTTCAATTAAACGTTATCTGATTTGGGAATTTTTGGTAATAGAAACCCAGATGAATTTTGTGAGTTCTCTGAATTTTCACTCTTCGAATAGCTTTCGGATTATTTTTGGTTTCGAGCACGATTTGCCTGTGATGATAAACTACTCTCTGATTTCGAATATGACTTGCTCTTGATGCGCGTGATTGAATCGGCTTGATTTGAATTTGTGAAATTGTAGATACCTTTAAATTGATTTTGCACCCCTTGTAAAATGCATCGTATATTTTTGGAAGTTTCTGAATTACAAAAATGAATGCTTTCCAAACAATATTTCTGTGATTTGTTGTTGAAAACTTTCCATAGCTGGTTGATGCACTTGGCCGAATTCATGTCCCTTGCTTGATTGATGAGTGGTTGCCTTTCCATAAAAAATGTTGCTTGCTAAATAAAAATGATGGAGATTTTCTAGAAATAATTTAAAGCAATTTAATTCGATATTGTCAATCCTGGAATGATACTTACCCAGTATTCTTCGCTGTTGAATTATGAAAATACTTGAATTGATTATTATTGTGAGTCCATACTTGATTTCAGGAATTTTCTTGAATTGATTCTTATCAAAAATAAACATTGTGATCTCGGACACAATAAAAAACTTGCCAAGAAATGAATCCCTTGAATGCTGGCAACATAACAAACGCTCGCCAATTTTTTTTTTTTGCTCATTTGAAAAACATGAATTTCCTGTATTGTACTTTGAAAAACTGTGGCTTCCAGCTTGTACTTGATTCCTGATTTGTACATGTTCAAGTTGTATGCATGTCATGTGTTCCCATGTTGCATTGCTTTGCACACCAGCTCCATGTATTTGTTGGTTGACCAGCTTGATCTTTGAGCCCCTGTTGTAGTAGTACATACATGTTGTTGCACCATATTATTGACCAGTTTGAAGTCATTCTGCCTCGGCTGTTTTCACATGTTCACCTGTTTTGTTACACCATACATATATGCAAGTTTGCACATATATACTTGAGCATAAACTGTTTGTACCATTCTTGGTTATGACCCTGAACTTGAACTTGGCTGACCTGAGCTTGAATCTTGACCTGTTTTGAGGCACTGCTATCTCATATAATTAGTTCACCTATATTTGTTGTATTTGTGCAGCACAGTCATGTGTGCTCGACCATGTTGACTACTTGTATGTTGATTTGGGCTTGCTGTTTTGATCCTGCACTTGCACCATTCTTTGACATAAACCTAAACTTTCTTTCCACTTCTATAAAATCTGAACTTGTTTCATACTTGAATGTTTGTTGAGCTTGTCTTGTACATGTCTCGACCATGCCATTGTGTTCACTGCTCCATTTCACTACCATGTTGCTGAGCTGTATGTATACATATATGTATATATACACGTATTTGTGTATATATATGTCTGGCTATTTGAAAGACATATATGAATTTTCTATCAGCTTAAGAGGAAGAGCTATCATCTTAAATCTCAATTAGTCAAAAAAAAATCATAATATTCTAAGAACTGGAAGCAAATTCCACATTCTGCAGAATGATGGATTTACGATGAATTTTATATAGATGGAGAAAGTTTAAAACAAATTGAATTCCAATTATTTTCCAATAATTTTTTATATATATAAAAATGAAGCACAAAAAACAGTGATGGATTTGGACTATAATTACAAATTCAATTTAATTGACGCAATTAAATAATCTCAAATCCCAATAGTTACCAATCAACAAATTATAATACATCATAAGATATCAACACATTTCAACATATTTGAAAGATGGATTGATAGGCTGGTTCTAACATACCAAGGAGAATTTCATATGAATTATATTTATTCAAATTATTTCCTTTTCTTTTTCTTTCAATTTAAGAGCACACTGACCACGCATAACCAGATCTTGGATTTTTAAATGAGGTCAGTCACAACTTAAATCATAAGTAATCTCTTAACCATGCATGACCAGAGTTTGGATTTTTAAATAAGATTGGAGAAACACTTATGTATTAATCATATTTATCATTTTCTGGTTCAAAAGAAAGACTCCTCGGTATATCAAACCAATATGGATGATAGAAATGTGGTAGGTACAGAGATGGTTGTGAAATAAACTTCTAAATTAATCATATTATGAAATATGCTCGACTGTACCAGGATCTTTGAAAAGTTTCAATTATCACTAATTCTGAAAAATAATATAACCACAATTCCATCACATATATTTCCATTGTTTATTCAAGACTGATTTTAAAAAATATTAAACTCTCCACATTAATATAAAATCATGATGGATGGCAGAATGATGATAGATAAAAAATATGTTCATGAAATAATCGTCGGTTTAAAGATACTATAATAACTGTTCAAGCATCATGAAAATCTAAATAAAATCTCCTCTTGTTGTGAAATATACTGTAGTCACAATTCATTACAATTTCAAAATCTTATAATAATTTTGATGAATTCTAAATACAGTTCAATTTGGTTATTGATTTCAATTTCCGAATGAATAATCAATAAATAATTTTTAAAATTGAAAATCAATTATAGGAGGGATATGAAAGATCTATACAAGATATGGGAGATAAAAGAATATACAAAATGAGAATAAGATCAATAAAAAATTCCAGCACTTCCGAATTGATACCACTTATTGTTTCTGCCAACGAGGATTTTAAACATGACACGGGAGACAAACAAGGATATCTCAGACAACAATATCCAATCATTAAGCCCAAGCAGACAAGATTAACAAATCAATCATATTAATTCCATCTATTAGAGCAACACACACAAATTTAATCAAAAAAAGGAGCAGTCATCAAAACATTTTTCAAATCAATATCAGAGAAGCACAAAAATCAGTTTCAAAGCAGACTTGTCAAGAACATGTTTCACAGATATTTCTAGCAATCACAAAAGATGATTCATGACCCAAGATTAAAAATATAGTTTATTTTAAATCATTTGAAGGAATGTGGAAATCTAAAGATTCAATGAATCAGTCACACCAAATTATAAGTTTCAAATTCAAGATTTATGTGAGATTCATGAATTAATGATTTCAAATGATTTCAAATAAACAAATATTCAAATCAATGATCATGACGTAACAGAGAGTTTTAAGACCATTTTTTTTAAAGAATTTTTTGTAGTTATTTCTGATAAGCACAAGAGAAATTTTCAGAAAATTTTCATCTAACATAAGAGATAATTCATGATCCAAAATTAAACGGTTTATTTGAAATCATTTGAATAACTATAAATTCTGAGATACAATGAATCAATCACACAAGATTAGTAATTTCAAATCTAAGAAGCGTGAGAGATTCAAAATATCAAGGATTTCAGATAATTTCAAACAAACATATTCCAAATAAAATGATCATGAATAAAGATGAATTTCAAGATGTAACATTGCGATTCAAGGTAATTTAGAATATCCAAGCCAATCTGGAAATCAATGAAATTATCACAACTGAAGAATAATAGTGTGCTGTAATGATTATAATATTTCAAGCCTTTCTAAAGTGAATTAGAAGAAACTCAAAACAACAAATATGTGTGAAATTTCAATAGTTTTCATATTTTCAAAAAAAATAGAATTCAAAATTACAGCGTTCAAGATATGACAGGAATAATTTAGCATAGTTAGGAATTCAGAATAAGAAAATAAACTTCGAAACAATTGCAGATATTTACAAGTTTAAATTCAAGATCTGGAAATGATTAAAACATCAGAATTTTATTCAAATGAAGCGAATTTCCAAAAAATCATGAATTCTGCAGTTTGAAGTTAAGAAAGCCCAAAATAAAATAAAATAATATGGCAGTGTCAAATCAAATCAGAAAAATCAAATAAACAGAAGAAGTAGAAGGAGGAATAAACAAAGAAAAACATATTAACAAGGATGAGTCTAGAGATCATACCTGATTCCAGTGTAAGCAAATGAAACTCTAACTCAGACAATCTTGGCCATGGAACTCTGAATGAAACAGAAATATGGAACAACTTGAATTCAATCTCTTTTTAGCAAAGCAGTTCCTCATCCATCTTTGGTACCTAGCTGTTTAGACGATTGAGTGGTCTAACAAATACAGTAAAACCACTCACAGTTTTATTCACATCTTTCGGTACCCAAACCTGTTTGTATAACAATCCATTTGAATTTACTTTTGTACCCTTAGGAACCCAAATCTGTTTGAATTTAGTCAAGGTTGTTTTATTTTCTTTTGGGATCCAAGATTGTTTAAATTCATTGTTACACAACAAATTCACATCTCGTTTATAATTTAAAAATCCTTTGAAATTATCAGAGTTCAAAATTTCAAAACGATTCTTTTCAAAGCAGTTTGAAGGATTTTTAAAACCATTAGAATTCCGTCTTTCAAACACCTTATTTTTCCCATAACTAAGACCACATTTATTTCCAGAAGAAAATTGATATTTCTACAACATACTCAGATATTTTTCACCATTAGAAAATTTAGCCAATGTTGTTTCAAGTTGTTGAATCTTAGACTTAAGATCACCATTTTCTTTCATTAAATCTGAACAATGGTTTTAAGTGATCTTACTCTTTTCCAAACAATTTTTTATCTTTAAGAAATTTAATTTTGGTTTAAGACTCAGTAATCTCAAATTCAAAATGTTTTCGACTTTCAGATTCAAATTTCTTGATTTTTCCAATCTCGATTTCTAGCTCATTCAGAATAGACTCAGTTTTCAACAAGTTTTGTTTTTCAGCAAAAACATATTTAGAATTTTCAGTCATTTTAAAATTTTAAAATTCCTTTTGTAAACAATTGTTTGTGCTTTCAAGCTCTATCTTGTTGTCTTTTAAAATTAGGATTTCATTCTCAAGCTTTTTAATATTTTCATTTTGGTGAACAAGATTATTTTTCAAATTTAAACAATTTTTGCAATTTGAATTTGAAGACTTCTTAACGTTTTCAAGCTTTGATTCCAAAATATTATTTTTGCAGATCAACTCAAGTTTTTCAGATTTCAGAATATTATTTTTAGATTTTAGATTCTCAACAGATTCAGTTAAACCATTTAAATGATTAATTAAATCTTCACAAGAAAAATCTCTTGTTGAGTCTCCATCTGAATTTCCACCTGTACAACCTGCTAAGCACAAATGTGAAACTGAGTTGAATTTCTGGGGTTTTGAGTAGTTGTCTTCATTTTGTCCATACAATGCATTGAGAGCACTCCAGATTTCCTACATAGTTAGACAATGGGAGATAAGGCTATACTGTATATCATCAATATAAAAATATAGAGTATGAATAGCATGAGAATTAAATTCAATATCTTTCCTATCTACCCAGTCATATCCATTAAGAACAGTATCCCAACATTTAATAATAACAGATTTTAAATATGACTCCATTTCTGATTTCCAACTTAAAAAATATGTTCCATTAAAATAGATAGAATATGACTGGACTGGCTCTCAATGGACTGACAACTAGAATGACCCATAACTCTAGAGTTAATTGAAAATACCTACTCTGATACCAATTGTTGGATCTAGATTAACCCTAGAGGGGTGGGGGTGAATATAGTTTATTACAATTTATCGCTGAGTTCAAATCTTACGTGATGTTAAAATAATAATCAAAACAGATAGAAGTAGGGAATATAAATGCAGAAAGTAAATGACACACAGATATACCCAGCTTCGGCAAAATCCTACCTATTGTTGCATTCCTAAGGTTTCTACTAGGTAATTAGAACAGATCCCGCTTACAAGACTATGTAAACTCGCGAACCCCTCGCTCCTATTCTAATCCTACGCTCAAAACCCTAGACTGATCTATATCCCCTAGATCATATTTTCCCCAGCTACACCCCGTAGCTAGTAAGCCCTAGTTTTTACAGACTCTAGTAAACTATCTAGATATTACAGACTCTAGAAAATTGATGAACGATTTTCAAAATAAAACAATACAATGAAAAACAATAAAAAATAAAATCCCTTTTCGAGTTTAAATCAAAAGGCCCGACCCACTTCCTTTGTATCTCAATTCATTTAGCCCATTACTCTTTTTCTCTGGAACATAAAAAATGGTGGTCGTCCCTATCAAATTAGTGTTATTCTTTTATCCTCCAAAATCTTGAATCGATTGTTGAAAGAAAAATTCTCTTGTAGCTTCAGTCTCGAGTGGCTTGCGTCTTCAACTAAACGTTCTATGATTTGGAAATTCATGGCGATCAAAACCTAGATGAATTTTGTGAGTTCTCTGAATTTTCTCTCTTTGAATTGCTTTTGGATTATTTTTGGTTTCGATGCACGATTTGCTTGTGATGATAAGTGTCTAAATAGGATTTAGAAATCTTATAATCACTCTCTGATTTCGAATATGACTTGCTCTTGATTGCGCGTGATTAAATCGGCCTGATGGTGAAATTGTGGATACCTTTGAATTGATTTTGCACCCCTTGAAAAATGCATTGTATATTTTTGGAAGTTTCTAAATTACGAAAATGAATTCTTTCCAAACAATTGTTCCGTGATTTGTTGTTGAAAACTTTCCATAGCTAATTGATGCACTTGGTCGAATTCATGTCCCTTGCTTGATTGATGAGTTGTTGTCTTTCCATAAAAAATGTTGCTTTCCAAATAAAACTGATGGAGATTTTCTGGAAACAATTTAAAGCAATGTAATTTGATATTGTCAATCCTAGAATGATACTTACCCAATATTCTTCACTGTTGAATTCTGAAAATACTTGAATGGATTATTACTGTGAGTCCACACTTGATTTTAGGAATTTTCTTGAATTGATTCTTGCTAGAAATAAACATTGTGATTTCGGACACAATAAAAAACTTGCCAAGAAATGAATCCCTTGAATGCTGAAAACATAACAAACGCTTGCCAATTTTTTTTGCTCATTTGAAAAACATGAATTTCCTGTATTGTACTTTGAAAAACTGTGGCTTCCAGCTTGTACTTGATTCCTGATTTGTACATGTTCAAGTTGTGTGCATGTCATGTGTTTTCATGTTGCATTGCTTTGCACATCAGCTCCATGTATTTGTTGGTTGACCATCTTGATCTTTGACCCCTGTTGCAGTAGTGCGTACATGTTGTTGCACCATATTGTTGACCAGTTTGAAGTCATTTTGCCTCTTCTTTTTTCACTTGTTCACCTGATTTGTTACATCATACATATATGCAAGTTTGCACATATATACTTGAGCATAAACTGTTTGTACCATTCTTGGTTATGACCCTGAACTTGAACTTGGCTGACCTGAGCTTGAATCTTGAGCTGTTTTGAGGCACTGCTATTCATATGATTATTTCACCTATGTTTGTTGTATTTGTGCACCACTGTCATGTGTGCTCGACCATGTTGACAACTTGAATGCTGATTTGGGCTTGTTGTTTTGATCCTGCACTTTCACCTTGCACCATTCTTTGACATGAACCTGAAATTTCTTTCCACTTCTATAAAATCTGAACTTGTTTCATACTTGAATGTTTGTTGAGCTTGTCTTGTACATGGCTCGACCATGCTGTAGTGTTCACTGCTCCATTTCACTGCCATGTTGCTGAGCTGTATGTATACATATATGTATATATACAACTATGTTTGTATATATATGTCTGGCTATTTGAAAGACATATATGAATTTCCTATCAGCAGACCGCTATAACTGTGTTGTGGCTGTTCAGAATCAGCTAATAATGATGCTGGTTCTGATTAGTAGACCAATGTAGTGTGTTGAGGCTGATCTATGAGCACTAGAGATATACAGTCTGCCTTGTGGTATTTACAGTGTATCGCTGCGAATATCGCAAGTTGTCTAGACACAGATGGATGAATATAAATCAGATCAAGTCATGAAAAATGCTGAGAAAGACACCAAAATTCCAAGGTAAATAAATTTTTAAAATAAAAATTGTATCTGCTAGAATTTAAATTATTGTTGTTCAAGATTACTCTGTGTGTGTTTCTATATGTGACAGTTAAGCAGAAGACTGGACTGGCTGTGAATATGTGAAGACAAGAAGACAGAAGAAAAGTATTGAGTCAGTGAGTGTATGCAACAGTGTCAGCAAATGTATATAAGACTGTAAACTGAGTGATTGAGTGTAATGTTGTAGTAAGGGATAGTGTATATGAAAATGTATATGAAGTGTATTGTATTACAGAGATGTACAAATAGTGGAGTTATACATTTTTTACTGTTAAGATATTGAGATAAAATATTTTATTTAAATAAAATACTGTTTGGCTATTTGAATTTTGTACAGCAGTATTCTATTTAAATATAAATATTATATTCATGTCTATGATGTAATATAACAATACAATAACAAACACATTTGTAATAATATATATTCGGTTGTTATCATCAAACAAAAATCATATAATTGTTATATACAACAACTTTATATACAACATCGGTTTCTTGCAAATAAAGCACTTGCCATTTCTCACCCTCGATTTTCCCCTCCAACTGGGCTTCCTTGATTTAGAATGTCCACGGTTTCCCTTCACATTATTTTCTTTCTCCATAGATAACCCATGACCACTACTAGCTTCACTACTACCATCACTCATCTCCTCCATTTAATCTCTCAACTCTTCACTAAGAAGATCTGTCTTGACATCATCTAGAGTCAATGTATCCCGACCTTAGATCAAACTATTTGAGAAACCTGTATAACGGTCCAACAATGAACTCAATAATATCATCGTCTTCTGCTCTTCCTCAATATTCAAATCAACAATCTTCATCTTCATTAGCAAATCATCAAAGGCATTCAAGTGTGCCTTAAGTGAATTACCATCCTTTATCTTGAATTTAAAAAACATTCGCAACAAGGTCAGATGGTTTATGATTGACTTTTTCATATACTACTCCTCTAGTTTGTCCCACATTCTTTTAGCGATTGTCTCACCGCTAATTTCGAAGATGATATTCTTCCCCGCAGCAAGTTGAGGAGTAGCGTAAGCCCATTCTTCTATCTCCTCTCTCTCAATATCCGAGATATCACATGGCAATAAATGAGTATCAGATACTACCAGGTGCACCCGATTTCTCATAAGAACCGCTTTTGTTTTCCATTGCGACTTCTAAAAGTCATCATCTCAACTCCATTTGTCAATTACCAATTGAGATTCCGATGCCGCATACAAACCACGTAAATAAGGCGCCAGACTATTTGGACTAACCATTGAGGGGATTCGCAAGCTATTATCCGATTTTGGCATTTCCACAAACACCTACCAAATTTCTAATGCTTTGAAACCAACTATTTGAAACGTTGTGATTAGATTCGACTATAGACTCCTCATATCAAATGCCTAAATCATAAGCGTCGTGGAAGACAAGATCGTTGACAGATTCACAAAAAACAACCAAATTCAATAACTCAAATATCCACAACAATTGTCAACTAATCCAAAAAACCCAAACTAGACACAAGCAATTAGCAATGACTAAAGCAATGAAAAATAAATCACACATAGATTTATAGTGGTTCCACTAACAACTTGTTAGTTTATATCCACTTTCGAGAGAGTATATTGCTGCCACAATGAAAGGAATACAAGAGACTGATATAATGATCACTATATTTCAATATAGAAAAGAGTTTGTGGAGAACAAAATTGAAGAATAAAAATAAGCTATGAACCTTAATTTCCTCATTAGAGTAAACCATTGATCAAGCAAGCTCTATTTCATTAAAACAGAAAATAACTTATATAGGTTAGAATCTCATCCAGGCAAATATCCATTTTGTCCATTACAACTTTAGAAATAATTCTACACAAAACAGGCTGAAATCAGCCTGTATTCTACTCATACATCTGAGCCTATATTTAGACGTCTGAGTCAACTCTCTATTTTAAAAGTGAAATAGGTCAAACGTCTGAGGCAACTCACTGTTTCAAAACTGAAAGAGGTCAGACGTTTGACTTGGGAACTCAGATGTCTATCAGACCTCTTTGGAAATTTCCTTGGTTCTGCTCAAACATCTGTCTCTCGGATACAGGCGTCTGAGCTGAGTTGCAGGCCGCTGCAACAATTTTCTAAAGTTGCCCAGCTTCATCATGCGATATCTTAAGCTCCATGGCTCCAAATCGCAAACTGTCTTCACATATTCCAAGTTATCTTTGACCACTTCAATTCAACTTATAGTATCGCAAATTTAACAGACTGTTTTATAATGGCGTGTTTGATGAAATTATCATATTCTTGCAAATAAGCATGACATAAAGTTCAATTATTGTCTAGAGAATCTAAATGTTTTGTTTTATCATGTTGGCATACCTCATTTTGTACAGTAAATTATAAAGCATGGACTTCAGCTCACAAGGTGCTCCATTTGAGAAGTTGGGTGTCAAGACAATTTTTTTGGGGAGTTAAGTTCTTATGATGTCATACAGTATGTCTCTGCTTAGATTACTCTGATAGCCTATTTACTAATGATTAAGAAAATGGTGTTTTACATGCTTATGATGTTTTTCAAGTGTAAAGTAAAGTTAGATAGTACCGAAATAATACCTTTATCAGAAAAACTAAAATTTATTGTTGAGATAACTTAGAGTTTAATAATTGAATCTCGTAATTGCTTTATGGGAAATTGATAGAACTTGAACAAAGTTGACTTCAACAATTAATAACAAATTTTGATTTTTTTATATAATTTTGTCCTTGCGAAGATATTTTCATGAGTATTATTTATTTTGAATATGAACATGGTTATTTATTCCCTTATATTAATCATTATTATTTGTCATATTTTTGTACTAAAAAGCTACACACTACATAATGTTGTCATACTTTGAGGATTAAAATTCTATTGGAAGTGGCGACGTTCAAGATGGATATCCTACCTCCATTTGAGATCCATCTTCTATATTCTTCTTATTTCGTAACAGGTTTGACTTATGCTAAGTGGTATCATACTAATTTTTATGATATTCCCCCCTTAACCTTACATTCACCATTAGTGTCCTATTGCATTTATAATAGGTTTAATTTCTAACATCTAATGATGCAGAAGGAGAAATCGAACATCATTCACGGGAAATCTATGGTAATTTAGCTTAATTAACATTTTTTTGTTCTACAGTAAAACTTGGTTGAGATTTTAAATGAAAGATTACAACAGATGTATAATCCATATTATAACCTTTTGATGCATCGTCATAATTTATTTCAATTAAATTTAACAAAGAAGTAATTCCTTTTTAATGCAACGTATAGTTTGAAATGAAGATTCAAGAATTTGGAATGATGTGTGCTCTAATAACCTAAGAAATACATATTTACATCATAGCTTGAAAAATAAGAAAATAAATAATTTATTAATATGCTCAATTTAACTTGCCTTTTGATTTAATAACGTAAATCTCTACAGGCGTGAAAGAAAGGCAACAAAAGCAATTTCATATCCTTTCATAGGTGTTTAATTGATGCATAAGTTTGCATAAAATATGATAATTGCTACCGAGAGAGAATAAATCTGCAATATAATCTTTGTTGTATGCTTCAGATCACTTTGTTACTAGCAGTGACGTCCTACACTACATGTTATCAATGTAGCGAACTACAGATGGATTGAAATGAGATTTGTGCTGAGAAGATAGAGAAACAATATGAGTGAAAATTGATGTAGTGTACAAGTGAGTGACACAGATAAATAAAGAAATAGTGAACCAAAATGAACTTTGTGCTGGACTTCTAAAAATAATTTCTGACCATCTGAAATGAGGTAGGTTACTATTGCAATGCACAAACGAAGGGACACTCTTAGCTAACAATGGTGTCTTGTTAGGCTATAAAAATGAGATGGTAAACTGTGTTTGGCCATCAAATGTTAGGCATATATGGTTCTGAAGAAATGAAGTACCGATGAAAAAAACTTGTTTGGTGTGAGTGTTTTTTCTGTATATAAGCATGTATACATATAAATAACGCAACGACATAATTAGAAAAAATGTACATGGTTATGGAAAAATTAGGGTAATGGCATTTTTAGGTTTAGAGAGTTAAAATGTGTGTTAACTGTGTTGACTTTTGCTTATGTTTATCATTCTATTTTTCTTATTGTAACCCTGACTCTCAAATGTCTACTTATGTAAATTTAAGCTATATATATGTTAATCAGGTTGCTTAACTAAATGAACATAGACAACTTACTAAAAGTTCAATATGTAATGAGATTTTATGTGTTTCTCCTTCATGTGAAATATTGAATTTAGGATTCATTTATTAATATATAGATTTAATTATTTTTCCATTATGAACAAAGTAATCTCTTAACTTCAAGGTGATCCCTGACATAACATAAATATGGTGACATAACGTAAGTATGGTGTGTTCAAGATGGGAAACAGTTTATCCTCTTGCAGATAGAATTTTTTACCATGGAATATTTATGGCCGTAATCGCATATTTTTAAGCATGCCCAAAAATAAAAACTAAAAAATCAACATTAGGGAGAGCATTATTCGGTCAGAACCAAATTAACTGACCAAATCGGTCTATCTAGGGTCGGTTCGATTTGGTTTTGAAACTAAATTGGTTTGAATTCGGTTGTATACTAATTTTTTTGGTTATCATTATAACTGAACTTTTATTGTATTATTTAATTTTATGGTATTACAGTACTTTAAATAATCGGTTCAGTGATGGAATACAAAGGCATTTGTAAAAAATAAGTCAAGTTTTATTATAAACATAAAAGTTAGTGAATAAAATCTCTTTAAACATGAATTTATGTTTCATTTTGAATAAATAATCATTTGAATAATGGTATACCTTCAAGTTTGGTTAAATTGGTTACCGATCGAATTAATTGAGGTTATTTCGGTTCACTTTGATTTTGAAAATTTTCGGTTTTAATTCGATTTGAGTTTTTATACTACAAAACCAACCGAATAAACCTAATGCTCACCCTTAATAAAGGGTAAGAAAAGACTAAACTTTCCAACCAATAAAAACTAACACATTTTAACAATAGTTACCCTTATTTATAATTATTTTTCCAAGAGTTAAGGTGTGACTCATTATATGGAGTAAGCTTAAAAACAACTACAAGTCGACTTTTCATAATCTTTTGTAATGTAAGTCCACTTGAAATTTTGTTCATAGCGTAAACAAAAGTAACATTGTAATATCTACTGGAAGTGATGCATGAGGCTTGGGGATGGATGCACCGGGAATAGGTTATAAATGGGGTAACAAAATAATTTCTTATGTTCTACACAACAATTATTCCCTTATATGGAGTTTGTAGCAGATTTTTAGTGGATAGCCAGGTTATGATTACTTAGTTAGTTACTTTTTTTGGTAAAAGGAAGGTCAAAAATTTTGAGTGTTGCTATAATTTCAAAGTGATGAAAGTGTCTAAGGGTTTTAATTTCTTAGTGCTTTAGCATTATATTTGCATCTCTTATATATCATGATTATGTAACATCCCGAATTTTTAACGATTAAATAATTAATTTATTCAATTGACTAGATTCAAACATTTAATTAATATAAATAGTCGAATAATAAATTTAATTTTTGAAATAGTCGAAAATAAGTTGAATTTGCAATATTGTGTGAATTAGATAATTTAAGAAATTAATGGAGTTTAGATTTGAATTATAATAATGAATCTATTTATTAAATGACACTTAAATGTATAATTTATAATTAAATTTAAAATGAGCTCATAACGTCGTGGTAGTTCGTAGTTTTACGTTTTGAACTTTAAATAAATGTATGAGATTAGTTATAAGTAGCATTTTTTTGAAACAAGAAACGTTCGAATCTACTGAACTATAATTTTCTAACAAAAGTGAAAAATCAAGATTTCATACTATCGATTATGAGTTATATCCAAACCAAATTTTCAGAAAGACGCTATGGAATCGTTTATAAACCATAATGATTTATTTATATAATAAAAGGATTTTAATATAAGTTGAATATCGATTTAACTTGGATTATGAAATATCGAGTTATAAATCCAAGTATGTTTATTTCAAAGCTATATGATATTATATTTAGAGATATATGATAATATTTATTTATTATTAAGTTGAATTATTTTTGAATTGATAAATATTTATATTGGTTTTATTTAAGCCTTAAAAATAGTCATTTTGCAAACGATCTCCGTTTTCGAAGAAATGAATTTTATTAGATCCATAATGATTAATTATTGCTAGATTTCAAATATGGCACCAATCAGAGTTGTTTTGTGATCGTGTGCAATTTAATTGTGAATCGATCAATATTCTAAATTTAGAATAGCGCTGTGTGAGCAAATGGACTCATATTTCAATGAAACAAGTCGCATTGGGTCCGCAATGTCAAACTATAGTTGTATATCCATTTTTATCAAAATTGGATATCGTATGTGATCATACGAATTTTCAAACGACGAATGCAAACAAGATACCATAAAAGTTAATAAAATAATATAGGAAACTTCCTCTATTAGCTATCCTAACTCTCTCTCTCTCTCTCTCTCTCTCTCTCTCTCTCTCTATATATATATATATCACTACACCCTTACCCTAAACTCTCATCTTCTTCTTCCCGTGGTCAACAGACATCATGACCGCCACTTAAAACCCAAACCATGAATTCGAAAATTCCTATAAATCAAAATAAAATCCTATAAATTACCAAACATATATAATTGGGTATTTGGGAAGTTGCTCTACATTCCTATAGGTCCACGTCACTTTTGCACGCTGGAAATGGTGCAGCGTGGGCTAGGGTTGTATTTTGTGGGGATTAGGAGCTCTACTTCATGAATTGGAGTATGTAGTTGGGTTTAGGGTGTAAAACTGCACCTCACTGCAAAATTCGTGGGTTTCCATGATAAAAAATGTCACTGGTTTACTGTTAACGTGTGTTGAGGAATGGGCGACGGATTCTGGTGAGGGAGTGCGAGTTCGAACTGATGGTGTTGGCGAGAAGGAGATTGAGATGAGAAGAACAAATGTGGTATTGGTTTGGGAATTCATGGAGAAAAGAAGGAGCATAAGGTGAAGAAAGGATGCTATGTTTGGTTTCATTTTTAGCGGGCAGCGCGTATCTTTTTGGGAGGAGAAGGATTACGGATTAATAAGGGGATAAAAGTTTTAATGGTAATTAGCTTAATTTAAGTCAATAACTAATTCGTTTAAAACTTGCAGTATTCGTATTTATCTCATACATGAACAGAAATCAGCGAAACAGATTCGTTAGGATTGTACGGACGCAAGCTACAACTTGTTTAGAGTAATTTGGAGCTCGTTACAATTTATGGTAAAATAAAACGGCTGATAGGATCTACTGACCGTTTACCGTTATTTAACGATAAACGACCAAAGTGATAAAACTCACTAACTTTGTCCAATTTATAAATTTTATATATGTATTTTAAACTTGATATGTGATGATTGAATGATGTGTGATGAATGTTTAAATGAATGGATATATTATTATCAATTGTTGCTATTATACATATAGTTATATTTAAGATTGGTAGTTGGATATTTCCTGTAGTACTACTAGTGGATGAGACCCTATGCTCCCCACATAATAGCGAATGACCTTCTACACTGCGATATCCCACCTCAAAGCGGGATTTGCATTATTTATGTTGTCTAACATATGTGGATGCAGAAAAAAAAGGTTAGAGGGATCCAACTGGATTCCTCAAAATTACTACTGTTTGTTTTCATATAGTGTGATATATGATATGTTAAATATTCTGTGATAGATTTATTGTGTTGGATGTTTAAATAGCACTGGCCCCAGAATAATTGGTATTTAAATGCCATAAAAATATATTCAAATAAAAGGAAAATGAATTTAGGTTTTAAAACAAAAATCTATTTCCCAAAATAGAAAATTAATTTTGAATGGGCTAGAATATAATAACTTGTTTTTAATAATAAAGACAAGTGGTTTAATTTATAAATGATGTTTATAAATGAAGTGAATAATTATTATTGGATAACTTAGGAATGTAAATTCAAGAATGAATTTAAAGGGAATCTGGAAATTGTTTTAAAAGGTAACGATAGAATTAATTTCGATATTCGGAACGTGGATAGAATTGAAATAAGTCCAAGGATTTATAATTATAATTCGACTATGTCGGATGTTATAAAAATAAGTTATTTTCAGAAATTATATATTATATAATTCAGAGCTTGACAAGATAATTAATATTCAGTTTGAAACTGATATTTTATAATTGAATGTAAAGATAACATAGAATTATAAACTTGTTAAATGAAATTCGATAGAAATTTGACGTGTAAATGGGATTTGATAATAAAGTGGAATGTCAATAAGAAGTTATAAAATGAGTCGATAGATGGAAATTGAACCTGTAACAGTGTTTACAAATAAATCACGTCTGATTTGATAAAACGGGTCTAGATTTCTATAAAGAAATATTATTCACATTTTAAAGTGGATAATGGCTTAAAAGCAAACATTTTGCAGATTGAAGGAAATTCGTAAGAAACTGGAAGTGATAATTCAAAAGTGAATTCAGAACGTAAATGGAAATTTAGTTGACTTGAAATGATAAATTTATTCTGAATTTTGGAACGTTAATCAATTTGATATTTTTTGAAAGAGAGTTATTGAATATAGATTATTCGAAAGAGAGACATTGAATGGACATTATTCAATAGAGAGTTATCGAATAGAGATTATTCGAAAGAGAGTTATATATTTAAGTTAGACTATATCAAATTTAGGGAAGTACCGTTTACTTTCCCTTTTAAATAAATATTTAATTAATTGATTATTTTTTTATTATTATTCAAATTAATGAATATAAGTATATGTCAAAGTTGATATTTCAGAGCATGGATTATAAACTATTGTTATAATCATTGATCTCCGTAATAGAAGGGGATTCCTAAACTGAATCCGAGAGCTAATTGGGCGATGTTTTGTTGGTATTTGAAGTTTTGAACTTTGTCCATTTCGAAGTTAAGAATGTTGTTCAGATAAGGTTTGAGAGGTAACTATACCCCAAATTGATTGACTTCATTGTTGACTAAGGATTGGTAGCGAGAATTGGTTAGAAATATGGGCAGTTGATAAGTGTTATGGTTTTGAG
The DNA here is from genome assembly GCA_030737875.1 of Allium sativum. Taxonomy (NCBI): domain Eukaryota; kingdom Viridiplantae; phylum Streptophyta; class Magnoliopsida; order Asparagales; family Amaryllidaceae; genus Allium; species Allium sativum. Next base: position 201,259,887 of record CM060918.1, on the reverse strand, counting down.
TTATAGCAACAATGTTTTATACAACATTTGTTTTAATCCAAGAAATGAATTTGGAGATATTTTCTAAGCATAGGAAATAAAATGTTGTGGTTGATAAGAATATGAAAAATGTGAATATACGGAAATGTTTTTTTCGATGTTAATAACATATATTTTGTAACACAGAAAATAAGAAATGTGAAGAGATGGAATGATTTCCGATGTTAATAATGTATATTTTATAAATATAGAAAATAAGAATTTCTAAATATATAGAAATTTTTTCGATGTTAATAAGAGATATTTTCTACAGTATAGAACATAAATAGTTATGATAAATGGAAATGTTTTCCAAGATTCATGAGTGGCTAAACGGGTTTTGAAGAATATCTAGGTATAGATATTGAAAGGAAATTGGGAAACGAATAAACTAATTTAAAGAGCTTAATGTTGCTTAATGCTTAATTGGTGTAATTTCCATTTGGAAATAAGATCGTAGGTTCTATGGATGTTTACTTTGGAAGTTAAATAACCGATTATCAAAGTTTTGGTCCATTTTATATTTCTGTTGTCAATGCGGAGAGACCAGGATTAGGTTTATTATCTAAAAATCACTCTGTATGGGCATGAGCATTACGAATTAAATATGCTAAAGATAATTGAAGACAGAATAAAGTGCAAGGGCTAGGTAGAAACTGCCTAAGATGGATTGATGGGATGGCGCCTTCGACTTGTCCAGTCCCAGGACACCTTATATGGATGTGTCTGACAGAGTATGCCTAATGGATCATCTACATTGATCTCTTCAAACGTATTTACGTTTGGTGGCAGAGGAATTCGTTTCTCTTAGCTTTTTGCCCGTGATATTTTCGGGGAGATCAATTAATAATTTATTGGGTTTGACGATGTGGCATTCAAAGTGAATGAGTCTGCGATGTTAAAATGTTAAGTATGGCCTTAAGCCTAACAACCGAGAAATAACAAAAATCGGGTAGGCAACATGGCTATGTGGGTCGCTCCCATTAGGATGTATTATCACATGATTTACAGAAAAATCCATTTGTTCTTTATTCTATCATTGCTGTATGATTCGATAACGGTTGATGTCTTAACCGTAGGTGATAAGACATTCGGTACACTCAAACGAAATGAGTGGCTAGTCATGTGTTGGCTGGGTTACAAGATGTTATTGTTGTAACCTTGGTATTCCTCTCTAGAGATTCTGAAACACCCCACCTCCGTTAGGGTCACTCTCAAAGGGAATGCCCTAATTTTGGTGGAGGTTTATAAGTACAAGTCACAGACATACAAGACAGGCATAAGAACACATATTTGTAAACAGCGGAAGAACAACAAATTTTATTTCATAAAGTCAAATACGTGTTACAACAACATCCTTTCCAAAAACATAACATAACACTTTCATAATCTGTCTTGAGTACATTATTTAAAGAAGCATAAATAAAACATAGATAAACTGCAAAAGCCCCTTGGTGGATTGTCCAAAGCCATAGTTCAAAACAGGAAAGTCCAAGCAATACATTTCTCTTCTTCAAGCTGGATGTTGAGGCTGGTCAAGCTGCTGTGTTCCCTCCCTGAGGACCTGGGGGGGGGGGGGAAACGGAAGAAAGAAGACGAAAGAAAAATAGAGTCAGACATAAAGCCTGAGTAAGTCTAGTACTACTTTGTCTATGAATAAAGAACTGGGTATGATAAGTAAAACAGGAAGTGGGCAAACACTATGAACTTGGTTAAGTTATCTAGGGTCGAATATGCTATCGTACCCCATGTTAATCTCTGAACCCATATAAACTAGTTTCCAATTTACACCCCATAATCAGGGTGATGTGATCCATTCAATGATGATCGGCTCCTACTCGCATAGTTACATGTGTCTTACGGCCCCCGATGTCTGTAGTTACCTATGTTGGTCTCACCATGGGGTGTATCAAGTCCCATAGTGGCAACCCGACACAACCTTAGAGTGCACAGGTATGCTACTGGTGTCCAGTGCCTTATTTTTCTGCGCCGGAGTGTGTGCACGCCCGCACTCCGTTAGAACCTACACTGCTACACCACCGCCGTCGCTTTGACCTCTTACAATCAGCCCAGTAATCGTGCCCCACCCTGCCTAGTTTCAGGGTATCATGATACACCTTTTAGGGTTACTGCTGAAAAGGGTCCCCCGTTACTAGGTTTTCTATCTCTAGCCAACATGCTAAGTTGGTTAAGTGTTTCCTACCTAACCCCCACCAGTCCGTTTAGTTTAGCATGTTCCATTTTGATTAAGTTTTTAGTCCACTTAATCCTAACAATCCTGACTCAGCCTTTAATTGTCTTATTAAGGCCCTGACCTCTCACATTAGACAGGTATTGTTGTGGCTGCCTGTTGCCGGTTGGTTCCGGGCAGTCTTACGCCACAACTCAGTCTAACCTCGGGTCCTTGCTGGGCTCCATGTTTAACCTCCCACATTGGATAGGTATTGTTGTGACTACTGGACAGCCGGGCGGTTCCGGGCAGGTTTACATCACAACTCAATCCAACCTCGGGTTAAACACATCGTATGTTCTACATTTACATATCTTGTCATTCTTCTTTATTTATATGTAAATATTTGCGGCCCATTATTAAGTTAATGGTGTAAAGGTTACACCAATCACGGGCCCAACCCATACTTGAATTTGGGCCCTTCTATTTTATATTTTCATTCATTAATTAATTTTTAACCCAACGTTATTTTCCCCCGTTTTACACGTCCGTTTATATATATATTGGGCTTAGCCTTTTAAAGCCCAATTTAGCCATGCGAAAAGGGGAGGCTTATGGCGTATACACAAAGAGGGGAAGGTGAGCGCATGAACTTGCATAAGACGTTGGAAATACATAATAGAAACTGGTGTACTTGCATAGTGGTAACATAGGTGACATGAATCAAAGCATGTGAACTTGCATAGGTTTAACTACAACATGAACCTATATTCTTATTTAGGCATAATGTCAAACATAAGCATGTCATAAATATTTCTAGCATAAGCATGGCATAATGTCAAACATAAGCATGGCATAAATACTTTTAGCATAAACACGGCATAATGTCAAACATAAGTATGGCATAAGTAAAGTTCAATTTGTTCATGGCATAAACATAAACAAGTCATTTTCATAAGGTTTCTACATGTTTACAAAGGGGATACTTTGTTACTAACACAAAAGCATAGTTCAACTTAATCATGGTTTAAGTCTAATCACATAACGATGGTATAAATATACTTATGCATAAATATTCCTAATCATGGTGTTTGCTTTAAACTTGCAAAAAGGGATTTTTGAGTCTAACCTAGCCATGTCTCACATATGTCATCATATAACTCTTTTAAACAAGATAGACTTAATCATAGATTTCAATTATGCCAAATATCATTCATAGCCTAGCCATATTCATAAGCATGACTTAATACATGGATTAAGGTGTCAAAATTCCAACATAGTTTCATATGAACTATAACAACCAAACTAGTCTCAATTGCTTGCAAAACGATTTATGCACAAAGTATACATCATGACGACATAATAACAAAGCCCCAAACTTGCATAAATTTCACTCAACTACATACATGTAGCTTCAACATAGATTACATAATTTGCGCAATATTCCAAACGTATATTTGCATAGAACTACCGCATGTAGTTCTTTATAATGAATAACATAATTTTGCACAAACATGAATTACTTCCATCGCCACAATTCAAGCATACACATCAACACAGTTGTTTATTATACCAAAGTAATACTCTACTTACAATGGTTGCGGCGAATTCTCTAATTAAGAGACACGATTCCTTTGTTGAATTGATTAGCTTTAGGTTGCTTGAATTGCTTTAGGCTTTAGAACTTTCTTCCTAACTCTCTCTCTAGTCGGCGGCTACTCTTTGTCGTTCCTCAGCAACATGGCGGCTATAGTCTTATTTTGAATGAATAGATTAGGGTTTAGTCTAGGGTTGTTTATATAGAGGTTAGGAATTGATTAGGACCATTGATGTTGCTAGGTTAGATCGTAGCCATTCATTAGGAAGAGAGACCAATAAAAACCCGCCACCTAGCCCTAATGACAAAGCAAGCTTCTGAAAATCGGCCAAACACAGACCTGGCCAGCCAGGGCTAGACCAGACCTGGCCAGCAGGTCATTTTTGACCTGGGCGCACTTGGCAGGTGCGCCAGGTCAAAAATGTACTGGCGCACTTCACAGGTGCGCCAGTTCATTTTTGTTCTGGCGCACTTCCCAAGTGCGCCAGTGCATTCTGGCCCTGTTTTCCGGTTTTTCGCCCAACTTCGTTCGTCCATAACTTCTTCATACGATATCCGTTTTACGCAAACTCAGACTCTATTTCGGGTATTTTTCCGAGACGAACGCAATGGCGTATCCCGTTTCCCTTAGTTCTTTGATTTGAAATTAATTATACTTTAATTTGTGAGTTTCACAGTCATAGAATTCACGGGTGTTACATTCTCCCCCACTTAAAAGGATTTCGTCCCCGAAATCTTCAAGCTAGGAGGAATGTTTATCCTAACATCCAATCATCCATCTACTCATCCATCAAACACGAGCATCCATTGTCCTTAAAAGACTTCTAATGCTTCATGATCATATGCGAAGTGTGTGTGTACATGTACTTATCTAATGCAAAATCAGGCGGTCTACTGATTCAGTTGACCTCCTTAATGCGAATTATGTAAGTGCCATGAATCCATTATGTATGCAAATTTTCCTATTCTTGATTCTACATGAGTGCACAACCATTCAATACAAATGCAGCATCCATATGACAACACATTAAAGTTCAATCATATACAAATGCAAACATATATGCATATGCAATATGAAGTGACTGAGCCGATCTAATACCTAGATTGTGTGTGTATATGCAACCATGAGCAACCACTAGCAATCACTTGCAACCACTTGCAACCATCATACATAACATGTTTCAACTACATGTTTCCATCCAAAAAGATTCTACCTAAAAGATAAGGTCGAGGAAATATACCTAAGAAGATAGATAAAAGCGCAACTTAAGGAAATGGAAAGATCAAGGATGTACCCTCGAACAGAAAAGGGTAGGCAGTGCGGATTTTAGCTTCAGTCTCCCAAGTCGCGTCTCCCTCGGCGTCGCTCTACTGAACTTTGACGAGCTTGACTTCGCGGTTGCGTAGCTTCTTCACTTCCGTTCCTAATATGCGGGTTGGAACTCTTCTTATGGTTGCTTCGCGCTCCACTTCGGCCTCTTCGAGTATATTTGGCTCTACCACTTCAGCAGACTCATGAAGACATTTTCGGAGATGAGAAACGTGAAAAACGTTGTGGACTCCAGCCAACTTCTCGGGTAGCTCTAATCTATAAGCCATTTTCCAATTTTCTTAATGATAGGGAATGGTCCTACCTAAAGGTATAGTCGAAGTAAAAACTTTGTGCCCATTAGGCAATGTCAAAACTGAAAACCTATGCCACATATATATTGATTAGGAGAAGAACTCTCTAAGCATCAGCCCCGAAGACCGAAATCAACATCAGACTGACACCCAAAGAATTACTCAACCCAACCACCATATATGATTCTAGGCAACTAAGCATGATGGACTCCTTTTAGGTCATAAGGGAGTCCCTTCCTAAGACCAATCTGTATCCTATAAAACCCGAAAACTTTAGTCAAACCGATGAACACCCTCGAGCCCCAACATGTGTTACTAACAGATGAGTCATACTCCGTATGTGGTTTGCAACAGAGATTGGACTGAGAATGGGACCGAGAGGATATACCGAAAAGATACCATGCAAGTAAGCTCTACAGGAAGAGAGGAATCAAGGATATACTCTTAAGAAGAGATACGATGCACGAATCTAGTCTTCAATCTTCTAAGTCGCACTTCCTTGAGCTTAACTCCATTATGCTTTGTCCGTCTATAACTTCACAATTTCGTAGCTTCTTAATCCTTGTTTCCAAAATATGAGTTGGAACCCTTGCCTCTCGTTCCTCTTTCACTTATTCTCCTTCTAGTATACTTGGCTCAAGCCTTAACTACGTACTCATGGTTCCATGCAAGCTCTCCAAAATTCATTAGTGAATCTTGGATCTTGTTCACTTACTAGAAGGTATTCCACATAGATGAGTTATCTCTTGAAAATAAACAAATGTCAACTATGTTGCCAAATGTACTTACTAAGGTGATTCTTTGCAACTCATGCATCAGCGAAATGAACCTTCAGCCTTAGTGGCGAACACTACTGGAGCGCCCTATTCTGAAATGCTCCTACTAATGAACCCCTTTTCTAGAAGCTCTTTAATCTATTTACTGAGCTCTTTCCTTTCTCGTGGAGACATATGTCTAACGGCAACGCAACGGGCTTTGCATTATCTACAAGATATATGCGGAAGTCAATTTCCTGCTTCGGAGGCAAGCCCTTCACTTCTTCAAAGACATCCGGATATTCCCGGACCACTCTAACTGATTGCAAATTTTCAACAGAGGCATCTAGCGATTCAAGATAACTAAGCATAACCGCATACGAGGGATTACAAGAAATTTCCAAAGTATTACCGAGTTGGGTTAGGAGCCTAACAACCCTTTTCTCACAATCAAGGATGGCCCCATTACGGGATAGCCAATCCATACCCCAAAATCAAACCATACCCCGAAAAGCCCAAAACAAAGGCACTACATTGAAATTCAACACTTAGAATAGAAATTTTCAATCCCACACAGATCATAGACAAATGAGCTGGGCCCCCAATTGGGTTTGAAACAATTAAGGGGTCCTCTACCATACTAGTTTCTAGGTGCAGAGATTCTACTAAAGCAGACGAGATAAAGGAGTGTGATGCGCCGGAATCAAACAAAGTGCGAACGGGGTGATCGTAAAGATAAACTACACTTTCTACAGAAGTGTTTGTACCTCGCTGTTGCAGAGGTGGCGCTTCCAGCACATGAACCTGTGCCCCTGGGGTGGATCCAGCGCCCTGCCCCTGTCCTCGTTTCCTTGGGCAGTCCCTAGCCCTGTGGCCTGTCTGACCGCATGAAAAGCACCCACCATTCTCCTTGGCCTTCTTTTTCCGGCAGTCCTTTACTAAGTGCCCCACTTTGCCACAAAAATTACACTTCCTCTTCTCTAGGGACTTGTTGTCTTTCCCGCCCTTCTCAAAGTCTGTCTTCTCAGGGCAGTCTTTGCTGATGTGTCCAGTCTCCCCACAATGAAAACATTCACCTTGCCTTCTTTTCCTCTTTCTACAATCCTTGGCTATGTGCCCCTCCGTACCACAAAAAAAAAATTGCATTTCCTTTTTTTTTTCTCGTTTCTTATTATTACTGTTACGATCCTTTCTTGTTTGACTATTATTCGTCTTCCTACTCTGGGACTCTTCCGTTTGCTGGTTCACGTGGAGGAGGAGGAGTGAAAGCGTCAGCAGCTGGGGAGTAAGGTCCCCAGACATGCTAAAACAGAAAGGATAGATTCAAAACGAAGGATAGAAGATAATACCTACGGCTTTGGGGAGTGGACTTTGCCTTTTAAAAATAAAATAATAATTTTCTTTTAAAAATGCTTCTTTAAATTTCCTTTTTTTTTTTTTTTGAAAATAATTTTTCAAAACTTTTTATCTTATCTGGTAAACCTATGCTCTGATACCAAGTGAAACACCCCACCTCCGTTAGGGTCACTCTCAAAGGGAATGCCCTAATTTTGGTGGAGGTTTATAAGTACAAGTCACAGATATACAAGACAGACATAAGAACACATATTTGTAAACAGCGGAAGAACAACAAATTTTATTTCATAAAGTCAAATACGTGTTACAACAACATCCTTTCCAAAAACATAACATAACACTTTCATAATCTGTCTTGAGTACATTATTTAAAGAAGCATAAATAAAACATAGATAAACTGCAAAAGCCCCTTGGTGGATTGTCCAAAGCCATAGTTCAAAACAGGAAAGTCCAAGCAATACATTTCTCTTCTTCAAGCTGGATGTTGAGGCTGGTCAAGCTGCTGTGTTCCCTCCCTGAGGACCTGGGGGGGGGGGGGGGGAACGGAAGAAAGAAGACGAAAGAAAAATAGAGTCAGACATAAAGCCTGAGTAAGTCTAGTACTACTTTGTCTATGAATAAAGAACTGGGTATGATAAGTAAAACAGGAAGTGGGCAAACACTATGAACTTGGTTAAGTTATCTAGGGTCGAATATGCTATCGTACCCCATGTTAATCTCTGAACCCATATAAACTAGTTTCCAATTTACACCCCATAATCAGGGTGATGTGATCCATTCAATGATGATCGGCTCCTACTCGCATAGTTACATGTGTCTTACGGCCCCCGATGTCTGTAGTTACCTATGCTGGTCCCACCATGGGGTGTATCAAGTCCCATAGTGGCAACCCGACACAACCTTAGAGTGCACAGGTATGCTACTGGTGTCCAGTGCCTTATTTTTCTGCGCCGGAGTGTGTGCACGCCCGCACTCCGTTAGAACCTACACTGCTACACCACCGCCTTCGCTTTGACCTCTTACAATCAGCCCAGTAATCGTGCCCCACCCTGCCTAGTTTCAGGGTATCATGATACACCTTTTAGGGTTACTGCTGAAAAGGGTCCCCCGTTACTAGGTTTTCTATCTCTAGCCAACATGCTAAGTTGGTTAAGTGTTTCCTACCTAACCCCCACCAGTCCGTTTAGTTTAGCATGTTCCATTTTGATTAAGTTTTTAGTCCACTTAATCCTAACAATCCTGACTCAGCCTTAATTGTCTTATTAAGGCCCTGACCTCTCACATTAGACAGGTATTGTTGTGGCTGCCTGTTGCCGGTTGGTTCCGGGCAGTCTTACGCCACAACTCAGTCTAACCTCGGGTCCTTGCTGGGCTCCATGTTTAACCTCCCACATTGGATAGGTATTGTTGTGACTACTGGACAGCCGGGCGGTTCCGGGCAGGTTTACATCACAACTCAATCCAACCTCGGGTTAAACACATCGTATGTTCTACATTTACATATCTTGTCATTCTTCTTTATTTATATGTAAATATTTGCGGCCCATTATTAAGTTAATGGTGTAAAGGTTACACCAATCACGGGCCCAACCCATACTTGAATTTGGGCCCTTCTATTTTATATTTTCATTCATTAATTAATTTTTAACCCAACGTTATTTTCCCCCGTTTTACACGTCCGTTTATATATATATTGGGCTTAGCCTTTTAAAGCCCAATTTAGCCATGCGAAAAGGGGAGGCTTATGGCGTATACACAAAGAGGGGAAGGTGAGCGCATGAACTTGCATAAGACGTTGGAAATACATAATAGAAACTGGTGTACTTGCATAGTGGTAACATAGGTGACATGAATCAAAGCATGTGAACTTGCATAGGTTTAACTACAACATGAACCTATATTCTTATTTAGGCATAATGTCAAACATAAGCATGTCATAAATATTTCTAGCATAAGCATGGCATAATGTCAAACATAAGCATGGCATAAATACTTTTAGCATAAACACGGCATAATGTCAAACATAAGTATGGCATAAGTAAAGTTCAATTTGTTCATGGCATAAACATAAACAAGTCATTTTCATAAGGTTTCTACATGTTTACAAAGGGGATACTTTGTTACTAACACAAAAGCATAGTTCAACTTAATCATGGTTTAAGTCTAATCACATAACGATGGTATAAATATACTTATGCATAAATATTCCTAATCATGGTGTTTGCTTTAAACTTGCAAAAAGGGATTTTTGAGTCTAACCTAGCCATGTCTCACATATGTCATCATATAACTCTTTTAAACAAGATAGACTTAATCATAGATTTCAATTATGCCAAATATCATTCATAGCCTAGCCATATTCATAAGCATGACTTAATACATGGATTAAGGTGTCAAAATTCCAACATAGTTTCATATGAACTATAACAACCAAACTAGTCTCAATTGCTTGCAAAACGATTTATGCACAAAGTATACATCATGACGACATAATAACAAAGCCCCAAACTTGCATAAATTTCACTCAACTACATACATGTAGCTTCAACATAGATTACATAATTTGCGCAATATTCCAAACGTATATTTGCATAGAACTACCGCATGTAGTTCTTTATAATGAATAACATAATTTTGCACAAACATGAATTACTTCCATCGCCACAATTCAAGCATACACATCAACACAGTTGTTTATTATACCAAAGTAATACTCTACTTACAATGGTTGCGGCGAATTCTCTAATTAAGAGACACGATTCCTTTGTTGAATTGATTAGCTTTAGGTTGCTTGAATTGCTTTAGGCTTTAGAACTTTCTTCCTAACTCTCTCTCTAGTCGGCGGCTACTCTTTGTCGTTCCTCAGCAACATGGCGGCTATAGTCTTATTTTGAATGAATAGATTAGGGTTTAGTCTAGGGTTGTTTATATAGAGGTTAGGAATTGATTAGGACCATTGATGTTGCTAGGTTAGATCGTAGCCATTCATTAGGAAGAGAGACCAATAAAAACCCGCCACCTAGCCCTAATGACAAAGCAAGCTTCTGAAAATCGGCCAAACACAGACCTGGCCAGCCAGGGCTAGACCAGACCTGGCCAGCAGGTCATTTTTGACCTGGGCGCACTTGGCAGGTGCGCCAGGTCAAAAATGTACTGGCGCACTTCACAGGTGCGCCAGTTCATTTTTGTTCTGGCGCACTTCCCAAGTGCGCCAGTGCATTCTGGCCCTGTTTTCCGGTTTTTCGCCCAACTTCGTTCGTCCATAACTTCTTCATACGATATCCGTTTTACGCAAACTCAGACTCTATTTCGGGTATTTTTCCGAGACGAACGCAATGGCGTATCCCGTTTCCCTTAGTTCTTTGATTTGAAATTAATTATACTTTAATTTGTGAGTTTCACAGTCATAGAATTCACGGGTGTTACAGATTCACTAACGGAAGGCGGTTCCATACCTTGTCATAGTTGAAAATCTATTCCTCAGTAAGAGCCCTATGGTTTTGATTGTAAACTATGTATGTGGAGCTAGAGATGCAAGCGTTCCGCTAGATTGCTATTGATTTGATTAGGCACTATTGTAATATTAGAATATTGTTGATACAAAGAATATTTTGGGTTATCCTGAGGTAAAAACCATTCGTGTTTATGTGTGGATTGCGATTATCCTTTCTTTTAAAAGGAATCTTAAAAGTTAAACCAAGTGGTTGGAGTTTACTCACACCAGTCCCATGACCGACCCAAAGTTTTTTTTGTTTTTGTTTTCCCTATAAGCTCTTTGGTGCTCAAATTTGTATGGGTAGTCAAGTAGTTCGGGATTTACAGATATACTTTGAGGAGCTTGGAGCAGGAAACTCCAACATTAGATAACTACTATTCGATTTCCACTGTGTTGTATGTATTGTACTCTGATAATGGTATGTGCATATAGTTACAAATGTGTATTTCAAAAGTTATGTTATATAATATATTTTATTCGTTTCGCTGTGAGATTTGTGTTTACTCTGATTCTATTGTGATATTGTAATTTTCTTTTCTTCTATTCTAACTTTTCTTCCTTTCTGTTTCTCACCCTCCTACTTCTTTCTATTAGTGATCCGGTTGTAACAACCCGTATTTCAATAACATGTTAAAACGAGAATCAAGGCAGAATTTAATTTTAAATTCTGAATCAAGTGAAATGGGCTATGCCATTGCGTTCGTCTCGGAAAAATACGCGAAATAGAGTCCGAGTTTTCGAGAATCGGAGTCCGTATGACCCGTTAAAGGCCCAAAGAAGATTTCTGGAAATTTGAATTTAGGAAACAGTTTTGGAAATCAGATCTGGGGCTAGGCGGGGAGTTTCCCGCCTAGGCCATGTCGACAGGGTTGTCGACAGGCCTGTCGACTTGGGCCCAGACCAAGTCGACAGCCCTGTTGACTTGCCTGTCGACAGGGGGTGGCCGGGGCAAGTAGCCTGGCGCACCTGTTTGTCTCACCTGGTCTTGTTCTTGGGCTGGGTCTGGAAGCTTCCGAGATCTGATGGTCCTAATCTATCCTAGGGTTAATCTAAGGGCCTAAAACTATCCTAATCTCTATAAAAAGACCCTAAACCTAACCTAAATCCCTAAAAAATCAAACCTAGCAACTAAGTGCTGCCAAAATCAATTTTGATCATGGCCTCCATCTCCAATCCCTAAAGCCTATGCACTCAAATCAAGTTCAAATCAAAAGGTGCAAGCTTGCTACACCAAATCAAGGCCAAATCAACATTGCTATGCGAGTTCTATGACGATTCTTCTACAAAGGAGGCACCTTTCTTAGCCAAGATGATTCATGCTCCTTTCCCTAGGCCTAACTATGTAAGTTCTAGCTACTTTTGGATCAAAATGGTATTTTTAATGTTGACATGGGATAAAATGAGGCTAAACATGATTATGCGAACCTATATGAACCTTACCTTGCCTCTTGTGTTCATGTTTATGGTTTTAGGCCATGTGAGTGACTTAATCATGCCTCTCATGCTATGCATAACCTAGTTTAACTTGCAAGTTTGGATCTTTATGCATGAAATGCTAGCATGAACCTTTAGGAACCACTTTATGTGTGTAACATTGGCTAAGACAAGATTTTGGGGCTTATGCATGTTTATGAACCCAAACCCCTTATGGTAACATGCAAGTTTGGGGCCAAATCCTTTATGAGATTATGCATGCTCGTGGCCAATCCCCTCTTTTAAGTTGTGCATGTTTATGGCCAAATCCTTTTTGATAATATGCATGTTTGTGGCCAAATTACCTTATGACACTATGCATGTTTATGGCCAATCCCTTTATGATGTTATGCATGTGGAAGCCAAGCCCTTTTTGGCATCATGCATGTTTTGAGGCCAATATGTGACATAGTATCCTTACTATGTTGACTCGCTTTGCTTGCGTTGGGAAAACACGATTTTGGGTAGTTAGATAAACATGAACATGTCGCAAAATCTTAACTTGAATATGACATGTGTTTATACTTGAAAATATGACTTGAAAGATAACATGGAAGTTGGCATGTAAGTATGCATAAAAACATGAGCTTGGGAATTTACCTATTAAGTTAGGTCTACCCTTTGGGAATTTACCTATTAAGTTAGGTCTACCCAAATGCTTGAAAACTTGTAACATGTTTTGGAAACATGATGAACTTAGATAATATAAGTATGGCCAACTCGAGGTTGGGTTGAGTTTGCAACGTAAAACTACCCGGAACCGACCGGCCTAACTAGTAGTTGCAAACAATAGGACCCAATGTGAGAAGTTGGTCATGTCGCGCTTAAAGACCCGAGGTTAGACTAGGTTGTGGTGTAAATCTACCCGGACCCGCCCGGCTTAACTAGTAACCACAACAAGGTCTAATGTGAGAGGTTGAGGGTGCATTAATTAAATTAATGCCACATAATAGGGTTAAGTTAATTTGATTAATGAGGCTCAACCAAAGATGATATGGACAAATGGGTTAAGTAATTTGATTAGGCTAATGATACTTAACAAAACATGATAAGCTTGGGTAGGTTAAGTAACTTGATTTGCCTAATGACACTTGACCATTTTTATACGACTAGTGGACGGGATTAAGTTAACCAACACTTAATCAATCCAACACGGTAACGTGATAAGGTTAAGTAAATTTTCTTAATGACACTCAACCGTATAATACAGTTAATGGATGGGGTTAAGGTTAGGCTTAACTAATCTAAACATGGTAATCGGATGGGGTTAAGTTAGCCTAGACTTAATTAATCCAACTTGGTAATTTAATGGGGTTAAGTTAAACACTTAACTAATTTAACACGATGATTTGATGAGGTTAAGTGACCTATACTTAACCAATCTAACTCGTTAATTTGATGAGGTTAAGTTAATCTATACTTAACCAATCTAACGTGAAAACATGATAAGGCTAAGTTACGAATCACTTGAATACGCTTGACCGATTTGATGACAAGGTCAAGTTAAATTATATAATTAGCCAATCTAAAATGATAATTAGACGAGGTTAAGTCATGGATTCCTTGATATACTTAACCAACTTGACACATGGTTTGTAGGGTTAAGTCTTGGACTTGTATACTTAGCCAATTTTGACATGGTTTGTAGACGGGCTAAGTTATGAACTTAAGTGACACTTAACCCATTAGATAAACCCTAATTCGGAGGATTTGGGTAAATAACCATAGTTAACAAGGATTATGGAAATAAGGCTAAGTGGTAAACCTTAGTTAAGGGAAACTAAGTAATAATTCTTAGTCAAGGAAATTTGGACCATTTCTTAGATAGATCAGTAACCCGATACGTTAGGTCAACGTTTAAGTATGCGTGTAGGAGCAGGCTATCTGATTTAGATAAAGGCTCCAACGAACTGGGTAACGAAGCAGCGGCTTCGGGGAACGTGAGGATATTCTTGGGATCCCTCTGTGAGCTGCCAGGTCATTATACTAGGCTCACGAGAGGTTGAGGTCTGCGGTAGAAGAACCAAGAATATGCCTTGGTTGCTATGCGAGCGACCTAAAGACTGGGGTGGATAGCAGTGAGTCGACGAATACATAAGGTGCCCGAGATAGCAAGTTCGTCGATCATCTACCATCTTGAGTCAAGCGTGTACGTACGGAAAGGCAGGGGACACCCAACAGACCATGATTTGCTATCTAATTATGGGTGAGGTAGGCCGTAGGATGTGGGCTGGCCGGAGTGTAGTTCTCATGCAAGATTTTCTCTTGTGTTGCCTTTCATTAGTTGAGGGAGGGGTCTCGTGGGACCATAGCCACGTGTAGAAAAGCAGACCTTAGTATCTGCATCGGCAGATAAATCTAAAGCTCCCGACCGAGTCCTGTATTTCTGGTATTGCCCTGTGACAGGACTCGGATGGCACGATGTGATGCATGTGCATACAGTTATAGAAAGACGATTCACGATGAATGCGTGGGAAAAAGGGCGCGGTTGAGGGTTAGCGTAATCCCTAGTGGCCTAGGTGGTTTAACCCAAACCGAAATACGAAAGCGTGCAATAGGTAAGCGTAATCCCTAGTGGTGCTAGGTGGCGTAAGTCCTAGTAGTTCAAACGATGATTCATATGGAAGAGCCTAGCTAGAACAAGGGTGATAGTCCAAACGATTTCAAGGATAATACGACATGAGGAAGCTCGTACGAGGTACGGCAAAGGACTGAACTTATATACATGGAAAGAAACATATGATTTGAGTAACCTATATATGCGATATATTAGGTCGACATGGACCATTACACGACTTTGAGCAAGGGACATTCATGGTTAACACATGACGCGGGTAGGGATACTAGTACGAGAGGTGCAGAGCAAATATACATGCTAGAACTAGGAAGGATATACATAATAGATACCGTGGGATGTTAGACGGGGTAGATACCTTGGGATAATGTACTCGATAGAAATCTGATGATGTGATACCTTGACTTATCATAACACCGTAGTTTATCAGGATACCTTAGTTTACCTTGCCGCAGTAGTTCAACCGGCTACCCTGGTTTATCTATCTTGTAGTTATCCTTATGTTTACTTTCAGTTTATGCATGTCATGTTACCTTTACCTGTTTTTATACTGGAAGTAGATAGGACTTACTCAGTCTTTTTGACTGACCCGTTTTGTTTCGCCTCTTTTCTTCCGTTTCCCCCCCCCCAGGTTTCAGGGAGGAAACAATGCTGTTAGTTCGGACTTCTTCTGCTTGAAGGTCATCATGGATGGCTTGGACTTCTCTTGGCTATGGCTACTTTACTGTTTTACTTGGGGAATACTTTATTAAAAAGTCTTTATGCTTCTTTACTATTGCAAGACAGGTTTTGATGTACTCTGATGAAAAAGGCTTTAGACCTTATTTATTAATGTTATGAAAGCTTGATTTTACTTCCGCTATTTATATATGTTCTGTCTTGTGATATTTCTGTGCATGTTTACCAATAATGCCCCCCCCCAAAGCTAGTGCATTCCTTTGTGAGTGACCCTAGTGGAGGCGGGGTGTTACATTTGGTATCAGAGCAGAAGGTTACCAGACTGGGCAAAAGTTTTTAAAGACCTTCTGAAAATTATTTGAAAAACCGTTTACAAAGAAGCATTTTTCAAGAAAATTTTCTTTTAAAAAGAAAAAGGCTATTCCCCAAGGGCCATTAGCATTATCCTTGTTTCGTTGATTGAATCTCTTTTCCTTTCTTTCCTCCATCTGTAGTCACAGTGGTTTTGACTGCGACTAGTCTTTCTAGCTGCGTAAGTGTTTCCCGTACGATGGAGGTGGTTCTCGAGAGACCGTTGCAGAGTTATGCATGAAAGGATAGTAAGAACAAGGATAAAGGATACGAGCTCAGGGATAAGCAACATGTTGGTATGGCTGAGTCCTAAAAGGAGGGAGAAAGATGAACAATGAAATCCATGACGAGAGGGTACCTTTGGCATAGTAAAACGGGATAGATAGTTAAGTATCATGGGACAAGGACAAGATCATTGGGAGGGCAATAGTATGCTCTCATTTCTAGGGTACCTCAGAAGGAGGGTAACGATCTTGTTAAAGGTTTAGCTTTTCTCCTCTATCATCCTGTCGGGACTTTGTTTTGATCACCGCATCTTTTAAGTCCGCTTCGATAGTTGAGTCTCTGCACCTTAGTACTAGCGTAGTAGAGAATCCCGTTTTTGTCTCAAGTCCTATTGGAAGATCGGTCCATTTATTCATGGCTTGTTTGGATTTGAGAATGTCTATATCAAGTGTTGAGCTTGGAAATAATGCTTATGTTTATAAGTTGTGGATGGATTCTAGGGATGAAGTGGTTATCCAGTAAGGGGTGCCACTCTCGGTTTTAGGAGGGTAGTTAGACTCTTGGCTTGCTTTGGTAATACCCTCGAAGTCTCGTGTAACCTTTTGGGTTCTGTCATGGCTAGTTACCTAGAATCCCAGGATGCAGTTGTTGGTAATCCGTTTGAATAGAATTCGCCGCTAAGGTGGATGGTTCGTTTCGATTATGTATGAGTTATGGGAATCACCCTAGTAAGGACTCTTGGCAATTTGGATTGGCATCGGAAAACGAGATCCAGAATTCACTAGTGAATTTTGGAGAGCTGGCTTGAGTACGTAGATATGGTTGAGCCAAGTATACTAGGGAAAGAATAGGTGCAAGTGGAACGAGAGGCGACGAGGAAATGAGTTCCAACTCATGTTATGGAAACAGGAAGTAAGAAGCTGCGAAATCGTGAAGTAAAAGGGGCGGTCAAGGCACGATGGAACTAAGCTCAAGGTAATGCGACGCAGGAGACTGAAGACTAAATACGTGCATGATATCTCTTTTGGGAATATATCCTCGACCCCTGTTTTCTGTTGAGCTTGCTTGTAGGCTATCTTTCATGGATATCCTCTCGGTCCTGTTTCTATTACAAACCCCGTAAGGAGTTTTGTTTTGTTTATCTTCTCGATCTTATTTTAGGGAATCTTAGGTAGAACCCTATGGATGTAAACATGTATTTGAAACATGTTATGGTTGATATGGTTGCAAATGATTGCAAGTGGTTGCTCGTGGATGCGCGAATACACGTTAGATACTAGATTGACGCGATCACATTTCATGTTGCATATACACGAGTATTTATACTTGTTTATGGATGAAATTGAATGTGTTACCATGTGGACGTTGCATATGGATGAATGTTTGTGCACGCATATAGTGTATATATATGGCTAGGACTATTTGCATACATGTTGGATTCATGGCACTATACATATTTTTGCATTAGGAAGATTATCCAGGCCTGATCATTAGCATTAGCTAAGGAACATGTACACACACGTTTTGCATATATTCATACAGCATTAGAAATCATCTAAGGACAATGGTTGCTTGTGGATGATGTTTTAAGTAGATGGATGACGGATGGTAGGATATGCTCTTCCTAACTTAGAGATTTCGGGGACGAAATCCTAAAAGGTGGGGAGAATGTAACAACCCGTATTTCAATAACATGTTAAAACGAGAATCAAGGCAGAATTTAATTTTAAATTCTGAATCAAGTGAAACGGGCTATGCCATTGCGTTCGTCTCGGAAAAATACGCGAAATAGAGTCCGAGTTTTCGAGAATCGGAGTCCGTATGACCCGTTAAAGGCCCAAAGAAGATTTCTGGAAATTTGAATTTAGGAAACAGTTTTGGAAATCAGATCTGGGGCTAGGCGGGGAGTTTCCCGCCTAGGCCATGTCGACAGGGTTGTCGACAGGCCTGTCGACTTGGGCCCAGACCAAGTCGACAGCCCTGTCGACTTGCCTGTCGACAGGGGGTGGCCGGGGCAAGTAGCCTGGCGCACCTGTTTGTCTCACCTGGTCTTGTTCTTGGGCTGGGTCTGGAAGCTTCCGAGATCTGATAGTCCTAATCTATCCTAGGGTTAATCTAAGGGCCTAAAACTATCCTAATCTCTATAAAAAGACCCTAAACCTAACCTAAATCCCTAAAAAATCAAACCTAGCAACTAAGTGCTGCCAAAATCAATTTTGATCATGGCCTCCATCTCCAATCCCTAAAGCCTATGCACTCAAATCAAGTTCAAATCAAAAGGTGCAAGCTTGCTACACCAAATCAAGGCCAAATCAACATTGCTATGCGAGTTCTATGACGATTCTTCTACAAAGGAGGCACCTTTCTTAGCCAAGATGATTCATGCTCCTTTCCCTAGGCCTAACTATGTAAGTTCTAGCTACTTTTGGATCAAAACGGTATTTTTAATGTTGACATGGGATAAAATGAGGCTAAACATGATTATGCGAACCTATATGAACCTTACCTTGCCTCTTGTGTTCATGTTTATGGTTTTAGGCCATGTGAGTGACTTAATCATGCCTCTCATGCTATGCATAACCTAGTTTAACTTGCAAGTTTGGATCTTTATGCATGAAATGCTAGCATGAACCTTTAGGAACCACTTTATGTGTGTAACATTGGCTAAGAAAAGATTTTGGGGCTTATGCATGTTTATGAACCCAAACCCCTTATGGTAACATGCAAGTTTGGGGCCAAATCCTTTATGAGATTATGCATGCTCGTGGCCAATCCCCTCTTTTAAGTTGTGCATGTTTATGGCCAAATCCTTTTTGATAATATGCATGTTTGTGGCCAAATTACCTTATGACACTATGCATGTTTATGGCCAATCCCTTTATGATGTTATGCATGTTGAAGCCAAGCCCTTTTTGGCATTATGCATGTTTTGAGGCCAATATGTGACATAGTATCCTTACTATGTTGACTCGCTTTGCTTGCGTTGGGAAAACACGATTTTGGGTAGTTAGATAAACATGAACATGTCGCAAAATCTTAACTTGAATATGACATGTGTTTATACTTGAAAATATGACTTGAAAGATAACATGGAAGTTGGCATGTAAGTATGCATAAAAACATGAGCTTGGGAATTTACCTATTAAGTTAGGTCTACCCTTTGGGAATTTACCTATTAAGTTAGGTCTACCCAAATTCTTGAAAACTTGTAACATGTTTTGGAAACATGATGAACTTAGATAATATAAGTATGGCCAACTCGAGGTTGGGTTGAGTTTGCAACGTAAAACTACCCGGAACCGACCGGCCTAACTAGTAGTTGCAAACAATAGGACCCAATGTGAGAAGTTGGTCATGTCGCGCTTAAAGACCCGAGGTTAGACTAGGTTGTGGTGTAAATCTACCCGGACCCGCCCGGCTTAACTAGTAACCACAACAAGGTCTAATGTGAGAGGTTGAGGGTGCATTAATTAAATTAATGCCACATAATAGGGTTAAGTTAATTTGATTAATGAGGCTCAACCAAAGATGATATGGACAAATGGGTTAAGTAATTTGATTAGGCTAATGATACTTAACAAAACATGATAAGCTTGGGTAGGTTAAGTAACTTGATTTGCCTAATGACACTTGACCATTTTTATACGACTAGTGGACGGGATTAAGTTAACCAACACTTAATCAATCCAACACGGTAACGTGATAAGGTTAAGTAAATTTTCTTAATGACACTCAACCGTATAATACAGTTAATGGATGGGGTTAAGGTTAGGCTTAACTAATCTAAACATGGTAATCGGATGGGGTTAAGTTAGCCTAGACTTAATTAATCCAACTTGGTAATTTAATGGGGTTATGTTAAACACTTAACTAATTTAACACGATGATTTGATGAGGTTAAGTGACCTATACTTAACCAATCTAACTCGTTAATTTGATGAGGTTAAGTTAATCTATACTTAACCAATCTAACGTGAAAACATGATAAGGCTAAGTTACGAATCACTTGAATACGCTTGACCGATTTGATGACAAGGTCAAGTTAAATTATATAATTAGCCAATCTAAAATGATAATTAGACGAGGTTAAGTCATGGATTCCTTGATATACTTAACCAACTTGACACATGGTTTGTAGGGTTAAGTCTTGGACTTGTATACTTAGCCAATTTTGACATGGTTTGTAGACGGGCTAAGTTATGAACTTAAGTGACACTTAACCCATTAGATAAACCCTAATTCGGAGGATTTGGGTAAATAACCATAGTTTACAAGGATTATGGAAATAAGGCTAAGTGGTAAACCTTAGTTAAGGGAAACTAAGTAATAATTCTTAGTTAAGGAAATTTGGACCATTTCTTAGATAGATCAGTAACCCGATACGTTAGGTCAACGTTTAAGTATGCGTGTAGGAGCAGGCTATCTGATTTAGATAAAGGCTCCAACGAACTGGGTAACGAAGCAACGGCTTCGGGGAACGTGAGGATATTCTTGGGATCCCTCTGTGAGCTGCCAGGTCATTATACTAGGCTCACGAGAGGTTGAGGTCTGCGGTAGAAGAACCAAGAATATGCCTTGGTTGCTATGCGAGCGACCTAAAGACTGGGGTGGATAGCAGTGAGTCGACGAATACATAAGGTGCCCGAGATAGCAAGTTCGTCGATCATATACCATCTTGAGTCAAGCGTGTACGTACGGAAAGGCAGGGGACACCCAACAGACCATGATTTGCTATCTAATTATGGGTGAGGTAGGCCGTAGGATGTGGGCTGGCCGGAGTGTAGTTCTCATGCAAGATTTTCTCTTGTGTTGCCTTTCATTAGTTGAGGGAGGGGTCTCGTGGGACCATAGCCACGTGTAGAAAAGCAGACCTTAGTATCTGCATCGGCAGATAAATCTAAAGCTCCCGACCGAGTCCTGTATTTCTGGTATTGCCCTGTGACAGGACTCGGATGGCACGATGTGATGCATGTGCATACAGTTATAGAAAGACGATTCACGATGAATGCGTGGGAAAAAGGGCACGGTTGAGGGTTAGCGTAATCCCTAGTGGCCTAGGTGGTTTAACCCAAACCGAAATACGAAAGCGTGCAATAGGTAAGCGTAATCCCTAGTGGTGCTAGGTGGCGTAAGTCCTAGTAGTTCAAACGATGATTCATATGGAAGAGCCTAGCTAGAACAAGGGTGATAGTCCAAACGATTTCAAGGATAATACGACATGAGGAAGCTCGTACGAGGTACGGCAAAGGACTGAACTTATATACATGGAAAGAAACATATGATTTGAGTAACCTATATATGCGATATATTAGGTCGACATGGACCATTACACGACTTTGAGCAAGGGACATTCATGGTTAACACATGACGCGGGTAGGGATACTAGTACGAGAGGTGCAGAGCAAATATACATGCTAGAACTAGGAAGGATATACATAATAGATACCGTGGGATGTTAGACGGGGTAGATACCTTGGGATAATGTACTCGATAGAAATCTGATGATGTGATACCTTGACTTATCATAACACCGTAGTTTATCAGGATACCTTAGTTTACCTTGCCGCAGTAGTTCAACCGGCTACCCTGGTTTATCTATCTTGTAGTTATCCTTATGTTTACTTTCAGTTTATGCATGTCATGTTACCTTTACCTGTTTTTATACTGGAAGTAGATAGGACTTACTCAGTCTTTTTGACTGACCCGTTTTGTTTCGCCTCTTTTCTTCCGTTTCCCCCCCCCCCCCAGGTTTCAGGGAGGAAACAATGCTGTTAGTTCGGACTTCTTCTGCTTGAAGGTCATCATGGATGGCTTGGACTTCTCTTGGCTATGGCTACTTTACTGTTTTACTTGGGGAATAATTTATTAAAAAGTCTTTATGCTTCTTTACTATTGCAAGACAGGTTTTGATGTACTCTGATGTAAAAGGCTTTAGACCTTATTTATTCATGTTATGAAAGCTTGATTTTACTTCCGCTATTTATATATGTTCTGTCTTGTGATATTTCTGTGCATGTTTACCAATAATGTCCCCCCCCAAAGCTAGTGCATTCCTTTGTGAGTGACCCTAGTGGAGGCGGGGTGTTACACCGGTAATTTCTAGTGCTTGGTTAGTTGACATGGTACTTGTGTCGATAATCAGGATCGAGAATTGGTCGGGTCGTTACAGTGGTATAAGAGCTGAAGGTTGAGTGATAACCTTGGCTCTGTGGCGTAACTCAATTGAGATAAGGTTAGTAATACCTTAGATTGAGTTTGAATGTATATATGAGAGAGCGTACTTATAAGGGTTATAAAAATGTTTTATATTGTGTTTGTTTATCTGTTGAGCAGTATATGAATTCGCATTAACGCATTTAGCTAACGTGGTCAATGGGGATTTATTAACACTTGAACAAGGCAAATTGACATAATATTGTTTTACAGAGTTGGTAAATGAAATAATTTTACCAAGATTTTATATATAAAGGAATTTTCAAACTAATCATAGTTTGATGGATGTTTGGTTGTTGTGGTTGTACTTGAATAGTTATGGGTATTAACAGCCTGCTGGGATAAGGCATCTTATCTTTTATATGAGTTGGTTAAGAGAATTTAACCTAAGTAAAATTATTTAACATGAATTTAAACCAAGGAGAACCCATGTGGATTAAACTTATATAGAATTAAAATTATATAAGTAAGGTTTATAAACAAGATTTATAAATGGAAATAGAATCAAGATGAGAATCAAGAATTTGAATTTCCAGTGAATTTGGACATGGTTTTCCAAAAGTTTTGAAAAAGGATATTTTGAATATTTTTAAGGAGTTTGTGAAAATAAATGGATTTAAAGGATTTTGTAGGCATAATCCTTACTTGGATCATTGGGAAATAATACCACAGATGGTCACTAACATCATCGGTGTTCATTTTCGAGGTTCTAAGCAAGATTTGCGAATTTAAATAAATTACTGGATTAAAACGAAATTTATTTTTGAATCCAGAATTTATGATTTTAAAACACAGAATTTGTTTTTGAAATCTCAACAAAATTATTAAAATGAATTTGAGATGGTTATATATAACCCAATATAATTTGTATATGGATAAAATATAGGCTTAATTGATAAGAATAATCCAAGGTTTAACATGTCTTCCAATAACAATCCCAAGTTTGGATTATTTTTAAATAATCCCAAGTTTGGGAAGGGGGGTGTCCCTTCCCATATTGATACCACTTACTTGATAACCTGTTATAGCAGGTTTTAACTTTCTCAAAAACGTGAATTCATTTCTTCTTCTTCACTATTTCCTGAATCTCTCAACCAACATCTATAAACTATCATCGGAAAGGAAAAACAACAGAAATGAATAAGAATTTTTTTTGAAATATAGATTTCCAAAGAAATGCCCAGCTTCATAAAACTACTCAAATGACAACAATTCAAATGGAAAACAAACTTAAAACACACTAAAATTCAAATAGTCTGATAGCTTTCCACTTAATTCATGAAACCATAAGCAAGATCTTCAAAACTGGATCATCGTTGTATACAATAGGATCCAGAAAGCTACATCTCCACTATAATCCCAAGAACTGGCTACAGTTCTTCATTTTTAATGTCCAGATGCACATAAAAAAATCGCATGAAGCAAAGCCAACAGTCTGCATTTTTTTTTGAACCATGACCATTCCCGAGTGGTTGTTGAAGGTCTGTCAATGACTTCAGGTAAGAATATGTAAACCGAAGACTAAATGTATTGACAGTAGATTTAACATCCAAATGACTTTCAATGAGCTGGTTATTGACAATCTCAAAGCTTCTTTCACTGTAATGTGTTCCTGATTATGCTTATCTTTAAACCACTCAGCAGATCTATGTTTCTTCTTCATATCTATCCAAAAAGAACGTTCCATCATTCTCAATCACTTGCCCAACACCCTTCATGAAACCATCAATTCCACAACTCCCAAATTCCAATATCAAAACAAATATTACAATATAACCCATCATTCTCATTCCCTAAACTCACATTAATCAATTAAGAAAACATGGAAACAACAAAGGATGACAAATAGTAGACAGATCCTCGAACTCCGAATAGTTAGAATATACATCGAGGACAAACGCCGATGTATAAAAGGTGGTGGAGCACAGGAGATGGAAGAGGCAGGGAGCATGCAACTTCTCTGAATTGTTTCGGTTCGGATCCAGACTGCTTTTTACCTAGATTGTCTGCTGCTTCCATTGTTTTGCGACAGAATATCTGGGTTGAGGGTTTTAGGTCAGGGTTTTGCGGGAGTTCTGAGAAGAATGGGGGATTCCTAAGAAGGGGCGGAGGAGTTCTAAGAATGGGCGAGATTGGACTTGGAGTTTTTGACATCGTTATTTTTTATTGAGCTTGAATCGATAGAATTGGGGAAGGAGGAAGCAGGATGGAAAGGCACATTAGATTTAGGCAAGTTAAAAACAATTAACCGGCTACCCAACTTAATAAGTCATCGGGATCAATATGGGAAGGGACCCCATAAACTTGGGATTATTTAGAAATAATCCAAACTTGGGATTATTATGGGAAGACTCGTTAAATTTTGGATTATTCCTACCAATTAATCCTAAAATATACATATGAGACGAACTAAGATTGAGATTGAACCAAAACATGGAATTTAAAACGTCGGAATGTTGGAAAATAATTTTTTGAAGTTGTTTTGAAAATGTTATAGAAGTATTCTAGAAAGGATTTGAATAAAAATCGTTTGAATGGATTTAGAAAGTGATAAAACACTGAAATCACTGCGGTTACTGGAAAATAATTCTGATAATGGATCGCAACATATTCAGTATTCATTTTCGAGTTTTTAAGTGATGGATTACTACCATAGTAAGATTTCTAATGAAATTTTGTTTGATAAAGCAAGTTGCTTTGAGAATTCAAAAGTTTTGAGTTGCTATGGTTATGTATATGTATAAATATATATGATTTCAGACTGATTTGAAATGAAACCCAAGAATTTGAATTCTGAAATTTAATTTAACTTATGAAGTTAAATAAATTGAAATGGTAAAAGTGAACCAAATGGATTGAAATTTAACTTAAGCCAAGTTAAATGGAATTGGATTGGATTAGCGATAATCTTGAATGAAATTGAATATAGTATAAAAGAGGAATGTTTGATATTCGAAATATTAGAATGAATTCAACTAATTCATAAGCAAATTGAGTATATATTGGATGTTGTAAATTATTGGAATAAATTTTTTTTTTTTGAAAGGCAAAAAGAAAACTATATTATTAACAACGTGAGTACAAAGTAACTTGCAGCACTATACAAGCAAAACTGACAGCTTATTCAAAGTAATTACATGGATGTTGAAAGCTATCTCTTCATCTTGCGCATTATCAGCATAATAACTGATCAACGCTCCTTCTCTCATTACCAAAGATCCGATTATTCCTTTCAAGCCAAATCTCATAGATGAACCTCTTTAGAAGCTTAAGAAGAATGCATGTCCTTGTATTTTTCCATCTCGTAGCTTTATATATATTAAACCATTCGGTTTGGCTAAATAAGGAAGGCTTATGAAAACCTCCTATGGCGAGTAATCTGGACCAAATGTTGTTCACAAATCCACACTCAAAAAATATATAAACATTTGTTTCAGCATGGAAGTTGCACAAAACACAAACATCATCTGAAATGATACCATAAGAGATAAGTTTACTTTTAGTATTGACTGCGTTAGCCATGGTCTTCCAAAGTAAGAGGTTTTCTTTGGCAGAGCTGGCAGTATTCCATATTCTAGAGTGCCAAGGAAAGGGTTGCCTTGGAGAAATCAGGAGGTTATACACAACTTTGATGGAGTGATCTTTACCCATCCATTGCAATCCCCTATCTCCAGAGAAACTGAAACAGTCAGAGATTTTACGCCAAAATTCTCTGAGAATAGCTGAGCTAGTATAGGGAAGTTCAAGGGCATCATCATGAATATAGTCAGCAACAAGAGCAGATTGAGGAATACCAAAATTCAACATAACATTATATTCCACAACTTCACTCAGAATTAAACCTGGTTTAGCCCAAGGGCTATGCCAAAAAGAAAGATTAGTGGTAGATCTCCAATTACACAGAATATACTTCTTGAAAGTGTCTCGATGCTTTAGGATGTTTCTCCAACTCCAGCTACAACTTTGAGGGATTGACATGGTCCAAAAATTCTTGCTACCAATCAGATTACCATGAATCCACAGAGCCCATAAACCCTTCTCATTAGCAAACAATTCCTCAAAGTAGGTAGATATAACAACTTTATTCCACATATACAGATTTGTTATGCCAAGACCTCCCGATCTCTTGTCATCATATAATTTATGAAATGTAAAAGGAATAAGCTTTTTTGAGAATGGGTCTCCGTGCCACAAAAACTTGTTTAGAGCAGAGGTGATCATATCAATAAGCTTTGTAGGCAACATGTAGTGTCTAGTCCAATAAGTAGTCATTGCATTGGCTATGGATTGAACTATTGTAAGCTTACCAACTTGTGAAAGTTTACAAGAAGGCCACTGCAGTAATTTATTAATGATTTTTTCATACAATGGCATGCAATGTTCCTTTGTCAGTCTCGAGAAAATCAGAGGCATACCGAGATAAAAAGCATTAGCGGGGAATTTAGCAAGACCGGAAAAATTGATAATCTCATTTTTCGTTTTAGTAGGCACTCCAGCAATCAAGATATGAGATTTTGTGAAGTTAATTTTAAGACCAGTAATGCCATGGAAGTGACCACGA
This sequence comes from Allium sativum, assembly GCA_030737875.1. NCBI lineage: Eukaryota > Viridiplantae > Streptophyta > Magnoliopsida > Asparagales > Amaryllidaceae > Allium > Allium sativum. The sequence goes on along the minus strand of CM060918.1, from coordinate 201,232,795 downwards.
ATATCAAAAATGCATTGTATATTCCTAATAGTTGGTTTTGAAAAGATAATCAAATCATCAGCAAAGAGTAAATGTGAGAATATGGGATTCTTACATTTAGGATGAAGCTCCAAATTACCATTCTGAATCTGCTCTTTAATTAAAGAATTTAGTAATTGTAACGACCTGGATTTTGTCGACTTTGGTTATTGCCATAAACTCAATGATGACTAACCAAACATCGAAAAATACCAGAAAGTTAATGAAAAGAAATTAGAGGGTGAGGAAAGATAAGATAGAAACTTAGAATAGAAGAAGAAGAACACAACATCAGAGTAATATGAACCTCACAGCGGAACGAATAACATATAATATATATAACATAACTTGAAATATACATTTGTACTTGAATATATATCATTATCAAAGTACAACACTTACAACACAGCGGAAATAAACTATAGCTACATGATCATGAAGCCTTCTGCTCCATCTCTTCAAGTATCTGTAAATCCCGACTACTTGACTGCCCATACAAAATTGGGCACCCAAGAGTTTAGGGAAAACCAAAAAAAATAAACTCCGAGTCAGTCATGGGACTGGTATGAGTAAAACAGTTTAAAATAGTTTGAACAGGTAAACGATATCTCATAAGACCACGCCGTATAACGGAACGGGTTTTTCCCTTATGAGAATCCAAATTATCTTTATATCAAAAACCTTCTGATATTATAATAATGTCTATCAACCACAATATAATAATCATCTAGCAGAAACGCTTTCATCTCACGTTCTACATACATAGTATATAATCAAAACTGCAAGCACGTATTGGGTAATGGATTTCCAACTATGACAAGGTATGGAACCACCTTTCGCTAGTGTGCCTCTAGAAAGGAATACACTGGGTTCAACAATAACATCTTACAACCCGGCCACACATGACCGACCACTCATTTCGCTTGAGTGTATCGAATGTATATCACCAACGGTTGGGATCAGCAACCGTTTCCCGAATGGGACAACATCAACAATAGATTTTTATAAGTAAATGAAACTCTAGATCAGGTGATTATACACCCTACTTCGGAGCGACCGACTTAGCCATGCTGCCTGCCCGATTTCTGTCATTTACCGGTTGATGAGGCTTGAGGTTACGCTTCATCATCACATCAGATTCACTTCGAATGCCACATTGTCAGATCCATCGAAAATCACTAATTGACGTCTACAATAGTACATTACGTGTTAGCTAAAGAAGTTTCCTTCTCCGCTTCCACTCTTGGTACGGTTGAAGAACTCAATGTACGTGACCTTTATGGAAATACTCTGTCAGACATTCATCCATACAAGTCATCCAGGAACAGGATGAACCGAAGGACTATTCAGTATATCCATCTTAGGCACTGTTATCTAAGATTTATACAACAACCCTTGCACTTTTCCCCATCTTCAATTTTCTTTGGCATATATGATTCGCAACGCTTATGCCAATACAGAGTGGTTCTTTGGATAATAATCCAACCGGTCTCTCCATATTAACAACGTTAAAATGGTCAAAACTTCGATAGTCTGTGATTTAACTATCAAAGAAAAACACGTGTGCAAACAACGATATTATTGCCAAATGGAAATTCTATCAATCAAGCATCAATCATATATATATATATATATATATATATATATATTTCCTTATTTTCTATGTTTAGAAAATATATGTTATTAACACTGGAAAACATTTCCATTGTTTATTTATATATCACTATCATTTCACAACTATTAGTCCCTGACTGTAAACTAGTAGGATAACAATTCTCTAAGTATAAACCCCAAAGGCCGAAACCAACATCAGATCGATACTCAGAAAACTATTCAACTTAACTAATCCTTAGTCAGTTTCTAATCTTGTTTAACTCTATTTCTTTTAACTATGTTCAATTAACTTCTTTTGAATAACTATGTTCAATTGACTCCTTTTGAATAACTATGTTCAATTGACTCCTTTCGAATAACTATATTCAATTGACTCCTTTCGAATAACTATATTCAATTGACTCCTATTTGATGACTCTATTTGATAACTCTAATCGACTAACTCTTTTCTATCTCGTTAATTTCCATTTATAATCCTATTTATTTTCCCAATAAATATACCTTTATTCTATTTATTTATCAACTAAATATTCCTTTATTCTATTTATTTACTTTCTACGTAAATATCTTTCTTTATACTTCTATTTACTTCTTAAATAAATATCGTTTTACACTTCTATTTACTTGCTAAGTAAATAATCGTTTTATAAAATTCTTTGATTTTATAATTATTCCCTTTCTAAATATCTCCTATTTATAAATATTCCAGTTTATAAATATTTTATTTTCAATATCACTTTGAAAACTCCCTTATCAACATTCCGGTATGTTATGGTATTCAACATATCAAATCACGGTGATCAATATCGTCCAAACACATATAATTGACAACAGTTTATATATCACATCATATATCATAATATATGAAAAACAGTAAAATAAATGTTGAGGAATCCAGTCGGATTCCTCCAACCTGTTTCCCTGCATCCACAGATGTTACACAATAAAATAAACATCACTTTCAATTCCATATGATATATTCTGTTAAACAGAGTCAATATAGAAATTCAACTAACTGACTAGCAGTTCAATCAAACAGTCAACACACAGTCAATCAGCCAATATTTAACAGTTCTAAAAATACAACATGAAATTATAAACTATTCAGAGTTAGTGAGATTTACTCACATTGGATGATCATCGTTAATAACGATAACCATCGCTCGATTTGATTCAGACGGACAATTTATTTTGCCATAAATTGTAACGAACTCAGATTCGCTCCCAGTCAGTTCCATAGTGTAGCCGCCGTCCATACGATCCTAACGTGACCAGTTTCGCTGAATTTCGTTAACGTATGACCAAGTTATGACTTACACAAGTTAATATATGTGAAGACCCGCAACTTCCCCGTAAAGGAAAGCGTCGGATAGTTCGAGAACAAACCACAACAGAACGCATATAAAAGAACATTTCATTGTATATAACAACAATGCATCAGATTACAAGAATATACAGAGTATAAATGAATATTACACAGAAATATCAGAGATTTAAATTACATTTAAATACATAGCAGCGGAAAAATAATACAATACACAACTAGAAGAGATATACGGATACAAAGCTTTCCGGATATCATTCCAGCTGTAAACCAGGATCCTGTGAATATAAATCTGCAAAACCAAAACTACTAGCTGCCCGTGTCGAAAATAAGGGCACCCAGAGTTTAGGTTAAAACAATAAACTCCAGGTCAGTCATGTGACTGGTGTGAGAACTAAAACAGTTAATCTTTATTTTAAAATTAGGTAAATCAAGGGACCACGCCGTATAACACGGAACGGGTTTCCTCCCAAGAATACCAGTGCATAAAACAAACAGCGCAATGCTAAATAAAGAAAAATGAAGCTGTTATAAGACCCAGGTCCTATCACACAATGCAACGCAAGCCGGGGGATAGGGTTTTTCCTTATAACAGCCAAAGAATGCTTGATACGTTTAAAACAAATCATTTGATACTATTATAAGTGCATAGTGTATAAACAACTTCAAATCATAAGTATCAATCATAGGCGGCATGAGCGTCCCATGCCACTATGTCGCCATATATAGGTTTACAAATAAAACCGCAAAGTCACGTATTTGGAAATTGGATTTCCATCTATGAACCGAGGCAAAAGATAGTCCTCAACCGATTCGAGACTGCCTAACCCGAGTCTCAGGATCAGAACGCATCGACCCTTGGAGCGACAGGGCCGGTCCACACGGAGTGGATTAAAAATGCCTGAGCACTACGTTTCGCCGCCCTTTGGGGCGTAAGCGAGCCAACTAAATGACTCCATCGGTTCGAGAACGACCGATCAATCCGAGGCGCCTCGCAACAGCAACAACCACATAAGTCAAACTCGTCAGGGCGTGTAAAACCACTGACGCCACTTCTAGCTAGGAGGAAACGCAGGCTCTCCCTGAGGTCCGTCTCCCGTTTTTGGTTCATACCTGGTGTGAAACACGCGAGGTAAACGTTACACAAAGCTACGCCACAAAGGCCGTGCTTTGATCATCAACCACAAGACTTTGCTTTTCAACAGAAGCCTTGATCATTTGCATCTTAGCATGCCACACAGGCAAACCATCCTATGCAACCGATATCAGTCACACAGAATGAAATCCGATGTCAGACACACAGTCCATTTACAAGTCCGTTCTGGGTCTGAACGAAACCGGGGGCACCTAGTACCCCGCATATCCATCGATCTCCAAGTACGTCTGGACGATCCCTAACTGTTTCCATCTTCTTGGGTGTACAGCCCAATCAAGATCATCAGTTATCACCCAAACGACGTGAAGACCTCCGGTCTTCGACCATCGTCTTCATCTTCGACTTATCGTCGTATCAGTTATTCAGAATGGGATAAACCCGGTCTTTCCGAATAACTCGCGTATATTTTAAATAAGTGTTACACAAACACAACATACGCCTCATTCCAATTCATTAGTCACTAACCGTAAATTAATCAAGAGAATAATTCCCCAAATATTAACCCCGAAGGCCGAAACCAACATCAGATCAATATCCAGAAAACCATTCTGCTTGGCTAACCGCCAGTTAGTTTCTAAATTTCACATTCAAATCTAATTAAAGATTTAACTATCGCCTGGAGCAAAACTGGTGATACTCCATTCTCGATCTTTTCAATCTAATTAAAGATTCATTAAAACTCCACTTAGTTTTAATCTGTGACTGGGTTAAAGAATCCGTGTCATTTAAAACACGGTTCACGATAAACCCAAAGTCACATCCCATTAATTATCGGGTTAAAGAACAAGTGTTATTTAAAACACTGTTCACGATAAGCCCAAAAATCAATATCCATTCAATTCCAATTAAATATTATTTAATTGGTACACTTCATTAAATCTAAATCAAAAGATTTAATCTTTTCTCAGCTGGGTTCAAGAACAGTGTTAGTGAAGACACCATTCACGACAAACCCAAATCACATTCATTAATTATCGGGTTAAAGAACAAGTGTTATTTAAAACACTGTTCACGATAAACCCAAAAATCAATATCAATTCAATTCCAATTAAATACCATTTAATTGGTACACTTCATTAAATCTAAATAAAAAGATTTAATCTTTTCTCAACTGGGTTCAAGAACGGTGTTAGTGAAGACACCATTCACGACAAACCCAAATCACATTTGATATTCAATACAAGGCTCTGAATAGAAAATATATCGGCCTATATTCAATACCAAATTCTACGATTAACAAATGTCGTATTGGAAATAACGATATAAAAATATATCTTTCAAATTTCCATAACAACACCTGTATAATCACGAATTCCAACATCGAAATATTCCGAAGACAATTTCGATTCAAATCCACTCCAATGCAATCATTGGAAATTTTGGTTATTTTCAAAACCCTTTTCGAATTCAATTTATTTATTTAAAAATAAATAGAATTATAATTCTAGTTCAAAACTAGTTCATTTCGATAAAAATCTATTTTTATCCTTTCAAATATGGAGTTTTTCATCCCAAATCTTCACAAATCATTTCTGATGATTTTACATAAATTATTACTATTTTTAATAATTTTATCAAGGCCCGTACAGTCGATTTCCATCAACGGCCATCGAACTGCACTTACAGCGACCTTTTTCGAATTTGATTTGGACGTATCTCCAAATCCAACCGTTAGATTTCAAATTTCTAACCTTCTTTAGAAAGCTCTTTTCGATACGAACCCAACGGTTCCGGTTTTAGGAGAATCCGACGGTCGGATCTCCCGTAATGTCCGTTCGAAATAAATGGTCGAAATTCGCGAACTGCCGCGACGCGGCGCGTTCTATTCAGGCCATTATATTATATATAATATATATAATATATATTTCGTCGATTTCTATTTAAAACGAATTATATAAATAGTTTTGAATTCGTTTCAAAAACATTTTCAACTTCCATTTCAATTCAAATCAAAATTGAATTCTTCTTTATAAATTCGTTTCAAAATCCATTTCCATTCAATTCAAATTTCAATTCAATTTGAATTTATTTCACTTCGTTTTCAATTCAATTCGAATTCGTTTTCAATTCAATTCATTTCGAAATCGTTTTCAATTCAATTCATTTCGAAATCGTTTTCAATTCAATTCATTTCGAAATCGTTTTCAATTCAATTCATTTCGAAATCGTTTTCAATTCAATTCATTTCGAAATCGTTTTCAATTCAATTCATTTCGAAATCGTTCTCAATTCAATTCATTTCGAAATCGTTTTCAATTCAATTCATTTCGAAATCGTTTTCAATTCAATTCATTTCGAAATCGTTTTCAATTCAATTCATTTCAAAATATTCGATTTCGAAATCACGTTTCAATATTCATTTTAAAATGAATAAAATCGATATAAATATCGTTCACGTCAAAATGGCGTCAATCTAATCCTCACGGCTTCACATATTTCTATTTTCAAATATTCTATTTCAAATATTTCTATTTCAAATATTTCTATTTCAAATATTTCTATTTCAAATATTTCTATTTCAAATATTTCTTTTTTTCTCGAAACTGGAATGAGGCCCAATCAATTACCATATAATGTTAATTATATGGATTTTCTACAACACATGTATATATCAACAACGATGAATAATCAACCATCAACCAAAGTGCACTACACTGTATAAGCATCAAATATAGACATTTAACGCTTATAGCAGCTTGTCAATCAATCGATCGACATATTTAATAAATCAGGATGAGTGAACTTCAAATTTCATCCTAACACCCGTGTGGGGTTTCAAACAATCAAACACATATTTTATTTGTGCAGTTAGGCGATGTGTAAAATTTATCGACCCAATCAACGTCATTCAAATAGGTGTACATAAACAAACCGTCTGGTTTGTAAATGAATATTTATTTATTCACATTCACGTTAAAAATTATATTTTTAACGATAACACATTTTATTTTAACATATGAATTTATATTCAGTTCATTCGTTAAATAAAATGCTATTTTTATTTTTCTAACTTATTTTAGAAAATTTCGGCGGCATAACGGCACGATACTCGAAACGGGACAAGGCCTAGCCTTATCCCCGGTCTAGTGAAGGCCCACGCCATTCACACATCAATCAAATCAATTCGTTATGCAAACCACAAACTTTGGAGTAAGGGTCTAACCTAGCCTTACTCCTTCGCCTTATAACGGCGCACGTCTAATCCTAACCAATTTATCGATTCGATTTTTCACACCACAAACCACATTCAAACCAATATCACAATCAATCACCAAACAGTCAAACAAACAAGTCCATGGTCTGTGGACGGGTGTCGGGTGCTACTAAGCACCGTCTGCATCCTAGTATATATATAACTAGAAAAATTAAATTGAAAGGTGAGAAATTCTCACATATTGCTATCCTAGCTCCACAGCACTTCCTTTGCAGAAGTCTTCGTCGTTTCGCCTTTTTGTCACCTTCGTTGCTGCTTTCACTACATATGTAAAAATCGAATTTTTACTTCCAAGTTCAATATATAAAAATCGAATTTTTATTTCAAAGTTCAATATATAAAAATCGAATTTCTATTTCAAAGTTCAATATATAAAAATCGAATTTTTATTTCGCTATTCAATATATAAAAATCGAATTTTTAGTTCGAAGTTCAATATATAAAAATCGAATTTTTACTTCAAAGTTCAATATATAAAAATCATATTTTTATTTCGCTATTCAATATATAAAAATCGAATTTTTAGTTCGAAGTTCAATATATAAAAATCGAATTTTTATTTCAAAGTTCAATATATAAAAATCGAATTTTTACTTCAAAGTTCAATATATAAAAATCGAATTTTTACTTCAAAGTTCAATATATAAAAATTCTATTTTTCTATCGAAGTTCAATATATAAAAATCATATTTTTATTTCGAAGTTCAATATATAAAAATCGAATTTTTACTTCAAAGTTCAATATATAAAAATCATATTTTTTACTTCAAAGTTCAATATATAAAAATCGAATTTTTACTTCAAAGTTCAATATATAAAAATCATATTTTTATTTCGAAGTTCAATATATAAAAATCATATTTTTATTTCGAAGTTCAATATATAAAAATTCTATTTTTCTATCGAAGTTCAATATATAAAAAATCTAGTCTTCGCCTTATAAAAAATCAAGTCTTTGGTATTCAAACCTTTTTCTAAAAATCAGTTTTATTTCTTTATTTACAAATCAGTTTTTATACTTTATAAAATTCAGTTTTATTTCTTTATATTTTAAAACAGTTTCAGTTTTTTTTAAACTTTATTTAATTTATTCAGTTTTTAATTTACTCTTCAAAACAGTTTTTATATTTTATAAAAATGCAGTTTTTTTTTTTCCTTCTTAAAAATGCAGTTTTTATAACTTAAAATAAAAAAACAGTTTTATAACTTAAAATAAAAAGACAGTATTTAGTTTTAATAAAACTAAATTAAAACTAAATATAAAATAAATAAAAAAATAAAAAAAAAAAAGTAAAATGGCTCACCGAGGTGTCGAAGGGGAGGAGGAGGAGTCGGCTGTTTGGGTCTCTCGAGGGTGGCGTCGCGACTGGATTCGACGGGGGGTGGGGCGACTGCTTCGTCGGTGATGTCTCGAGGGGGGGCTTCGAGGTACGGCGGCGATGGTAGGCTCGTCGGCGTCAGGTCTTGAGGGGGGCGGCGGCGCTCCAGGGGGGGCGGCTGTCGATCGGCTTAGGGTTCTTTTTTTTTTTTTTTTTTTTTTTTCTTTTCTGTTTGAATCGAAATGAGAAAGGGGGGGGGGGCCAGAACAAAGATAAAGGGGGGGGGGGGAGGGAAATGTTTTTTTTTTTATTTTATTTTATTTAATTATTTATTTTAGCAAAGAGTTGACTTTTACATATGACCTCGAAACGAGGCCCACCGCCTGTCGTCCATAGCGTTTCACCCCCATTCCGAACACAATGGGATATGTATCGCAAGCTGATTTGATCGTTACAATCAGTTTCCTTTTGAATTTTCATTTAAATCACTATATTGAATTTTAAACGCACATTTCAAATTACCGGGGTCACATACTAACTAGAAAAATTCCAGAAAAATATTTTCTAGCTTCGTATTGACGATACGGTCTTAACAAAACTAGTTTCGTCGAATTCTGAGACCGTTTGAAAAATGGCCAATTTCCAGTCGATTAAAATCCACTGAAACCGGTCAAACGCGTTTTCCTTTGCCACGCTCACATACTGATTCGGAAAATTATGAAATTTGGAATCTAGCAATAACTTGACTCTGCGGACCCAACAAAACTGGTTTCGTCGGAATCCGAGGTCGTTTGCAAAATGGCTATTTTTAAGGGCTATATATTATATAAAATATATATAAATTCCACAGCGACTATTCTGAATTTTCAACTGGACATATCTTATCATTTCTAAAGTGAAATCTCGGTTTGTCAACTTCATTACAAAGATATAGTTATACAGATTCAAATATTTCTTGTTTCGTTCAATTCTGACTTATATTGAATTCTGTATATTCATTTGAAATTAGAAATCGAATTTTCGAACTACCGCGCCATTTTCAATTCCTTTTATAATTATATATAATTATTTTTATTCTAACGACGACGCGTATAATATATACGTTCGAATTATATTCAAAATAAATTTATTGTCGATATTATTTAAAATAATTCATATTAAATAATCAAAATTCGCTAAAATTGCAAAAATAAAATTTTTAAACTGGCCCAGATTTTACGGGTTGTTACAATCTCCCCCACTTAAAACTTTTCGTCCCCGAAAAGGAACAAAGTCGAAAGTGGTTTGATTAATCAACTCTACGCTCGATCTAACTTCCATTCTCCAACTTTTCAGTTTCTGAGAATTTTCAAAATTTCAAAAATTTGGCTAACACCCTAAATTTTCGAAAAATTTCGCCATAACCTCCCCTGCACCGGGAGCATCGGGGAATTTCAAATAGCTTCCCCGGTCCTTCAGATCTCAAAAAGAAAAAGAAAAAGCCAAGCGGCTAGCCAATAGGCTCACAAAATCATCATCACCCAAACAAAACAGGAAATTATGTAGTAAACATGTACCTATTTGTCGGGCAAACAAATTTTATTCTCTGGCTCTAGCCTCCTTGCTATGACCTGTTCAATATATATATGTATATGCAAGCAAATGCGACCAAATTTCAATACAAGTCAATATTTGATTCAGTTAGGCATAATGGTTCAAAATTATCAAACAAATAAACAAACAACACAAACATCAATCAATTAATGAATTAGAGTTTCAAATTCATAATTTTGATACATATAAAGAAAATCATGTTTTTGATGCCAATTCACAACGATAAATCTATCTATATTAGTTTTGGTTCTCACACCAATCTAATGGAAATATATAGATATTACACGTTCGTCACTCGAATATAAATTCTGATGATGATATATCAATCATCAGAATCACTCCCGGGCGACTAGAGCGTAATTCTATATCTATCCAGTATATTAAAATTTCGAATACACGCGGATCAGACGTATACGCAAAATCTATATATACTGGATTGTCCACATCAATATAAATAAATAACCAAATACAAATAGTTGATTTAAATTTTCAAAACAAAATCTGTTTTCATTTGAAAAATATACTCTTCACACTCGTTCTAGGATACTACTGATCCTATCTCTAACGAGTCATTCCCATTGGATATTACTAATCCAATATCTGATGAATTCTTTCGTATGTTTCTAATGTGTCTTGTTCTCTAGCTTTGTAAACCAAAGCTCTGATACCAACTGTGAAGACCCGCAACTTCCCCGTAAAGGAAAGCGTCGGATAGTTCGAGAACAAACCACAACAGAACGCATATAAAAGAACATTTCATTGTATATAACAACAATGCATCAGATTACAAGAATATACAGAGTATAAATGAATATTACACAGAAATATCAGAGATTTAAATTACATTTAAATACATAGCAGCGGAAAAATAATACAATACACAACTAGAAGAGATATACGGATACAAAGCTTTCCGGATATCATTCCAGCTGTAAACCAGGATCCTGTGAATATAAATCTGCAAAACCAAAACTACTAGCTGCCCGTGTCGAAAATAAGGGCACCCAGAGTTTAGGTTAAAACAATAAACTCCAGGTCAGTCATGTGACTGGTGTGAGAACTAAAACAGTTAATCTTTATTTTAAAATTAGGTAAATCAAGGGACCACGCCGTATAACACGGAACGGGTTTCCTCCCAAGAATACCAGTGCATAAAACAAACAGCGCAATGCTAAATAAAGAAAAATGAAGCTGTTATAAGACCCAGGTCCTATCACACAATGCAACGCAAGCCGGGGGATAGGGTTTTTCCTTATAACAGCCAAAGAATGCTTGATACGTTTAAAACAAATCATTTGATACTATTATAAGTGCATAGTGTATAAACAACTTCAAATCATAAGTATCAATCATAGGCGGCATGAGCGTCCCATGCCACTATGTCGCCATATATAGGTTTACAAATAAAACCGCAAAGTCACGTATTTGGAAATTGGATTTCCATCTATGAACCGAGGCAAAAGATAGTCCTCAACCGATTCGAGACTGCCTAACCCGAGTCTCAGGATCAGAACGCATCGACCCTTGGAGCGACAGGGCCGGTCCACACGGAGTGGATTAAAAATGCCTGAGCACTACGTTTCGCCGCCCTTTGGGGCGTAAGCGAGCCAACTAAATGACTCCATCGGTTCGAGAACGACCGATCAATCCGAGGCGCCTCGCAACAGCAACAACCACATAAGTCAAACTCGTCAGGGCGTGTAAAACCACTGACGCCACTTCTAGCTAGGAGGAAACGCAGGCCCTCCCTGAGGTCCGTCTCCCGTTTTTGGTTCATACCTGGTGTGAAACACGCGAGGTAAACGTTACACAAAGCTACGCCACAAAGGCCGTGCTTTGATCATCAACCACAAGACTTTGCTTTTCAACAGAAGCCTTGATCATTTGCATCTTAGCATGCCACACAGGCAAACCATCCTATGCAACCGATATCAGTCACACAGAATGAAATCCGATGTCAGACACACAGTCCATTTACAAGTCCGTTCTGGGTCTGAACGAAACCGGGGGCACCTAGTACCCCGCATATCCATCGATCTCCAAGTACGTCTGGACGATCCCTAACTGTTTCCATCTTCTTGGGTGTACAGCCCAATCAAGATCATCAGTTATCACCCAAACGACGTGAAGACCTCCGGTCTTCGACCATCGTCTTCATCTTCGACTTATCGTCGTATCAGTTATTCAGAATGGGATAAACCCGGTCTTTCCGAATAACTCGCGTATATTTTAAATAAGTGTTACACAAACACAACATACGCCTCATTCCAATTCATTAGTCACTAACCGTAAATTAATCAAGAGAATAATTCCCCAAATATTAACCCCGAAGGCCGAAACCAACATCAGATCAATATCCAGAAAACCATTCTGCTTGGCTAACCGCCAGTTAGTTTCTAAATTTCACATTCAAATCTAATTAAAGATTTAACTATCGCCTGGAGCAAAACTGGTGATACTCCATTCTCGATCTTTTCAATCTAATTAAAGATTCATTAAAACTCCACTTAGTTTTAATCTGTGACTGGGTTAAAGAATCCGTGTCATTTAAAACACGGTTCACGATAAACCCAAAGTCACATCCCATTAATTATCGGGTTAAAGAACAAGTGTTATTTAAAACACTGTTCACGATAAGCCCAAAAATCAATATCCATTCAATTCCAATTAAATATTATTTAATTGGTACACTTCATTAAATCTAAATCAAAAGATTTAATCTTTTCTCAGCTGGGTTCAAGAACAGTGTTAGTGAAGACACCATTCACGACAAACCCAAATCACATTCATTAATTATCGGGTTAAAGAACAAGTGTTATTTAAAACACTGTTCACGATAAACCCAAAAATCAATATCAATTCAATTCCAATTAAATACCATTTAATTGGTACACTTCATTAAATCTAAATAAAAAGATTTAATCTTTTCTCAACTGGGTTCAAGAACGGTGTTAGTGAAGACACCATTCACGACAAACCCAAATCACATTTGATATTCAATACAAGGCTCTGAATAGAAAATATATCGGCCTATATTCAATACCAAATTCTACGATTAACAAATGTCGTATTGGAAATAACGATATAAAAATATATCTTTCAAATTTCCATAACAACACCTGTATAATCACGAATTCCAACATCGAAATATTCCGAAGACAATTTCGATTCAAATCCACTCCAATGCAATCATTGGAAATTTTGGTTATTTTCAAAACCCTTTTCGAATTCAATTTATTTATTTAAAATTAAATAGAATTATAATTCTAGTTCAAAACTAGTTCATTTCGATAAAAATCTATTTTTATCCTTTCAAATATGGAGTTTTTCATCCCAAATCTTCACAAATCATTTCTGATGATTTTACATAAATTATTACTATTTTTAATAATTTTATCAAGGCCCGTACAGTCGATTTCCATCAACGGCCATCGAACTGCACTTACAGCGACCTTTTTCGAATTTGATTTGGACGTATCTCCAAATCCAACCGTTAGATTTCAAATTTCTAACCTTCTTTAGAAAGCTCTTTTCGATACGAACCCAACGGTTCCGGTTTTAGGAGAATCCGACGGTCGGATCTCCCGTAATGTCCGTTCGAAATAAATGGTCGAAATTCGCGAACTGCCGCGACGCGGCGCGTTCTATTCAGGCCATTATATTATATATAATATATATAATATATATTTCGTCGATTTCTATTTAAAACGAATTATATAAATAGTTTTGAATTCGTTTCAAAAACATTTTCAACTTCCATTTCAATTCAAATCAAAATTGAATTCTTCTTTATAAATTCGTTTCAAAATCCATTTCCATTCAATTCAAATTTCAATTCAATTTGAATTTATTTCACTTCGTTTTCAATTCAATTCGAATTCATTTTCAATTCAATTCATTTCGAAATCGTTTTCAATTCAATTCATTTCGAAATCGTTTTCAATTCAATTCATTTCGAAATCGTTTTCAATTCAATTTATTTCGAAATCGTTTTCAATTCAATTCATTTCGAAATCGTTTTCAATTCAATTCATTTCGAAATCGTTCTCAATTCAATTCATTTCGAAATCGTTTTCAATTCAATTCATTTCGAAATCGTTTTCAATTCAATTCATTTCGAAATCGTTTTCAATTCAATTCATTTCAAAATATTCGATTTCGAAATCACGTTTCAATATTCATTTTAAAATGAATAAAATCGATATAAATATCGTTCACGTCAAAATGGCGTCAATCTAATCCTCACGGCTTCACATATTTCTATTTTCAAATATTCTATTTCAAATATTTCTATTTCAAATATTTCTATTTCAAATATTTCTATTTCAAATATTTCTATTTCAAATATTTCTTTTTTTCTCGAAACTGGAATGAGGCCCAATCAATTACCATATAATGTTAATTATATGGATTTTCTACAACACATGTATATATCAACAACGATGAATAATCAACCATCAACCAAAGTGCACTACACTGTATAAGCATCAAATATAGACATTTAACGCTTATAGCAGCTTGTCAATCAATCGATCGACATATTTAATAAATCAGGATGAGTGAACTTCAAATTTCATCCTAACACCCGTGTGGGGTTTCAAACAATCAAACACATATTTTATTTGTGCAGTTAGGCGATGTGTAAAATTTATCGACCCAATCAACGTCATTCAAATAGGTGTACATAAACAAACCGTCTGGTTTGTAAATGAATATTTATTTATTCACATTCACGTTAAAAATTATATTTTTAACGATAACACATTTTATTTTAACATATGAATTTATATTCAGTTCATTCGTTAAATAAAATGCTATTTTTATTTTTCTAACTTATTTTAGAAAATTTCGGCGGCATAACGGCACGATACTCGAAACGGGACAAGGCCTAGCCTTATCCCCGGTCTAGTGAAGGCCCACGCCATTCACACATCAATCAAATCAATTCGTTATGCAAACCACAAACTTTGGAGTAAGGGTCTAACCTAGCCTTACTCCTTCGCCTTATAACGGCGCACGTCTAATCCTAACCAATTTATCGATTCGATTTTTCACACCACAAACCACATTCAAACCAATATCACAATCAATCACCAAACAGTCAAACAAACAAGTCCATGGTCTGTGGACGGGTGTCGGGTGCTACTAAGCACCGTCTGCATCCTAGTATATATATAACTAGAAAAATTAAATTGAAAGGTGAGAAATTCTCACATATTGCTATCCTAGCTCCACAGCACTTCCTTTGCAGAAGTCTTCGTCGTTTCGCCTTTTTGTCACCTTCGTTGCTGCTTTCACTACATATGTAAAAATCGAATTTTTACTTCCAAGTTCAATATATAAAAATCGAATTTTTATTTCAAAGTTCAATATATAAAAATCGAATTTCTATTTCAAAGTTCAATATATAAAAATCGAATTTTTATTTCGCTATTCAATATATAAAAATCGAATTTTTAGTTCGAAGTTCAATATATAAAAATCGAATTTTTACTTCAAAGTTCAATATATAAAAATCATATTTTTATTTCGCTATTCAATATATAAAAATCGAATTTTTAGTTCGAAGTTCAATATATAAAAATCGAATTTTTATTTCAAAGTTCAATATATAAAAATCGAATTTTTACTTCAAAGTTCAATATATAAAAATCGAATTTTTACTTCAAAGTTCAATATATAAAAATTCTATTTTTCTATCGAAGTTCAATATATAAAAATCATATTTTTATTTCGAAGTTCAATATATAAAAATCGAATTTTTACTTCAAAGTTCAATATATAAAAATCATATTTTTTACTTCAAAGTTCAATATATAAAAATCGAATTTTTACTTCAAAGTTCAATATATAAAAATCATATTTTTATTTCGAAGTTCAATATATAAAAATCATATTTTTATTTCGAAGTTCAATATATAAAAATTCTATTTTTCTATCGAAGTTCAATATATAAAAAATCTAGTCTTCGCCTTATAAAAAATCAAGTCTTTGGTATTCAAACCTTTTTCTAAAAATCAGTTTTATTTCTTTATTTACAAATCAGTTTTTATACTTTATAAAATTCAGTTTTATTTCTTTATATTTTAAAACAGTTTCAGTTTTTTTTAAACTTTATTTAATTTATTCAGTTTTTAATTTACTCTTCAAAACAGTTTTTATATTTTATAAAAATGCAGTTTTTTTTTCCTTCTTAAAAATGCAGTTTTTATAACTTAAAATAAAAAAACAGTTTTATAACTTAAAATAAAAAGACAGTATTTAGTTTTAATAAAACTAAATTAAAACTAAATATAAAATAAATAAATAAAAAAAAAAAAAAAGTAAAATGGCTCACCGAGGTGTCGAAGGGGAGGAGGAGGAGTCGGCTGTTTGGGTCTCTCGAGGGTGGCGTCGCGACTGGATTCGACGGGGGGTGGGGCGACTGCTTCGTCGGTGATGTCTCGAGGGGGGGCTTCGAGGTACGGCGGCGATGGTAGGCTCGTCGGCGTCAGGTCTTGAGGGGGGCGGCGGCGCTCCAGGGGGGGCGGCTGTCGATCGGCTTAGGGTTCTTTTTTTTTTTTTTTTTTTTTCTTTTCTGTTTGAATCGAAATGAGAAAGGGGGGGGGGGGCCAGAACAAAGATAAAGGGGGGGGGGGAGGGAAATGTTTTTTTTTTTTTATTTTATTTAATTATTTATTTTAGCAAAGAGTTGACTTTTACATATGACCTCGAAACGAGGCCCACCGCCTGTCGTCCATAGCGTTTCACCCCCATTCCGAACACAATGGGATATGTATCGCAAGCTGATTTGATCGTTACAATCAGTTTCCTTTTGAATTTTCATTTAAATCACTATATTGAATTTTAAACGCACATTTCAAATTACCGGGGTCACATACTAACTAGAAAAATTCCAGAAAAATATTTTCTAGCTTCGTATTGACGATACGGTCTTAACAAAACTAGTTTCGTCGAATTCTGAGACCGTTTGAAAAATGGCCAATTTCCAGTCGATTAAAATCCACTAAAACCGGTCAAACGCGTTTTCCTTTGCCACGCTCACATACTGATTCGGAAAATTATGAAATTTGGAATCTAGCAATAACTTGACTCTGCGGACCCAACAAAACTGGTTTCGTCGGAATCCGAGGTCGTTTGCAAAATGGCTATTTTTAAGGGCTATATATTATATAAAATATATATAAATTCCACAGCGACTATTCTGAATTTTCAACTGGACATATCTTATCATTTCTAAAGTGAAATCTCGGTTTGTCAACTTCATTACAAAGATATAGTTATACAGATTCAAATATTTCTTGTTTCGTTCAATTCTGACTTATATTGAATTCTGTATATTCATTTGAAATTAGAAATCGAATTTTCGAACTACCGCGCCATTTTCAATTCCTTTTATAATTATATATAATTATTTTTATTCTAACGACGACGCGTATAATATATACGTTCGAATTATATTCAAAATAAATTTATTGTCGATATTATTTAAAATAATTCATATTAAATAATCAAAATTCGCTAAAATTGCAAAAATAAAATTTTTAAACTGGCCCAGATTTTACGGGTTGTTACAATATAGTTTTAAATAAATTAAACTTGGATTTAAATTTTAAATGGGCCTTACTATTTTGGATTCAGCCCATCACCGTTAAAACCCAAGGACCAAACCCACGTAGGAAAACCCGAAGTCCCCTTCTTCTTCCCCGACAACTCCTGCTCCTCGTTCACTTAAATTCTGACATTTCTCCCTTCGATTACTTCACCTCCTCTTCACGAAAATTCAAACTAAACATACCACACCACTTCTCTTGCCAAACTCCACCTCTCCGCAACAATCAATCTCAACTCGAGCCCATGTCCCCTGTCGCGACTTCAGGAGTTTTCCGCGCCCAACAGTATTTCGAGCGACTTCTTTCCTGACCGTTGTTGTCCAAACTTCCCACCTGAGTGCGGATTCACACCATAAACTAAGTTACATCCCTTAAATTGTAACAACCCGTAAAATGCGATCCAGTTTGAAAATTTTATTTTGGCAATTTTAGCGAATTTTGATTATTTAAAATAGATTATTTAAAATAAAATCGACGAGAAAATTTATTTTGAATAGAATTAGAACGTATATATTATATACGTCGTCGTTAGAATATATAATATTTATATATAATTATAAATAGAATTGAAAATGGCGCGGTAGTTCGAAAATTCGATTTCTAATTTCAAAAGAATATACAGAATTCAATATAAGTCAGAATTGAACGAAACAAGAAATATTTGAATCTGTATAACTATATCTTTGTAACGAAGTTAACAAACTGAGATTTCATTTTAGAAATGATAAGATATGTCCAGTTTAAAATTAGAAATAGTCGCTGTGGAATTTATATATATTTTTATATATATAAGGCCCTTAAAAATAGTAATTTTGCAAACGACCTCGGATTTCGACGAAACCACTTTTGTTGGGTCCGCAGTGTAAAGTTATTGCTAGATTTCAAATTTCATAATTTTTCGAATCAATATGTGAGCGTGGCAAAAGAAAACGCGTTTGACCAGTTTCTGTTGATTTTAATCGACTGGAAATTGGCCATTTTTCAAACGGTCTCAGAATTTGACGAAACTAGTTTTGTTAGGACCGTATCGTCAATACGAAGCTAGAAAATATTTTTCTGGAATTTTTCTAGTTAGTATGTGGCCCCGGTAATTTGAAATGTACGTTTAAAATTCAATATATTGATTTAAAAGAAAGAACAAAAGGAAACTGATTGTAACGATCAAATCAGCTTGCGATGCATATCCCATTGTGTTCGGAATAGGGGTAAAACGCTATGGAAGACAGGCGGTGGGCCTCGCTTCGAGGTCGTATGTAGAAGTCAACCTTTTTACAAATTAAATAAATAAAAAAATATATATATTATTTAATTTCCTTTTCCCTCCCTTTATCTTCACTGGCCCCCCCCGTTCCCTTTTATTTTCAGAAGGAAAAAAAAAAAAAACAAAAACAAAACCTAAATCGAATCGCCAGAGCCGCCCCCCCCCAACCTCGATCGCCGACGAAGAGCCCCCCCCCTGAAGCGAAGCCGCCGCCCTCACCGTACCCCCCCTCTTCCTCGTACTTCGAACCCCCCCCCTCGAAGCTCGCGAAGACGCAGAGCCACCCCCCCCCCCTCGAAGCTCGCGAAGCAGTCGCCCCACCCCCCGTCGAATCCAGTCGCGACGCCACCCTCGAGAGACCCAAATCGACGAACGCCTCCTCCCCTTCGCATACCACGGTAAGCATTTACTTTATATTTATTTTCATTTTTGTTTTATGATTTCTGATTTATAAAACGATTTAAAATTAATTACTGTATATTTCTTTTAGTTTTGAAAAAAAAACAGAATTTTGTTAAAGAGAATTTAAACCGATTTCTTTTAGTTTTAAAAACAGAATTTTTAAAAGAATTTTAGAAAACAGAATTTTTGAAAAGAAAATTGAAAACTGTTTTTAAAAGAAAACAAAAACTATTTTTAAATGAAATTTAAAACCATTTTTAAAAGAATAGAAATTTAAAACTGCATTTTTAATAAAAGAGAAACAGATTTTTTATAAAAGAGTTTCAAAAACTGTTTTGAAAATAATTTAAAGACGGTTTTGAAAAGAAAATAAAAACTGATTTTTTTTAGTTTAGAAAACTGATTTTTTTTAGTTTAGAAAACTGATTTTTTTTAGATTAGAAAACTGATTTTATAAGAAATAGAAAACTGATTTTATAAAGATTAGAAAACTGATTTTATAAGAAATAGAAAACTGATTTTTTATAAAATTTAAAAACTGAAATGATTTTTATAAAAGTTAAAACCTGTTTTTTTTTTTTTTTTAAAAAAAAAAGAAGAAGTTAAAACTGAAATTTTTAGAAAAGATTTTTAAACTGAATTTTAATTAGATTAGAAAACTGATTTTTTTTAATGATTTTTTAAACTGATTTAAAAAGGAATTTTAAAATTGATTTTATTTTAAAGGTTTGAAAAAAAAGGGTTTAAACTTTAAAATAGAAAAGGCGGAATTTTTATTGAGTAGAAGAAGTAAAAATATGATTTTTATATTTTTAAAGTATTAAAAATATAGTCTTTACTATATAGAAATATTAAAAATAGGATTTTTATATTTTTAAAGTATTAAAAATATAATCTTTATAGGATAGAGAATATAAAAATATCATCTTTGTATGTGTAGCAAAATAAAAATCTGATTTTTATTTTCTATACGTCGAAATAAAATGGTAATTTTTATAGTGATGAAGTCTTTATTTTTATAAAGCGGCGAAAACTTTATTTTTATAAAGGCGAAAACTTTATAGTTTAAAGGGCGAGATCTTTATATATAGAATAACGATGTAAAAATAGAATTTTTATCTATATAATAACGGTGTGAAAATAGAAATTTTATCCATATAGCGTCAAAGTAAAAATGTGATTTTTATATATTGAACTTCGAACTAAAAATTCGATTTTTATATATTGAACTTTGAAATAAACATTCGATTTTTATATATTGAACTTTGAAATAAAAATTCGATTTTTATATACTGAATAGCGAAGTAAAAATTCGATTTTTACATATGTAGTGGCTACGGGCAACGAAGATGACGAAGATGCGATAGCGATGAAGTTTTCTATCAGTGAAGTGCCGTGGAGCTAGGATAGCTATAGGTGAGAATTTCTCACCTTTCAATTTCTTTTCTAATTATATATATATACTAGGATGCAGACGGTGCTTAGTAGCACCCGACACAATCGTCCACAGACCATGGACTTGTTTGTTTGGTTGCATAGATTAGTTGAATTATTTGTTTGAATTGAATTGTTTGGTGAGACGAAATTGAAGTGATTTATGTGTGAATGGCGTGGGCCTTCACTAGACCGGGGATAAGGCTAGGCCTTGTCCCGTTTCTAGTATCGTGCCGTTATGCCGTCGAAATTTTCTAAAATATGTTAGAAAAATAAAAATATCATTTTATTTAAAGAATGAACTGAATAGAAATTCATATGTTGAAATAAAATGTTTTATCGTTAAAAATATAATTTTCAACGTGAATGTGAATAAATAAATATTCATTTACAAACCAGACGGTTTGTTTATGTACACCTATTTGAAGGACATTGATTGGGACGATAAATTTTACACATCGCCCAACTGCACGAATAAAATATTTGTTTGATTGTTTGAAACCCCACACGGGTGTTGGGATGAAATTTGAAGTTCACTCATCCTGATTGATTAAATATGTCGATCGATTGATTGACAGGCTGTTATAAGCGTTGAATATCTATATTTGATGCTTATACAGTGTAGTGCACTTTGGTTGATGGTTGATTATTTTTCAATGCTATTATATACATGTGTTGTATGGAAAATCCATATAATTAACATTATATGGTAATTGATTGGGCCTCATTCCAGTATTTGAAAAAGAAATATTTGAAAAAGAAATATTTGAAATAGAATATTTGAAAATAAAGGAATATGTGAAGCCGTGTTGATTAGATTGACGCCATTTTGACGTGAACGATATTTATATCGATTTTAAAACGATTTCGAAATGAATTGAATTGAAAACGATTTCGAAATGAATTGAATTGAAAACGATTTCGAAATGAATTGAATTGAAAACGATTTCGAAATGAATTGAATTGAAAACGATTTCGAAATGAATTGAATTGAAAACGAATTGAAATGAATTCAAATTGAATTGAAATTTGAATTGAATAGAAATGAATTTTGAAACGAATTTATAAAGAAGAATTCAATTTTGATTTGAATTGAAAAGGAAGTTGAAATTGCTTTTGAAACGAATTTAAAACTATTTATAAAATTCGTTTTAAATAGAATCGACGAAATATATATTATATATATAATATAATGGCCTGAATAGAACGCGCCGCGCCGCGGCAGTTCGTAAATTTCGACCATTTATTTCAAACGGACATTACGGGAGATCCGACCGTCGGATTCTCCTAAAACCGGAACCGTTGGGTTCGTATCGAAAAGAGCTTTCTAACGAATGTTAGAAATTTGAAATCTAACGGTTGGATTTGGAGATACGTCCAAATCAAATTCGAAAAAGGTCGCTGTAAGTGCAGTTCGATGGCCGTTGTTGGAAATCGACTGTACGGGCCTTGATAAAATTATTAAAAATAGTAATAATTTGTGTAAAATCATAAGAAATGATTTGTGAAAGTTTGGGATGAAAAACTCCATATTTGAAAAGATAAAAATAGATTTTTATCGAAATGAACTAGTTTTGAACTAGAATTATAATTCTATTTATTTTTAAATAAATAAATTGAATTTGAAATGGTTTTGAAAATAACCAAAATTTCCAATGATTGCATTGGAGTGGATTTGAATCGAAATTGTCTTCGGAATATTTCGATGTTGGAATTCGTGATTATACAGGTGTTGTTATGGAAATTTGAAAGATATATATTTATATCGTTATTTCCAATACGACATTTGTTAGTCGTAGAATTCGATATTGAATATAAGCCGATATATTTTCTATTCAGAGCCTTGTATTGAATATCGAATGTGATTTGGGTTTGTCGTGAATGGTGTCTTCACTAACACTGTTCTTGAACCCAGTTGAGAAAAGATTAAATCTTTTTATTTAGATTTAATGAAGTGTACCAATTAAATGATATTTAATTGGAATTGAATTGGTATTGATTTTTGGGTTTATCGTGAACAGTGTTTTAAATAACACTTGTTCTTTAACCCGATAATTAATGGAATGGGATTTTGGGTTTATCGTGAATCGTGTTTTAAATGACACTGATTCTTTAACCCAGATAATGATTAAAACTAAGTGGAGTTTTAATGAATCTTTAATTAGATTGAAAAGATCGAGAATGGAGTATAACCAGTTTTGCTCCAGGCGATAGTTAAATCTTTAATTAGATTTGAACGTGAAATTTAGAAACTAACTGTCGGTTAGCCAAGCAGAATGGTTTTCTGGATATTGATCTGATGTTGGTTTCGGCCTTCGGGGTTAATATTTGGGGAATTATTCTCTTGATTAATTTACGGTTAGTGACTAATGAATTGGAATGAGGCGTATGTTGTGTTTGTGTAACACTTATTTAAAATATACGCGAGTTATTCGGAAAGACCGGGTTTATCCCATTCTGAATAACTGATACGACGATAAGTCGAAGATGAAGACGATGGTCGAAGACCGGAGGTCTTCACGTCGTTTGGGTGATAACTGATGATCTTGATTGGGTTGTACACCCAAGAAGATGGAAACAGTTTGTGATCGTCCAGACGTACTTGGAGATCGATGGATATGCGGGGTACTAGGTGCCTCCGGTTTCGTTCAGACCCAGAACGGACTTGTAAATGGACTGTGTGTCTGACATCGGATTTCATTCTGTGTGACTGATATCGGTTGCATGGGATGGTTTGCCTGTGTGGCATGCTAAGATGCAAATGATCAAGGCTTCTGTTGAAAAGCAAAGTCTTGTGGGGATGATCAAAGCACGGCCTTTGTGGCGTAGCTTTGTGTAACGTTTACTTCGCGAGTTTCACACCCGGTATGAACCAAAAACGGGAGAGGACCTCAGGGAGGACATGCGTTTCTTTCTAGCTAGAAGTGGCGTCAGTGGTTTTACACGCCCTGACGAGTTTGACTTATGTGGTTGTTGCTGTTGCGAGGCGCCTCGGATTGATCGGTCGTTCTCGAACCGATGGAGTCATTCGTTGGCTCATTTACGCCCCATAGGGCGGAGAGACGTATTGTTCAGGCACTATAATCCACTCCGTGTGGACCGGCCCTGTCGCTCCAAGGGGCAGTTGCGGCTGTTCCGGAGACATGGGCTAGATTGTCTCGAAGACGGTAAGGACGATCCCTGGCCTCGGTTCATAGAAGGAAATCCAATTTCCAAATACGTGACATTTGCGGTTTTAGTTGCAAACCTATATATGGCGACATGATATATGGTACCCATGCCGCCTATGATTGATACTTATGATTAGAAGTGTTTTATACACTATGCACTTATAATAGTATCAAATGATTTGTTTTAAACGTATCAAGCATTCTTTGGCTGTTATAAGGGAAAACCCTATCCCCCGGCTTGCGTTGCATTGTGTGATAGGACCTGGGTCTTATAACAGCTTCATTTTTGTTTATTTAGCATTGCGCTGTTTGTTTTATGCACTGGTATTCTTGGGAGGAAACCCGTTCCGTGTTATACGGCGTGGTCCCTTGATTTACCTAACTTTGAAAATAAAGATTAATAACTGTTTTAGTTCTCACACCAGTCCCATGACTGACCTGGAGTTTATTGTTTTAACCTAAACTCTGGGTGCCCCTATTTTGACACGGGCAGCTAGTAGTTTTGGTTTTGCAGATTATATTCACAGGATCCTGGTTTACAGCTGGAACGATATCCGGAAAGCTTTGTATCCGTATATCTCCTTCTAGTTGTGTATTGTATTACTTTCCGCTGCTATGTATTTAAATGTAATTTAAATCTCTGATATTTCTGTGTAATATTCATTTATACTCCGTATATTCTTGTAATCTGATGCATTGTTGTAATATACAATGAAATGTTCTTCTGTATGCGTTCTGCTGTGGCTTGTTCTCAAACGATAGGGCGTTTCGAACGGCCTGGGTCGGTTTAGCGACTGGTTCGGACCGAGCGAAATTCCTTGTCGTCACAGTTGGTATCAGAGCTTTGGTTTACAAAGCTCAGAGAACAAGACACATTAGAACCATACGAAAGAATTCATCAGATATTGGATTAGTAAAATCCAATGGGAATGACTCGTTAGAGATGGGATCAGTAGTATCCTAGAACGAGTGTGAAGAGTAAATTTTTAAAGTGAAAACAAATTTTTGTTTTGAAAATTTAAATCAATTATTCGTATTTGATTATCTATTTATATTGAGTTGGACAGTCCAGTATATAAAGATTTTGCATATACGCCTTGCAAACGTGTATTTGAAATTTTAATATACTGGATAGATATAGAATCACATTCTAGACACCCGGAGATGGTTCTGATGATTGATCGATCATCATCAGAATCTATGTTCGTGTTTTGAAGATGTGATATTTATATATTTCCTATTGATTGGTGTGAGAACCAAAATTAGATAGGGCTTATTGTTGTGATTTGGCATCAAAAATCTGATTTTTGTATATGTATCAAAATTATGAATTTGAAGCTCTAATTCACTAATTGATTGATGTTTGTGTAGTTTGTTTGTTTGTTTGATAATTTAGTGCCATTATGCCTAATGTGATCGAATAATGAATTGTATTGAAATTTGGTTGCGTTTGCTAGCATATACATATATATCGTTGAACAGGTCATAGCAAGGAGGCTAGAGCAGAGAATAAAATTTGTTTGCCCGACAAATAGGTACATGTTTATTACATAATTTCCTGTTTTGTTTGGGTGATGATGATTTTGTGAGCCTATTGGCTAGCCGCTTGGCTTTTTCTTTTTCTTTTTGAGATCTGAAGGACCGGGGAAGCTATTTGAAATTCCCCGATGCTCCCGGTGCAGGGGAGGTTATGGCGAAATTTTTCGAAAATTTAGGGTGTTAGCCAAATTTTTGAAGTTTTGAAAATTCTCAGAAACTAAAGAGTTGGAGAATGGAAGCCAGATCGAGCGTAGTGTTGAATAATCAAACCACTTTCGACTTTGTTCCTTTTCGGGGACGAAAAGTTTTAAGTAGGGGAGATTGTAACAACCCGTAAAATGCGATCCAGTTTGAAAATTTTATTTTGGCAATTTTAGCGAATTTTGATTATTTAAAATAGATTATTTAAAATAAAATCGACGAGAAAATTTATTTTGAATAGAATTAGAACGTATATATTATATACGTCGTCGTTAGAATATATAATATTTATATATAATTATAAATAGAATTGAAAATGGCGCGGTAGTTCGAAAATTCGATTTCTAATTTCAAAAGAATATACAGAATTCAATATAAGTCAGAATTGAACGAAACAAGAAATATTTGAATCTGTATAACTATATCTTTGTAACGAAGTTAACAAACTGAGATTTCATTTTAGAAATGATAAGATATGTCCAGTTTAAAATTAGAAATAGTCGCTGTGGAATTTATATATATTTTTATATATATAAGGCCCTTAAAAATAGTAATTTTGCAAACGACCTCGGATTTCGACGAAACCACTTTTGTTGGGTCCGCAGTGTAAAGTTATTGCTAGATTTCAAATTTCATAATTTTTCGAATCAATATGTGAGCGTGGCAAAAGAAAACGCGTTTGACCAGTTTCTGTTGATTTTAATCGACTGGAAATTGGCCATTTTTCAAACGGTCTCAGAATTTGACGAAACTAGTTTTGTTAGGACCGTATCGTCAATACGAAGCTAGAAAATATTTTTCTGGAATTTTTCTAGTTAGTATGTGGCCCCGGTAATTTGAAATGTACGTTTAAAATTCAATATATTGATTTAAAAGAAAGAACAAAAGGAAACTGATTGTAACGATCAAATCAGCTTGCGATGCATATCCCATTGTGTTCGGAATAGGGGTAAAACGCTATGGAAGACAGGCGGTGGGCCTCGCTTCGAGGTCGTATGTAGAAGTCAACCTTTTTACAAATTAAATAAATAAAAAAATATATATATTATTTAATTTCCTTTTCCCTCCCTTTATCTTCACTGGCCCCCCCCCGTTCCCTTTTATTTTCAGAAGGAAAAAAAAAAAAAACAAAAACAAAACCTAAATCGAATCGCCAGAGCCGCCCCCCCCCAACCTCGATCGCCGACGAAGAGCCCCCCCCTGAAGCGAAGCCGCCGCCCTCACCGTACCCCCCCTCTTCCTCGTACTTCGAACCCCCCCCCTCGAAGCTCGCGAAGACGCAGAGCCACCCCCCCCCCCCTCGAAGCTCGCGAAGCAGTCGCCCCACCCCCCGTCGAATCCAGTCGCGACGCCACCCTCGAGAGACCCAAATCGACGAACGCCTCCTCCCCTTCGCATACCACGGTAAGCATTTACTTTATATTTATTTTCATTTTTGTTTTATGATTTCTGATTTATAAAACGATTTAAAATTAATTACTGTATATTTCTTTTAGTTTTGAAAAAAAAACAGAATTTTGTTAAAGAGAATTTAAACCGATTTCTTTTAGTTTTAAAAACAGAATTTTTAAAAGAATTTTAGAAAACAGAATTTTTGAAAAGAAAATTGAAAACTGTTTTTAAAAGAAAACAAAAACTATTTTTAAATGAAATTTAAAACCATTTTTAAAAGAATAGAAATTTAAAACTGCATTTTTAATAAAAGAGAAACAGATTTTTTATAAAAGAGTTTCAAAAACTGTTTTGAAAATAATTTAAAGACGGTTTTGAAAAGAAAATAAAAACTGATTTTTTTTAGTTTAGAAAACTGATTTTTTTTAGTTTAGAAAACTGATTTTTTTTAGATTAGAAAACTGATTTTATAAGAAATAGAAAACTGATTTTATAAAGATTAGAAAACTGATTTTATAAGAAATAGAAAACTGATTTTTTATAAAATTTAAAAACTGAAATGATTTTTATAAAAGTTAAAACCTGTTTTTTTTTTTTTTTTTAAAAAAAAAAGAAGAAGTTAAAACTGAAATTTTTAGAAAAGATTTTTAAACTGAATTTTAATTAGATTAGAAAACTGATTTTTTTTAATGATTTTTTAAACTGATTTAAAAAGGAATTTTAAAATTGATTTTATTTTAAAGGTTTGAAAAAAAAGGGTTTAAACTTTAAAATAGAAAAGGCGGAATTTTTATTGAGTAGAAGAAGTAAAAATATGATTTTTATATTTTTAAAGTATTAAAAATATAGTCTTTACTATATAGAAATATTAAAAATAGGATTTTTATATTTTTAAAGTATTAAAAATATAATCTTTATAGGATAGAGAATATAAAAATATCATCTTTGTATGTGTAGCAAAATAAAAATCTGATTTTTATTTTCTATACGTCGAAATAAAATGGTAATTTTTATAGTGATGAAGTCTTTATTTTTATAAAGCGGCGAAAACTTTATTTTTATAAAGGCGAAAACTTTATAGTTTAAAGGGCGAGATCTTTATATATAGAATAACGATGTAAAAATAGAATTTTTATCTATATAATAACGGTGTGAAAATAGAAATTTTATCCATATAGCGTCAAAGTAAAAATGTGATTTTTATATATTGAACTTCGAACTAAAAATTCGATTTTTATATATTGAACTTTGAAATAAACATTCGATTTTTATATATTGAACTTTGAAATAAAAATTCGATTTTTATATACTGAATAGCGAAGTAAAAATTCGATTTTTACATATGTAGTGGCTACGGGCAACGAAGATGACGAAGATGCGATAGCGATGAAGTTTTCTATCAGTGAAGTGCCGTGGAGCTAGGATAGCTATAGGTGAGAATTTCTCACCTTTCAATTTCTTTTCTAATTATATATATATACTAGGATGCAGACGGTGCTTAGTAGCACCCGACACAATCGTCCACAGACCATGGACTTGTTTGTTTGGTTGCATAGATTAGTTGAATTATTTGTTTGAATTGAATTGTTTGGTGAGACGAAATTGAAGTGATTTATGTGTGAATGGCGTGGGCCTTCACTAGACCGGGGATAAGGCTAGGCCTTGTCCCGTTTCTAGTATCGTGCCGTTATGCCGTCGAAATTTTCTAAAATATGTTAGAAAAATAAAAATATCATTTTATTTAAAGAATGAACTGAATAGAAATTCATATGTTGAAATAAAATGTTTTATCGTTAAAAATATAATTTTCAACGTGAATGTGAATAAATAAATATTCATTTACAAACCAGACGGTTTGTTTATGTACACCTATTTGAAGGACATTGATTGGGACGATAAATTTTACACATCGCCCAACTGCACGAATAAAATATTTGTTTGATTGTTTGAAACCCCACACGGGTGTTGGGATGAAATTTGAAGTTCACTCATCCTGATTGATTAAATATGTCGATCGATTGATTGACAGGCTGTTATAAGCGTTGAATATCTATATTTGATGCTTATACAGTGTAGTGCACTTTGGTTGATGGTTGATTATTTTTCAATGCTATTATATACATGTGTTGTATGGAAAATCCATATAATTAACATTATATGGTAATTGATTGGGCCTCATTCCAGTATTTGAAAAAGAAATATTTGAAAAAGAAATATTTGAAATAGAATATTTGAAAATAAAGGAATATGTGAAGCCGTGTTGATTAGATTGACGCCATTTTGACGTGAACGATATTTATATCGATTTTAAAACGATTTCGAAATGAATTCGATTTCGAAATGAATTGAATTGAAAACGATTTCGAAATGAATTGAATTGAAAACGATTTCGAAATGAATTGAATTGAAAACGATTTCGAAATGAATTGAATTGAAAACGAATTGAAATGAATTCAAATTGAATTGAAATTTGAATTGAATAGAAATGAATTTTGAAACGAATTTATAAAGAAGAATTCAATTTTGATTTGAATTGAAAAGGAAGTTGAAATTGCTTTTGAAACGAATTTAAAACTATTTATAAAATTCGTTTTAAATAGAATCGACGAAATATATATTATATATATAATATAATGGCCTGAATAGAACGCGCCGCGCCGCGGCAGTTCGTAAATTTCGACCATTTATTTCAAACGGACATTACGGGAGATCCGACCGTCGGATTCTCCTAAAACCGGAACCGTTGGGTTCGTATCGAAAAGAGCTTTCTAACGAATGTTAGAAATTTGAAATCTAACGGTTGGATTTGGAGATACGTCCAAATCAAATTCGAAAAAGGTCGCTGTAAGTGCAGTTCGATGGCCGTTGTTGGAAATCGACTGTACGGGCCTTGATAAAATTATTAAAAATAGTAATAATTTGTGTAAAATCATAAGAAATGATTTGTGAAAGTTTGGGATGAAAAACTCCATATTTGAAAAGATAAAAATAGATTTTTATCGAAATGAACTAGTTTTGAACTAGAATTATAATTCTATTTATTTTTAAATAAATAAATTGAATTTGAAATGGTTTTGAAAATAACCAAAATTTCCAATGATTGCATTGGAGTGGATTTGAATCGAAATTGTCTTCGGAATATTTCGATGTTGGAATTCGTGATTATACAGGTGTTGTTATGGAAATTTGAAAGATATATATTTATATCGTTATTTCCAATACGACATTTGTTAGTCGTAGAATTCGATATTGAATATAAGCCGATATATTTTCTATTCAGAGCCTTGTATTGAATATCGAATGTGATTTGGGTTTGTCGTGAATGGTGTCTTCACTAACACTGTTCTTGAACCCAGTTGAGAAAAGATTAAATCTTTTTATTTAGATTTAATGAAGTGTACCAATTAAATGATATTTAATTGGAATTGAATTGGTATTGATTTTTGGGTTTATCGTGAACAGTGTTTTAAATAACACTTGTTCTTTAACCCGATAATTAATGGAATGGGATTTTGGGTTTATCGTGAATCGTGTTTTAAATGACACTGATTCTTTAACCCAGATAATGATTAAAACTAAGTGGAGTTTTAATGAATCTTTAATTAGATTGAAAAGATCGAGAATGGAGTATAACCAGTTTTGCTCCAGGCGATAGTTAAATCTTTAATTAGATTTGAACGTGAAATTTAGAAACTAACTGTCGGTTAGCCAAGCAGAATGGTTTTCTGGATATTGATCTGATGTTGGTTTCGGCCTTCGGGGTTAATATTTGGGGAATTATTCTCTTGATTAATTTACGGTTAGTGACTAATGAATTGGAATGAGGCGTATGTTGTGTTTGTGTAACACTTATTTAAAATATACGCGAGTTATTCGGAAAGACCGGGTTTATCCCATTCTGAATAACTGATACGACGATAAGTCGAAGATGAAGACGATGGTCGAAGACCGGAGGTCTTCACGTCGTTTGGGTGATAACTGATGATCTTGATTGGGCTGTACACCCAAGAAGATGGAAACAGTTTGTGATCGTCCAGACGTACTTGGAGATCGATGGATATGCGGGGTACTAGGTGCCTCCGGTTTCGTTCAGACCCAGAACGGACTTGTAAATGGACTGTGTGTCTGACATCGGATTTCATTCTGTGTGACTGATATCGGTTGCATGGGATGGTTTGCCTGTGTGGCATGCTAAGATGCAAATGATCAAGGCTTCTGTTGAAAAGCAAAGTCTTGTGGGGATGATCAAAGCACGGCCTTTGTGGCGTAGCTTTGTGTAACGTTTACTTCGCGAGTTTCACACCCGGTATGAACCAAAAACGGGAGAGGACCTCAGGGAGGACATGCGTTTCTTTCTAGCTAGAAGTGGCGTCAGTGGTTTTACACGCCCTGACGAGTTTGACTTATGTGGTTGTTGCTGTTGCGAGGCGCCTCGGATTGATCGGTCGTTCTCGAACCGATGGAGTCATTCGTTGGCTCATTTACGCCCCATAGGGCGGAGAGACGTATTGTTCAGGCACTATAATCCACTCCGTGTGGACCGGCCCTGTCGCTCCAAGGGGCAGTTGCGGCTGTTCCGGAGACATGGGCTAGATTGTCTCGAAGACGGTAAGGACGATCCCTGGCCTCGGTTCATAGAAGGAAATCCAATTTCCAAATACGTGACATTTGCGGTTTTAGTTGCAAACCTATATATGGCGACATGATATATGGTACCCATGCCGCCTATGATTGATACTTATGATTAGAAGTGTTTTATACACTATGCACTTATAATAGTATCAAATGATTTGTTTTAAACGTATCAAGCATTCTTTGGCTGTTATAAGGGAAAACCCTATCCCCCGGCTTGCGTTGCATTGTGTGATAGGACCTGGGTCTTATAACAGCTTCATTTTTGTTTATTTAGCATTGCGCTGTTTGTTTTATGCACTGGTATTCTTGGGAGGAAACCCGTTCCGTGTTATACGGCGTGGTCCCTTGATTTACCTAACTTTGAAAATAAAGATTAATAACTGTTTTAGTTCTCACACCAGTCCCATGACTGACCTGGAGTTTATTGTTTTAACCTAAACTCTGGGTGCCCCTATTTTGACACGGGCAGCTAGTAGTTTTGGTTTTGCAGATTATATTCACAGGATCCTGGTTTACAGCTGGAACGATATCCGGAAAGCTTTGTATCCGTATATCTCCTTCTAGTTGTGTATTGTATTACTTTCCGCTGCTATGTATTTAAATGTAATTTAAATCTCTGATATTTCTGTGTAATATTCATTTATACTCCGTATATTCTTGTAATCTGATGCATTGTTGTAATATACAATGAAATGTTCTTCTGTATGCGTTCTGCTGTGGCTTGTTCTCAAACGATAGGGCGTTTCGAACGGCCTGGGTCGGTTTAGCGACTGGTTCGGACCGAGCGAAATTCCTTGTCGTCACATAAATCCTCAATTGATTCATCGTATTGTCGCATTCATGAACCCTAGAACACCGATACCTCACTGGAAAATAATCAGCGAACAAAAACATATGTCGCACCCTCCTATTTGTGTACTAGATTGAAGAGACATGGAAAAAATGGTGCAAAGAGTTAACTCTGGAAATTTATAGAAGTTGTTTTGTATTTCTTCTTGATTTATGAAAGTTGCGATAAACATTTTCCTGGAACAAAAGTTACGGCGGAATAAATGTTGACCTGCGGAATGAGATTTAGGTTTAGAAGGATGTTAAGGTTATTTATAGGTGGATTATATAATATTATATTTGATTATAATATTTGTTTTTACTCCTACGCTGTCTGTATTTGTCTCTAAAAATTCGTGTGATCACACACGATACCTAAAAATCACGAAACTGGACATGCAACTACAGTTCGACATTGCGGACCCAACGAAACTGGTTTCGTCGAATTCCGACTTCGTTTGCTCACACAACGTATTTTTAAAGGTCAATTTATCGACTGTTTTACACATTAAAAATCCGTACAACCACATACTGACTCTAAAAATCGCGGAACTTGGAATCTAGCAATAATTTGATGTTGCGGATCCAACAAAACTAGTTCCGTCGAATTCCGACTTCGTTTGCAAAAGTGTCCATTTTTTAAGCTCTGAATGACCTATTTAAATATATAAATATATTTAAATATAATTAAATATTTATAAATAAATATTATCGTATATATTCACAGTGGAATACCATACAACTCTACTGGGATTTATAACTTGATATTTCAAATCCCGATTAAATCGGTATTCGATTTAAAATGAAATTCCTTTAAATAATTCCTTTATAAATTATAAAGGAATTCCACAACGACTTTTCTAAAATTTGATTTGGACATAAATCAAAATCTACACGACAAAATCTCGATTTTTCTCTTCCACTAGAAAGATATACTCCACCAGCTCCGAACGTTTCTTGTTTCACAGAAATCCGGCTTAAAACAAATCCTGTTCATTCAGTTGAAGTTCAAATCGCCAAACTACGAACTGCAGCGCTATTTCAAGCTCAATTTTTATTATAATATAATTATACGTTCAAACTGACGTTCAAATAATATATTCGTTATTCTAATTCAATTCTAAACTGAATTAAATATCACCGATGATCCAGTTCACACCATATCGCCATTTCCGCCAATTCTGATTATTTCAGAATTAAATATATTATTTAATTATTATTTTAATTAAATATTCCCAGTTATTTAATTAAACGACCATTTAATCTCTTGATCACCTTTTAAATAATTAAATTAATTAATTATTATATCCCTGAAAATGCGGGTCATTACATTCTTCCCCACTTAAAATAATTTCTTCCTCGAAATTGCTAAGGTAGAGGACGACCCTATCGACTGGTTAGAACATATTTGTTCACTTCTTAACTTCAGTTTCAACTGAACCAATTTAATTTCAATTAAAAATTTATTTAATTCTTATCAACGAAAATTTCCAAAAATCCTGAAAATTTTGTAACGCCTTAACTCTTCGAAAAATTTCGCCAGCACCTCCTTTGTACTTGTAACGACACGGATTTCGCCCGGACCTAATCAATCGCTAAACCGACCAAGACCGTTCGATTCCCACATACGCTAACTCTGGGTATACAACACATCAGAACAAATAACAGAAGACTTCTATAAACATCATAATAATGTTACATCAGAGTACAGAATATCAGAGTATATCGAAATAATACACAATGGAAGATAAATTTACATAAATGTAATACAATGCACAGCGGAAATATAAACTACACAGCGGAAGACTGTAAATGTCTGGACATAGCTTAAAGCTTCAATCCAGAATCCTGCTCAATACATCTGCAAAATAAAACTACTCGACTGCCCGTGTGGAAAATAGGGGCACCCGAGTTCGCAAGGGAAAAGCAAACTACAGGTCAGTCATGGGACTGGTGTGAGAAACTCTAACAGTTATAATTAACTTATTTACTAATGTGGCATATCACGGGACCACGCCGTTAACGCGGAACGGGTTTACCCCCATGAATACCAGTGTATAAACAATAATCAATATAGATATATGGATCTACTATGCATCAATCAACATGCAATATCCCAATCTACCCATTTAGATTAATCATCACACTTAGATTTTCCAAATCCAATTCAATTTACAGAAATTATTCCTTTGGATTATATTCCCAATTTCTTATTTCAAATCGTTTGAAATACATATCTAACTTTCTATATCAAAGTAGATTTCACTTCGGGATCTCAAACCAAAACGTCTGGAAATATGAATTCCAAAACATAACAATGCATACAAACAAGTATGCAACCAAATATCGTACTCCCCATCGACAAGGCAAAGGGTACGCACCTCGCAACTCGATATATAAATGTGCACCTACCCCACATAGGAGTAGGCTACACCGATGATGCACCTCCCACACATGGAGAGCATACACCGCCCTCTCACCCATACTTTTAGTCTCAGGGTTACCCGACTCTTTAGCCACATACTAAATCATTTCATATCCCGAAGTAGGGAAAATCATTTCACAACGTAATAATCACAAGTACTTTCAAAATATAGTACTTCACATCAGTAATTCACTCATATGATCAGTCACTATTAATCACATAACCTTTGAGCTCGTACGTCTCAAAGAAGGGTGTTAAGCAAGAGAATAAATTCTCCGCCACCAAATAGATACATCATCAATAGCAACTAATCGAATATGCGATGAACCACAATGTAACATATAATACATTTCTAAATCATTTTAGAA
Source organism: Allium sativum (assembly GCA_030737875.1). NCBI lineage: Eukaryota > Viridiplantae > Streptophyta > Magnoliopsida > Asparagales > Amaryllidaceae > Allium > Allium sativum. Next base: position 201,197,289 of record CM060918.1, on the reverse strand, counting down.
ATCATCGGGGTTTGGGCCTCGAAATCCTTTCTGTTTTATAAAACATTTTTATAAAACATTCCCTGTCCAAAATCGGGAATACATTTCTTTTGACTTAAGAAAAATATCATTTCACAATCATTCATTAAATTTGAAATGGACACAACATCGCTAAACACCTTATCGTCAAATCGTGAAGTGTTTCACAAGGCGTTAGCACATAGATATTTTCAACCCAACCCAATGCTAAATGTAAAAGCATATTCTGCTCATAAACTGGTCGAGCACAATCCAAACAATCAATCAATCCAATTTGACATTAAATAGAAGGGTTTTGAATAGAGATAGTATCGACTTATATTCAACATCAAATCCTGAAACCAACAGATATCATATCGGGAATAATGATATTGATATCTTCCAAATTTCCATCACAATATCTGTATAATCACGGAATCCAATATCGAAAATATCCAAAGATAATTTCAATTTAAATCTAATCCAATTTATTTATTTATAACCAATGGATTATTTTTATAGTTAATAACTAGTTCATTTCGATAAAAATATATTTTTATCTTTTCAAATATGGAGTTTTTCATCCCAATTCTTCACAAATCATTTCTTATGATTTTACACAAATTATCGATATTTTTATTAATTTTATCAAGTCCCATACAGTCGATTTCCATCAACGGTCATCGAACTGCACTTACAGCGACCTTTTCCAAATTTGATTTGGACATAATTCCAAATCCAACCGCTAGATTTCAAATTTCTAATATTCGTTAGAAAGCTCTTTTCGATACGAACCCAATGATTTCGATTTCAGGAGAATCCGACGATCGGATCTCCCGTAATGTCCGTTCGAAGTTAATGGTCGAAATTCACGAATTGCTGCGGCGCGGCGCGTTCTATTCAGGTCATTATATTATATATAATATATATTTCGTCGATTTCCATTTAAAACAAATTTTATAAATCGTTTTAAATTCGTTTCAAAAACAATTTCAACTTCCATTTCAATTCCAATTCGATTTCAATTCGAATTCATTTTCTATTCTATTCAATTCGAATTCATTTTCTATTCTATTCAATTCGAATTCATTTTCTATTCTATTCAATTTTATACGGTGTATATATATTTGTTAAAAATTATATTTTTAACAATCAAATCATTTTCACGTTTCATATATATGTATATATGTATATATATATCGTTTTCATTTTCAATATATATATACGATATTTTCACTTTCAATATATACGATATTTTCACTTTCAATATATACGATATTTTCACTTTCAATATATACGATATTTTCACTTTTCATATATACGATATTTTCACTTTCAATATATACGATATTTTCACTTTCAATATATATATTATTTTATTATCAATTTCACATCAACATCACAAACAATTTTCACATCACATCAATCAAACAAACAAGCCATCCATGGTCTGTGGATGACGGGTGTCGGGTGCTACTAAACACCGTCTACATCCTAGTATATATTATAATATAACTAGAAAAAGAAAATTTAAAAGGTGAGAAGTTCTCACCGATAGCTATTCCAACTCCACGACACTTCATTAGTAGAAATCTTCATCGTTCCCACCTTTTTGTCATCTTCGTTGCCCGTATTCTCTACATATGTAAAAATCGAATTTTTACTTTGCTATTCAATATATAAAAATCGAATTTTTACTTTGCTATTCAATATATAAAAATCGAATTTTTACTTCGCTATTCAATATATAAAAATCGAATTTTTACTTCGCTATTCAATATATAAAAATCGAATTTTTACTTCGCTATTCAATATATAAAAATCCTATTTTTACATCACTATTTTCTATATAAAGATTTCGCCTTTGCAAATTCATCACCATAAAAATCACATTTTTATTTTGCTACATATATAAAAATGATATTTTTTCCTAATTAAAAATCGTATTCTTCTTCTATGAAAAATCATATTTTTATTCCACCAAATCATATATTTTTAACCTATATAAAAAGGTTTATTTGCTACGATATATATCGAATCTTTTGTCACTAAAAATCCGTTTTGAAAATCAAATAAAAATCAGTTCTGAAAATCAATTAAAATCAGTTTTAAAATCAAGATATTTATATTTTTCAAAAAATATTATTGCTTATTTCAGTTAAAAAAAGAATGAACATTTTGATTTCAGGTTTAAAAACAGTTCGATTTCAATAAAAGAGAAAAGAAAAAAAACTTACTGTTACACCATCAGTTTCACTGGAACCCCTCGCCGGAAACAAGGCGCCGCCGCCACTACTCTGGTCGTCGCGCCTCCGATCAGACAGGCCCTCCTGAAAGCCCTCAATGCCACGCACCACCCAGACCCCACCTTGACCAACTCGAGCCCCCCTCCGTCCCCAAATCAGCACGAAGCGGCGGACTGTTGAGCCGCAATTTCTGACCCAATTCCACACGAAAATCGACATAACTAGGATGGATTCAAAGAGGGCAGAGCACTCTATAATTTTCGCTTTGGATTGACGTTTTAATTTGGCTTAGATTGGAAGAATTTGAGGATGGAAGACATGAACAAATTCCGCCGTCGATATCTCCCTGGAGGCGGAAAAGAAAAGGTTGACCGCATTTTAAATTTGACCAACCTTCTAGGGTTTATATATAAAATAATTAATATTATTTAATCCTGTTTGATGTTGACTTTTCATTCTAACACCAAACAAGACCCAACGACTGTTGTCCCTAGCTAAATACCCCCATTCCGAACACAATGGGATATGTTTCGTAGGCTCATTAGACTGTTTCAGTCAGTTTTTCCTTCAAATTAAAATATAAAACATTCAATATTCGATTTGAACGTACATTTTAATTTACCGGGGCCACATACTAACTCGAAAAATTCCAGAAAAATATTTTCTAGCTTCCTATTGACGATACGGTCCTAACAAAACTAATTTCATCGAATTCTGAGACCGTTTGAAAAATGGCCATTTTCCAGTTCGATTAAAATCAATTGAAACTGGTCAAACGCGTTTTCCTTTACCACGCTCACATATTGATTCAAAAAATTATGAAATTTGAAACCTAGCAATAACTTGACATCACGGATCCAACAAAAGTGGTTTCATCGAAATCCGAGGTCGTTTGCAAAATGTCTATTTTTAAGGGCCTGAATTCCATAGCGACTATTCAGAATTTTCAACTGGACATATCTTTTGATTCCCGCAATGAAATTTCAATTTTTCGGATTCGTTGGAAAGATACTCTCAATTAGATCCTATTATTTTTGGTTTCATTAAAATCCGGATTATTTTGCACCCGGTACATTCATTTGAAGTTTGAAATCGAATTATCGAACTACCGCGCCATTTTCAATTCCTTTTATAATTTAAAATAAATATTTATATTCTAACGACGATCTATATAAATATATACGTTCTAAATATATTCAAAATAAATTTCTCGTCGATATTATTTAAATTAATTCATTTTAAATATTCAAAATTCGATAAAATTGTCAAAATAAAATTTTTTAAACTGGCTCGGATTTCCGGGTTATTACAGTACTGGTCAATCGGTCAAACTCCAACTCGCCTATCTGGGCCATCTCCATCCCAAAAGAAAATCAAATAGCCAAGCGGCTTGCCAATTCGGCTCATAAATCTTATATCCAATAGAAATATAAACTTGTACCTTTTGTAGGCATATCATTATATCCTTTCCACCTGTTATCAATTCAGCGGATACAAGGGTCATCCCAATCAAATTCCAATCTGCTTTTATCCACAACACAACCATTCGCTTATATCCGAGCCAAATATCATTTTAACTCGAGTTTCTTCTTGATTCCCAACTCTTAACTTGATTATCCCAGTACACTTCAAATTTGAATCTCACAATGCAATTTGTCTTGATATCATTCTAATTCAACCTCAGTTACCACTTTACTTGCTTTTCTTTAATCCCAATTTGCTTTCACAAATTTCTGTTAAATTTGTTTTTAATTCAAACAGTCTTTCCCTGGGAGTTTTTTTAAACAGTTTACTCTTTTCAAAAATCAAATTTTCCTTTATGAAATTCAACACAACTATTTTCCCCAAAACAAATTCAAAACAGTATCTCTGGTAGTAATCCGTCACTTACAACTCGAAAATGAATACTGATGGTGCAGCTGTCATCATCAGAATCTATTTTTCAGCGATCGAAGTGAGTTCAATACTATAAAACCATTTCTAAACATTTCCACTTTGAAATTCATTTCAAAATATAATCCACACTGCTTGTAAAACAATTTAAAATATCCTAGGATCTTAAATTTTCCTTATTTTAAATCTAAATCCATTTACAAACACTTATCCAATTTTCAGAATTTTAATTCAATTTCTGGATTAAATTTCAGATTTAACTCATCTGATTTCACGTATTTCACTTATATGAATTCTGATTGGTTATTTACATAACCATTTCACTTTTTATAATCTTACTCGATTATAATCACAACCAATATATCCTATATATTATAATCATTCCAATATAAATCCTTTATATCAAAATATAATTTGGGTAAAGTTATTTCATTTACCCTCTTTTCAAAACATACCATTACGGTTCATCGTATTCAAGTGTTTACCAACTCTTACCGATACAGTGGATCAAACTGATCGACCAGAACTCATAAACGACTCAACCAATAAATCTCCACAATATAAAACAATTTTATATCAAATAACAAATACGTTCACTCGTATATATACACTCAACTCAATCTAGGGCATTACTAACCCTATCTCTACCGAGTCACGCCACAGAGCTAAGGTAATTCTCTTAACCTTAAGCTTTGATACCAACTGTAACGACCCGGATTTTGTCGACTTTGGTTATCGCCATGAACTCAATGATGAATAATCAAACATCGAAAAATACCAGAAAGTTAATGAAAAGAAATTAGAGGGTGAGGAAAGATAAGATAGAAACTTAGAATAGAAAAAGAAGAAGAACACAACATCAGAGTAATATGAACCTCACAGCGGAACAAATAACATATAATATATATAACATAACTTGAAATATACATTTGTACTTGAATATATATCATTATCAAAGTACAACACTTACAACACAGCGGAAATAAACTATAGCTACATGATCCTGAAGCCTCCTGCTCCAGCTCTTCAAGTATCTTTAAATCCCGACTACTTGACTGCCCGTACAAAATTGGGCACCCAAGAGTTTAGGGAAAACCAAACAAAATAAACTCTGGGTCAGTCATGGGACTGGTATGAGTAAAACAATTTAAAATAGTTTGAACAAGTAAACGATATCTCATAAGACCACACCGTATAGCGCAATGGGTTTTTCCCTTATGAGAATCCAAATTATCTTTATATCAAAAACCTTTTAATATTATAATAATGTCTATCAACCACAATATAATAATCATCTAGCAGAAACGCTTTCATCTCACGTTCTACATACATAGTATATAATCAAAACCGTAAGCACGTATTGGGTAATGGATTTCCAACTATGACAAGGTATGGAACCACCTTTCGCTAGTGTATCTCTAGAGAGGAATACACTGGGTTCAACAAGAACATCTTGCAACCTGGCCACACATGACCGACCACTTATTTCGTGTAACACCCCCAATTTTAGTTAATACTAAAATTCACTAATTACAGGATAAATAATCTCAAATGTGGGAATTAGGGGAAACGGGCTGCGTCATTGCGTTCGTCTCGGAAAAATACGCGAAATAGAGTCCGAGTTTGCGTAAAACGGGTACCGTATGGAAGAGATATGGACGAACGAAGTTAGGCAGAAAAACCAGAAAAAGGCCAGAAATGCACTGGCGCACTTGTGAAGTGCGCCAGAACAAAGATGCATTGGCGCACTTATGAAGTGCGCCAGTACAAAGATACGCTGGCGCACTTGTGAAGTGCGCCCGTGCCGAGCCAAGAAACCTGCACAGTTTCTAGAGAGTTCTGTGGTTGGGTGCACCAGTTTGGGGTTTGGGCTTGGTCTTAGGGCTAGTTTCTGGAAGGTGCCGAAATCTAAGGGTCCTAATCTAATTTAGGGTTAATCTAAGGGCCTAAAACACTCACCTAATCTATACATACACCCTAAACCTACCCTAATTCATACTAAAAATAGAAATGATGGCCTCATGCCGCCAAAATCAAACTTAAGAGGAGCCTCCACTAATTTATGAAGGAAGTTGCAAGCTAATCACTCTCTAATCAATCTCTAATCATCACCATCTTCATATTTAGCAACTAATTCCACTTCATTAGTTTGCTAATCTTGGTTTTGGTGAGTTTCTATCACTTTAACATCAATTGTTAAAGTAAGTAGATTGGGTGTAATGAGACTTATGGTCTTAAATGCGGATTAGTGAGTTTGAATCATTTATAATGATATGCTACTCTATGTTTTCCTATGTTTATGCATAATTAATAAGTGGGTTTATGCATGTTTGATAAGTTGGTTTATGCATGTTTAACAAGTGGGTTTATGCATATTTAATAAGTGGATTTATGCATGTTTAACAAGTGGGTTTATGCATATTTAATAAGTGGATTTATGCATGTTTAACAAAGTGAGTTATGCAAGTTCACATGCAAGTTATGTGTATGATGTTATGTAAGTTATGTGTAGGTGGTTATGCAAGTTCATATGCAAGTTATGTATATGCTTAAATGCAAGTTTAACATGATTTGCAAGTTATGCATGCTTATGCAAGTATATGAATGCTTATGCAAGATATGTATATGCTTAAATGCAAGTTTAACATGATATGCAAGTTATGCATGCTTATGCAAGTATATGCTTATGCAAGTATGTGAATGCTTATGCAAGTATGTGAATGCTTATGCAAGTATGTGAATGCTTATGCAAGTTATGTGTATGCTTAAATGCATGTTTAACATGTTATGCAAGTTATGAGGATGCTTATATGCAAGTTCAACATGTTATGCGAGATATGTGTATGATAATATGCAAGTTTGGGTTAAATGTAGTTGGGTTAATATATGCTCATATATGCAAGTTGACATCCTCTTAACCCATGATAAAGTTATATGCTAAACCCATGATATTTGTGTTGGATCTTCCCCTTTTATTATGTCATGAAATGAGAACGATTTACGTGGGGAACGATGGGGTTGGTAAATATGTTAATAAAAGTTTGATTGGGTATGATTAAGCATACCATAAAAAAATAAATTAACATAAGTGGGAATTTACCTATTGAGTTAGGTCTACCCCATGGGAATTTACCTATTGAGTTAGGTCTACCCATGTTATGAAAAACTTGATATTAATTAGGGATAATTAATATGGGGGTGATTAATTAGGTGTAATTAATCGACTAAGACACGAGGTTGGACTCATTTGTAGTGTAAAACTGCCCGGACCCGACCGGCTTAACCAGTTGCTACAAATGTCAGCCCAATGTGAGAGGTCTTAGCCATAAATTAAATACGTGATTAAAGTAAAGACACGAGGTTAGACTCTGTTATGACGTAAGACTGCCCGGACTCTACCGGCTTAACCAGGCGGTCATAACAGCCAGTCTAATGTGGGAGGTCTTTGTGGGAGATCACGGTCTTAATTAATTAAGAAACACTTAACCATATTAGCATGTAGTGGGACATGAGGGGTTAAGTGGGTGCCTTGGGTGGCATGTGGAAATTTAATGGTTGCCTTGGGTGGCATGTGGAATCTAGTGGGTTGCCTTGGGTGGTAATAGAAAATACGATTAGAATACGTAACCAAGTGAAACATGTAATTAAACATGATTAAAGGGTTAAGTGGGATTCACTAGATAAGTGACAAGCTTAGGTGGGTAGCTTGTGGGGGCCCATTTCAACCAATATCCCAAACGTATCTTTGTGGGCTCGACCCATGTCGAGTGACGGGACACGCATATTGGGCTTGATTATAAGAGGCCAAAACGGGTTAGCGATGGCAACGCAAGTCCAACGGGTTTCATATGCGTGTGTGGCCCGGGCTGGTAGATAAGCCGTTGTTGCATCGTGTAGATATAAAGTCGTGCATCGTTGATATTATCAGGTGGCCACTTTAGGGGAGTGATGCACCCCACTGTGGGACCAGCACGGGTATCTACGGTAGGGAGCCGATCGCTTGGGGAGTAGTGGGGTACACCTAGAGGAGATAGGGGCAGACGGCACCTATGTGGTCAGCTAGGGGTACATGAAACTACTAGTTATATCTTTCTTTAAGTCCTTGGGTGGGATCAATCTTTGAGTAGGAATGACTGGTGTGGTGCAGTGAAGTAATTATCCTTGGGTGGGTAAATGCGTCTTTACAGTTATCTTAGTCTATCCTAAGTCTACCAAGCTGCTTAGTGTAGCCATTCATCCCCAGACATTACCGTGGGTCAAGTTTATATCTTCTCTGGTTACTTTAATGATTGTATTGTTAAAGTTATAGGACTCGCTCAGACTTATGTCTGACCCCGTTGTTTTTATCTTTTTCCCAACCCTCAGGTCCTACGGTGGATCCTAGCAGTAGTGGAGCTTGATCGGATTGCTTGTCCAGTCTTTAGGAGCTTGGATAGATGTAAAGCTCTAGTTACCCAGTTATCTTTTCTTTTGTCCTGGCTATTGTATGAGAGAGTGGGATTATGTACTTCTTTATTTTGATGGATATTGTACTTGACTTTTATTGTGGTTTTATGATGTAACCAGACATGTTTACTTCCGCTGTTATGAGATGATGTTTTAAATTTCAAGTACTATTTATATCTGTCTTGTTGTAATTTTTCTGTTCTATATTCACTAAAATACTCCACCGATGCTATGGCATTCCCTTAGTGAGTGACCATAGCGGGCGTGGGGTGTTACACGTGGTATCAGAGCAAAGGTTACCGGAACAGATAAAATTTTTAGAAAACTATTTTTATAAAAACATTTTTGGAAGAGATATTTTCAAAAACATGTCTTTAAAGAGAAAAGTTTTTGAAAGAAAAGCATAATCCCCAATAGCCATTTCTATATCCTTCGAATTCTCCGTTTTGAATCTTTCCTTTTTCGTTTCAGCATGGCTGAGGATCTTAACTTTCCGGAGGGTGTGACGGTACCAGTATGGTATAGGAGATTGATGGAGGCTAGGGCCACCACTGCGGGTCCGGCAAATATTCCTCCACCAACCGTAGCACCCGATCTTCCTCCTCCCCCTCCTCCTCGCACGGATACTTTTGCTAAGACTTGCAAGGAATTTAAAGCTATGGGAGGGAAACCTTTTCAAGGATCTGAAACTTTTGTGGAGGCTAGGGATTGGCTTAAGGAGGTGGAAGAGTTGATAGATATCTTTGAGATGGAAGAAGGAAAGAAAGTCAAGTTAGCTGCTTGGTTAATGAAAGGAGAGGCCTCATTCTGGTGGGAGGTCACTAATGGAGAACGCCCCGTTGACTCTTGGGCGGATTTTAGACAAAGATTTATGGCAAAGTTTCTCTCAAGGGCGGAGGAAAACTTGTATATGGAAAGATTCTTGACTCTAAAGCAAGGGAATCTCTCAGTGAAGGAATATGTCAACAAGTTTAATCAATTGGCAAGGTTTGGCCTAGATATGGTGAATACACCGGAGAAGAAGGCTTTGAGGTTCGTGAAAGGCTTGAATGAACCGATGCATGGGTTGGCTATGACTCATATCCCTATGGGGGCCACCTTTGAGAAGCTAGTTGACATGGCACTCATGCATGAAGAAGAGAAGGGTCCCAATGCTAATAAGGCACCCGAGAAGAAGGGAGATCAAAAGAGACCTCAGCAACAACAACAAAACAAAGGTGGGAAAGGCAACGGTGGCAAGGGAAAGAAGAAGAAGTGTTTCAATTGTGGGACACCTGGCCACCTAAGCAAGGATTGTCGTAAGAAGAAGAAGACTGGCTGCTTCCACTGTGGCGAAGCAGGGCATTTAGTGAAGGATTGCCCTAAGAAGGGGCAAAGGACGGGGTCTACCTCAGGAGGACAGGTGCAAGCTCTTATGGCACCAGGTCAGGCTAGGGGGCAAGTACAGGCTCTCGCGGTTCCACCGATTCAGGAGAGAGGTAGAACTATTTCCGTTGAAAGTCTGGTTTTTCTATTTGATCATCCTGTCCATACATTGTTTGATTCAGGCGCATCACATTCGTTTATCTCATCATCATTAGTTGAGTCACTGCACTTAGACACCAGTCTGGTAGATGATCCCTTGGTTGTTTCAAACCCAATTGGGGGCTCCACTTATTTGTCCATGATATGTTTGGGTTTGAAGATTTCTATACTTAGCATTGAGTTTAGATGTGATGCTTTTGTGTTGGGCTTCACGGGCTATGGGTTGATTTTGGGCATGGACTGGTTATCCAGTAATGGTGCCATTCTTGATTGCGAAAGGAGAGTTGTTAGGCTCATGACCCGCTTGGGTAACACTCTCGAGATTTCTTGTAATCCCATGGACTCTGTTATGCTAAGTTATCTTGAATCGCTTGACGCTTCGGTCGAGAGTTTACAATCTGTTAAAGTGGTCCGGGAATATCCGGATGTGTTTGAGGAGGTGAAGGGCTTACCTCCGAAGCGGGAGATTGACTTCCGAATATATCTGGTGGATAATGCTAAACCTGTATCTTTACCAGTGCGCCACATGGCTCCTCTTGAGAGGAGGGAACTCCATAAGCAAGTAGGGGAGTTGCTTGAGATGGGGTTCATAAGACGGAGTATATCGGAGTGGGGTGCTCCAGTAGTATTTGCTACGAAGGCGGATGGGTCCCTCAGACTTTGTGTAGACTATAGAGAACTCAACAAGCTCACAAAGAAGAATAGACACCCATTGCCGAGGATTGATGATCTTTTCGATCAATTGGTTGGCGCTTCCGTATTTTCTCAATTGGACTTAGCCACGGGGTTTCATCAGTTGAGGGTGGCTGAGGATAGCATAGACAAGACTGCTTTTAGAACTCCGGATGGTTTCTATGAGTGGCTGGTGATGCCATTTGGGTTGACGAACGCCCCTGCATACTTTGTTGATTTGATGAGTAGGGTGTTCAGGGAGTTCCTTAATAAGTTCGTAGTGGTCTTTGTGGATGATATCTTAGTATTTTCTAAGAGTGAAGAAGAGCATGCCCTACATCTTGGGGAGGTATTGAAGACTCTTCGAGCATATAGACTTAAGGCTAAATTCTCTAAATGTCACTTCTGGAGGAAGGAGGTGCGGTTCTTGGGGCACGTGGTCTCCAAGGAAGGGATAGCTGTGGATCCCGCGAAGGTAGTATCAATTCAGGATTGGAAGGTTCCAAAGAATGCTACCGAAGTAAGAAGCTTCTTGGGGTTGGCGGGTTATTATAGGAAGTTTATTAAAGACTTCGCGAAGATATCAGCTCCATTAACCCGCTTAATGAAGAAGAATCTTGTTTTTTCATGGGACGTAGATTGCGATGATGTGTTCCGACGGTTAAAGAGAGCTTTAACCACTGCTCCAGTTTTAGTGTTGCCAGATGGGAGCAATCCATTTGTTGTCTATACCGATGCTTGTGGGACAGGACTTGGCGCAGTCTTAATGCAAGAGGGAAGGGTGATAGCCTATGGTGGAAGGCAGTTGAGGGCACATGAGAAAAAATACCCTACCCATGATTTAGAGTTGGCCGCTATTGTTTTTGCGCTTAAGATTTGGCGCCATTATCTTCTTGGTGAGAGATTCGAATTGTTCACTGACCACAAATCATTGAAGTACTTGTTTTCTCAAAAGGATTTGAATTTGAGACAGCAAAGGTGGATGGAGTTCTTAGCATCCTATGACTTCGAGATAGCGTATACCCCTGGCAAGGGTAACGTGGTGGCGGACGCCTTGAGCAGAAGGAGGTTGTCCTTGAGTCCATTGTTCGTGGAACAACGAAGCTTGGAATTTATCTCGATGTTTGATTTCAGACCTTCCATTGATTATGTACTCGGTTTGTTAGCTTCCTTGGAAGTTAGACCTACTCTTTTGGGGCGGATTGGAGAAGCACAGAGGGACGACCCACAGTTGGTTGAGTTGGTGGAGAAGCTCATAAGGGGGGAGTCGTGCAGCCATTTGAGTAGGTACACCCTAGACGATAGGGGGTGCTTGCGTAGAGACGGTAGACTTTGTGTACCGCAAGACGAGGGTTTGAGGAAGGTTATTCTTGATGATGCACACCGTTCTAGGATGACTATTCATCCCGGTGGGGACAAGTTGTACCAAGACATGAAGAGGGTTTTCTTCTGGACCGGTATGAAGAAAGATGTGGCCGAGTATGTCGCTCGATGCTTGGTGTGCCAGCAAGTGAAGGCGGAGCAAAAGAAACCAGGTGGGTTGCTTCACCCATTGGAAGTTCCGCAATGGAAGTGGGATAGCGTCTCGATGGATTTTATTGACGGTTTACCCAGATCGAGAAAGGGTAATACGGGAATTTGGGTGGTGGTAGACAGACTTACTAAGAGCGCCCATTTCATACCTGTGAAGAGCAAGAGGACCGCTCCATGGCTAGCTTCTGTATATCTTCGAGAGATAGTTCGATTGCATGGGGTACCCTCTAGCATAGTGAGTGATCGAGATCCTATCTTCACTAGCGAGTTATGGAGAAGTTTGCAAGAAGCAGTGGGGACTCAATTGTGTCTGAGCACCGCATATCATCCTCAGACGGACGGCCAGACCGAGAGGGTGAATCGTGTTCTAGAAGACCTTTTGAGGCTTTGTATCTTAGATTTTGGAGGTACATGGGAAGAGCATATTCCATTGGTGGAGTTCGCATATAATAACAGCTTTCAGTCCAGTATTGGTATGGCTCCTTTCGAAGCTCTCTATGGAAGGCCTTGTCGGTCACCTACATGTTGGTGGGAGTCTATGGACAAGATCTTGCTTGGGCCTGATATGGTTAGGGAGACTTCTGAGAAGATTGACTTGATTCGAAGAGGGATGAAAGCAGCGCAGGATAGGCAAAAATCTTATGCGAACAAGAGAAGGACGGATCTTGAGTTTGAAGTTGGGGACATGGTCTTTGTCAAAGTGTCTCCGTTACGAAATGTGGTTCGCTTTGGATCTGATGGGAAGTTAGCACCAAGGTTCGTAGGGCCATTTCCCATTAAGGAAAGGATTGGACTGATGGCATATAGAGTGGAGTTGCCTGACAGACTTAGTGGTGTACATGATGTATTCCATGTGTCCCATTTGAGGAAGTGCTTACATGAGACCGCAGAGGTGGTAGAGCCGAGCTTGCTTAAAGAAGTGGAAGTAGAGCGTGATGCGACTATTCGACGAGCTCCTACTCGCATCCTTGGGTCAGAGACTAGGAAATTGAGGAATCGAGAGGTTCAACTAGTCAAAGTACAATGGGGAGAAGATGAGAGCAACGCAACTTGGGAGACGGAAGCGAAGATGTGTTCATTATACCCATTTCTTTTTGAGGGTATGTCTTTACTTTCTCCTCTATTGTTGACTAGTACTTATCTTATCCTTAGTATATCCTCTCGTTAGTACTGATTGACCTTTAGATAGGGTAAACCTATGGTTGAAACATGTGTTTGAGACATGTTATGGTTGATGGATGCAAGTGGATGCAAGTGTTTGCTAGTGGTTGCTCGTGGATGCATATACACACACTCTAGGCACTAGATCGGCTCAGTCACTTCATATTGCATATTGTATAAAATTGTGTGTAGGAAGCTATATTTATGGATGTATAATGATTGTGTTATCATATGGATGATGCATTTTGATGAATGATTGTGCACTCATGTAGAGATTGTATGTGTCGATAGGGTTCTCTCGCATACATAATGGATGCATGGCACTATCATGGTTTGCATATGTTCATACATTAGATAGGGAACATATACACACACTTTTTGCATATGCTCATACATCATTAGAAACTGTTTAAGGACAATGGATGCCCGTGTTTGATGAATTGAGTAGATGGTTGCTTGGATGGTAGGATATGCATTCTCCTTAGCTTAGAGATTTCGGGGACGAAATCCTTTAAGGAGGGGAGAATGTAACACCCCGAATTTTAGTTAATACTAAAATTCACTAATTACAGGATAAATAATCTCAGATGTGGGAATTAGGGGAAACGGGCTACGTCATTGCGTTCGTCTCGGAAAAATACGCGAAATAGAGTCCGAATTTGCGTAAAACGGGTACCGTATGAAAGAGATATGGACGAACGAAGTTAGGCAGAAAAACCAGAAACAGGCCAGAAATGCACTGGCGCACTTGTGAAGTGCGCCAGAACAAAGATGCACTGGCGCACTTATGAAGTGCGCCAGTACAAAGATACGCTGGCGCACTTGTGAAGTGCGCCCGTGCCGAGCCAAGAAACCTGCACAGTTTCTAGAGAGTTCTGTGGTTGGGTGCACCAGTTTGGGGTTTGGGCTTGGTCTTAGGGCTAGTTTCTGGAAGGTGCCGAAATCTAAGGGTCCTAATCTAATTTAGGGTTAATCTAAGGGCCTAAAACACTCACCTAATCTATAAATACACCCTAAACCTACCCTAATTCATACTAAAAATAGAAATGATGGCCTCATGCCGCCAAAATCAAACTTAAGAGGAGCCTCCACTAATTTATGAAGGAAGTTGCAAGCTAATCACTCTCTAATCAATCTCTAATCATCACCATCTTCATATTTAGCAACTAATTCCACTTCATAAGTTTGCTAATCTTGGTTTTGGTGAGTTTCTATCACTTTAACATCAATTGTTAAAGTAAGTAGATTGGGTGTAATGAGACTTATGGTCTTAAATGCGGATTAGTGAGTTTGAATCATTTATAATGATATGCTACTCTATGTTTTCCTATGTTTATGCATAATTAATAAGTGGGTTTATGCATGTTTGATAAGTTGGTTTATGCATGTTTAACAAGTGGGTTTATGCATATTTAATAAGTGGATTTATGCATGTTTAACAAAGTGAGTTATGCAAGTTCACATGCAAGTTATGTGTATGATGTTATGTAAGTTATGTGTAGGTGGTTATGCAAGTTCATATGCAAGTTATGTATATGCTTAAATACAAGTTTAACATGATTTGCAAGTTATGCATGCTTATGCAAGTATATGAATGCTTATGCAAGATATGTTTATGCTTAAATGCAAGTTTAACATGATATGCAAGTTATGCATGCTTATGCAAGTATATGCTTATGCAAGTATGTGAATGCTTATGCAAGTATGTGAATGCTTATGCAAGTATGTGAATGCTTATGCAAGTTATGTGTATGCTTAAATGCATGTTTAACATGTTATGCAAGTTATGAGGATGCTTATATGCAAGTTCAACATGTTATGCGAGATATGTGTATGATAATATGCAAGTTTGGGTTAAATGTAGTTGGGTTAATATATGCTCATATATGCAAGTTGACATCCTCTTAACCCATGATAAATTTATATGCTAAACCCATGATATTTGTGTTGGATCTTCCCCTTTTATTATGTCATGAAATGAGAACGATTTACGTGGGGAACGATGGGGTTGGTAAATATGTTAATAAAAGTATGATTGGGTATGATTAAGCATACCACAAAAAAATAAATTAACATAAGTGGGAATTTACCTATTGAGTTAGTCTACCCCATGGGAATTTACCTATTGAGTTAGGTCTACCCATGTTATGAAAAACTTGATATTAATTAGGGATAATTAATATGGGAGTGATTAATTAGGTGTAATTAATCGACTAAGACACGAGGTTGGACTCATTTGTAGTGTAAAACTGCCCGGACCCGACCGGCTTAACCAGTTGCTACAAATGTCAGCCCAATGTGAGAGGTCTTAGCCATAAATTAAATACGTGATTAAAGTAAAGACACGAGGTTAGACTCTGTTATGACGTAAGACTGCCCGGACTCTATCGGCTTAACCAGGCGGTCATAACAGCCAGTCTAATGTGGGAGGTCTTTGTGGGAGATCACGGTCTTAATTAATTAAGAAACACTTAACCATATTAGCATGTAGTGGGACATGAGGGGTTAAGTGGGTGCCTTGGGTGGCATGTGGAAATTTAATGGTTGCCTTGGGTGGCATGTGGAATCTAGTGGGTTGCCTTGGGTGGCAATAGAAAATACGATTAGAATACGTAACCAAGTGAAACATGTAATTAAACATGATTAAAGGGTTAAGTGGGATTCACTAGATAAGTGACAAGCTTTGGTGGGTAGCTTGTGGGGGCCCATTTCAACCAATATCCCAAACGTATCTTTGTGGGCTCGACCCATGTTGAGTGACGGGACACACATATTGGGCTTGATTATAAGAGGCCAAAACGGGTTAGCGGTGGCAACGCAAGTCCAACGGGTTTCATATGCGTGTGTGGGCCCAGGCTGGTAGATAAGCCATTGTTGCATCGTGTAGATATAAAGCCGTGCATCGTTGATATTATCAGGTGGCCACTTTAGGGGAGTGATACACCCCACTGTGGGACCAGCACGGGTATCTACGGTAGGGAGCCGATCGCTTGGGGAGTAGTGGGGTACACCTAGTGGAGATAGGGGCAGACGACACCTATGTGGTCAGCTAGGGGTACATGAAACTACTAGTTATATCTTTCTTTAAGTCCTTGGGTGGGATCAATCTTTGAGTAGGAATGACTGGTGTGGTGCAGTGAAGTAATTATCCTTGGGTGGGTAAATGCGTCTTTACAGTTATCTTAGTCTATCCTAAGTCTACCAAGCTGCTTAGTGTAGCCATTCATCCCCAGACATTACCGTGGGTCAAGTTTATATCTTCTCTGGTTACTTTAATGATTGTATTGTTAAAGTTATAGGACTCGCTCAGACTTATGTCTGACCCCGTTGTTTTTATCTTTTTCCCAACCCTCAGGTCCTACGGTGGATCCTAGCAGTAGTGGAGCTTGATCGGATTGCTGTTCCAGTCTTTAGGAGCTTGGATAGATGTAAAGCTCCAGTTACCCAGTTATCTTTTCTTTTGTCCTGGCTATTGTATGAGAGAGTGGGATTATGTACTTCTTTATTTTGATGGATATTGTACTTGACTTTTATTGTGGTTTTATGATGTAACCAGACATGTTTACTTCCGCTGTTATGAGATGATGTTTTAAATTTCAAGTACTATTTATATCTGTCTTGTTGTAATTTTTCTGTTCTATATTCACTAAAATACTCCACCGATGCTATGGCATTCCCTTAGTGAGTGACCATAGCGGGCGTGGGGTGTTACATTTCGCTTGAGTGTATCGAATGTATATCACCAACGATTGGGATCAGCAACCGTTTCCTGAATGGGACAGCATCAACAATAGATTTTTAGAAGTAAATGAAACTCTAGATCGGATGATTATACACCCTACTTCGGAGCGACCGACTTAGCCATGCTGCCTGCCTGATTTCTGTCATTTACCGGTTGATGAGGCTTGAGGTTACGCTTCATCATCACATCAGATTCACTTCGAATGCCACATTGTCAGATCCATTGAAAATCACTAATTGACGTCTACAACAGTACATTACGTGTTAGCTAAAGAAGTTTCCTTCTCCGCTTCCACTCCTTGTATGGTTGAAGAAATCAATGTACGTGACCTTTATGGAAATACTCTGTCAGACATTCATCCATACAAGTCATCCAGGAACAGGATGAACCGAAGGCACTATTCAATATATCCATCTTAGGCACTGTTATCTAAGATTTATATAACAGCCCTTGCACTTTTCCCCGTCTTCAATTTTCTTTGGCATATATGATTCGCAATGCTTATGCCAATACAGAGTGGTTCTTTGGATAATAATCCAACCGGTCTCTCCATATTAACAACGTTAAAATGGTCAAAACTTCGATAGTCTGTGATTTAACTATCAAAGAAAAACACGTGTGCAAACAATGATATTATTTCCAAATGGAAATTCTATCAATCAATCATATATATATATATATATATATATATATATATTTCCTTATTTTCTATGTTTAGAAAATATATGTTATTAACACTGGAAAACATTTCCATTGTTTATTTATATATCACTATCATTTCACAACTATCAGTCCCTGACTGTAAACTAGTAGGAGAACAATTCTCTAAGTATAAACCCCGAAGGCCGAAACCAACATCAGATCGATACTCAGAAAACTATTCAACTTAACTAATCCCTAGTTAGTTTCTAATCTTGTTTAACTCTATTTCTTTTAACTATGTTCGATTAACTTCTTTTGAATAACTATGTTCAATTGACTCCTTTTGAATAACTATGTTCAATTGACTCCTTTTGAATAACTATATTCAATTGACTCCTTTCAAATAACTATATTCAATTGACTCCTATTTGATGACTCTATTTGATAACTCTAATCGACTAACTCTTTTCTATCTCGTTAATTTCCTTTTATAATCCTATTTATTTTCCCAATAAATATTCCTTTATTCTATTTATTTATCAACTAAATATTCCTTTATTCTATTTATTTACTTTCTACGTAAATATCTTTCTTTATACTTCTATTTACTTCTTAAATAAATATCGTTTTACACTTCTATTTACTTGCTAATTAAATAATCGTTTTATAAAATTCTTTGATTTTATAATTATTCCCTTTCTAAATATCTCCTATTTATAAATATTCCAGTTTATAAATATTTTATTTTCAATATCACTTTGAAAATTCCCTTATCAACATTCCGGTATGTTATGGTATTCAACATATCAAATCACGATGATCAATATCGTCCAAACACATATAATTGACAACAGTTTATATATCACATCATATATCATAATATATGAAAAACAGTAAAATAAATGTTGAGGAATCCAGTCGGATTCCTCCAACCTGTTTCCCTGCATCCACAGATGTTACACAATAAAATAAACATCACTTTCAATTCCATATGATATATTCTGTTAAACAGAGTCAATATCGAAATTCAACTAACTGACTAGCAGTTCAATCAAACAGTCAACACACAGTCAATCAGCCAATATTTAACAGTTCTAAAAATACAACATGAAATTATAAACTATTCAGAGTTAGTGAGATTTACTCACATTGGATGATCATCGTTAATAACGATAACCATCGCTCGATTTGATTCAGACGGACAATTTATTTTGCCATAAATTGTAACGAACTCAGATTCGCTCCCAGTCAGTTCCATAGTGTAGCCACCGTCCATACGATCCTAACGTGACCAGTTTCGCTGAATTTCGTTACCGTATGACCAAGTTATGACTTACACAAGTTAATATAGTTTTAAATAAATTAAACTTGGATTTAAATTTTAAATGGGCCTTACTATTTTGGATTCAGCCCATCACCGTTAAAACCCAAGGACCAAACCCACGTAGGAAAACCCGAAGTCCCCTTCTTCTTCCCCGACAACTCCTGCTCCTCGTTCACTTAAATTCCGACATTTCTCCCTTCGATTACTTCACCTCCTCTTCACGAAAATTCAAACTAAACATACCACACCACTTCTCTTGCCAAACTCCACCTCTCCGCAACAATCAATCTCAACTCGAGCCCATGTCCCCTGTCGCGACTTCAGGAGTTTTCCGCGCCCAACAGTATTTCGAGCGACTTCTTTCCTGACCGTTGTTGTCCAAACTTCCCACCTGAGTGCGGATTCACACCATAAACTAAGTTACATCCCTTAAATCCTCAATTGATTCATCGTATTGTCGCATTCATGAACCCTAGAACACCGATACCTCACTGGAAAATAATCAGCGAACAAAAACATATGTCGCACCCTCCTATTTGTGCACCAGATTGAAGAGACATGGAAAAATGGTGCAAAGAGTTAACTCTGGAAATTTATAGAAGTTGTTTTGTATTTCTTCTTGATTTATGAAAGTTGCGATAAACATTTTCCTGGAACAAAAGTTACGGCGGAATAAATGTTGACCTGAGGAATGAGATTTAGGTTTAGAAGGATGTTAAGGTTATTTATAGGTGGATTATATAATATTATATTTGATTATAATATTTGTTTTTACTCCTACGCTGTCTGTATTTGTCTCTAAAAATTCGTGTGATCACACACGATACCTAAAAATCACGAAACTGGACATGCAACTACAGTTCGACATTGCGGACCCAACGAAACTGGTTTCGTCGAATTCCGACTTCGTTTGCTCACACAACGTATTTTTAAAGGTCAATTTATCGACTGTTTTACACATTAAAAATCCGTACAACCACATACTGACTCTAAAAATCGCGGAACTTGGAATCTAGCAATAATTTGATGTTGCGGATCCAACAAAACTAGTTCCGTCGAATTCCGACTTCGTTTGCAAAAGTGTCCATTTTTTAAGCTCTGAATGACCTATTTAAATATATAAATATATTTAAATATAATTAAATATTTATAAATAAATATTATCGTATATATTCACAGTGGAATACCATACAACTCTACTGGGATTTATAACTTGATATTTCAAATCCCGATTAAATCGGTATTCGATTTAAAATGAAATTCCTTTAAATAATTCCTTTATAAATTATAAAGGAATTCCACAGCGACTTTTCTAAAATTTGATTTGGACATAAATCAAAATATACACGACAAAATCTCGATTTTTCTCTTCCACTAGAAAGATATACTCCACCAGCTCCGAACGTTTCTTGTTTCACAGAAATCCGGCTTAAAACAAATCCTGTTCATTCAGTTGAAGTTCAAATCGCCAAACTACGAACTGCAGCGCTATTTCAAGCTCAATTTTTATTATAATATAATTATACGTTCAAACTGACGTTCAAATAATATATTCGTTATTCTAATTCAATTCTAAACTGAATTAAATATCACCGATGATCCAGTTCACACCATATCGCCATTTCCGCCAATTCTGATTATTTCAGAATTAAATATATTATTTAATTATTATTTTAATTAAATATTCCCAGTTATTTAATTAAACGACCATTTAATCTCTTGATCACCTTTTAAATAATTAAATTAATTAATTATTATATCCCTGAAAATGCGGGTCATTACAGTAACTCCATGACAATGATGAATAGATATGCAGAGATCGGATCACCTTGTCTTACACCTGTAGTTCCCTCAAAGTAACCATGAAGCCTGCCATTTCTAATGATATAGTAGGTGGGTGTTGATATACATGTATATATCCAGGCAATGAACGACATAGGAAAATTCATATGCGCTAAAACTGTGAGAATGGAGTGCCATGACACAGAATCAAAAGCCTTCCTGATATCTAACTTGATCATGCATCTTGGAGAAATATTTTTCCTTTTATAACCATATAACAATTCCTCGGTTAACAGAATATTATCGCTTATAGATCTACCCTTTATGTACGCAGATTGATTTAGAGAGATGATTGATGGTAAAAAAGTTTGCAGTCTATTTGCCAGAATTTTGGAAATTATTTTATAAAGAATATTGCAACAAGAGATTGGAAGAAAATCAGAGACTGATCCAGGATTATTAGTTTTTGGGATGAGCAAAATTACTGTAGCATTAATACTCTTTGGTAACACATTGTTCAAGAAAAAGTATTGAATTGCAGAAATGATGTCATCACCAATTATAGACCAGGAGTGCTGAATGAAGTAGGCATTAAACCCATCAAGACCTACACATCTGTTTGCATCCAAGCTAAAGGCAGCAGTTTTAATTTCATCACCGTCTATTAATCTGACTATGGCATTAGATTGTTCGTCAGTAAGTGAAGGAATTATGACATTGAAGAGAGGTTGTACATTAATAGGTGTAGTTGATGCTGCAAGGATTGAGGAAAAATAATCAACAAAGGCGGTATTGATTCCATCCTCATCTGAATGCGAGACTCCATGCATGTCATTAACAGAATGAATTGACTCTCTTAGTCTCTTTATCTTTATCGACTTATGGAAGTAACATGCCCTTTGATGTTCTGGGCCGCACGCGCGCTACACTGATGTATTCAGCGAGTCTATATCCTTTGTCGACAGACACGGGTAATCTTCGAAAATTTCGTCATGATGGGGATAGATCATTGCAATTGTTGGTCTTCAACGAGGAATTCCTAGTAAACGCGAGTCATCAGCTCGCATTGATTACGTTAAAAAAAAAGTTATGGAAGTAACGAGTGTTTCTGTTGGCTTCACGTTCTCTTCTAAGCATTGCATTCTGTTTCAAACTTTGGAATTCCATATTGAGAGCACTCTTTAATTTACATTGCAGATCACGCTCAGACCTTAGAAGATTGGAGTTATTAGGAAATTTGTTGATTTCTTCTTGAATTCTGTGCAGTTCATGTCTGATAGCTGAAGACTGCTTAGCTACTGAACCAAAAGTATGGGTTGACCAGACATTAAGATTAAATTTTAGAGCTCTGAGTTTATGTAGAAGCCGGTGCAATGGGTTGCCACTAGAATGTTGCATCCATACCTGCAATAAAATTTTGAAAAATCTGCATGCTTTGTCCAAAAGTTAAAAATTTTAAAAGAGGAAAAACCCGTGCTAATGGTATTTACACTTCCTCAATGAAGAAGAAGAGGATAATGGTCAGATAAGGAGGGTGGAAGAATTTCATAATGGGAATTTTTCCAAAGGTTAATGAAATGAATGTTTGCAAAGATGTGATCCAGTTTATAGCGTGTAGGAGGATTCGATTTGCTGTTATTGCTCCAAGTGAATTCAAAACTAGTGCTACTAAGGGGAATGAGACAAGAATTAATAAGAGCTTGATTAAGTGGTGCAATTTCCTTGATAGTAAGAGGACAGCCACTGGTTTTTTGAGAGGAAGAATACATACAATTAAAGTCACCTCCGATAATCCAAGGCTCATCTGAATTCAAGGATGGGAGAAAATCAAGAAAAGCTTGACAAAGAGACACACCATTTTGAGCGTAAACAGACGTAAGATGAAAACAAGTATTAGTTGGTAAGTGTGTACACTTGAAATGAAGGAATTGATCAGAAGAAGCAATTTTAGTTAAATGAAAAAAGGCAGGGTTCCAAATAGCAAGAATTCTTCTATAGTTGGCAACGTCAACATTATGCTCATAGGGCCAACCAAAGGAAATAAAAGATGCGCTGACTTGGTCAGTTTCAAATCCAGTTTAGTTTCCGAGAGGAAAATAAGCTGTACACCTTTATTTTTAATGAAAGCACTAATGTCACCTTGCTTGGTTTCCAAATGCAAACCAGGAGTATTCCAAAAAGCAATTCTATGCATCATTATTGACAAAGTGGGGAGGTTATAGGGGTAGGATGCTTCCTAGTGTGTCGCTTGGAAGGTAACTTATTACTTCCTGATGGTTGAATTTCAGTGATTGAATAATCAATTCCATCATTGAGATCATCAAAAGTTGCATTTTCCGACGCTTGCAATTTCTTCTTTCTACCCCTCTTCTTTTTTTTTGCTACCATGGGAATTGTTCTCTTCAGATTTTAAAGGGGATTTGCTGTCGGAGATTTTTAGAGGAGGAGGTAGAGTGATATGAGGAGGTGTTGAAAGGTGGGCATATGGTGAAGAGCGAGGTATGTTGAGTTTAATGCTGAAAGAAGAGTCTGGATGGACATTAAATGCAAAAGAATCAGAAGTAGAAGGCTGAGAAGTTGATGTGGATGCTCCCTCATTGGATGTGACGAAGTTAGAGTCTGGAGGAATTTCAATGGTTGACATGTCATCTAAAGCAGAGAAGGGATTATGCAAGTTAATTTCATCAATTATGGTACCATTAACATCTATGATTTGTTTGCCTTTGGTCGAGTTCTTAGCTGCCTGATCAGAGAAACAATTGTCTTTATCAACATTCAACACTTTAACAGCTTCACTATTCTTTTGCACTAGGCCACTACTGTCCACGATTAACACATCATCCACATTTCTATCCAAATTTTCCACATTATGAGCTTCCACGTTTGTATTAACCTTGGGATCGGCTGAATTGCTGTTTTCCACATTTGATTCCTGTTCAGCTGCTACTTTCCTAACCCAAACCTTCTTCTTTCTCGAGATAACATCATTCCATTCATTTCGTTTCTTTTGTATCCCTTCCCTAGATATATTTTGCCTCATAACGTGATTATCATTCTCATGAAAGTGCACTTTTGTATCAAATTTCTGACCTTCCTCAACTTCATCATTGTGTTCACAATCCAAGGTATTATGCCCAAACACGTTACAGATTGTACAAATTGATGGCCTCCAATCATAGTACACTTTCACTGAAGGGCAATTTACCCCTGTCTCTTCAACAACAATGCTGTCGGGTAGTTCAAAGTCTGGGTTGATCTCAACTAAAGCTTTAACGTATTTAAAGCATTGTAGTTTCTCTGTGCTTTCATCAAAACGGATGAGTAAGCCAGCCAGTTGAGACCGGGTAATGTCCAAAGTAAGGGCGGAATTCTATGAAGATGAATCCAGATCGGAACTTTTCTTATCTGGGATTGTGAGTTACCAAAAGCAGGATCCCAATTAGTAATAATAAACATCCTTCCTTTAATAAAGATGGGGCCAGCTTGAATGATTTTCTCCTTATCTAATACATTCGAGAATTTGAAAAAGAAATTGAACCCATCAAATTTAATATTGACTTCACCTTGCAGTTTCCAGTATTTGCGCAAGAAATTAACAACAAAACTATAAGATGACGTATCATCCAAGAAGAAACCCTCTAAATATTCGCTCCAATAATTAAGTCTAGCATTTTTAACTTGTTCAGGAATCGGCCTTTTCTTACCATCACGAGGAATATCATGCTGGATCGGCTTGAAGGAACCAGCATTTCGAGGCAGAGATTTGAACAGAGAAGCAAAATCAGTTTTAACTACTTTTGGGTTAGGATGTGAGGCGTTTGACGTAAATGAATGAGATGGGATTGAGGTATTTGCGGAAATGTCTCTATGAGAAATAGGATCAGAATGATTTATAAGGGGATCAGCAACATTCAAGGTTCGATTATCAAGATGTAACGCAGAATCAGATGAATTAATATTGGAAACAATGGGTTTAGATGACGGATTTGGATCCAATAGCGGATCAAGAATTACAGATTGGGACAGATCAGGATTGGTAGCAAAAGTTTCAGGAGATGGATTGATAGAGGACGAATTGACTAGGGGAGGCAGATCAGGTGGTCGGGAAGGGAGTGGTGGAAAGGCTTGATCGAAGGTGAAAGAGGAAGAGAATGGATTAGAGAAGGATGCCATTAGCAAGAGGATGATTTCAACTTTTATAATTTGACAGGAACAAAATTTAACTCAAGAAGAATAAGTGGATTGATTTTTGAAATAGAAATCAAGTTTGAATTATAGAATGGAAGTGAACTAACCAGGAAGTTGATTAGTGATTTAACAAATATGTTGGGTTGATTTTAAATTGGTTGGAATGGATGAATATATGTTGAGAAGGTTTGAAATGAAGCAAATGTGTGAAATAAATGGTATGCTCGACAAAAGGAACATATTCAATTGAGTATGAGATTTTTATAAGCCTATTGGGCAAGTCGCTTGGCTTTTTGATTTTCCTTTCGGATTGGAGAAGGCCTAGAGAGGCGAGTTGTAGTTGTACCGATTGAGTCATACAAAGGAGATATGGCCGAATTTTTCGAAAATTTAAAGGGTTAGAAAATTACTAAGAAAATTTTGATAATTAGAAATTGACTTGCCATTTGTATAAGAAATTAGAAAACTAGAATTAGTTAATGAGGTTGATAAATAGATTTAAAATCAATTTGAATAGAAGTGGAAATATGCAAGAGAGCATATGGATTGAAGATAAGAATGTGATAATGGATCGTCCAAAATAGTGGACAGATCAATTGAGATGAATCATGAAAATTTTTGTACATACATGAGAATTAAAGGTTCTATATAAGAACTGATTTGAGGAGATATGAAGTGTAGGGTTTCAACCAAGTAGGTTGTGAGGAATTGGAAGAGTTATAGCATTTTCCTGACTTAGCAATTTCTAGGACTAAATTCTTTTAAGAGGGGAGGAATGTAATGTTCTGTATTTTTAACAATTGAATAATTAATTTGTTTAATTACTTAAATACTGATTTGCCAATTTAAATGGCTGGAATTCAGATATTTTGAATATTTAATTAATATAAATAGTGGAGTGATAAATTTAATTTCTGAAATATTCGGAAATAAGTCGAATTTGCAATATTGTGTGAATGGGATAATTTAAGAAATTTAATGGAGTTTAGATTTGAATTATAATAACGAAAATATTTATTAAACGATGCTTGAGCGTATAATTTATAATTAAATTTAAAAGGAGCTCGCACCGCCGTGGTAGTTCGTAGTTTTACGTTTTGAACTTTAAATGAATGTATGTGATTTGTTATAAGTCAGATTTCTTTGAAACAAGAAACGTTCGAATCTATTGAACTATAGTTTTCAAGCGAAAGTTAAAAATCGATATTTCGTACTATAGATTGTGAGTTATGTCCAAATCAAATTTTCAGAAAGTCACTATGGAAATCATTTATAAACCATAACGATTTATTTATATAATAAAAGGATTTTAATATAAACTGAATATCAATTTAACTTGGATTTTGAAATATCGAGTTATAAATCCAAGTATGTTTATTTTGAAGCTATATGATATTCTATTTGGATATATACGATAATACTGATTTATTATTATTAAATTGAATTGTTTTTTAATTTATTAATATTTTATTTATTTTATTTAAGCCTTAAAAATAGTCATTTTGCAAATGACCTCCGTTTTCGATGAAACAAATTTTATTAGATCCGTAATGATTAATTATTGCTAGATTTTAAATTTCACGCCAATCAGTATAGTATTGTGATCGAGTGCAATTTAATTATGATTTGATCAATATTTTGAATTTAAAATAGCGTTGTGAGAGCAAACGGACTAGGATTTTGACTAAACAAGTCTCATTGGGTCTGTAATTCAAACTAGAGTTGTATGTCCATTTTCATCGAAATTGAATATTGTATGTGTTGACCTCAAAAGTTGGTCTTATGACAATCAACCCCTAAAGTGCGTAATCTACACAGAAATCACAGAGTATTCTCACAGTATCTATCACAGAATGCAAGAAAATAAATAAAAACAGGGAGCACACAACAATTTTATAGTGGTTCATCTTATTCCAAGCCTAAATCCACTTTATAATCTCTATTTATAATATTGGTTACATGTTTCAGTTGTTTAAGCGAAAGAAAGTAGAGACAGAAGTGATTTGTACACAAAATCCATGTGTTTCAGCATGGTTCGATCGACGGGACAACCGAACCAGCTATTTTTATTTAAGATCCCCAAAACTAGAGAGTCTCAAAAAACCCCTTTTCCATTTCTGAAATGGGTTATTTATAGGCAAAAAATCTGAACGATCAGTGTACCACTTGGTAGCCATCCGATATGTGTTCGACCACGTGTCACTTGATCAAGAAAAGTATTTGTAGGCGGCGGGACCTGGTCTCCTATAGGGGAATAGTTCTTCTCGAAAAATGAGGCACATGTGTATCTCGAACCTTGGAGCAAGGGATAGAAAAAAGGACATCGTTAACCGATAAAATTGCCTTGAGAACCAGGCTTTATTGTGTAGTGCTTGGACTAGATTGGTGTAACTGGGGTCGATCTGTTCGATCGATCGACCCGACGCACAAAGCTTTGATCCAAGCTTGGGGAAGAGTGCTTCTTTAGGAAATGTGGTTTATTCAAGTCGAACCAAGATGGGTTAACCCAACTAAATTTCAAACCGGAAGTTGGAATGTTAATTCTGCAATTTTGAGAGTCTGTCTTAAAAATCCAGGTTGTGACAGCTTCTGCCAAAAAGCTGGTCAACACTTTGCCCCCAGAACATATTTGTTCTGATAAGTAAGATGTGTTATGAATAATCTGAGAAATCCATAATCCGAGAAATCCATAATCCGTAGAAATCCGATGTGAGTAAAAGTCCAGGATGCCACGATCGCGCTGGATCATATTAAGTAGTAACAAAAAGCCAGGAATCCACGATCGTGCCGGACCATATCGTAAGAAGGTTAGAAAATCGATGATCTCCTAGGATCCTATTAAGGCCAGAATAAGTTAGAGAAGACCAGGGCGTCGTCGAACCAACTCGATCGTGAGTGCAACCCAAACCTGCAAAGAAGGTAGGCAACCCAATGTGTCAAATTCTGACAACATCGCTTAGCCTTTTCGAGTATAAACCATGCTTGGGTTGTTAGTTTTAAATATAAACCATACTCAGGGTATAGTCCATACCATGTGATCGAGTATAAAGCATACTCGAGGTATAATCCATACCATAAGATCGAGCATAAACCATACCCATTTTAAGAGAGAACTATGTTCTTCACATCCTGACAGTTGGAGTGTTTGTAGGTATCAACCATACCTATGATATAGAGATGAGTATAAGCTATACTCTGGTTTAGACTAAGAACCTTGCCACATCCTAACAAGACACTTACAATCGTCAAACATAATCCATGCTTGAGAAATAAATTTTATTAATGACATAAATTGTTACAAAACCAAAACAAATCCTAACCTTGGGATTAAATCCTAACCTCGTACATGTGTACTTCAACATAGCCATTTAATCGTAGAATAGGTGTATTGTCGAGAACATGGTATGTCGAAGGACTAAATCCTAATCCTCGTATATATATGAATGGACATAGCCATTTTTTATTTATTTAAAACAACAAAAATACATTTTTTATATCCTAAGAAACGTTGTGTATCCTTGATGATCTAATCCAAATTAGTTGATGATGATGCCATGGTTGCTCAACTTAGGATCCCTCCCATTCTGAGGAGAATGGGGAGTAGTGGTGGCGTTGCAGATGCCACATATTGTTTAACATACTCGCGTAACTCACCACATTTAACCCGTTCTTCGGTGAGACCGCGTAAGTGTCTATAGTCATTGGTGTATTGACCTTCCGTGTCATAAAACATGCAATGATTTCCCGACTCGCACTCTTTCTAAGTTAGCTCCCTCCTGGGAGGCTTAGGAAAAGGAAGAGTTCCTCGCACGTCAAGGTATATGTCTAGTAATGAGGAATTGAGTTCAGTGTATCTGTCATATTTGGGCTCTCTCCGGAACCACACATTCTTGTCACTTTTCTCCAGGGACATTCCCTTACCTTTGTTTTGAATAGTAGAAAATGGGCCTCCATTCTTCACAGAAAGTACATCGAGACTATCCATCTCGGTATTAACATCCTCTTGCCGGAAGAACCTATCCGCCTCAGAGTAGAAATCACCAATGTCTCTGGGGGATCCCTTTGAAGGGGGATCTTGAAGTCCGTTCTATCCAAAATGCCACCCATGGCGGCCATGAGCACTCTAGATCGCTCTGGTCGATCTACAGGTGCCACAGCCGCATTGAATCTTTCCAAGAAAGACCGCAAGGTCTCGTCAGACCGTTCCTTAATAGAGGTCAGGGACATGACATTCTTGGGTCAAGATATATGGACCCTGGATTGCTTGATGAAGCGGGTGGCCAACATGTTCCAGTTGTTGATCGGTTCAGTTTTTAACTGTTGAAACCACATAGCAGCGATGTCGGTCAAATAGAGAGGGAAGCACTTAGCCATTACATTAACTGATGTCGACAACATGTCCGTATGACACATGAGATGTATGGTAGGATTTGTCCTTTCGTTGTATGGCTCCGAAGCTAGAAGTTTGAAGCCAGGCAAGTTGCGAGAGTTCCTAATTTCCCACGTGAAAGGACTGCGGTGGACGTTATCCACGTCTTGTTGAAAAGTAATGCCTCGAGTGAAGCATCTGATGATACTGGCAATTTGATTCTCGTCTCCGAGATGTCGTTGCCTCAATTCCAATTCTGGACCGGTGACTTCAGTGGGAAACTCAGCCGATCATGAAAGTATACCTTATGCACTCGTGGTCGTCCTGGTGCGGCCCACGAGTGATGAGTGAAGGTAGTCCCCAACCTCTGTTGTTAGTTCCAGATTGTCTGGGGATCCCGGGTCGGTATGCGTATTGGGACAAACCATATCCATGACAGAAGGATTGGATCGACTTGGGATATCATTATCAGTTCGGGGTTCGGCATTGCCCCTGCTTGGGGCAATATGAGAGTGGTTTATAGTAGTGTTTCCCTCCATCACATTGAGAGATGATATGGTATTGCAGTTTTGGAGAGACGGTGGGTTGCTGCCTCAGCTGTGTTCGGATTGGCATGCTGGTAAGGTCGAGTCAGAGGCGATATAAGTCCAATTTGTGGTATGATGCCAGACTGAACTAGAGGTTGCATCGATCCATGCTCTGGTCGATCCGGAGGTTGCATCCATTGGTCTGACCCGAGACTCGGCCAGTCTGGGAGTTGTGTCGAACTAGCATCCGATCGACCCGAGGTTGAATCAATCCAGATGGTGGTAGAGCAATAGACCGATATGGGGCTTGGATTTTCATTGGTTCGAAACATAGCTCCTGCCCAAACTTCGTCTACTGCCGGGAGTAATGGTTGGTTGCTCGGTCCTCCTTCCATCCAAGCAAAGAAATTAGTCATCATCTCCTGCTTTTTTTTGAGGAGTTCATCTAGGTATGCCATTTGTGCTTTGAGTTTGGCCAGAACTCCATCCATCTCATTCCTAGTTAAGTATTGGTGTGGTTCTTCATGAGAGGAGGCCTCCAAGCTTGCCTCCATCCTTGGGTCTGCTGTGCCTGTGGTGCCGGCGGCTTGAGTGTGGGAAGATGTCCCATCATTCTTCCGTTTCACCATTGTTTCTTGAGCAAATAGCGATCTGAATCCTTTCAAGCTTGCTAAAGATGGTTGTCGACCCCTTCCTGACGCGCTAAAGTGTTGATGCCAAAATTTGGTCTTATGACAATCAACCCCCAAAATGCGTAATCCACACACAAATTACAGTATTCTCATAGTCTTAATCACAGAATGCAAGAAAATAAATAAATGTAGGGAGCACACAAAAACTTTATAGTGGTTAGGCTTAATCCAAGCCTACATTTACTTTATAATCTCTGTTTATACTGTTGATTACATGTTACAGTTGTTTAAGTGAAAGAAAGTAAAGAAAGAAGCGATTTGTACACAAAATCCTTGTGTTTCAACATAGTTTCATCGGCTTGTATAGTTGGGATAGCCAAACCAACTATTTTGAGTTAAGATCCCCAAAGCTAGTGGGTCCCAAAAAAGCTCCTTTTCTGTTTCTAGAATAAGCTATTTATAGGAAAAAACTCGGAACGATCGATGTGCCATGCGGTCATCTGATATTGGTTTGACCACATGTCGTTCGATCTAGAAAAGTATTTGTAGGCAGTGTGACATGGTCTTCTATTAGGGAATAGTTCTCCTCGAAAAATGAGGCACACGTGTATCTCGAAATTTGAAGCAAGGAAGAGAGAAAAGGACATTATTGACCGATAAATTGCCTTGGGAACCGGGCTTTGTTGTGCAGCGCTTGGATCAGGTTGGTGTAACTAAGATCGATCTGTTTGATCGTTCGACCCGATGCACAAAGCTTTAATCTAAGCTTGGGGAAGAGTGCTTCTTTATGAAACGTGATTGATACGGGTCGAGCCAAGATGGGTCGACCCAACTAAAAGTCGATCCGGAAGTTGGAGTGTTAATTCTGCAATTTTGAGAGCCTGTCTTAAAAATCCGGGTTGTGACAACTTTTGCCAAAAAAGCTAGTCAAAAGTATGTGATCATATGAATTTTTAAATGACAAATGCAAACAGCGATACAATAAAAATTAATAAAATATTATATGAAACTTCACCTATAAGCTATCCTAACCCTATATATATCACCATCCCCGTACCCTTAACCCTCATTTTCTTCTCCCTGTGGTCAACAAACATCATGGCCGCCATTTAAACCTCAACCTTGAATTCAAAAATTCCTGTAAATTAAAATAAATTCCAATAAATTACCAATTGGGTTACTGGGAAGTTGCTCTACGTTCATATAGTTATTTTAGTGGGTTCAACGTCACTTTTGCATGTTGGAAATGGTGCATCGTGAGCTATGGTTGTAGTTTGAAGGGACTAGGAGCTTTACTTCATGAATTGGAGAGATCCAACTGGATTCCTCAAAATTATTACTATTTTTTTTTCATATATTGTGATATATGATATGTTAAATGTTCTGTGATCGATTTAGTTATGTTGGATGTTTGAATAGCACTGGCCCTAGAATAATTGGTATTTAAATACCGTAAAAATATATTTGAGTGGAAGGAAAATGAATTTGGGTTTTAAAACGAAAATACACATTTTCGCAAAATAGAAAATTAACTTTGAATGGGCTAGAATATAATAACTTGTTTTTAATAATAATAAGTGGTTTAAATTATAAATGAAGTGAATAATTATCATTGATAATTTGGGAATGTAAATTCAAGAATGAATTTAAAGGAAATTGGAACGGGTTTTAAAAAGGAAACAACGAAATTTATTTCGATATTCGGAATGTGAATAGAATTGAAACAAGTCCATAAGGATTTATAATCAGAATTTCACTATGCCGAATGTTATAAAAATAATTTATTTTCATAAATATTTATTATGTAATTCAGAACTTGACAAGATAATTCAAATTTGGTTTCAAAATGATATTTTATAATTGAATGTAAAGGCGATATAGAATTATTAACTTGTTAGATTAAATTCGACTAGAAAGTTGATGTGTAAACGAAATTGGATAATAAAGTGGATTGTTTACAAGAAGTTATAAAATGAATTGATAGATGTGTTAACCAAAATTTGACCACGACAAATATTCATGCAAGGATCGACAAGGAGATTAAAAAGCATAAGATGACAAAAATCAGATGGAACTTACCAAGAAGATCACAAGAAAGAGGTGGAAGCATCTAGGAAAGTTTCATAAACAATAAGGCTATGTACATTGGTCGGCACTGACCCATATGTGTTAGCCTGGGACCTTCCAGGCTCACTCTATCTCCTTTGCAATGCTCCCACAAAGCCTCTACCCTGATTTCAAGCCATTTTGACCAACCTTGACACAGTATTCATTGAATCAAGACAAAGCATCGAATAAGAAGAAGCAAGTCGTGAAATGACACCAAACCGAAGACGACCAACACCAAAATACACCCATATGCTAAACAGGGAATGGACATCAGAATCACAAGACCCGATGCCAAAAATACACTAAGGCAGAGGGTCGGCACCGACGCTAACCCTTAGGACATTTTAGCATGAATTTTTTCCATGATGGGTCGGTAGGTGGTATTAGTACTCTTTGTAAGTGGGCTTGGCCCAACTCTCCCCAGAACTCCTATTAATACCCTCCTAGCTCTAATATTAAGAGGGGATCTACTTCCTTGCTCTGCCAAACCTCTATAAAGATATTTCTTTACCTCCAACAGCCATTAATCTCCTCCAGCAGCAAAGCTCCTTCTCCAGAGATACCTATTCTAAGTCACCTTGGCTGGTTATCGTGATTCTCCGATAACCATTAGTACTAGTGATTGTTTGTTATCTTCTACTTTGGAGATCTTTGCAGTCATATATAAACATATTGTATCTGGCATGGTAAGGATTATAATAATATTATTCAAAGTGGATGTAGTCTTGATCCCAAGCTGAACCACTATAAAATTGTCTTCTTCTTTCCCTACTTTCTGTTTCTTTCCTGTTTTAATTCACTTTTACTGCTTTGTTCTATTTCCCTATCGAAGGGTGGTGCTTTCATAATTAATCAGGTATTACTGCCATTTTTGGAGTTAACATTTGGTGCTTTCACTGAGAACTGAATCTAAGGCCCAGATCCGCGCTTCTACTATAGATCATCAAGGCCTACAAGGCAGATCCATGAAGAAACTCGCATTAAGAACCCAAAGTTTGGTAGATATCATGGCTCCACTCAGAAGAATGCAAGTAAAAGCAAATCCAGAGCAGCGGGAGCTTCTGGACAGGTAGTTGTTGATACTTAGTTTTCCCCCATGAATGAGAACCCTGGAGCAACTCAAACTCTTGAGGAAGCTGTTACCCAGAGAGAACTTGATACAGTAGTAGAAGGAATAAGCCAATGGTTGGAAGCCACAAACCAGATGCTAATGGAAAAGTTGGATGCCCTTCTGAATGCAAGACCAAACCAAAGAACCGATAGAGTTGAGATCGAGTTAGAAGAGCCAACACGTTCTTCTGCTTCAAATTGTAGGAAGGGAGATTCGAAGAATGCTCCTGGGTTGCATGATGCTAACGTAGCCTGTACCAATGGGGGAAGTTCTCTTCGCCAAATCAGTGAGTTTTTATGTGATTTCTAGATTAGTAGGTTATGTAGGAAAATTTGGACAGTTAAATATTTTTAATTTGTAAGTTTAAAGTTTACGGTTATTTACAATATTTATCTGTTTAGTTTTTCTATAAAGTTACTGTAATTTATTTACTGTCTATGCCTATTTTTCCATTTATTTACTATTTATAAGTAATTCTCCTTTTCCTATCCCCTTCTTCGTTGCGGCTTTATTTACAGTTCGGGCTATGCCCTATTTTATTCATTTTGTTTATTTTTTTGTGTCTAGGCCTTGTGAGTAGCCTAATTTATTTCCCTTTTTATTTTAGTGTTAAGCTTAGGCCTAAAGAGAGCCTAGGCCTAAATCGTTATTTTGCGTTAAAATTGGAACAATATTAAAGTTGAATGAAAGGGGATTGGTGGGCATGTTAGAAATGATTAAATATTATAATCAGTGTTGGACTGTAATTTGGGGATAATATTTAATATGTAATTGGAGAACATGTAAACACATAAACTAGAATAGGTTAACTTAGTTGGACTTTAAGTAACGTGGGTTTGGGTTGTATAGTAGGATAACATCAATTAGGAATGTTTAATACAACCTAGGAATATAACATAAGGCTACATTGGGCTTATTAATAGACTTAAATTGTGTTAAGTTAAATTAAGGATAAAATTAATAAGCTAAGGTAGTGGAGTCCGTTACGGCAGCGTAGGATTGATTGGGGAAAATAAGTGGCTCGTAGTTTAAGTCCGTTCTGGCAGCGTGAGGCTCACTAGTGAAAATAAGAGTCCTAATGAAATAATAAGATTGTAGTGAGAGTCTGTTCCGATAGCATGGGGCTAATTGGGGAAAATAATTGGCTCGTAGTTTAGGTTCATTCCTGCAGCATGTGGCTGATTGGGGAAAATAAATGGCTTAATAGAAAAATAAATAGGGGTAAAGTCTAGGGGTGACTTGTGTCAATTGCATATTTGGTTGGGGACCCGTATCAGGCAGTATCCTTATTATCATCTATGGAGCTCTCACATTAGGTAGATACGAGGGCATGCTTTACTGTACTAGATAGTAAGAGGTCCAAACGAGGTGGGTACAGGCGCGTTCCAATGAGATGATAAGTGCGCATCATGCCGATTGGGGAAATAAGCCGCCGTAATGCCTGTGATTAATGGCTATGTCCTTTAGTTGATGGACTCAAGCTTGATAACCTGAGTTCCAAAACTGGCATAGATCATTATGGTTATAGGAACCGATCGACAGGTAGAAATTACCTAAATATTATATCTTTGGTAAGCTTGTGCAGCAATCTTGGATATGAATGAGAAGCCAATATGTATTCCTTCTTACCTTTGTTTATTGCCTTTATACCTTTATGTTTTAAGTCCTTAGAACTGTTCAAATGTTTAATGCTTCCTTAATTTGTGCTCATGCTAGAAATTACTAGAACTCACCAGATGTATATCTGACCTAGTTTGTTTTCTCCTTCTCTTTTCCTTTTCCCTGCCCCAGGATTGCATGGCGCAGGGTCACCACAGGGATTCTCGATTGTTCAATTCAGCTCGGATTTGGACTCATTTCAGACTCATATATTAGCTCATTTCTCATTTTTTATTGTTGTATTGAAATTTAGGGGGATGGTTTTACTTATGTACTCAGATATTATGGTTTTCCATGAGGCAGTGTATTTGATTTTATGTTGATGACTATTTGGTACTTTGCAAATGTAATAACTACTGTGATTTGACTTGTTTATTAAATGTTGTTTCAAAATTTCCTCTAGGTTTTATATTTCTATCTTGTGAATTTTTTGTTCCTTTATTCCTAAGTAAGCCCTAACGCAACCTTTTATAGGTGAAGTTAAGGGGTGTAGGGTGTTTCACGGCCTTGCCAAGTCCTGACAAGATGGCCCACCCCTTACCAAGGAAAGTCCTT
Source organism: Allium sativum (assembly GCA_030737875.1). Lineage (NCBI taxonomy): Eukaryota > Viridiplantae > Streptophyta > Magnoliopsida > Asparagales > Amaryllidaceae > Allium > Allium sativum. The sequence continues at coordinate 201,161,177 of CM060918.1, read as the reverse complement.
ACTTGGGGACCAAATTTTTATAATTAACGAGTAAAGTTCTTACCACGCCAAGTACTTAAGGTTTTAAACTCTATTTCTAGATTTCATACTTTGCAGGCAGCGCCCAAACGAGGGAAGTAATTTTATTAAAGTTTTCAAGGTTGTATTTTTTAATAAAGCAGAGGAAAACCTAACGACTTATCATCGAGCAGAGAGTGCGCCTTGGGATTAAGGCCTAATCCCGTACGTAAGAGAGATGGCTTAGCCGTTTTCAATTTCAAGTTCATTGAGTTCCTTTAAGTTTGAAGGGGATGGTATAGTGTCGGGTACAGAGCATGCCTAAGGGTCACATTAGTCCCCATACATGGGTAGGCCGACGTAGCCATCCTTAGCCAAAAAAGTGAAAATAAATGAAAGATATTGGACAGTTTATCGTCCTTCAAGAGCATGCCTATGGGTTAAGACCTAACGCCGTACATGGGTAGGCATGCTTAGCCCTTCAAATTCCCAAGCCAGATAACCTGAAATGAATGAGGAAAGTTGGAGGATTTACCATCCGAAAAGAGCATGTCTATAGATTAGGATCAATCCTAGGGGAGGCTTGATCTCGAGCAGATGGCTTGAATCGCGACACCTGTTACCATCCGAAAAGAGCATGTCTATAGATTAGTGCCAATCTGCTTAGAGTAAGATTATAATGACCGGGGATTTTGGCGATCTTGGTTATCCGATATACAACACATATCGAACATCCAAGGATCGAAAATACCGGTTATTAATGAAAGAAATTAGAGGGTGAGGAAAGATAAGATAGAAACTTAGAATAGAAGAAGAAGAAGAACACAACATCAGAGTAACACGAATCTCACAGCGGAACGAATAACATATAATATATGTGACATAACTTTGAAATATAAATCTGTACTTGAATATACATCATTAGCAAAGTACAACACTTACAACACAGCGGAAATAAACTATAGCTACATGATCTTGAAGCCTCCTGCTCTTCAAGTATCTGTAAATCCCGACTACTTTACTGCCCGTACAAAATTGGGCACCCAAGAGTTTAGGGAAAACAAAACAAAATAAACTCCGGGTCAGTCATGTGACTGGTATGAGTAAAACGGTTTAAAACAGTTTGAACAAGTAAACGATATCTCATAAGACCACGCCGTATAACGGAACGGGTTTTTCCCTTATGAGAATCCAAAACATCTTTATATCAAAAACCTTTTGATATTATAATAATGTCTATCAACCACAATATAATAACCGTCTAGAAGAAACGCTTTCATCTCACGTTCTACATATATAGTATACAATCAAAACCGCAAGCATGTATTGGGTAATGGATTTCCAACTATGACAAGGTATGGAACCACCTTTCGCTAGTGTACCTCTAGAGAGGAATACACTGGGTTCAACAAGAACATCTTGCAACCCGGCCACACATGACCGACCACTCATTTCGCTTGAGTGTATCGAATGTATATCACCAACGGTTGGGATCATCAACTGTTTCCAGAATGGGACAGCATCAATAATAGATTTTTAGAAATAAATGAAACTCTAGATCAGGTGATTATACACCCTACTTCGGAGTGACCAAATTAGCCATGTTGCCTGCCCGATTTCTGTCATTAACTGGTTGATGAGGTTGGAGGTTACGCCTTATCATTACATCAGATTCACTTCGAATGTCACATCGTCAAATCCATCAAATCACCGATTGACGTCTACAACAATACATTATGTATTAGCTAAAAGAAGTTTCCTTCTCCGCTTCCACTCTAGGTACGGTTGGAGAAATCAATATACGTGATCATTTGGAAATACTCTGTCAGACATCCGTCCATACAAGTCATCCAGGAACAGGATGAACCGAAGGCACTATTCAGTACATCCATCTTAGGCACTGTTATCTAAGACTTATACAATAGCCCTTGCACTTTACTCCGTCTTCAAATTTTCTTTGGCATATATGATTTGCAACGCTTATGCCAATACAGAGTGGTTCTTTGGATAATAATCCAACCGATCTCTCCATATTAACAACGTTAAAATGGTCAAAACTTCGATAGTCTGTGAGTTAACTATCAAAGAAAAACAAGTGTGCAAACAACGATATTATTTCCAGATGGAAATTATATCGAACAAACATCATTTTAACATTATTCTCTTTAGTTCATTTTACACCTCCTGTTTCCCTATATTCGACATTTGCTATTTTCAATATTTAGAAAATATACGTTATTAACACTGGAAACATTTCCATTCCTTGTTTTCTGTATTTAGAAAACATTTCTGATTCTTGTTTGGAAAACATTTCCAAAATTCCTATGTTTGGATTAAGCAGATGTTTAGATAAAACATCGCTATGCCAACTCAACCATTTCCTTTAATTACTAAATTCACTTTACCACCCTTTTCTGCCGAACCTTAACCATTCCTTAGTTAAAAAAGAAACCAATCAAGTTGGGGTATAATTACCTCTCAGACCTTAACTGAACAACATTTCTAACCTTGAAATAGGTAAAGTTCACTTAAAATTTCTTTAACTAACTTCCTGACTTAACTTTTTTTCGAATAACTATACTCGATTAACTCTCTTCAATTAACTCTATTCGATTAACTCCTTTGGATTAACTCTATTTGCTTAACTCTTTCGGATTAACTCTATTTGACTTACTCTATTCACTTAACTCCTGTCGAATAAACTAGATTCGATAACTCCTCTAACTCTATTCGAATAAACTGTATTCGATTCACTCCTCTAACTCTATTCGAATAAACTATTGGATAACTACTCTAACCCTATTCGAATAAACTATTCGATAATTACTCTAACTCTATTTGAATAAACTATTCGATAACTACTTTCAAATAACTAGATTTGATAACTCCTCTCGAATAACTAGATTCGATAACTTCGTTCGAATAACTAGATTCGATTAACTTACCTCGAATAACCAATATTCGATTATTCCTCTCTCGAATACACTACATTTGATAACTCTACTTCGAATAAGTGATATTCGATAACTCTACTTGATTAACCCCGATTTGATTAACTCTAATTAGTTAACTCTATCTCTAACTGGTTAACCCTTACTAATTAACTCTAATCGATCATTTCTAACTCGAATCGATTTCTCTTATTCGAATAACTCCTATTTGATAACGTTTATTCATTTATAAAGATTTACTTTTGGTAACGGTTCATCACTTTATAAATGTTCTCTTTAATAACGTTACTTCACTTATACAAGTGTGTTGTACCCATTCTATTTAAAACTATCGGTGTTAAAACCAATATCTCTTATCTATATAAGTTCAGACTTATATATTCCATTTATCGAATGATAAATATTTATTTAATTTATAAATATCATTTATAAATTTATCTATTCCATTTATTTGTTTTTCTCCATATATAAGTTCTGACTTATATATATATATATATATATCTATTTATCACAAGATAAATATCCCCTTTTAAATCCTATTTGTTAATGGTTTACAAATATCCCCTTTTTCTAATCTATTTGTTTTGCAAATATTTTCCTTTATATTTGTTTGACAAATATAACTCCTTTTTATTTGATTCACAAATATTTTTCTTTAACTCTATTGATTTTATAATTACTTCCTTATATAAAAATCCTTTTTCCTTTTATATATAAAATCCAGTGATTTTATATAAATAAATGATTTTCAAAATATACTTTGAAAATCTCCCTTTTTTTTTCTTCCTAGTATTTCTTATGGTTTTTAACATACCATATAACAGCGATAAAAATTGTCCAAACACATATAATCAACAACATATTATATATCACATCATATATCACAATATATGAATCACAGTAAAATAAATGTTGAGGAATCCAGTTGGAAACTGGATTCCTCCAAACTGTTTCCCTGCATCACAGATGTTAAACAATATAGATCACATCACTTTCAGTTCCCTATGATATATTCTGTTAAACAGAATCAATATAGAAATTCAACTAACTGACTAGCAGTTCAATCAAACAGTCAACACACAGTCAATCAGCCAATATTTAATAGTTCTAAAAATACAACGTGAAATTATAAACTGTTCAGAGTTAGTGAGATTTACTCACATTGGACGATCATCGTTAATAACGATAACCATCGCTCGATTCAGACGGATAATTTATTTTTCCATAGATTGTAACGAGCTCGGATTCACTCCCAGTCCGTTCCACTGTGTAGCCACCGTCCATACGATCCTGTCGGATCCTGTTTCGCCCAATTCTGATAACGTATGAACACGGTATCACATTTACAAATTTGACTAGCATTTAAATTGATCTTATCTTTAATTAAAACGACATCGGGCCCCTACCCTTCATTTCTGGCCCATTACTACACTCGGCCTACTTCGTTACCAACTCTCCTTCCTCCCGTAATTAAACACCGCGAGGTCCTGTTTACCACGCCATTAACAGACCTTGAACGCCCCTAACTTCTCAAACAGCTTCATTCTTTTTACCAATCAAGTGTAAAATGCCAAATCTTCATTAACACCTAACAAAATGCCAAATCCTCATTAGGCGTGTAGACCCATCTTCCTCATTCAACAAGGCCGATACCTGCTGGAACCACTATCCCTATTCACGAAATTTCTACTTTAAAAATTCATCAACACTTCACTACTTTGCAAAACCCCTTTACCTCATACAAATCCCTCTTAATCACTAATCAAACTCCCGTAATCCCCCCTTTACCTTAATCCTTCTTCCTCTAGAATGCGTCGACCGCAACTCCAGTTACAACTCGAACACCACTCTCGCATCTTCTTCCATGAATTTCAAAACTACCACAGCCGTTAGACTCCTCTCCACTTGCTCTTCCATTCCGTCACCATAACACCCAACTCGTCATCATTTCCTAGTTTCCGTCGAAACCCACAAGTATCAAACACAGCACCCCTCCGAACAAATTTACAATCGAAACCCACCATACTTTGCTACTAGATAGTGTTTGCCTCGCTGAACTCAATACCAACACCCAAAAATAAATCACTACTTCGACAAATCCCAAAAACTGAACCCTAGAATTTCTGTGAAAAAAACCGCAACTCGGAAATATCCATCGCAGCCAGTGAAACTACCACCGAATTGAAGAGGAACCAAAACCGAATTCGAATATATATATATATATATATATATTGATTTATAACTTTTGTTTGAATTTCCTTTGGTTTTTTAAAAGGGATCGAACATTTGCTGGGAGGAAAAGCAACGGCGGAAATGCCTCGTTGACCAAGGGAAATGTAAATTTAGGTTTAGGGGAAAGGGGGTGGTACTTATAGGAGATATATCAATAGACGTGACCTTCATTCTTGCCAAGGAATGTTTTGAATTGCTACGTGTCTGATTTATTGCCATGAAATATTTTTATTTGATTTTAGAAGTGAAGTACTCTATTATATAAAACTCGGTTCGCTCGTATACAAACCTCTATGGATAGAAATACAAATACCATCGTGTCGAGCTCGGTGTCAAAAATATAATAATACCGGTAGATGGACTCATATTGTGAAATCCCGAAATGTCGATACAGGGTGCCAAATACTCCAAATAAAAAGTTGCTTATTTAATTAATTAAAAATTACAGAAAAATTATAAAAATTAAATTATCACTACGTCTAGGAGGGTTTGTCCAAATTTGATACCAATATCTCATTATATTGAAAACTCCTTTTTTAACGTAAATAAAGCGTTAGAAATTCTAAAGGAATTCCATAGCGACTTTTTCTAAAATTTGATTTGGACATAAATAAAAATCTACACGATGAAATCCCAATTTTTCTCTTCCACTAGAAAGATATACTCCACCAGCCCCACACGTTTCTTGTTTCACAGAAATCCGACTTAAAACGAATCTTGTACATTCAGTAGAAGTTCGAATCGCCAATTTACGAACTGCAGCGCCATTTCAATCTTGATTTTAATTATATTATAACTCTACGTTCAAACTGTCGTTTATATAATATATTCGTTATTCAAATTAAATTCCAAGCTGAATTAAATATCACAGATGATCCAGTTCACACCATATCGTCATTTCAGCCAATTTTGATTATTTCAGAATTAAATATATTGTTTAATTTATGATTTTAATTAAATATTCGTCATTATTGTAATGCCCCACGTTCGCTAGGGTCACTCACAAAGGGAATGCACTAGGTTTGGTGAAGTATTATCGAGGTAAACATGCACAGAAATATTACAAGATAGAACATATATAAAACAGCGGAAGTAAAACAAATTTAATTACCTTATAAAATAAGGTCTAAAGCCTTTTTCATCAGAATACATCAAAACCTGCCTTGCAATAGTAAAGAAGCATAAAACTTTTTCATAAATTATTCCCCAAAATAAAGCGGTGAAGCAGCCATAGCCAAGAGAAGACCAAGCTATACATGATGACCTTCAAGCATAAGAGGTCCGAACTAAACAACAGCATTTCCTCCCTGAAAACCTAGGGGGGGGAACGGAAGACAAAGAGGCAAAAGAAAACGGGGTCAGTCATAAAGACTGGTAAGTCCTATCTACTTCCAGCATAAAAACAGGTAAAGGTAACATGACATGCATAAACTGAAAATAAACATAAGGATGACGACAAGATAGATAAACTAAACCTAGATAACAGGGTGAACTACGGTATCAAGATAAACTAAGGTATCATTGATAAACTACAGTGTCAAGGTAAATCAAAGTATCACATCGTCAGGTTTCTATCAAGTATAATATCCCAAGGTATCTATCATGTATATTTTCTCTGCACCTCCTGTACTAGTATCCCAACCCGTGTTATGTGTTAACTATAAAATGTCCCTTGCCCAATGTCATGAAATGGTCCATATCGACCTAATATATCGCATATATAGGTTTTCTCAACTCGTGTGTTTCTTTCCATGTATAAGTTCAGTCCTTTGTCGTACCTCGTGCGGGCTTTCTTACTACTTTAACGTAATACCATTTGATCCTTGAAATCATTTGGACTATCATCTTTTATCTAACTATGTTTTCTTATCCTGATCTATCGCGTGTTCAACTAGGGTTTATGCCACCTAGGACCATTAGGGATTATGCTACCTAATGAACGTTTTCGTAACTCGGTTTGGGTTTAAGCCACCTAGGGCTACTAGGGATTATGCTACCCGTCCACCACGCCCTTTTTCCCCACGTATGTATCGTGAATCGTTTTTCCATGACTAGATGCACATGTATCTCAATGTACCATCCGAGTCCTGTGACAGGGCAAACCAAGAAATACAGGACTCGGTCAGGAGCTTTAGGTTATCTGCCGATGCAGATACTAAGGTCTATTTTTCTACCCGTGGCTATTGTCCCACGTGACCCCTCCCTCAACTAATGAAAGGCAATCCAAGAAAAATCATGTATGAGAACTACACTACGGCCATCGATGCCCCACTCCCAGATGGCCTACCTCACCCATAACTAGATAGCAAGTATGGTATGTTGGGTGTTCTCTGCCTTTCCGTACGTACACGATTGACTAAAGATGGTAGGTGGCCGACAATGTGCTATCTAGGGATACCGTAAAAATATCGCCGACCCCACGCTAATCCACCCCAGTCTTTAGGTTGCTCGTACAGCAACCAAGGCATACCCTTGGTTCTTCTACCGCAGACCTTAACCTCTGTGAGTCCAGGTTTCATGGACCATCCGCAACCTCACAGAGGGATACCAAGAGTACCCTCACATCCCCCGAAGCTACCGCTTCGTCCCCCAGTTCGTTGGAGCCTTTATCTAAGTCAGATATTGCTCTACCTCGTGTATTTGTTTAAGCGACGACCTACCGAATAGGGTTACTCATCTATTTATGAATTGGTCCAAATCCCTTGACTAAGAATTATTACTTAGTTATCCTAAACTAAGGTTTATCACTTAGTTCCCTTTCCCGTTATCCTTGTTAACTACGATTTTTCCACCTAGTCCCCTGAACTAGGGTTTTGTCTAATGGGTTAAGTGTTGTCATTCCAGTTCATGACTTAACCCGCCTACGAATCATGTCAAGGTTGGCTAAGTATTTAAGCTCAAGACTTAGCCCTGCAAGTTTGTTAAGTATACCAAGAAGCTCATGACTTAACCCTATTCAATTATCAAGTCAGATTGGTTAAGTATTAGTTTGTCTTGACCCTATCAGATTATCGTGTTAGATTGGTTAAGCATAGATTATCTTAACCCCATCAGATTATCGAGACGGATTGGTTAAGTATGGGTTAGCTTAACCCCATCCACTAATCGTATTACAATGGTTAAGTATATTTAAACGGTCTTGTGACTTAACCCTATCAAGTTCTCATATTAGATTGGTTAAGTATAGGTTACTTAACCTCATCAAATCATCATGTATAATTGGTTAAGTATAAGTTACTTAACCTCATTAAATTATCATGTTAAATTGGTTAAGTATTGGTTACTTAACCTCATTGAATTATCATGTTTAGATTGTTTAAGTGTTTAACTTAACCCCATCGAATTACCGTGTTTAGATTAGTTAAGTCTAGGTTAACTTAACTCCATCTAATTACCGTGTTTAGATTAGTTAAGTCTAGGTTAACTTAACTCCATCTAATTACCGAGTCGGATTAGTTAAGTATGGATTAGCTTAACCCCATCCCCTAACAGTATTTTATGGTTAAGTGTCATTAAGAAATCAAGTACGGTTTCACTTAACCTACCCATTCATGTCGTATCGGTTAAGTGTCATTAGTCAGATTTACTTAACCCTATCATGTGGCATTAATTGAATTAATGCACTCTCAACCTCTCACATTAGACGTTGTTGTGGTTACTGGTTACGCCGGGCGGGTCCGGGAAGATTTACACCACAACCTAGTCTAACCTCGGGTTTCAAGCGCGATATGACCAACTACCCACATTGGGTCCTATTGTTTGTAGCCACTGGATTTGTCGGGCGGGTCCGGGCAGATTTATGCTACAAACTCAACCCAACCTCGAGTTGGCCACTTCCATGTTTTTCTACGTGTCATGTTCATGTCAAGTTTAGACCCCTTTTTAAGTCTGTGTTTTCATGTAACCCCATGTCAAGTTTTCGTGTCCTATTCACGTTTTATTATCATTACATGTTCCATGTAATTCCATGTCAAATTCATAGCCCATTTTCAAGTTTGCCTAAACTACCCAAAACGTGTCCCCAACGCACATGAAAGCGAATCAACATATTTGGAATAATATGACAAAGATGGGTACAAGATGGCAAAGATGAATCACAAGCTAAACATGGTGAAAATTGAGGCAAAGGTGTTCACATAACTAGCATATTGCATATTGGCCTCAAAACATGCACGATGTCATAAAGGGATTGGCCACAAACATGCACGGTATCATAAGAGGTTTGGCCTCAAACATGCATAATATCATAAGGGGTTTGGCCTCACATAAACATGAAATCATAAGGGGTTTTGGGTTCTTTTACATGCATAAGCCCTAAGTCAAATTCATGCACATATTTCACAAGTCAAAATGGTTCCAAGTGTTCATGCCAACATCCCACAAATAAAGGTTCAATCTTGCATGGCAAACTAAGTCCAATGCAACATGAGTAACTTGATTTAGTCATAGTTACTAAACATATCCTAAAGTCATAGGTTCAAGCAAAAGAGGCATGACAAGGTTTATATAGGCTAGCATACTTATGTTCATCGCATTTTATTCCATGTCACAATAGAACTATCGTTTAGATTTACAAGTAGCTAGAACTTACATAGCGTGTCTAAGGGATTATGAGCATGAATCGTCTTGTCGTAGAATCGTCATGAAATTTGCGTAGCAACGTTGATCCACTCCCTTGATTTGATGTAGCAAGCTAGCACCTTTGATTCGGATCCGATTTGAATGCATAAGCTCTTGGAGTTGGAGATGGATGCCATGATCAAGAGGGATTTGGTCAACACTTCGTTGTTAGATTGATTTTGAGTGATTTAGGTTAGGTCCTAGGGTGTTTTTATAGAGATTAGGAGTAGTTTGGGCCATAGGATAAACCCTAGGATAGATCTGAGCCCTCAAAATCCGTCACAGGCCCATAAAACCGAGCCAAGACAGCAGCAGGTGCACCCAGGCCCAAGTGGTCGGACCACCCAGGTCGACACCCGTGTCGACTGGGCAGTCGACATGCCCCCTGGGCGTGTCGACTCCCCAGTCGACACCCCAGTCTACCTGGGGCTTGGGCGGGAATTTTCCCGCCCAGTCCGTTTGGCTCCAGATTTGAATTTCGAACTGTTTTTGAACTTGGAATTTTCTGAAAACTTCGATGGGCCATAACTTGGTCATACGGACTCCGATTCTCGAAAACTCGGACTCTGTTTCGCGTATTTTTTTCCGAGACGAACGCAATGGCACAGCCCATTTCCCCTGATTTAGATTTTATAATTTAATTCTGCCTTGATTCTTGTTTTAACATGTTATTAAAATTCGGGTTGTTACAATTATTTAATTAACCGACCATTAAATTCTCTAATTCACTATTTATATAATTAAATAAATTAATTATAATACCTCTGCCAATGCGGGTCATTACAATCTTCCCCACTTAAAATAATTTCGTCCTCGAAATTGCTAAGGTAGAGAACGACCCTATCGACTGGTTAGAATATATTTATTCGCTTCTCAACTCCGGTTTCAACTGAACCAATTTAACTTCAATTAAATATTAATTAATTCTTATCAACGAAAATTTTCAAAAATCCTGAAAATTTTCTAACGCCTTAATTTTTCTGAAACATTTCGCCAGCACCTCCTTTGTACTGGTCAATAGGTCAAACTCCAACTCGCCTCTCTGGGCCATCTCCAACCCAAAAGAAAATCAAACAGCCAAGCGGCTTGCCAATTCGGCTCATAAATCTTATATCCAATAGAAATATAAACTTGTACCTTTTTGTCGGCATATCATTATATCCTTTCCACCTGTCATCAATTCAGCGGATACAAGGGTCATCCCAATCAAATTCCAATCTGCATTTATCCACGACACAACCATTCGCTTATATCCGAGCCAAATATCATTTCAACTCGAGTTTCTTCTCGATTTCCAACTCTTAACTTGATTATCACATTACACTTCAAATTTGAATCTCACAATCCAATTTGTCTTGATATCATTCTAATTCAATCTCAGTAACCACTTTACTGGCTTTACTTTAATTCAATTTTTCTTTCAAAAATTTCTGTTAAATTTGTTTTTAATTCAAACAGTCTTTCCCTAGGAGTTTTTAAACAGTTTACTCTTTTCAAAAATCAATTTTTCCTTTTTGAAATTCAACACAACTTGTCTTTCCCAAAACAAATTCAAAACAGTATCTCTGGTAGTAATTTGTCACTTACAACTTGAAAATGAATACTGATGATGCAGCTGTCACCATCAGAATCTATTTTCCAGCGATCGAAGTGAGTTCAATACTATAAAACCATTTCTAAACATTTCCATTTTGAAATTCATTTCAAAATATAATTCACACTGCTTGTAAAACAATTTAAAATCTCCCAGGATCTTAAATTTTCCTTATTTTTAATCCAAATCCATTTACAAACACTTATCCAATTTCCCAGAATTTTAATTCAATTTCTGATTTAAATTCAGATTTTACTCATTTCGTAACACCTATACGAATTTTGATTGGTTATTTAATTACATAACCATTTCACTTTTTATAATCTTACTCGATTATAATCACAATCAATATATCCAATATATTATAATCATTTCAATATAAATCCTTTATATCAATATATTATTTGGGGAAAAATCATTTTATTTACCCTCTTTGCAAAACATACCATGACAGTTCATCGTATTCAAGTGTTTACAAAATCCCTACCGATACAGTGGATCAAACTGATCGACCAAAACTCATAAACAACTCAACCAATAAATCTCCACAATATAAAACAAATTTTTATATTAATAACAAATACGTTCACTCGTATATATACACTCAAACTCAATCTAGGGCATTACTAACCCTATCTCTACCGAGTCACGCCACAGAGCCAAGGTAATTCACTTAACTTAAGCTATGATACCAACTGTAATGACCCGGGATTTTGGCGATCTTGGTTATCCGATATACAACACATATCGAACATCCAAGGATCGAAAATGGTTATCCGATATACAACACATATCGAACATCCAAGGATCGAAAATACCTGTCATTAATGAAAGAAATTAGAGGGTGAGGAAAGATAAGATATAAACTTAGAATAGAAGAAGAAGAAGAACACAACATCAAAGTAACACGAATCTCACAGCGGAACGAATAACATATAATATATGTGACATAACTTTGAAATATAAATCTGTACTTGAATATACATCATTATCAAAGTACAACACTTACAGCACAACGGAAATAAACTATAGCTACATGATCCTGGAGCCTCCTGCTCCTGCTCTTCAAGTATCTGTAAATCCCGACTACTTTACTGCCCGTACAAAATTGGGCACCCAAGAGTTTAGGGAAAACAAAATAAACTCCGGGTCAGTCATGGGACTGGTATGAGTAAAACGGTTTAAAACAGTTTAAACAAGTAAACGATATCTCATAAGACCACGCCGTATAACGGAACGGGTTTTCCCCTTATGAGAATCCAAAACATCTTTATATCAAAAACCTTTTGATATTATAATAATGTCTATCAACCACAATATAATAACCATCTAGCAGAAACACTTTCATCTCACGTTCTACATATATAGTATACAATCAAAACTGCAAGCACGTATTGGGTAATGGATTTCCAACTATGACAAGGTATGGAACCACCTTTCGCTAGTGTAACTCTAGAGAGGAATACACTGGGTTCAACAAGAACATCTTGCAACCCGGCCACACATGACCGACCACTCATTTCGCTTGAGTGTATCGAATGTATATCACCAACGGTTGGGATCAGCAACCGTTTCCCGAATGGGACAGCATCAACAATAGATTTTTAGAAATAAATGAAACTATATATCAGGTGATTATACACCCAACTTCGTAGCAACCGACTTAGCCATGCTGCCTGCCCGATTTCTGTCATTTACCGGTTGATGAGGCTGGAGGTTACGCCTTATCATTACATCAGATTCACTTCGAATGTCACATCGTCAAATCCATCAAATCACCGATTGATGTCTATAAAAATACATTATGTGTTAGCTAAAAGAAGTTTCCTTCTCCGCTTCCACTCTTGGTACAGTTGAAGAAATCAATATACGTGATCGTCTGGAAATACTCTGTCAGACATCCGTCCATACAAGTCATCCAGGAACAGGATGAACCGAAGGCACTATTCAGTACATCCATCTTTGGCACTGTTATCTGAGACTTATACAATAGCCCTTGCACTTTACTCCGTCTTCAAATTTTCTTTGGCATATATGATTCGCAACGTTTATGCCAATACAGAGTGGTTCTTTGGATAATAATCCAACCGATCTCTCCATATTAACAACGTTAAAATGGTCAAAACTTCGATAGTCTGTGAGTTAACTATCAAAGAAAAACAAGTGTGCAAACAACGATATTGTTTCCAGATGGAAATTATATCGAACAAACATCATTTTAACATTAATCTCTTTAGTTCATTTTACACCTCCTGTTTCCCTATATTCAACATTTGCTATTTTCTATATTTAGAAAATATACGTTATTAACACTGGAAACATTTCCATTCCTTGTTTTCTGTATTTAGAAAACATTTCTGATTCTTGTTTGGAAAACATTTCCAAAATTCCTACGTTTGGATTAAGCAGATGTTTAGATAAAACATCGCTATGCCAACTCAACCATTTCCTTTAATTACTAAATTCACTTTACCACCCTTTTCTGCTGAACCTTAACCATTCCTTAGTTAAAAACGAAACCAATCAAGTTGGGGTATAATTACCTCTCAGACCTTAACTGAACAACATTTCTAACCTTGAAATAGGTAAAGTTCACTTTAAATTTCTTTAACTAACTTCCTTACTTAACCTTTCTTTCGAATAACTATACTCGATTAACTCTCTTCAATTAACGATATTCGAGTAACTCCTTTGGATTAACTCTATTTGCTTAACTCTTTTGGATTAACTCTATTTGATTTACTCTATTCACTTAACTCCTGTCGAATAAACTAGGTTCGATAACTCCTCTAACTCTATTCGAATAAACTGTATTCGATTCACTCCTCTAACTCTATTCGAATAAACTATTCGATAACTACTCTAACCCTATTCGAATAAACTATTCGATAACTACTCTAACTCTATTTGAATAAACTATTCGATAACTACTTTCAAATAACTAGATTTGATAACTCCTCTCGAATAACTAGATTCAATAACTCCGTTCGAATAACTAGATTCGATTAACTTACCTCGAATAACCAATATTCGATTATTCCTCTCTCGAATACACTACATTTGATAACTCTACTTCGAATAAGTGATATTCGATAACTCTACTTGATTAACTCCGATTTGATTAACTCCGATTTGATTAACTCTAATTAGTTAACTCTAACTCTAACTGGTTAACCCTCACTAATTAACTCTAATCGATCATTTCTAACTCTAATCGATTTCTCTTATTCGAATAACTCCTATTTGATAACATTTATTCATTTATAAAGATTTACTTTTGGTAACGGTTCTTCACTTTATAAATGTTCTCTTTAATAACGTTACTTCACTTATACAAGTGTGTTGTACCCATTCTATTTAAAACTATCGGTGTTAAAACCAATATCTCTTATCTATATAAGTTTAGACTTATATATTCCATTTATCGAATGATAAATATTTATTTAATTTATAAATATCATTTATAAATTTATCTATTCCATTTATCTGTTTTTCTCCATATATAAGTTCTGACTTATATATATATATATATATATATTTATCACAAGATAAATATTCCCTTTTAAATCCTATTGTTTATTGTTTACAAATATCCCCTTTTTCTAATCTATTTGTTTTACAAATATTTTCCTTTATATTTTTTTGACAAATATAACTCCATTTTATTTGATTAACAAATATTTTTCTTTAACTCTATTGATTTTATAATTACTTCCTTATATAAAAATCCTTTTTCCTTTTATATATAAAATCCAGTGATTTTATATAAATAAATGATTTTCAAAATATACTTTGAAAATCTCCCCTTTTTTTCTTCCTAGTATTTCTTATGGTTTTTAACATACCATATAAAAACGATAAAAATCGTCCAAACACATATAATCAACAACAGATTATATATCACATCATATATCACAATATATGAATCATAGTAAAATAAATGTCGAGGAATCCAGTTGGAAACTGGATTCCTCCAACCTGTTTCCGTGCATCACAGATGTTAAACAATATAGATCACATCACTTTCAGTACCCTATGATATATTCTGTTAAACAGAATCAATATAGAAATTTAACTAACTGACTAGCAGTTCAATCAAACAGTCAACACACAGTCAATCAGCCAATATTTAACAGTTCTAAAAATACAACATGAAATTATAAACTGTTCAGAGTTAGTGAGATTTACTCACATTGGACGATCATCGTTAATAACGATAATCATCGCTCGATTCAGACGGACAATTTATTTTGCCATAGATTGTAACGAGCTCGGATTCACTCCCAGTTCGATCCACTGTGTAGCCACCGTCCATACGATCCTGTCGGATCCTGTTTCGCCCAATTCCGATAATGTTGAACACTGTATCACATTTACCAATTTGACTAGCATTTAAATTGATCTTATCTTTACTTAAAACGACATCGGGCCCTTACCCTTCATTTCTGGCCAATTACTACACCCGGCCTACTTCGTTACCAACTCTCCTTCCTCCAGTAATTAAACACCGCGAGGTCCTGTTTACCACGCCATTAACAGACCTTGAACGCCCCTAA
Organism: Allium sativum; assembly: GCA_030737875.1. Lineage (NCBI taxonomy): Eukaryota > Viridiplantae > Streptophyta > Magnoliopsida > Asparagales > Amaryllidaceae > Allium > Allium sativum. The sequence goes on along the minus strand of CM060918.1, from coordinate 201,145,227 downwards.
CTTCCCAAACAGCTTCATTCTTTTTACCAATCAAGTGTAAAATGCCAAATCTTCATTAACACCTAACAAAATGCCAAATCCTCATTAGGCGTGTAGACCCATCTTCCTCATTCAACAAGGCCGATACCTGCTTGAACCACTATCCCCTATTCACGAAATTTCTACTTTAAAAATTCATCAACACTTCACTACTTCGCAAAACCCCTTTACCTCATACTAATCCCTCTTAATCACTAAACAAACTCCCGTAATCCCCCCTTTACCTTAATCCTTCTTCCTCCAGAATGCGTCGACCGCAACTCTAGTTACAACTCGAACACCACTCTCACATCTTCTTCCATGAATTTCAAAACTACCACAGCCGTTAAACTCCTCTCCACTTGCTCTTCCATTCCGTCACCGTAACATCCAACTCATCATCATTTCCTGGTTTCCTTCAAAACCCATAAGTATCGAACACAGCACCCCTCCGAACAAATTTACAACCGAAACCCACCATACTTTGCTACTAGATAGTGTTTGCCTCGCTGAACTCAATACCAACACCAAAAAATGAATCACTGCTTCGACAAATCCCAAAAACTGAACCCTAGAATTTCTAGGAAAAAAACCGCAACTCGGAAATATCCATCGCAACCAGTGAAACTACCACCGAATTGAAGAGGAACCAAAACCGAACTCGAATATATATATATATTGATTTATAACTTTTGTTTGAATTTCCTTTGGTTTTTTAAAAGGGATCGAACATTTGCTGAGAGGAAAAGCAACGGCGGAAATGCCTCGTTGACCAAGGGAAATGTAAATTTAGGTTTAGGGGAAAGGGGGTGGTACTTATAGGAGATATATCTATAGACGTGGCCTTCATTCTTACCAAGGAATGTTTTGAATTGCTGCACGTCTGATTTGTTGCCAAGAAATGTTTTTATTTGTTTTTAGAAGTGAAGTACTCTATTATATAAAACTCGGTTCGCTCGCGTACAAACCTCTATGGACAGAAATACAAATACCATCGTGTCGAGCTCGGTGTCACGATCCCAAAAATATAATAATACCGGTAGATGGACTCATATTGTGAAATCCCGAAATGTCGATACAGGGTGCCAAATTCCAAATAAAAAGTTGCTTATTTAATTAATTAAAAATTACAGAAAAATTCTAAAAATTAAATTATCACTACGTCTAGGAGGGTTTGTCCAAATTTGATACCAATACCTCATTATATTGAAAACTCCTTTTTTTTAACATAAATAAAGCATTAGAAATTCTAAAGGAATTCCATAACGACTTTTTCTAAAATTTGATTTGGACATAAATAAAAATCTACACGATGAAATCCCGATTTTTCTCTTCCACTAGAAAGATATACTCCACCAGCTCCACACGTTTCTTATTTCACAGAAATCCGGCTTAAAACGAATCCTGTACATTCAGTTGAAGTTTGAATCACCAATTTACGAACTACAGCGCCATTTCAATCTCGATTTTAATTATATTATAACTCTACGTTCAAACTGTCGTTTATATAATATATTCGTTATTCAAATTAAATTCCAAGCTGAATTAAATATCACAGATGATCTTGTTCACACCATATCGTCATTTCAGCCAATTTTGATTATTTCAGAATTAAATATATTATTTAATTTATCATTTTAATTAAATATTCATCATTATTTAATTAACCGACCATTAAATTCTCTAATTCACTATTTATATAATTAAATAAATTAATTATAATACCTCTGCCAATGCGGGTCATTACAGGTAAAGTCTAGGGGTGACTTGTGTCAATTGCATATTTGGTTGGGAACCCGTATCAGGCAGTATCCTTATTATCATCTATGGAGCTCTCACATTAGGTAGATACGAGGGCATGCTTTACTGTTCTAGATAGTAAGAGGTCCAAACGAGGTGGGTACAGGCGCGTTCCAATGAGATGATAAGTGCGCATCATGCCGATTGGGGAAATAAGTCGCCGTAATGCCTGTGATTAATGGCTATGTCCTTTAGTTGATGGACTCAAGCTTGATAACCTGAGTTCCAAAACAGGCATAGTTCATTATGGTTATAGGAACTGATCGACAGGTAGAAATTACCTAAATATTATATCTTTAGTAAGCTTGTGCAGCAATCTTGGATATGAATGAGCAGCCAATATGTATTCCTTCTTACCTTTGCTTATTGCCTTTATACCTTTATGTTTTAAGTCCTTAGAACTGTTCAAATGTTTAATGCTTCCTTAATTTGTGCTCATGCTAGAAATTACTAGAACTCACCAGATGTATATCTGACCTAGTTAGTTTTCTCCTTCTCTTTTCATTTTCCCTGCCCCAGGATTGCATGGCGCAGGGTCACCACAGGGATTCTCGATTGTTCAATTCAGCTCGGATTTAGACTCATTTCAGACTCATATATTAGCTCATTTCTCATTTTTTATTGCTGTATTGAAATTGAGGGGGATGGTTTTACTTATGTACTCAGATATTATGGTTTTCCATGAGGCAGTGTATTTGGGTTTATGTTGATGACTATTTGGTACTTTGCAAATGTAATAACTACTGTGATTTGACTTGTTTATTAAATGTTGTTTCAAAATTTCCTCTAGGTTTTATATTTCTATCTTGTGAATTTTTTGTTCCTTTATACCTAAGTAAGCCCTAACGCAACCTTTTATAGGTGAATTTAAGGGGTGTAGGGTGTTTCACGGCCTTGCCAAGTCCTGACAAGATGGCCCACCCCTTACCAAGGAAAGTCCTTACTTGGGGACCAAATTTTTATAATTAACGAGTAAAGTCCTTACCATGCCAAGTCCTTAAGGTTTTAAACTCTATTTCTAGATTTCATACTTTGCAGGCAGCGTCCTAACGAGTGAAGTAATTTTATTAAAGTTTTCAAGGTTGTATTTTTTAATAAAGCAGAGGAAAACCTAACGACTTATCATCGAGCAGAGAATGCGCCTTGGGATTAAGGCCTAATCCCGTACGTAAGAGAGATGGCTTAGCCGTTTTCAATTTCAAGTTCATTGAGTTCCTTTAAGTTTGAAGGGGATGGTCTAGTGTCGGGTACAGAGCATGCCTAAGGGTCACATTAGTCCCCATACATGGGTTGGCCGACGTAGCCATCCTTAGCCAAAAAAGTGAAAATAAATGAAAGATATTGGACAGTTTATTGTCCTTCAAGAGCATGCCTATGGGTTAAGACCTAACGCCGTACATGGGTAGGCATGCTTAGCCCTTCAAATTCCCAAGCCAGATAACCTGAAATGAATGAGGAAAGTTGGAGGATTTACCATCCGAAAAGAGCATGTCTATAGATTAGGACCAATCCCATACATGGGTAGGCAGACTTAGCCCTCTAAACTCTCAAGCCAAGTAGCTAGAGATGATTGTAGGATATTGGATAGTTTCTCATCTACAAAGAGCATGCCTAGGGATTAAGATATACTCCCGTACATGGGTAGGAGGACTTAGGCTCTCCTTCCTCTACAATCATGTAAACCAGAGAGAATAATTAATTATAAGGCGGATGTTCATAGTCGGGTACATAGCACGCCTAGGGATTTAGACCTAATCTCGTATGTGTGTGATTCGACATGAAATCATCCGTAACCGGAAAACCAGAGATGTAATATCTCGAAGCCCAATGTCTAGAAGGCCGGAGCCAATATAACTAGAGTTTGAAAACCGAAAGCCAAAGTGTTAATCATCAAATAACCAAGATACATGAGTGCGAAGTCCAGATAAACATAGGGTCATATCCACAAGCCGGAAGACCAAACAACCATATCCACAATCCAAAAGAATAGAACACCAGAAAACCAAAACATAAGTGCCATAATCCTAAAGATGAAATGCCAAAAAACAGAATCCGCAAAGTCAAAATTCAGTGCTGGAAAACCAGAGAATCCAAAAGACCACATCAATCGACGACCAAAATGCCAGAAGCAGGCCCCGATCCATTTCTATTTCGAGATGTAGCAGGCAGCCGTGCCTATCTCGGTACCGTAGTTGGATTCCGAACATACTCCACCAGCTCGCCATGTCTGATGCATTCTTCAGTCATGTCACGAAGATGCCAGCAATCATTCGTACTACGATAATCCAAGTCATGGGTAACAACCCGGCAGAATTTGACACTTGAATTTTGACAATAATAATTAATCTCATATTACTTACCAAAACCTAAGTATCAAAAACACTAGATAGTTAAAAGAAATAAATTAGAGGGTGGGAAAGAATGAAAGAAATATTAAAAAAGAAGAAGAATCTAACTTGCAAAACAAAACTCAAACTCTCACATCGCAATAGAATAAAGCATAATATAGAAATAAATCTTTATTGAGAGCTTGAAATAGTATGAAAAATCATCAGAGTGCATCATACAATCAATACATCTAGACAGTTATAACAACTTGTCCTTATATACAACACACAATGGAATAAATATTAATACATATCATACGTCTGAACTCCTCTAGGATGTCTTTTGAAGTTCATAGCAACCTATCTTGAACCTTAAAACTCTGTCGAACCTAAATATTGCAAACTCCACGGATCAGTCTGGTGAACCAGCATGAGAAAACTCACTAAGTCTATAAGTATCATCCAACTGATTGTAAGTTAAAAATCCATTTTTGAAAGAAAAGGATAATCGTTAGACCAGTCCACACATAAACACAGATGATTTTTACCTTACGAAAACCCAAAACGATTCTTTGTATCAAAACTATTATGATATTATAATAGTGTCTAAATCAAATATATAACCATCTAGTAGAAGGCTTGCATCTCATGCTCTACGTACATAGCATATAATCAAAAACCATGGGCTCCTATTGGAGAATGGATTCTAACTATGACAAGGTATGGGACCACCTTATGATAGTGCAACTGTAGAGAGAAGTACGCTATGTTTAACAAGAACATATTGCAACCCAACCACACATGACTGGCTACCCATTTCCCTTAAGTGTACTGAATGTATATCACCAATATTTGGGCTCAAACCACCGTTTCCGAAACATATAACATCAATAGAATAAAGGAGCAAATGGATTTTCTCAACATCAGGTGATAATACATCCCAATGAGAGTGACCCACTTAGTCATGTTGCCTGCCCAAATTCTGTCATTTTCCAGTTGATGAGGCTTGAGGTTACTATTACCTTTTAGAACATCACATAATCATTTTACTTAATTCCATAATTAACATTAATTTAAACATCACATTAGCTCCAAATTTCCTTTTACAAATCTTGTTTATATCACTTGGATTTTTATAAAATCCAATTTAGTAGAACTCCAATAAGAATTCAACTTAAACTTAACTTATATTACTATTGATATAAATTCACTTTAAAATTCGTTTAACCATAAACATAGCCTTATGACTTCATAAACTTCATTCATTGAATTCAAATTACAAGATTATCACTTTGATTATTATTAATTATATAATAATCAATTTCAATTTTATTTAAATTATAAATAGTTTACCTCCTCATTAACTATCAATATAGTTGTTCACCTTACTTTTAAGGTTATTAAAATAATAATCTACTTCATTAAATAATTAACAATTCAATAATTGTATTTAAACCAATTAATTAAAATATTGTTCAATCTCTTGCGAAACCGTATTACGTTCCACAACTATATGTCACAAATATCTACATTAAATTAATTGACAATAATACAATTCAGTAATCCATTCTAGTTAAAGCAATTGACTTAGTTAACTCAAAACCTGGTTAATTTGTTAACCAATTCCAATTATTCTCTACTTTAAGTTAATTAGTAATATAATTAATTTAAATAGCCCATTTAATTCCCTCTTGGCACCAATTAATTCAATTTTTAACCCTTGGGTAAATTCTGCTGCTTATTAACATAAGAATTTGCTATATAAAACCATTTAATAATTTCTTATGAACTCAAATATTTATTTACTTTTAATAAACTTTTATTCAAAATAATAGATTTCAAAATCTATCTTCAGTTATAAAGTAAATTTTATAATTTCATTTCTATCGATTCACCTGACGTTTAATCAATCCTTATAAAATGATGTATTTTTAGGCCTACTACCAATTTCTCAACCAATACTGCCCATTGGTTAATAACAAAACATATGTTGAATTTGGAATCAAGAGTCAATAACCAAATCAATCATCTGATCAGATTGTTTAAAAAGTTCATATAATGATAATATAAAAATAAACAATAAATTTAAGGAATCCAATTGATCCTCCAACTTGTTTTTGCCGGCTTCCAAATAGGTTATATAAAATAAAATCATTCATTCAATACGACAATATATTTATCATCGATAGATAGAAATAAATAGTCCAACTAATAATTTCAATAATCAACCAATAAAAGTAATCCAAGCATCCAACTATTAATTTCGTATATTTATATTATTATAAATGTGTCCAACAAGGTAAGTTACCTTAATTGGTTACAATCGTTAAAAATTACGATTGGTTTCAATTAAAAGAACATTTAATTTAATTAGTTCAATCAATATATATAAATATTTTTTAGTAATCATCCGACGATAAACAATCATAGCATACAAATATTAAATGCGCCTTATATACAGTATAAGCGAGACAAAATGAGTGAGTAAACTCACCTTGGTTTCCATTCGTCGTTAAAACGGTTTGTTTTAATAAAATTAAATGAGCGTTTAATTTAATTTAAAATTCTAGTAGCTACCAACTCTGACCAAACCAACTCCATAATGTTACGCTTGTCATCACGGTCCCAATGTCCCTTGTTTAGTCTGATTTTATGCACGTATGAGAATGTTAATGTATTGTACACATATAGTTTAATTAAATAATTAATATCATTAATAAATTTAATTAATATTTATTAATCTCACTTTATATTTTAACAATCATGTAAGCTTTCTTCCCTATTTTTAATTCTCAGAAACTGTTGGTCCCCTACTTGCCATAGCCGATTTTCATCATTACCTAACACCACCGCTTCTACCCACCACCCAGCACCGGCTCGACCAAGCCTCCGACTCCGACCAACATCCTCTTCAACTCCACCTGGTTTCTACCATCTTCCTCCTACTACTGTTTCACGGAACCCATAGAAGCACGCACTTCATCAATACCGCAATATAAACCCTCTGATTGTCGGACCTTCTTCCCGACCATATGAGCACCTGCATCTTCACTCACCAATGCCCCTATGGCTTCACAAGACCACATCGATTCCCACCAGTAAGTTAAACATAGAATAGACCTGCCCTCCTTAACCAATGCCCATGCCTGCACTACCACTGTCCACCATAAGTGACCGAGCTCCGCTAACCTCTGCTCAAATGTCGAGCTTAACCCCTCCCTCTATGATATTTTAAATGTGATCTGAGGCTAATACGTGTGGTTTAAGGAGTAAAAATGGTTTCATGGAATGGAGTTAAATTTTGTTTTTGAGAAGGTAGTTTCGCTTCATTTTTTATTAGAAGAAAAAGAATGAGTTTGGTTTTAATTTTTCTTCATGAAGAGAGGTGTTCATTCTTATGTAGCAAAATGAAACAGGCAAGCATGTATACTTATAAGTAGGAGATATGTGGGCAACACAGTTTCTAATACAAGGTAGGTGCGGTTTTTCACAAATTAGGCTGCTGAAAATAGGGTAGGTTTGTACGTGATTTTTAATTCTAGGTCTGCTGTGTTTAAATTTTAGGGCAGCTTGAAAAGGTGTTACTTGGCTTAGAAGGAAAGGTATTGATTTTTTTATTTAATTTTTATTTTATATGGCTAATTTATTCCACTGCTGTTTACGTTAAACGCACTATATTCGTACTGACATTCACGAATTCCAAATGCGATGACAATATATACATTGATATACGTCGACGTTCGGATCCAATGAAATTTGTTTGGTCGAAATCCTACTCCATTTCAAAACAACATAATTTTAATTTCAATTTATTTATCGGTTCACATTTAAGTTTTGCACGCTCACAAAAGAACTCTGATTGGCTTCAAACTGGAAATCTGCAAATAATTAGCTATACGTATTTGAATAAAATTTGTTTCATTGAAAACAGATGTCATTTGAAAAGTGGCTATTCTTGAGCATTTAAAATATTAATAAAATATAATTAAATAAAAAACAATTCAATTTAATAATAATAAATTGATATTATCGTATATACTCAAAAAGAATATCATATAGCTTCAAAATAAACCAATATGGATTTCAACTTAATATATGAAATTCTGGGTTAAGCGATATCCAATTTATAAAAAAATTGCTTTTTAAATATATTAAATAAACGTTATGATTAATAAACATTTCATAGCGACTTTCTGCAAATTTGATTTGGATGTAACTCACAATCTATAATATGAAATCTCGATTTTTCTCTTTTATTAGAAAATTATAATCAAATAGATTCAGACGATTCCTGTTTCAAAGAATTCCGACTTATTATGGATTTTATATATTCAATTAAAGTTCAAAACTCAATATTACGAACTACCATACCGCTGAGAGTTAATTTTTAATTTAAATATAAATGTATATATATATTCAAACTTTGTTTTATGAATAAATTTCATACATAAATTCCATTGATATTTCAAATATAATATTTAAAACCAAATTTAAATATTCCAATTTAGGCGATCAAAATTCCATTCATTACATCGTGAAACAAGAAATGCCTACCAGAATCCCTCTCCCTCTGAGTCGACTCTCTCGCAGGAGGCTTTCTAAATAGAGCAACCAGATGAACTTCCAAATAAATCCCTTTCAGAGAACAAGTATGCTCTGCGTGTTAAAGGAATATGGGCTAATTCCATTGATACACTTTTGGAGGAGCAGCCTTTCCTTTTCCTTTACCAGAGTGGGATGTTCCTTTGCCCTGAACTGAATTAACCTCAAGAGCCTTTTAATTAGCTATTGCATCCTCTTCCCTCAAAAAATGATCTGCTTCGAAGTAGAATTCACAAAAGTTCCATGGAGGATCCCGTTGAAGCGAGTCTTCAAGTCCATCTTATTCAAGACACAAGAAACCGCAACCATCAAAACCATAAAAGGATCCGATTGATCAACCGATGCCACAACTGCATTAAACCTCTCCAGAAACTTGCACAAAGTTTGGCTAATCCTTTGCTTAACCACCGTAAGATCCATCATGTTCCTGGGTCGAGCAATGTGAACCGTGAACTGTTTAATGAATTTATCAACCAAGACATTCTAGCAATTCACCAATTAATTTTTCAACTACCGAAACCATATAGCAGCAATGTCTGTAAGCTAAAGAGCAAAACACTTCACCATAACATTATCCGTAGCCGAAAGTACTTCCTTGTGGTGCATATAGCACATCAGGTGAACCATAGTTTCCTTTCCACCATCGAAAGCCTCTAGCATTGGCAGTTTGAAATCCGATAGGTTTCAAAACTTCCTTGTATATAGAATGAACGCACTTGAGTAACACAATCCAATCGATGAGAGATGCTCCATCTTGAGTGAATCGTCAGTCACATCGGCGATCTGGCTACTACTTCCACTACCAAGCAAATGATTCTAGACGTTCAATCCAACACTGGTGCCCCCAGTGTCAGGTCCAACATTAGTAAACTATTGAGCCCTAACAAGAATATCTGGCTCAACCCTAACCTGAGGTCCCGCCATTGGCACAAACCTAGCATCCAAAACTATGGGAGTTCTTGCATCCAAAGTTGCGCACAACGGCGCTAGAGCAACATTACCAACACTTGGACCTAAGACCTGACCATCCGAAACCAGAGCTTTAACTTCGTCGGAATTAGAGGAATTTCCCCCGAGTCTAGCCGATCCGGTACCAATTTGCGGATTGGTGTCCATACGGGGTTGATCTTTGAGAATTGCCTCCAAGTTCCAAGCTGAACCTCAAGAAACACTAGCACTTGTTCTTGTAATATTTCCTAGGCCAGACGGCCTTTCGAAACCTTTAATCCTAGCTAAAAGAATATTCATGGTCGCTTCCCGCATTTGGAAATTATCTTCTTCCTATTCTTACCGAGAAGTCAAATCCTTAACCACTCCTTCAATATCCTCATGAGTAACATAGTTCAATGGATGTCCAATAGAGAAAACTTCCTGACTTTCCTCTATCCCCGCTCCTTCCGAACGAGCTAACGAGATCTCTTTCCTTTTAACCATGGCGAAATCCGAGAGTATCTACTTCAATAGCAATTCAAATCCAAAGGCAATCTAGTGTCCCAAACAGCCTTTGAAGTCCTTCTAATTCCAAAAAAGCACTAAATATGTTCCAGTGTCCAAGAAGCAAGCCAAGAGTTAGTCTAAATGTCAAGTGCTGTGAGAGAACTTCTATGTGAAGTTCACAGGTCTAAAAGACCTTCCAAAGCTATGAAAGAAGCCATTACTGTAAGATAAAGATTCCCACATGTAGAACCAAACAACGAAGGATCTTGAAAATAACCAAGTGTTGGGCTATTCATATGTGAGCAGATACGAGAAATCGTAGCCCCATAATCTCATGTCTCAGAATCGATACGACTATAGGGTACTTAGCCAATTTCAACAGCTTCTTCTCCGAAGCACTTGAAACTGTCCAAACCAATACGTTTTCTAGGTTATGAATTGTACTTCGTACCCGATGTCTTGATCAAAAAACCTGCCAAACTATGATTTCGTATTTGTATCTGCTGATATGAATTTTTAGGCAGAGACGACTTCGTACTGTAGAAAGATGAAGAAACTAGACTTCGTCTTCGTATTGCGTAATCCAAAGGAGACAAATACAAAGTACACTTTGTATCCCTCAGTGTTAAACCAATTCCAGAATGCTCGATCTCCTCTTCGTATCCCTACTTTGTACCGAGGATATGAAAATGCTCTGATAAGAAAAATACCACTCTTTGACTTCCCGAAGAAATACTGATCCATCCAATATGAAACGTAACTTTGTATTCCTATCCTTAAAGTATTATCCACCATGATTTCCCTAAGATACGAAAATCCCAAAGCCAATACAGGATACAAAATCCCTGATACAAGCAAGATACAAAATGTTCTTTTTGTATTGTCAATGTCGATCCCGAGTGCTAACCATATTTCCAAGCTTTCGGACACTTCGCAGTTTCGACCAAATCGCTACGTGTATCCTTGAGACCGTACTTGAGTTTCGAGCACATAGAAAGCCGAAAATCCATCGTACGATTGCCTAACCAAAAGGCGGTCAACATAAGGTAAATAAATTGAATTAATGAAATAAGCTAATAAAGTGAATTAAATTAATGAAATGAGTAAAATGGAATGGAGATTGATATAAGATGGAAATGAAATTAAACTATAAAATAAAAACAAGTATAGTGAACCACAATGATTGAAACCAAGTCAATTGGATTTATTTTGAATAAATATTGATTGAATATGTATTCATCGTAAGTGAATAAATGTATATAAACTTAATAAACTTGGAATAAATAAAAGTTGAAGAAATTGAACTAAATGGAAATTTATTTAATGATTACTTAAGTGATTGTTAATAGGTAAATATTAGTAAATTAAATATGAATCAATTAACTTTGGAAGAAACCATGTGAGTAAATTGGAGACTACAAGTTGTATGTAGAACGAAATAAATGTTAATCAGTTTAATATTTATAGGAAATAAGGTTAATAAACTAAAGTATTGACATTTGGAAATGTGAATTTTATACAAAGGGAATGAGCCAAATGAAATTGTATAAATAATACACTGATATTGCAAAACTAGTACTTGTGCTTTGTTTGATGAATATGATTATTTGGAAGCTTTTATTTGTTTCTTTGGTTGTATTTGCTACTTCATATATGACTATTGTAGATATATCGACTTATTCCTTATATATATGTTCTTATTTGGATGTTGATTGTTTTAGTAGGTACTGATGGCATTTGCTTGCTTCTGGAGCCGCTTGCACATAATATTATTTTTGCTTGCTAGAAAATAAGCTAAATTCCTAATAACGCTAACGAAAGCAACATATATAAGATTATACATCGTATTCTGGTATTATATATTTTTTCCCATAGTTTGGGTTGCCTCATTATTGAGATGAGATGTATATTTGTTATTATATATGTATGGTTATTTTGGAGACCTAGTCATGCAAAGGAGACTCTACATAATTTTTTGTAAATTTGGGACTTAGAATTTTTTGTCAAAATTGAATTATTTACAAACCAATATTAAAACTAAGCTGAAATGTCGTATAAGATTAATGGAATTCTAATTTCATTAAATATACTTAATGATTGAACTATAACTAAGCCTTTTTCGAGGATGAAAAGTTTTGAGTAAGGAAGAATGCAACAACCCATATTTTTTATCATTTAAATTATTAAATTTAATATGATTTTTGATATTGTTATGGTTAGAAAAAAATTAACAATTTAATTATGTAAATTTTATGAGTGAGCTTGATTAAATTGATTAAGTAATGAATTTCAACTGATTATAATAATAACTTGTATTGGTTGTAAATAAGCTATTTGAATTAAATTGAGTTTCATCGAATCTCTGAAAGTATATTATTATAGGATGTTAAATTTCGTAACATCCAGACTTGTCATTTGATTGTGCAAACTTGAAACGAGTAGTAGTTAATTAATGGTTTTTTAAACTAAATATTTTGATCTTTGACATTAACTTCCCTATACAATGGAATTAAGTTCTGGATCTTGTTCCATTGGATTTAGAATTATCAAAAATGTATGTTTTGATATATGGACAGATCTATTTTCGTTTCGAAAGGGAAACATGTTTTTTGAATATTTGTAGCTAGTTTGAACCAATCGGGCTTGTATGAATAAACCTAGTTACCGGTTGATGTAAATAACTACCATATTCAACTCTTAAAATCTAATCCATTTCCATCATTATCCCATAAACAAATAAAAAGGCCGCCTTCTTCAAATTTCTTTAAGAATTTGATTTAACCGGGTTACCTAATGAAATTGGAAATAGTTTGATTTGTTGAACTCATGAAAGCAAGAGATTAACATGACGTGCTTCGTAATGGGTGCAATGGGGTTCTGGTTTGCTCAGAACATCCATGGCCATGATTAGGTTTTGTTTTTCTTGAGATTGAGGACTTTTTGATCGACTTAAGTACAGATTCAGATTCGTAGGTTGAAATAGCATCTTCGATGGAGAAATGAAGGAACTCGACATTGATTTTGGTAGTACGACGTATGCATTGTCTCAGAGCTTGGCTATAGGCCACGGCGACTTAGGTTATTCAAGTGGAGTTTGGTGGGGTCGGATAGGTAGCTTTAGTCGAGGAGAAGGTATCGGTGATGGATTTGGTTGCAACAACTGAGCATAAAGTGAGATTGGGTAGAGGGAAGAATCATCCAATAGTTAAATATATAGGCGTTTTAAACTTGGCAGTGAGGAAGAAGATATGAGTTGATGACATGGCAAAGAGAGAGATTTGGTGAGTGTTGTTTATTTTATTTTATTATAATTTAAAATTCAAATGTTCGAATGTTTATGAACTTAATAAGCGAACTCAGATTGATGCGTGGTTTGTTCCATTGGACTCGTATCAAAATTTCGGACGACATGAAGTTCGTTTAGACGAATTTTGAGACTGTCGAATTTTAGGCCATAATTGAATTTCCAATGGGTTCAGAATTAGTGGTGAGTAATTAAACCCACTCACGATGTGACACCCTATAATTTTAACAACGCTAAAGATGATATATTAAAGAATAATTAAATAAATATTCAAAATTAAGGGAAACAGACTACGCCATTGCGTTCGTCTCAGAATTCTGGTCAAAATAAACATCCGGTTTGTGTAAAACAGACACCGTATGAAGAAGTTATTAAGTTCTGAAGCTTGTATACGCATAAGAAAAATATATATGAATAAAATAAGTCCAGAAATTCAAAACAGTTCAAATTCGAGTAGAAAAAGGGGAGCAGGAAATTTTCCGCCCATGGGTGTCAACCCCATCAAGGTGGTGTCGACCCTATACGGGAGGTGTCGAACCCTGGGTCGACAAACCAAAGGGGGGTCAATCCCCTTGCAGGTCCGAGGCAGAGTTCCATTTTCTGAACAAAGACTCCTTTCTTGACCAGATTCGTTGATTCTAGGCTATAAATAAGACCCTATACCCGTTGTTTTCTTCACTCAAAAACAATAGAGAACTAGATGCTGCCTCTGCCCAGATTAAATTAAGCCTTTTCTTCTTCAGCAATCAAGTCATTCAAGTTTAAAGATCTGTGATTCAATATGTGCAATCTTTCTTCTATTTTCTAGATCCAATCATAGTGAGTCTAAGTTAATTTTAGATCTAAATATTTAAAAATTAATCTTGACATGATTATAATTTGGATCTAATCGTATGACTATTTGAATCATATCAGATCTATCATAACCTGTGTATCTAAGTTATTCTGACATGACTATGAATTAGATCTAAGCCTATGCCTATTGAATCATGTCAGATCTGCCATTATTTGTATATCTAATTCACTAATTAGATCTCATCATGCCTATCTATGACCATGACACTATGCCTAATCAGTTCTGTTATCACATGTTCATTAGATATGTTCCCATATGCTTATCTCGTCATTATGCCCAACTTTGTCACTGTAGTTTATTAGTTATTATGCTTATATATGCCATTATATGTCAATCTTGTTATTATGTTCATTTTTGTCCTCTTCCCTTCTTCTTTTACCTTTTATTGTTATAGCCAGGCTACCTTCGAGCCAAGGCATGCCGCTGAAATATGCGAACATGTAAATTTGGGAACGAGGGGAAAACGTTAAAATTCGGGCATAACTTGTATTGGGAAATTTTGGCATAAATTGAGTGTAATACATGAATGTGGATTTGGGGCATAACCACAATTGTGATTAAGGACATTAATTTGGGGCATATGGTTCATTATGAACATGATTTGGGAAAGGGGCATGAAAACCTATAATGACATAGGAATAATTGGTTAATAATGGAAATGCCTAGAATTACAGTAATTAGAAACTATAGCTGTGCTTAGACACGAGGTTAGATTACACTTATGGTGGAAGTCTGCCCGGAACCAACCGGCATATCCAAGTGGTGAATCTAATGTGATGGGTTTAAATGCGTAAACACTTGAAATGCTAAGACACGAGGTTAAGTCTGACTTTTGAAAGAAGTCTGCCCGGATCCGCCCGACATTTCCAGCATCCATAAGTTGTGGTCTTAATATGGGAGGTCTAGTACGTTATAACCATAAATGAATATGGTAATTAACTTGAATACTTAACCTAGTTGAATCCATAGGGATTGTATATGTTAACTTGAGAAGGGGTTAAGTAAAATTGTATGAAACAGTGGGAGGGTTAAATATATCTTGGGTTGGTGGGTAATATTTATATATAGGCCCACAAACTTAATCTATGGGGTTTTGCAATCCTTTACTCTGGTATGGCATAACCTATAGAAAACCTAGTGGGGATGCAAGCGTAGGGGGAAGCTTGTATCATCTTGCATGTGGGTCCGTTTCAGTTAGAAACCCATATATAGGTATCAAACGAGTATTCCGAACTAGGTCAGAGTCGGGGCATGCTTACTGGGATGACTGTAAGATACCAAAATGAAGGGGTGGTGTGGGCAATGCGTTCTGACTGGGTCATGTGCGTGCATGGGTCCGATAGAGGAGGTTTAGATGCCGTGACATCAGTAGATATGGTTTTGAACATCCTGAAAGCGAAGGGTTACAACTTTAGGAAGTGATACATCCTGTTGTTGGGCCAGCACAGGGTATCTACGGAGTAGGGAGTCGATCGATTGGTGTAGTAATTAGGGTATATCTAGACTCTGGTATGCTTAGGAGCTCGTTATTATCCTTAGCAGTAACTCCGGTATATTGGGCTGCATGTTGATTGTATGGGGTTAAAACCTCTCACTAGAAGTACGCTTAAGTCTACCATCTTATAGTTGTCAGGATCATCTCATTCAGGTTATAATAGTATTGGTGCAGAGAAAAAGAAAGTATTAGAGAAGCGCAATATATTCTATCATGTTATCATGTTTATCCTGTTTACCTTGTCCTACTTGCCTTATATGCTGTTATCTATCTCTCTAGTTTATGTGGCTGTCATGATACTTTTACTTATTTATATGCTAAAAGTAACTGGACTCGCCAGACTTTATGTCTAACCTATTATGTTTCCTTTTCTTTCTCTTCTGTTTCCCCTTCCAGGTTCTCAGGGTGGGAATACTCATGCTTGATCAGGATTCTGCTTTCATCTTGCTTGGAGCTGCTTAGATGTATTTCTTGATTTCATATCTCTCTACTATTGCTATGTTTTGGGGATTATGCTTCTTTTATTATTGTAATTTGATGTTTTAAGTACAAGACAGAAGTTTTGATGATGTACCGGGTTTTATGCATTTCAGACATATGATGTAACCATGTTTTGAACTATGATGCTGCTATTTTATGTCTGTCTTGTAATGCTTTTGTTTCTATTTACCTATAACGCTTCATAAAACTTAATGCATTCTCTAAATGAGTGACATTAACGGATGTGGGGTGTCACACTAGATATCACAGCTGAAGGTTGCCAGATTGGATAAAAGATTTTGAAAATTATTTAAGGTTTTAAAAGAAAGCATTTTCAAAAGAAAAGTCTGTTTTGAAAATATATTCCTCAAAGCCATATGTATATCTTTCGATTCTTTGTCCGAATCCCTTTTCCTTTCTTTTTAGCATGTCTGGGGGACCAAATATTCCTAAGGGCGTTACGATACTAGGCTGGTTCTGTAGGTATTTAAAGGCCATGGCGCCTTCCAGTGGTTAACAAATGTTCCTCCCCCAGCTGCACCCGTTGTTCCTCATCCTCCTCCTCCGCGAGCAGATAATTTCTCTAAGTTCTGCAAAGATTTATGTGCTATGGGCGGAAAGGCATTCCGAGGAACCGAAACTTTCGTAGAAGTAAGGAATTAGCTTAAAGAGATGGAGGACTTGTTTGGAATTTTTGAAGTTGATGATCATAGGAAGATTCAGTTAGCCGCTTGGCTACTGAAAGATGAGGCTTCATTTTGGTGGGAAGTGATGCAAGCGGGGCGTCCAGTAGAGACTTGGGATGATATTGGGCAGAGGTTTGAAATGAAGTTTCTTTCTCAAGCTAAGAAAAGTATGCAAATGGAAAGGTTTTTTCCACTCAAGCAAAAAGGTATGACTGTTAAAGAGTATGTCAACAAATTCAATCAACTGGTGAGGTTAGGGTTGGAGCTAGTGGATACTCCGCATAAGAAAGCTTGGTGGTTTGCTAGAGGATTGAATGAACCCCTCCATGAGTTAGCTATGTCTCATATTCCGATGGGAGTAACTTTTAAAAGGCTCGTTGATATGGCATTGATGCATGAGGAAGATAAAGATGGAAATAAAGAAGCTAGGGTGGAGGAAACAAAAACAAGAAAGTGTGGCCCAAGAAAGGACAACAACAACAAAAAAAGAAGGGCAGAAAGAACGACAAGGCTATGGATAAGAGGAAATGCAATAATTGCGGACACGAGGGTCACTTGGTAAAGGACCGCAAAAGAAGGAAGAATGCTTGCTTCAGTTGTGGAGAGGTCGGACACTTTTCTAAGGAGTCCCCAAAGAAGCAAGCACAAGGTCAAAGGGCATGAGATTCTTGAAGGCAAGTGCATGCTCTCGTGACCAGTGCTCCAAATAGAGGTAGGAAAGTTTCCGTGGAAGGTTTGATTTCTCTTTCCAATCATCCTATTAGAACTCTTTTTGATTCTGGCGTTTCGCATTCTTTTATATCTGATTCTATGGTTGAGTCTCTGCACCTTAATACTAATATGGTAGTGGATCCCGTTGTTGTGTCAAACCCCATTGGGGATACGGCTCATCTGTCCATGATTTGTCGGGGTTTGAGAATATTGGTGTTAGGCATCGAATTTGAATGAGATGCATATATGCTTGGTTTCATGGGCTATGGATTGATTCTAGGGATGGATTGGCTAGCCATGTATGGTGCCATTCTGTATTGTGAGAGTAGGGTCATTAGACTTTTGATTTGCCATGGGGAGGACCCTCGAGATTTCTAGTGACCCAAATGGGTATGTCATGCTCAGTTTCCTAGAGTCACTTGATGCATCTATCGATGATCTACGATCTGTACAGTAGTCCGTGAGTATCCTGATGTTTTTGATAAGGTTCGGGGATTACCTCCGAAGTGTGAGATCGATTTTCGTATATACTTGGTGTATAATGCAAAGCCAGTTGCATTGCCTGTGCACTATATAGCTCCAAGGGAAAGGAGGGAGCTTAGCAAGCAAGTAGGGGAGCTACCTAAGAAAGGGTTTATTAGGTGAAGCATATCTGAATGGGGTGCTCCGGTGGTATTCGGAACTTAGGAGGATGGTTTGCTTCGCTTATGTGTAGATTATAAGGAGTTGAATAAACTCACCAAGCAGAATAGGCACCCACTCCCGAGGATAGATGATCTGTTTGATCAACTCGCTGGTGGTTTTGTTTTCTCTATTTGAATTGGCCACGGGGTTTCACCAGTTGAGGGTGGCCGAGGAAAATATACAAAAGACCGCTTTTAGGACTCCAGATGGTTTCTTTGAATGGCTCGTTATGCCTTTTGGGTTAACAGATGCACCCGCCTATTTTTTGATCTAATGAGTAGGGTGTTTCGGGAGTTTGTAAATAAGTTCGTTGTGGTCTTTGTTGATGTCTTAATTTTCTTGAAGAGCGAGAAAGAGCATGCCCAACATTTGAGAGAGGTTTTGAAAACTCTCTGTGCGTACCAGCTAAAGGAAAAGTTCTCCAAATGTCATTTTAGGAGGAAAGAGGTGAGATTCCTAGGGAATGTGATTTCTAAAGATGGGATAACAGTAAATCCTACGAAGGTAGTTGCAGTTCAAGATTGGCAGATCCCAAAGAATGCAGTGGAGGTGAGAAGTTTTATTGGATTGGCAGGCTATTATAAGAAGTTCATTAAGGACTTCGCAAAGATATCAGCCCCACTCACTAGGCTAACGAAGAAAAATCTGATGTTTTCGTGGGATATAGATTGTGATATTGCTTTCCAACGATTGAAGAGGGCTCTGACAACAGACCCAGTCTTGACCATGCCCGATGGGAACAAATTGTTCACGGTATACACTGATGCATGTGGTACAAGGCTTGGTGCGGTTCTGATGCAAGAGGGAAGGGTATGTTATGGCAGTAGACAACTAAGAGTTCATGAGAAGAACTACCCTACCCATGATTTAGAGTTAGCTGCCATAGTATTCACGCTTAAGACTTGGCGCCATTATTTGCTTAGAGAGAAGTTCGAGTTGTACACCGATCATAAATCTCTCAAGTACTTGTTCTCGCAGAAGGATCTTAATTTAAGGAAACAAAGGTGAATGGAGTTCCTAGCATCTTATGACTTTGAGATTGCTTATACCCTTGACAAGGGTAAAGTGGTGGCAGATGCACTGAGTAGGTAGATGATGGCCTTAAGTCCTCTGTTTGTGGAGAGGAAAAGCTTGGAGTTCATATCGACTTTTGACTTTAAACCCTCCACCGAGTTTTTGCTTGTCTTATTAGCATCACTGGAGGTGCGACCTACTCTTATGGATCAGATAGGAGCTTCGCAGCGAGAGGATCCACAGGTTTCATACATCTTGGATAGGCTCAGTAAAGGGGAGCCTTCTAGTCACCTCAGTAGATATTCCATGGATGATAGAGGGTGGTTGCGACGAGATGGAAGGCTTTGTGTTCCCCGAGTTGGGAATTTGTTAAAGACAGTCCTAGAGGAAGCCCATCATTCTAAGATGACTATTCATCCAGGCGGAGATAAGATGTATAGGGATATGAAGAGGGTTTTCTTTTGGGTTGGGATGAAGAAAAATGTGGCAGAGTTTATTTCTCAATGTTTAATTTGCTAGCAAGTCAAAGCTGAGAAAAACAAGTCGGTGGTTTACTTCATCCATTGGAGGTCCCATAGTGGAAGTGGGAGAGCATCTCTATGGATTTCATCGACGGTTTGCCTAGATCAAGAAAGGGCAACACCAGTATTTGGGTTGTGGTAGACAGACTTACTAAGGGCGCTCATTTCATCCCAGTTAAGAGTAAAGGGACAGCAGCATGGTTAATGGCAATTTACGTTCGTGAGATAGTCCGCCTTCATGGAGTACCTTTTAGTATCGTAAGTGATCGTGACCCCATTTTCACCAGTGAATTTTGGAGGAGGTTGGAAGAAGCATTAGGTACACAGTTGTGTTCGAGCACTGTTTATCACCCTCAGACTGATGGATAGACGGAAATGGTGAATAGAATTCTTGAGGATCTTTTAAGACTGTGTATCCCAGACTTCGGAGGGACTTAGGAAGAGCACCTTCCTTTAGTAGAGTTCGCCCACAAAAACAGTTATCAAGCCAATATTGGAATGGCACCCTTCGAAGCATAGTACGGACGACCATGTAGATTACCAACTTGTTGGTGGGAATCTACAGAAAGGCTTCTACTTGGACCATATATGGTTAGAGAAACTTCCGAAAAGATTGACCTTATCCACATATGAATGAAGACAGGTCAAGATAGGCAGAAATCCTACGCAGACAGGAGAAGAACTGACATTGATTTTGAGGTGGGAGACATGGTTTTCATTAAGGTATCACCCTTAAGGAATGTGGTTCGCTTTGGATCTGTTGGGAAATTGGCACCAAGATTTGTAGGGCCATTTCCCATAGCATAAAGGATTGACCAAATGGACTATAGAGTAAAGCTACCAGAAAGACTATCCAGTATTCATGATGTTTTCCACGTTTCTCATTTTCGAGAGTGCTTGCATGATACCGTAGAAGTAGTTGAGCCGAGTATATTGGAGGAAGTAGAGGTGGAATGGAAGGCGGCCAGTAGATGATTTCCTACCCGTATTCTTGGATCAGAGGTTAAGAAGCTACGCAACAGAGAAGTCAAGTTGATGAAAGTTCAATGAGGAGATAACCAAGAAGATGCAACTTGGGAGACAAAAGACAAGATTCGCGCTTCGTACCCTTTTCTTTTCAAGGGTATGTTCTTAAGTTCCTTTCCAAAGCTTTTATTCATGCTTGTTTCTATCATTTAAGTATATCCTATCGATCGAATCTTCGACCTTTATGTAGGAATCATATGGTTGTAAACATGTGTTTGATACATGTCATGTTTGATGGATGCAAGTGTATGTAAGTGTTTGCTCATGGATGCATATACACACACATTAGGCACTACATCGACTTAATCACTCTCATACTGCATATGGATGTGTGTGCATTTTTCTTCTTTTAATGGATGAAAGTGAGTGTATTATCATATAGATGTTGCATTTGGATGAATGATGTGCAAACATATAAAACTTACTTAATACAATAGGATTATTTGCATACACAATGGATTCATGGCAGTAAGAAACATTGCATTAAGGAGGTCAACTAAATAAGTAGACCGCCTGATCTTTCGCATTAGTATTGGGACATATACACACACCTTTGCATATGTTCATATAAGCATTAGAAGCCTTTAAGGACAATGGATGCCTGTGATTGGTGGATGAGTAGATGGGTGATGATGTTAGGATATACATTCTTCTTAACCTAGAAATTTCGGGGACGAAATCCTTTGAGTAGGGGAGAATGTAACACCCCATAATTTAACACCCCATAATTTTAACACCGCAAAATAATAATTAAATAAATATTCAAAATTAAGGAAAACGGACTGTGCCATTGCGTTCATCTCGGAATTCTGGTCAAGATAGACACCTGGTTTACGTAAAACAGACACCGTATGAAGAAGTTATTAAGGTTCGAAGTTTGTATATGCATAAGAAGAATATATATGAATAAAATAAGTCCAAAAATTCAAAACAGTTCAAATTCGAGCAAAAGAAGTGGAGCGGGAAATTTCCCGCCCATGGGTGTCAACCCTATCAAGGGGGTGTCGATCCCCCTGCAGATCTGAGGCAGAAATCCATTTTCTGAACGTAGACTACTTTCTTGACCAGATTCGTTGATTATAGGCTATATATAAGACCTTATACCCATTGTTTTCTTCATTCAAAAACAATGGAGAACTAGATGCTGCCTCTGCCCAGACTAAATTAAGCCTTTTCTTCTTCAATAATCAAGTCATTCAAGTTTATAAATCTGTGATTCAGTATCTGCAATCTTTCTTCTATTTTCTAGATCCAATCACCGTGAGTCTATGTTAATTTTAGACCTATATATTTAAAAGTTAATCTTGACATGATTATAAATTGGATCTAAGCCTATGACTATTTGAATCATATCAGATCTGTCATAACCTATGTATATAAGTTATTCTGACATGACTATGAACTAGATCTAAGCCTATGCCTATTGAATCATGTTAGATCTGTCATTATTTGTATATCTAATTCACTATTTAGATCTCATCATGCATGTTTATGACCATGACACTATGCCTAATCAGTTTGTTATTACATGTTCATTAGATATGTTCCTATATGTCTATCTTGTCATTATGCCCAACTTTGTCACTGTATGTTTATTAGTTGCTATGCCTATTTCTGCCATTATATATCAATAATGTTATTATGTTCATTTCTTCCTCTTCCCTTCTTCTTTTCCCTTTTATTTTTATAGCCAGACTACCTTCGAGCCTAGGCATGCCGCTGAAATATGAGAATGCGTAAAATTGGCAACGAGGGGAAAACGTTAAAATTGAGGCATAACTTGTATTGGGAAATTTGGGCTTAAATTGAGTGTAATACATGAACGTGGATTTGGGGCATAAACCACAATTGTGATTAAAGACCTTAATTTGGGGCATATGGTTCATTATGAACATGACTTTGGAAAGGGGCATGAAAACCTATAATGATATAGGAATAATTGGTTAATAATGGAAATGCCTAGAATTACAGTAATTAAAAACTGTAACCACACTTAGACACGAGGTTAGATTACACTTATGGTGGAATTCTGCCCGGAAAGCAACCACAAGTGGTGAATCTAATGTGAGGTGTCTAAGTGCATAAACACGTGACATGCTAAGACACGAGGTTAAGTCCGACTTGTAGAAGAAGTTTGCCCAGACCCGCCCGACATATCCAGCATCCATAAGCTATGGGCTTAATGTGGGAGGTCTAGTACGTTATAACGATAAATGAATATGGTAATAAACTTGAATACTTAACCTAGTTGAATCCATAGGGATTGTATATGTTAACTTGAGTAGGGGTTAAGTAAAGTTGTATGAAACAGTGGGAGGGTTAAGTATATCTTGGGTTGATGGGTAATATTTATATATAAGCCCACAAACTTAACCTGTAGGGTTATGCAATCTTTTACTATGGTATGGAATAACCTGTGGAAAACCTAGTGGGGATGCAAGCGTAGGGGGAAGCTTGTATCATCTTGTGTGTGGGACCGGTTTCAGTTAGTAACCCATATATAAGTATCAAACTAGTACTCCGAACTAGGTCGGAGTCGGGGCACACTTACTGGGCTAATTGTAAGAGATCCAAATGAAGGGGTGGTGTGGGCGGTGTGTTCCGATGGGGTCATGTGCATGCATGGGTCCAACAGAGGAGGTTTAGACGTCGTGACATCAGTAGATATGGTTGTGCACATCCTAAAAACGAAGGGTTGCCACTTTAGGAAGTGATACATCCTGCTGTGGGGCCAGCACAGGGTATCTACGGAGTAGGGAGCTGATCGATTGGAGTAGTAATTAGGGTACATCTAGACTCTGGTACGTTTAGGAGACCGTTATTATCCTTAGGGGTAACTCCGGTATGTCGGGCTGCATGTAGATTGATTGGGGTTAAAACCTCTCACTAGAAGTATGCCTAAGTCTACCATCTTATAGTTGTTGGGATCATCTCATTCAAGTTATACTAGTATTGGTGAATAGAAATAGAAAGTATTAGAGAAGCACAATATATTCTATTATGTTTATCCTATTTACCTTGTCCTACTTGCCTTATTGTGCTATTAACTATCTCTCTAGTTTATATGGCTGTCATGATACTTTTACTTATTTGTTTGCTAAAAGTAACTGGACTTTCCAGACTTTATGTCTGACCTATTTATTTCCTCTTCTTTCTCGTCCGTTCCCCCTGGTTCTTAGGGTGGGAATACTCAAGCTTGATCAGGATTCTGCTTTCATCTAGCTTGGAGCTGCTTAGATGTATTTCTTGATTTCA
Organism: Allium sativum; assembly: GCA_030737875.1. NCBI lineage: Eukaryota > Viridiplantae > Streptophyta > Magnoliopsida > Asparagales > Amaryllidaceae > Allium > Allium sativum. The sequence goes on along the minus strand of CM060918.1, from coordinate 201,121,011 downwards.
TATCCCTCTACTATGGCTATGTTTTGGGAATTATGCTTCTTTTATTATTGTACTATGATGTTTTAAGTACAAGACAGAAGTTTTAATGATGTACTGTGTTTTATGCATTTCAAACATATGATGTAACCAGGTTTTGAACTATATATGATGCTTTCTGCTTAATAAAATTTTAAATTCCGCTGCTATTTTATGTCTGTCTTGTAATGTTTCTGTTTCTATTTCTATAATTTTTTACCTATAACGCTTCACGAAACTTAACACATTCTCTTAATGAGTGACATTAACGGACGTAGGGTGTCACACACGAAAAACTAAAATATTTGATTAATTAAATTAAAATCATGTTACGATGTGATTGTATTGGTTAATGTTTGTTAGTTTAAAATGCATGTTTAGGTTGATTTGCATAGATAGTATAATTTAATTTAACTACTAGTTTAAATTTTACAGTTAGGTTAAAATTGAAATTTAATTGCTAGTTTAAACTTGACATCTGATAACTAATAAATTGATGTGATATTTAACTGTTTTGATGGGTTTATTTTGGTAGATGCCTTGGATTGATACTTTTGATATATCGAGGCTTAATTGTGTGATTCATCTATTACTCACTTTATTTATGTATGACTGTTGTTTGTGTTACTTAATCCCAACCTTTTACCCTAGATGTTACAAGCATGAAATAAACTTGGGATTAATCATTTAAATTTAATTAAGAACATAAGTTGAAATGATAAATGCCTATGACCCCTGATTTGGATTGAAAAGATATATATATTCATCCCTGAAATATTAAATTTAAATTTAAGTATCACTTGGCTATAGGATAGAAAATTATATACAGGCACCGATTGGTTAAATATGGACTTTAAATTTTGAAATATTGTATTGAAGTAATATAAATGATATTTTATAAATTGATTTCCTTTGAATTTGAACTTTGAATTTTGAATTTTGAAAGATAAAGTGTAACAACCCGAATTCCGACAGACCGATTTTTTCTTTCAAAATTCTAATATACAGAAACTCATGTTGGTTTGCTTTGGTATCCTGCAGAAAAGACAGAGACATAAAATATATCAGAGCTCAGAAAATATCTCAAACGGAATGGATAAAATATAATATAATCAAAGTATAGCCTTACCGTATTAATAATACTTCCTAACCAGTATCCAAAGCTATCATGTCTCTGCCAAAAATCTAACCTATGAGTATGTTATGAGGAGGGGGTCAGAACACAAGTTCTGGTGACTGGATTTAAATTATACACTTTGGATAATCATACATATACAGTTCAATCACATTTTCTTATGTATTAGGTTACTTGAGTTAACAGAACTTAAGGCTTACACAAAGTCGTACCCATTTACTTCCCATTGGATTGACCGAATACAGTATATATGTAGCTACCCCTCAATATTGAGGTACATCCCATGGTACCCCACTCACACGGTCGCCACCGTAATGCCATAGAAATGAACACAGTCCCTCATCCTATGCAGAATGACGTACGGATATCTACATAACAATGTTATATTCCGCATATATTTATCATTACTATGCTACGTAAGCATACGGATTGACACCGTCGAACGAATCAGATTTCATACCAGAGTAATGCCCTTAAGTCTACGATACACCACCCAGAGCCGACATGCATGTATATAGACTATCCCACGTACATATCATCAAATTTATTTGATGCCTTAACCACACATAATGTGCACTGAATTCCATGGCAGGGCTATACAAGAAACACGGAACTCGGTAGGGAGCTTTTCCATATCTGTACAGGCCCGCCTTTAAGAGCCTCAAAATATAGATATTCCTAGAGTCTATTTTCATGGTGGCTATGGCCCCACCTCGGCCCCCCCCCTCAACTAGTAAAGACTACAAGAGCTAAGCGACTTGCCCATAACAAACAATCTAAACATCTAGTTGGTGTCTCCCTGCAACCAGCGTACCTCAATAGTGAAAGGTACCCGACGATCTACTATCCTTGTTGGTTCTGACATCTGCCTCCCTGCTGAGGCGCTCGCCGAATCACCCTAGTGTCACCTCGTCTTAACATTCTGACTGCAAATCTACTTTTGCAATCAAGGCCCACCGACCTAATAGTTACGCGCAGACCCAACCTCTGCGAGCACAGCCTAAACATCTTCCACCGTACAGAGGACTACCAAGAGCACCTTACGTATCTCAGGAAGCCGTTGCTTCCCCTTCTAGTCCTTCGGAGCTGACAGAATAATCAGATGAACGTGCACTCCCCTCGTGCCTCATGACACCACGATGATCTACCTCATTGGGTTATTCACCCTTAAACGTACGGACTGGTCCAAGCACCTCATTTTAATGTATCATTAGACCCTATGTCTAAACATTCTTTTACGCGCTTGCTTTACCTCACCAGGTTTCCATTTAACTTGGTTATCACCGTTCACATTGACTTCTTATTCATGTTGCCAAGTTTCTCTTGCTTATCAATCTTAGTCATATAACTTAACCCATTTAAGTTTATTAATAAGCCTACAAAATGTTATTCTCTAGATTGTGATGTAAGGTCTGTAATCCACAATCCCTTTATATTCTTGTTTGATTTCATCGTTACAATAACATGTTCTACTTAATATTTAATTAAGTATATCTCAATTCACATGTTTTCTTTTTAACATGTCAGTCATTATTTATGATTAAATATAACTTATTTCATTTCATAAGTTTTTCTCATTCTTTCTCATTTAATCATAATTCCATTTTACACCGTCACTACAACTTATCGTTGTTTACTTATTAACTTAATTCTCTTAACTAAGGTTCACTAATAAGTTTCTCTTCCCATAAATATAACTTATGTTATCCTCATCCGTAGATTTCAGATTCTTTTTCTTGTAAATAATTTAATTTACAATTAAGTATAACTTATCCCCTTACATAAGTTATTCTATTCCCTTTATCGTTTATTATAACCTAAGTTATAATTTCCACTTGTCCCTAGGACAAGCCTAAACATGTTATTCTTATTAGCAGATTTCATACTTCCAAGTTTACAGATTACTTAATTTATAACTAAGTACAACTTCTTACATTTCAAAAACTTTCCCCCTTTTCTCTACTTATTACAAACAACTAGTTTCAGTTTTCCCCATTTACTGATTACTTAATTTATAATTAAGTTTCACTTATCTCATTTCACCAGTTATCTCATGTCCTTACTAGTTTATTATAACCTAAGTTATAATCTTCACTTGTCCCTAGGACAAGTCTACCTATTATACCACATTCTTATTCATGTAATTTATTTATAATAGGTTATTATCATTCCCCGTTCATTCCATTCCTTTTTTACTGTTGTAACTTTCTTTCAATTCCATTTATTTCCATTAATTACAATTAATGTTGTTTACCAGTCCTGCTATTTACATACATACATATATATATATATATATATATATATGCACCAGACCTCTCCCATTAAGCCTACACTTGTGGATGTTGGATTTGCCGGCGGTTCCGGGCAGACTTCTTCCACAAGTTGACTTAACCTCGTGTCTTAGCACCATTATATGCTTTATTTATGCACTTAGACCCCTCACATTAGATTTACCATTTGTGGATGCTGGATGTGCCGGGCGGTTCTGGGCATCCTTCTACCACAAGTGCAATCTAACCTCGTGTCTAAGCATGGTTATAGTTTCCTATTTACTGTAAATTTTAGGTAAATCATCCTTTTCACATGTTACTGTAATCTAATTTACATGTCATCAAATTATGCCTATATTATGTCGCATGTCCTTTTTAACACGTATTTAATTTTATCCTGACATGTAATCATTTAATCGGGTAATTGTTTAAACCTAACAAGTTAACATGTTATTTTCTCAATTCTACATATAATAATTCAAATACATAATATGCCAAAAGTGATTCATGTAATTATAACAAAGTAGTCACTACTCATATTCTAACAAGTTTGTTTTTCAACATGTAAACATTCAACACTTTAACCGATTCAACGTATGAATTTTCTAACATATTCATATTAATATCTCAACTTGTTATAACAACATCATAACACTTTTAATTATTCTGGAAAATTCACATTTCATGATAATGGGGAATGCTAAACGATAATATATCACTATCTAAAATGAAATAACTTAAATCCACTCACCTCATATGCTTTCCAAATCCTGGATCTGGTCCAGATGTAGATTCCATGGTTTTTCCCTTAATTAGATTCAAAACCTAACAACCATGGATCTACAATTTTTACTAAAAGAAAAAGGAAAGAAAGAAAAGAGAATTGAAATAGACCATATATAGAAAATAATCTCACTTCGATAAGATATCTGAACACCTTCTAATTGATTTTCATCCTTTTCCTCCAGATCTAGATTCATAATTTTCTTAAACTAATAATCTAAATTTTCTGAAGAGATTTTAAGAGGAAGAGGAATGGTAGAGCTTCTACGTTGTCTTAGAAATATGAGACATAGGGTAGGCTCGACAGGCTTATTTATAGGTGTTCAGCAACGTATTTGGTCAAGAAACGGGTCCACATTCAAAAATCGGAATTTTGCCCAGATCTGAATAGGGGTCGACACCCCTCTTATAGTGTCGACCCCGGGGTCGACCCCCAAACAGCCTGGGTCGACCCCCAGAATGGGGCGGTTCGACTCCTTGTATTCTGATCGCTGTTTTGAGTTTTTTTTATTTGTTTGTATATATATAATTCTCTTGCACGTATATACACTTCTAGGCTTAATAACTTCTTCATACGATGTTCGTTTTACGCAAACCAGGTGTCTATCTTGACCATAATTTCGAGACGGATGCAATTGCGCAGTCTGTTTTACTTAATTCTCATTATTTAATTAAGTTACTCATATTTTATTATCTTAAAAAAAGGGGTGTTACATTCTTCCACCCTTAGGAAATTTCGTCCCCAAAATTTGATAAGGGTAAAATCAAATAACCACTCGCATAATATCCATCCATCATGTGTGCATCCAATTTTTGCAAACATTGTGCACTTGTGCAAAGTGAAATACAACGTAATAATGCTTGTATGCCTAAGCGGTACCTCCTATGTGTATGCAAGTTTTTCAAAAAATCCTTTTAAAATATGATGCTCACATCCTAAATGTACTGGCAATTCTACATGAATGCAATATTTTGAAAAATCAAAATGCCTTTTCATCCAAATTTTCCCACACTCTTATTGAGTAAGAGCGTAGTTCATCCAATTATTGCATCCAAAATCCTACCAACAAACTTTATTTCTCGAATTTCAAAAAAATCTAATTTTCTAAATTCGATTTCTTATGTTATAAAAAGGTGGAAAACGGAAAATTTCACATCTTCCGTTTTTTATTTTATATACCTTTTCCTAACCGTACTTGGATTTTTATGTAACTATTTATAAAGATTTCCTATTTTCCTATCCAAGTGCAACCCACATAAGAAAAAATTTCTTTTATTACTAATTTTCTTTTTCATCTTATCTTGGAAATTTTCAACTTTGTCCATCTTTTCTTATAATTTATCATGTTTGTTGCTTTACTGAATTTGTTGTTTCCTTTTTAGTTGTACCATTTCTCTTTTCTTAGCTTATTTAATTATCAGATCTAGGTTTAGTTTCAAATAAGCCTTCTAGTATTTCAACTAAAATAGGAAATCAGACACTATACACAGCTACTACTAAGGGCCAAGAGTCTCGGACTATGTCCCCCTCAGTCAGAAAAGTCCAAACCATGGGATCCATGACAGATTTAGGTGTTACCCTAACTACCCAACATGAACAAAATAACGGAATGATCCCAACAGAAATGTAGTAATGGGTTTTACCCCTAACATGAAAATTAGCAACAGGATCTAAACACTTACTTGCCTTTACTATCTAGTAGTCACTTCTAATTCTAGTTGTGTACCAACAGTCATTTCAAGCAACACCCTAGGCTTTTCAATGCTTACGCATTCTACGGGAACTTACCATTTTTTTTCCAAGATAATTCTCGCTATTTACTTTATAGCCTCAAAACTTTTCTCGTCTTCCCTAGGAACTAATCCTTTCCTAATCCATACTTTTAAAACACGGTTTGGCCTTTTCATTTATTTATTTTTTCCTAAAAAAATCAGAAGTGTCAAAAATTTATTTTCCTCATGAAAATTTACTTTTGCCAAACCATAAAAACACGTCATCTTATAAAATGAAAATAATCATTTTTTTTCAAATCACAAAACTGGAGTAGACACGGACAACTATTTCTCAACCGGGTTTATGACTCGTTCTTGCCTATAAAGTCAGTTCAGTTTCTTACTCCAAGGTGTAAACATCTACTCTATTATTAATTTCTACAACTTATTTTGTCTACCCAACAAAATTTTCTCTTGTTAAAACAATTTATCAAAAATGATTGTCAAAAGAATAGAGACATCAAAACTTTCTTTACTGGAAATTCCAGTTTTCAACAAAATGCAACTTTTTTCCAATTTTTGCTCCTAAATCCTTTCATGTAATATAACAAGAGAACTAGCGAGCTATACATGCTCTATAATATGCACCTTTTACTGAGAGAATTTTAGTTTAGACAAAATTTTCATGAGAAATCATTGCTTCCAAAATATACCCGATTTTATTTTAAAACCCAATATGTGGTTCTTTACATATTTTAAAACTATGACTTTTAAGATTAAAACTTGAAAACACCATAAACCCTTTTCCCTGAACTTTTACAATTTCAAGTTCTTAAAAGTTAACAACGGGGTTAGACTCAAAGCAGGTTTCCAATTTTCTAGGCTTTCCTAGACACTTCCCAAGGTCAATTCTCTCAACTATATATATTCCTAATCCATTTTTCTCTTTTTAACCTTTTCCAATTTATAAGGTTTTACTGCCAAACACATTAACCCAAAATACTAATGGGATTCATTGTCCTTCCATACATAGACATTGTACACTTTCCACCCAAATTACTTAAGGGTCTCAGATTTCCATATTCATTCCTTTAGTGTACAAAACAAACATCCCGTTTCTTACTATATTATACTCTTTCTATTTAGTGGGTTCCTTTATGGATCTAGGTATAATATATTTATATTTTAAAAATATAAATACGTTCACTCACTATCTATACAGAAATCCTAAACCTAAGCTCTAATACCAGATGTAACAACCCGAATTCTGACAGACTGAATTTTTTTCTTCAAAATTCTAATGTATTGAAACTCGTGTTAGTTTGCTTTGGTATCCTGTAGAAAAGACAGATACATAAAATATGTCAGAGCTCAGAAAATATCTCACAGAGGAATGGATAAAATATAATATATTCAAAGTATAGCCTTTCTATATTAATAATACTACCTAACCAGTATCCATAACTATCATGTCTCTGCCACAAACCTAACCTGTGAGTATGTTATGAGGAGGGGGGTCAGAACACAAGTTCTAGTGAATGGATTTAAATTATACACTTTGGATAATCCTACGTATACCGATCAATCACATTTTCTTATTTATTCGGTTACTTGGGTTAACAACACTCAAGGCTTACACACACATCATACCCATTTACTTCCCACTAGATTAACCAAATACAGTATATATGTAGCTACCCCTCAATATTGAGGTACACCCTATGGTACCCCACTCGCACGGTCTCCACTGTAATGCCACAGAAATGAACACAGTCCCTCATCTTACGCCGGAGTGATGTACGGATATCTACATAACAATGTTACGTTCCACATATATTTATCATTACTACGCTACGTAGGTGTACGAACTGTCACCGTCGATCGAATCAGTTTTCATACTAGAGTAATGCCCTCAAGTCTACGATACACTACCCAAAGCCGACATGCATGTATCTAGGTTGTCTTACGTGTATATCGTCAATCGTATTCGACGCCTTAACCGCACATAATGTGCACCGAATTTCATGGTAGGGCTATATAAGAAACACGGAACTCGGTGGGGAACTTTTCCATACCTGTACAGGCCCGCCTTTAAGAGCCTCAAAATACAGATATTCCCAGGGTCTGTTTTCATGGTGGCTGTGGCCCCACCTCAGCCCCTCCCTCAACTATTAAAGAATACAAGAGCTAAGCGACTTGCCCCTAACAAACAATCTAAACATCTAGTTGGTGTCTCCCCTCAACCACCGTACCTCGATAGGAAAGGTAAGTGGTCTATTGGGTTTAGCTCTAGTATTTTCGCATCCCACTAGCTGCCGATGACGGGTAGCCGACGATCTACTACCTTTTTGGTCCTGACCTCTGCCTCCCTGTTGAGGCGATCACCGAATCACCCTAGTATCACCTCGTCACAACATTTTGACTGCAAATCTACTTTTGCAGTCAAGGCCCACCCACCTAGTAGTTACGCGCAGACCCAACTTCTGCGAGCACAGCCACAACATCTGCCACCGCACAGAGGGCTACCACGAGCACCTTACCTATCTCAGGAAGCTGCATGCTTCCCCTTCTAGCCTTCGGAGCTGACATAATAATCAGCTGAACGTGCGCTTCCCTCGTGCCTCATGACACCACGATGATCTACCCTGTTGGGTTATTCACCCTTAAACGTACAGATTAGTACAAGCGCCTCATTTTAATGTGTAATTAGACCCTATGTCTAAACATTCTTTTACACGCTTGCTTTACCTCACCAGGTTTCCATTTAACTTGGTTATCCCCGTTCACGTTGACTTCTTATTCAAGTTACCAAGTTTCTCTTGCTTATTAATTTCAGTCATATAACTTAACCCATTTAAGTTTATTAATAAGCCCACAACATGTTATTCTCTAGATTGTGATCTAAGGTCTGTAATCTACAATCCCTTTATATTCTTGTTTGATTTCATCGTAACAAAACATGTTCTACTTAATATGTAATTAAATATATCTCAATTCACATGTTTTCTTTTTAACATGTCAGTCATTATTTATGATTAAATATAACTTATTCCATTTCATAAGTTTTTCTCATTCTTTTTCATTTAATCATAATTCCATTTTACACCGTCACTACAACTTATCGTTGTTTACTTATTAAATTAGTTATTTTAACTAAGGTCCACTAATAAGTTTCTCTTCCCATAAATATAACTTATGTTGTCCTCAGCCGTAGATTTCAAATTCTTGTTCTTGTAAATAACTTAATTTTTAAGTATAACTTATCCCCTTACATAGGTTGTTCTATTCCTTTTTTCGTTTATTATAACCTAAGTTATAATTTCCACTTGTCCCTAGGATGAGCCTAAACATGTTATTCTTATCAGCAGATTACATACTTCCAAGTTTATAGACTACTTAATTTATAATTAAGTACAACTTCTTACATTTTGACAAATTTTTCCACTTTGCTCTACTTATTAGAAACAATCAGTTTCAGTTTTCCCATTTACTGATTACTTAATTTGTAATTAAGTGCCACTTATCTCATTTCACCAGTTATCTCATGTCCTTACTAGTTTATTATAACCTAAGTTATAATCTTTAATTATCCCTAAGACTAGTCTACCTATTATACAACATTCTTATAAATGTAATTTATTTATAATAGTTTATTATCATTCCCCGTTCATTCCATTCCTTTTTTTTACAGTTGTAACTTTCTTTCAGTTCCATTTATTTCCATTAATTACAATTAATGCTATTTATCAGTCGTGCTATTTACATATATTTATATGTATATATTTATTCACTAGCCCTCTCACGTTAAGCCTACACTTGTGGACGCTGGATTTGCAGGGCGGTTCCATGCAGACTGTAACGACCCGTATTATCTGCTAATTTATTTGGATATTTTAATTATTTAAAATATTGGTTTGGATCTAAATGATCGAATTTAACGATTTATTTGGGATATATTATTTAAATAAATAATATAATATTATTTTAATTTCCAGAATATTGGAAAATGTGGAATTTGAAATATATTGTGATCAAGCAGTTTAAAGTGGTCAAATATTGGTTATACTGAAGATATAGTGACGATTTCGATTCGAAAATGACGGTTGAGCAATATGGTTTATAATTTAATTAAATAACGAGCTGCAGCAGCGCGGCAGTTCGCGATTTGGCGTTTTGAACTTCAACTGGTCGTACCGGGTTCAAAATAAGTCGGATTTCCTCGAAACAAGAAACGTCGGGACCGGTTTGACGATATCTTTCCAATGGCAGAGAAAAATCCAGTTTTCATCGTGTATATTTTATTTTATATCCAAATCAAATTTTGAAAAGGTCGCTATGGAATTTATATATATATTATATCGATTATTTATATAGAATAAATGGTTTTTAAATTTTTATAATATCGATTTGGCTTCAAATTCAACCCGAGCTATTTTATTGTGGTAGTATACGATATTCTGGTCGTATATGGCCAATTTCAATATTTTAATAATATTATATTGAGGTATTTTAAAATTGGGTTATTTTATTTGAATTGGCCAGTTATAAAAGGGGCATTATTCAAATGGCCTCAGTTTTCGACGAAACAAATTTTATTAGAACCGCAACAGTAAATTATTGCTAGATTTCAAGTGGCGCGTCAATTGGGGTTAATTTGTGAGCGTGGCAAAATAAAATGCAAATAAAAACGACCATTAGAATGTGAACAAGGGCCATTCGAGCAAACGAACTCGGAATTCGACGAAACAAGTTTCATTAGGACCGTATCGTCAAATTATACTATGCTGTCCATTTGCATCTCGAACGGGGTTTTTATGTGAGCACAGCAGCGAATAAACGATGTTTGAAATTGCGATAGATACGAAATAAAATATCGTTCGTCACATCGAGATAAATAAATATTATTTCCTTTTATAAATATGAACCCCCTCAGCCTATATTTCAGTTCATTCCACCCAAAACAATTTTCAGCCAAGCACATTTGCAAATAAGCCCTCGATCACAAAATCAATTATATCTTTCAATCCATTGCGAATTTGTTAGGGCGACCTGAAGTAAAGTCGTAGATCGGATCGAGACCTACATGCTGTAAAAAGTTGGGGGCAAACGGTGTAGTGTGGTGGTCGGAATTTCACCAAAACCGAAGAAAAACAGTTTCATTATTTTCAGAAATTGGAGAGATGTGGTCGATTTTAGGAACCCAGACCTTATGGGTTTTGTAGAGGAGAGTCAGGCGGAGGTTTTGGTGGTGGTGGCGTAACCTCTGGTGGTCGGGGTGTCGGAATTTGTGAGATGAACGGGAAATTGATTTTTGGGTTTATTCTTGAAAGTGGCAAATGGTTTTGGGGATTTTCAGGCGTCGTCGGCCATTGTTGGTGGCAAGGGTCTGAAGTCGAACGAAGGGGGTTGCGGTGCCGAGGGTTTGGCAGTGGTCCGGTCACCTCCGGTGGCCGGAGGCGGTGGCATTGGGTAGTTAAACGGAAACTGACAACTTCCGTGTTTTGGCCTCGTTTGGTGGCTACCGGAGACTTGAAGGAGGGAGGATGGTCGGAGGTTGAAGGTGGGGTGTCGGCGGTCACTGCACCACCGGTTGCCGGAGTTCCGGTCAATGGTAGGAGGCGGGGCATGGGTTTGAAGATGATATGGCGTTCGGTTTTTTTTAAAGAAGAAGGAGAAAGAGGGGAGTCGGGTTCCAGACCAGATGGTTAAGTGAAAACGCGTTTTTGATTAAACGAGGATGACGTGGCAGGTATTAGCGTTGATTAAGGTAAGGTTATTAATTTAATTAATAATTTAGTTTATTTTAATAATCGTTAATTTGTTCAAACTTTAAACTAGCGTATCTCGTTCATACGTTAACAAAATTCAACGAAACAGGATCCGTTGGGATTGCAGGGACGAAGCCTAGACGATGGCGCTGACTAGGCACTGATCTGACGCAGTTGAAATTTCAGCAAATTCTGAATGTTTGATTCAAATTAAAAAGAACAAACGCGTCCACCGTCAACAGAATAAATCTGGTGAGTTAATTCTCATACATTCTGAAATCCTGTGATGTGGTAAATTCATATTAAAATATAATTTACCTTTAAAGATATAAATTGGTTGCTTGGTTGTTATTGGTTGTTTACTGTTTGATTGGTTGCTGCAGTTATATTTCATCGTTTAAATTAGTTGATCATATGAAACTTATTTCATATATCACTATGAAATGTATAATGAGCTGTGATGCAGGGAAGGACAGGTTGGAGTGATCCGACCGGATTCCTCAAATATTGTATATGTTGTTTGTTTGTTTTATATCGTTGATATTTGAACTGATTGAACCCCATATGGTAGAAAAACCTGTTGAACATGATGGTTGAATAAATGTTCACCTGTGTTGTGTTTAAAATCAATCGACAGTGTTGATTGGGTAATTGGCAGTGAATGGCCTAAAATGTGATGTTTCAAACGTCGGTTTACCGTTCGGTGAATTGACGCAGTTTTAAAATTATAAATTATTTTATAACTGAACTGAAGTTTTCAGTTATTTTATGCTAGTAATTAAATTGGAAATTTTTAAATAAATATTTTTAATCGAGTTTATGAAAGGATTAAAAATACAAGTTTTCCAAAACGAGATCGTAAATGAGATTTTAAAGTGAATGAGAAGATTTAAATAAGATTTTCTTAATTATTAAGTGAAGTGAATTCAATAACGAAATTTGTAAGGTAAATAGTAAATAGGTTAGTAAGTGATTGAAATGTGTTAAGGGTTTTTAAAAGCGAAATCTAAGTTAGTGAAAGGATAGTAAATGGTTGGTTATAAAGAAATCAAAGTGAAGTTTTAAAAAAAGGGGTTTAAAACCAAATTGGTGACTCAATTATTAAGGAATTAAATTAAGCAAACGCTGGAATTGAAATAAGGATTATAACAAAAAGGAAAATACATATGTATTGTTTTATAATGATAAATGGATTTTGAAATTAGAATCTAAGTTAAAAGGGGTTTTTATTTTAAAGAATGAAACAAGCGGATTTAGTTGTGGAATCCAAGTAAGAGTTTTATTTTTGAAATGCCAAATAGATGGAATCAAATTAGTTGACGAGAAATTTATATTTTAAATCAAAATGTTATAAGTGAAATAATGTGTGAAGTTAAAGTTGTGTTTACTTAATTAAGGGAATTAAGTTAAGAGATTTATCGAACAAAGTTGTCAAGAGTAAGAAAAGGTTTATAAAACCAGATTTGAAATCAAAAGGGGAAAATGAGATTTTAATGGTTAAGTGATGAACTGGTATTCATTCTGAGATAAGAACGTTGTCGATCAAGGTCTGAGAGGTAAATAAAATACCCTAACTTGAACGGCTTCATTATTGTCGAGGAATGGTATTGGTTTGAAACGGGTAGAAGGTGTTGAAATTAGTGTGGTATTCCATATGAGATGGAGTGAACATAAGTGCGATATTCGGATTATAAATGATACTACTATGTTGTTTCAATGTAAATAAGAAATATTTGGTTTTAAAGTATAAGTCGACATTTACTTGGTAATGTGTTAATACCATTTAAATAATATATTTATATATATATCGAGATGTTAAATAAGGAAGAAAAAGGGAAAAGGGTTTTAAAGAAATATATCGATACTTCCAAAAGGGAATGGAAAGTTGGGTTTATACATATATATACATATATGATCGAAAGTATTTAAAATAGGTTTTAGTTATAATTGAGGAAATATAAGGTTTAATTATATTGAAAGAATTTAAGGTTAATTAACCATTTTGTTAATTATATGGTAAAAGGCCAGGTATTGCCAAGTACTGAATCAGCAACTCAATTTATTCACACATTTGTTATTTGATAGTTAAATCACTGACTATCAAACCTGACCAATAGGGTTGTTGGTATGGAAAGACCGGGATCGAATTTATATTCAAAAACCATTCCGACCAACAAATACGGGAAGATATCAGAAGACGGTCGAGATGGAGCATTGAAGACCATGGATCTTCATAAGCGGAAGAACTGCTAAAAATATTTGGTTAGCTCCCAGAGATAAACTGTGGTTCTGTCGTGGTTGGAATCCACGGGTTGCAAGGACTACTCGCTACTGATCCTTGGGGTGATTACTATATGAGATGCAGTAGGAGAATGCCTTCGGTTCATCGTGTTCCTGGATGACTTGTATGGACGAGTGTCTGACAGAGTATTTCCAAAGGGGTCACGTACGTTGGTTTCTTCAAACGAATCTCTGTTGATGGCGGAGGAGGCCGTACACCTTCTCTTAGCTTACCGCAGAGTATTTTTGTGGATGTCAATTAGTGATATCTGGCGGATCTGACGATGTGGCATTCAAAGTGAATGATGGCCAGATGTTCGAAAGGGGATTCTAGCCTCAAGCCTCATCAACTGGGAAATGACAAAAATTGGGCAGGCAGCATGGCTATGTGGGTCGCTCCCATTAGGATGTATGATCACCTATCTAGAGAAATTTCATTTGCTTCTTTAATCTATATTCGATGTTGTCCCTTTTCGGGAGGCGGTTGCTGATCCCAATCGTCGGTGATATACATTCGATACACTCAAGCGAAATGAGTAGTCGGTCATGTGAGGGCCGGGTAGCAAGACGTTCTTGTTGAACCCAGTGTATTCGCCTCTAGAGATACCATATCGGAAGGTGGTCCCATACCTTGTCAAGGTTGGAATCCAATATCCAATAAGCACTCGCGGTTTTCGATTGTATACTATATATGTGGAGCGTGAGATGCAAGCGTTCCGCTAGATTGATATTTACTTGTATTTAGACACTGATAATATCAGATCAAAGTATGATTTCAAAAATGTTTTGTGTTATAGTAAGGTAAAAACCGTCCGTGTTTATGTGTGGACTGGTCTTACTATTACCCTTTGATTTCATAAAGGATTTTGCAAAGTTAAACAAGTTGTGTGTCCTATGAATTTATCACTGATAGTTTTCTAGACTGACCCGGTGTAATTTGCTTTTCCTCAAATGTGTTGGGGTCAGACCGAGTATGCTTCCAGGTTAGGTTCGCTTGGAGTTCTAGGAGCTGGAAGCAGGCGGCTTCACCACTAGTGATATAAAGTTCTTTTACGCTGTGACTGATATCTGTTGTACTCTGATGATTGGTATGTATATACAGTTTCTTTGTATAAAGGATTTGTTATATTATATTTAATTCGTTCCGCTGTGAGATTTTGATGTGGTATTCTTCTTCTTTCTTCTATTCTAATATTCTTTCTTTCTTTTCTCACCCTCTAAATTCTTTCTATTGACAATCCAGTGTTTTTTGATGCTTGAATAGTCGACATGGTGATTTTATGTTGATTTTCGGGATCGAAAATCCACTGGGTCATTACAGTGGTATCAGAGCAATTGGTTTAGTGATAACCTTGGCTCTGTGGCGTGACTCAATAGAGATGGGGTTAGTAACACCCTAGGTTGAGTTCGTGTATGTATATGAGAGCGTGTATTTGTGATTTGATATAAAATTATTTTTGAAATTATTTTTGCCCAATTTATTTTATAAAATAATAAAGATTTTATAAATTATTATAGTATGGGCAAATTATTTGATATTGATTGTGTGGTATATTTGGATGTGTGCTCAATCTCAGGGATATAAACCTGAACCCGAATCGACTTGGTTAAAATCAATACGAAATAGATAATTTGAATAAAGCAATCCAGATAAATAAAATTTGAATGGATAATTAAAGAGATAAATGGATTGTTAAGACGTGGTTATAATCCCGTGTGAATTGAATTGTGTGTAAAATGGGTTGATATGAATAATATGGATGTTTTGAACCTTATTGTTATTGTCTTGTGGACTAATAAATTGATTTGAGTTGAGAAAAGGTGCAGAAGTGCCGATTCAGATTTAAAATCCATTCAAGGGAAAATTCTGGAGTTAATCAAATCCAATTCGAATAGAGCTGCAAAATAACTAAGCAATCTCGTGTATAATATATCGTTTATCGTGTATTAACGCTCGCAAAAAGGTACACCTACAAAAATATGAAAATTTTGGTTTTTGTTTGGGATTTGAGTTTGGCTTTTTAGTTTTTCGACCATGAGAATCGATGAATATATATTTCTTGAACCTGCGATTTTGCAGATGTCCTTTGTGCAGGGGAGACTCTATCGAAATTTTCCAAAATTTATGGTGATAGAAAATTTTTGGGAAATTCTTTTATTTGAAACAAATTGGTTTTAAAACCAATTGGGTCAGTTTGAAAATAAATTCGAGTTTTAAAATTAATTATTTTTGAAAAGATAATGGGGTTTAACGTTCTTTCTACCTTAGCAATTTCGAGGATGAAATTATTTTTAAGGGGGAAGGAATGTAACGACCCGTATTTTTCTGCTAATTTATTTGGATATTTTAATTATTTAAAATATTGGTTTGGATCTAAATGATCGAATTTAACGATTTATTTGGGATATATTATTTAAATAAATAATATAATATTATTTTAATTTCCAGAATATTGGAAAATGTGGAGTTTGAAATATATTGTGATCAGGCAGTTTAAAGTGGTCAAATATTGGTTATATTGAAGATATAGTGATGATTTCGATTCGAAAACGACGATTGAGTGATATGGTTTATAATTTAATTAAATAATGAGCTGCAGCGGCGTGGTAGTTCGCGATTTGGCGTTTTGAACATCAACTGGTCGTACCGGGTTCAAAATAAGTCGGATTTCCTCGAAACAAGAAACGTCGGGACCGGTTTGACGATATCTTTCCAATGGCAGAGAAAAATCCAGTTTTCATCATGTAGATTTTATTTTATGTCCAAATCAAATTTTGAAAAGGTCGCTATGGAATTTATATATATAATATATCGATTATTTATATAGAATAAATGGTTTTTAAATTTTTATAATATCGACTTGGCTTCAAATTTAACTCGAGCTATTTTATTGTGGTAGTATACGATATTCTGGTCGTATATGGCCAATTTCAATATTTTAATAATATTATATTGAGGTACTTTAAAATTGGGTTATTTTATTTGAATTGGCCAGTTATAAAAGGGGCATTTTTCAAACGGCCTCAGTTTTCGACGAAACAAATTTTATTGGATCCGCAACAATAAATTATTGCTAGATTTCAAGTGGCGCGTCAATCGGGGTTAATTTGTGAGCGTGGCAAAATAAAATGCAAATAAAAACGACCATTTGAATGTGAACAAGGGCCATTCGAGCAAACGAACTCGGAATTCGACGAAACAAGTTTCCTTAGGACCGTATCGTCAAATTATACTATGCTGTCCATTTACATCTCGAACGGGGTTTGTATGTGAGCGCAGCAGCGAATAAACGATGTTTGAAATTGCGATAGACACGAAATAAAATATCGTTCATCACGTCGAGATAAATAATATTATTTCCTTTTATAAATATGAACCCCCTCAGCCTATATTTCAGTTCATTCCACCCAAAACAATTTTCAGCCAAGCACATTTGCAAATAAGCCCTCGATCACAAAATCAATTATATCTTTCAATCCATTGCGAATTTGTTAGGGCGACCTGAAGTAAAGTCGTAGATCGGATCGAGACCTACATAGTGTAAAAAGTTGGGGGCAAACGGTGTAGTGTGGTGGTCGGAATTTCACCAAAACCGAAGAAAAACAGTTTCGTTATTTTCAGAAATTGGAGAGATGTGGTCGATTTTAGGTACCCAGACCTTAGGGGTTTTGTAGAGGAGAGTCGGGCGGAGGTTTTGGTGGTGGTGGCGTGACCTCTAGTGGTCGGGGTGTCGGAATTTGTGAGATGAACGGGAAATTGATTTTTGGGTTTATTCTTGAAAGTGGCGAATGGTTTTGGGGATTTTCAGGCGTCGTCGGCCATTGTTGGTGGCAAGGGTCTGAAGTCAAACGAAGGGGGTTGCGGCGCCGAGGGTTTGGCAATGGTCCGGTCACCTCCGGTGGCCGGAGGCGGTGGCACTGGGTAGTTAAACGGAAACTGACAACTTCCGTGTTTTGGCCTCGTTTGGTGGATACCGGAGACGGGAAGGAGGGAGGATGGTTGGAGGTTGAAGGTGGGGTGTTGGCGGTCACTACAACACCGGTCGCCGGAGTTCTGGTCAATGGTAGGAGGCGGGGCGTGGGTTTGAAGATGATATGGCGTTCGTTTTTTTTTTAAAGAAGAAGGAGAAAGAGGGGAGTCGGGTTCCAGACCAGATGGTTAAGTGAAAATGCGTTTTTGATTAAACGAGGATGACATGGCAGATATTACGTTGATTAAGGTAAGGTTATTAATTTCATTAATAATTTAGTTTATTTTAATAATCGTTAATTTGTTCAAACTTTAAACTAGCATATCTCGTTCATACGTTAACGAAATTCAACGAAACAGGATCCGTTGGGATCGCAGGGACGAGGCCTAGACGATGGCGTTGACTAGGCACTGATCTGACGCAGTAGAAATTTCGGCAAATTCTGAACGTTCGATTCAAATTAAAAAGAACAAACGCGTCCACCGTCAACAGAATAAATCCGGTGAGTTAATTCTCACACCTTCTGGAATCCTGTGATGTGGTAAATTCATATTAAAATATAATTTACCTTTAACGATATAAATTGGTTGCTTGGTTGTTATTGGTTGTTTACTGTTTGATTGGTTGCTGCAGTTATATTTCATCGTTTAAATTAGTTGATCATATGAAACTTATTTCATATATCACTATGAAATGTATAACGAGCTGTGATGCAAGGAAGGATAGGTTGGAGGGATCCGACCAGATTCCTCAAATATTGTATATGTTGTTTATTTGTTTTATATCGTTGATATTTGAACTGATTGAACCCGATATGGTAGAAAAACCTGTTGAACATGATGGTTGAATAAATATTCACCTGTGTTGTGTTTAAAATCAATCGACAGTGTTGATTGGGTAATTGACAGTGAATGGCCTAAAATGTGTTATTTCAAACGTCGGTTTACCGTTCGGTGAATTGACGCAGTTTTAAAATTATAAATTATTTTATAACTAAACTGAAGTTTTCGGTTATTTTATGCGAGTAATTAAATTGGAAATTTTTAAATAAATATTTTTAATCAAGTTTATGAAAGGATTAAAAATACAAGTTTTCCAAAACGAGATTGTAAATGAGAATTTAAAGTGAATGAGAAGATTTAAATAAGATTTTCTTAATTATTAAGTGAAGTGAATTCAATAACGAAATTTGTAAGATAAATAGTAAATAGGTTAGTAAGTGATTGAAATGTGTTAAGGGTTTTTAAAAGCGAAATCTAAGTTAGTGAAAGGATAGTAAATGGTTGGTTATAAAGAAAAAGTGAAGTTTAAAAAAAAGGGTTTTTAAACAAAATTGGTGACTCAATTGTTAAGGAATTAAATTCAGCAAACGCTGGAATTAAAATAAGGATTATAACAAAAAGGAAAATACATAAGTATTGTTTTGTACTGATAAATGGATTTTGAAATTAAAATCTAAGTTAAAAGGGGTTTTTATTGTAAAGAATGAAACAAGCGGATTTAGTTATGGAATCCAAGTAAGAGTTTTATTTTTGAAATGCCAAATAGATGGAATCAAATTAGTTGACGAGAAATTTATATTTTAAATCAAAATGTTATAAGTGAAATAATGCGTGAAGTTAAAGTTGTGTTTACTTAATTAAGGGGATTAAGTAAAGAGATTTATCGAACAAAGATGTCAAAAGTAAGAAAAGGTTTATAAAACCATATTTGAAATCAAAAGGGGAAAATGAGATTTTAATGGTTAAGTGACGAACTGGTATTCATTCTGAGATAAGAACGTTTTCGATTAAGGTCTGAGAGGTAAATAAAATACCCCAACTTGAACGGCTTCATTATTGTCGAGGAATGGTATTGGTTTGAAACGGGTAGAAGGTGTTGAAATTAGTGTGGTATTCCATACGAGATGGAGTGAACATAAGTGAGATATTCGGATTATAAATGATACTACTATGTAGTTTCAATGTAAATAAGAAATATTTGGTTTTAAAGTATAAGTCGGCATTTACTTGGTAATGTGTTAATACCATTTAAATAATATATTTATATATATATCGAGATGTTAAATAAGGAAGAAAAAGGGAAAAGGGTTTTAAAGAAATATATTGATACTTCCAAAAGGGAATGGAAAGTTGGGTTTATACATACATATATATATATATATATATGATCGAAAGTATTTTAAATGGGTTTTAGTTATAATTGAGGAAATATAAGGTTTAATTATATTGAAATAATTTAAGGTTAATTAACCATTTTGTTAATTATATGGTAAAAGGCTAGGTATTGCCAAGTACTGAATCAGCAACTCAATTTATTCACACATTTGTTATTTGATAGTTAAATCACCAACTATCAAACCTGACCAATAGGGTTGTTGGTATGGAAAGACCAGGATCGAATTTATATTCGAAAACCATTCCGACCAACAAATACGGGAAGATATCAGAAGACGATCGAGATGGAGCATTGAAGACCGTGGATCTTCATAAGCGGAAGAACTGCTAAATATCTTTGGTTAGCTCCCAGAGATAAACTGTGGTTCTGTCGTGGTTGGAATCCACAGGTTGCAAGGACTACTCGCTACTGATCCTTGGGGTGATTCCTATATGAGATGCAGTAGGAGAATGCCTTCGGTTCATCGTGTTCCTGGATGACTTGTATGGACGAGTGTCTGACAGAGTATTTCGAAAGGGGTCACGTACGTTGATTTCTTCAAACGTATCTCTGTTGATGGCGGAGGAGGCTGTACACCTTCTCTTAGCTAACCGCAGAGTATTTTTGTGGATGTCAATTAGTGATATCTGGCAGATCCGATGATGTGGCATTCAAAGTGAATGATGGCCAGATGTTCGAAAGGGAATTCTAGCCTCAAGCCTCGTCAACCGGGAAATGACAAAAATCGGGCAGGCAGCATGGCTATGTGGGTCGCTCCCATTAGGATGTATGATCACCTATCTAGAGAAATTTCATTTGCTTCTTTAATCTATATTCGATGCTTCCCTTTTCGGGAGGCGGTTGTTGATCCCAACCGTCGGTGATATACATTCGATACACTCAAGCGAAATGAGTGGTCGGTCATGTGAGGGCCGGGTTGCAAGATGTTCTTGTTGAACCCAGTGTATTCGCCTCTAGAGATACACTATCGGCAGGTTGTCCCATACCTTGTCAAGGTTGGAATCCAATATCCAATAAGCACTCGCAGTTTTCGATTGTATACTATATATGTGGAGCGTGAGATGCAAGCATTCCGCTAGATTGATATTTACTTGTATTTAGACACTGATAATATCAGATCAAAGTATGATTTCAAAAATGTTTTGTGTTATAGTAAGGTAAAAACCATCTGTGTTTATGTGTGGGCTGGTCTTACTATTACCCTTTGATTTCATAAAGGATTTTGCAAAGTTAAACAAGTTGTGTGTCCTATGAATTTATCACTGATAGTGTTCCAGACTGACCCGGTGTAATTTGTGTTTCCTCAAATGTGCTCGGGTCAGACTGGGTATATTTCCAGGTTAGGTTCGCTTGGAGTTCCAGGAGCTGGAAGCAGGCGGCTTCACCACTAGTGATATAAAGTTCTTTTACGCTGTGACTGATATCTGTTGTACTCTGATGATTGGTATGTATATACAGTTTCTTTGTATAAAGGATTTGTTATATTATATTTAATTCGTTCCGCTGTGAGATTTTGATGTGGTATTCTTCTTCTTTCTTCTATTCTAATATTCTTTCTTTCTTTTCTCACCCTCTAAATTCTTTCTATTGACAATCCAGTGTTTTTCGATGCTTGAATAGTCGACATGGTGATTTTATGTTGATTTTCGGGATCGAAAATCCACTGGGTCGTTACACAGACTTCTTCCACAATTTGACTTAACCTCGTGTCTTAGCACCATTACATGCTTTATTTATGCACTTAGACCCCTCACATTAGATTTACCACTTGTGGATGGTGGATGTGCCGGGCGGTTCTGGGCATACTTCTACCACAAGTGTAATCTAACCTCGTGTCAAAGCGCGGTTACAGTTTCCAATTTACTGTAAATTTTAGGCATATTATCCTTTTCACATGTTACTGTAATCTAATTTACATGTCATCAAATTATGCCTATATTATGTCGCATGTCCTTTTTAACACGTATTTATTCTATCCTAACATGTAATCATTTAATCAGGTAATTGTTCAAATCTACCAAGTTAACATGTCATTTTCTCAACTTTATATCTAATGATTCAAATACATAATATGCCACAAGTGAATCATGTAATTATAACAACAGTAGTCGCTATTCATATTCTAACAAGTTTGTTTTTCAACATGTAAACATTCAACACTTAAACCGATTCAATGTATGAATTTTCTAACATATTCATATTAATATCTCAACTTGTTATAACAACATCTTAACAATTTTAATTATTCTGGAAAATTCACATTTCATGATAACGGGGAATGCTAGAAGATAATATATCATTATCTAAAATGATATAACTTAAATCCACTCACCTCATATGCTTTCCAAATCCTGAATCTGGTCCAGATCTAGCATTCCATGGTTTTTCCCTTAATTGGATTCAGAACCTACCAACCATGGATCTACAATTTTTACTAAAAGAAAAAGGAAAGAAAGAAAATAGAATTGAAATAGACCATCTCTAGAAAATTATCTCACTTCGATAAGAGATCTGAAAACCTTCTAATTGATTTTCATCCATTTCCTCTAGATCTAGATTCAGAATTTTCCTAAACTAATAATCTAATTTTTTCTGAAGAGATTTGAGGAGGAAGAGGAATGGTAGAGCTTCTACATTGTCTCAGAAATATGAGACTTAGGGTAGGCTCTACAGGCTTATTTATAGGTGTTCAGCAATGTATTTGGTCAAGAAACGAGTCCACGTTCAAAAACCGGAATTCTGCCCAAATCTGAATAGGGGTCGACCCCCTCTTATGGTGTCGACCCCGGGGTCGACCCCCAAAACACCCTGGGTCGACCCCCAGAACTGGCGGTTCGGCTCCTGGGTCTTTCGATCGCTGTTTTGAATTTTTTTTATATTTTTATTTGTTTGTATATATATATAATTCTCTTGTGCGTATACAAACTTCTAGGCTCAATAACTTCTTCATACGATGTCCGTTTTACGCAAACCAGGTGCCTATCTTGACCGGAATTCCGAGACGGACGCAATGGCACAGTCCGTTTTACTTAATTCTCATAATTTAATTATGTTACTCATATTTTATTATCTTAAAAAATACGGGGTGTTACATAAAAGAGTTTATTTAATGTTGTAAACTAAAGCTAAAAATTTGAAATTGAATATGAACCAAATCCATTGAAATTGAATTGTTTTAAAATTTAAAATAACTACCTATCCTTGAAATTTATGGAAAATTAACTTGATTTAAAGTGATATTTGGATTGTGAACTCGAGATTGTTATAAATTGAAATGATTCAAAATGAGAATTCTAATTGGAAACTTCAAATATTTGAACCAAATTATTTGAATTGAGTTGAATTTTAAATGGAAGCCAATTCAAATTGAAATATTGAAATTGAGTCGATTTGATTTGAAATTGGAATGTGACTTCAAGTTTATTTAGAATTTGGAAGAAATAATTATAATTTAAACTACTTTGTTTTCAACTATTATATATAATGTTTTACTAAATAACTATTTCACCTTACCAAATGTTTTATTTTTTCAACTATTATATATCTTAACTATTTAATAAACTACTTTAATAAATAACTATTTACTTTACAAATGATTTTATTTTTAACATATATATTAACTATTTTAAATAAACTACTTTAACAAATCAACTATTTACAACTTTAATATATAACATGTATATTTAAATAAATTTATAAATCCTATTTTTAAATTCAAACTATTAATATATAAACTTTTTATTTGTACTAACTACTTATTTTTCAAACTATTTCAAATATATCTAAACTATTTCAACATATAAACAAATTCAGCTATTTTAAATATTCAAATTGTTTAGAAATTGGAACTGTTTCAAGATTTTAAGTTTGCTTTAAATTGATATTTTTGGTTTAAATTGATATTTTTGATACAAGGTATATTCTATTTTTTGGATAAAAAATGGTTTTAAAGTAAAATATGATACTTTTGATATCAAGTATAAACCGTTTTGAAATGAAAAACAACCAATTGGTTTGAAAGAAACATTTGGTTGATAAAGAGACTGAGATCATATATTGTTATACTCTTTGCCAATGTCGAAAACCACTTTAACAACTATGCATGTAGTGGAGAATCTAGAACGAAGTAAAATGGTTTGGCAGACGATTCTAATATATGGTACTAACATGGCCCTGACTCTCGTGAGTCTGCTTGATGTGATAAAACAGGAGCCATGCCAAGACTAAGTGAGGTTATCCATCCTATCAAGCTACTTCTTCGATACCATT
The DNA here is from genome assembly GCA_030737875.1 of Allium sativum. Taxonomy (NCBI): domain Eukaryota; kingdom Viridiplantae; phylum Streptophyta; class Magnoliopsida; order Asparagales; family Amaryllidaceae; genus Allium; species Allium sativum. The sequence goes on along the minus strand of CM060918.1, from coordinate 201,096,629 downwards.
CTATTACTTTGTGATGCAATTAGTGATCACCATTCGATTTTGATTATGGGAGTGTGTCTCGAGGTGGGCGGGTAGTTTCTGCTACGCATTACCTCCAGTTCGGCTCTGCAAATAGTGTATCCATCTGGGCATTGCTTCATGTGCTATGTCACTTTCCGTATAAGAGCCCACTACAGTTTTGGTTCGTATCGTAGTACATGGATTGCCATTTAAGTAACCCATTGGTTTGGTGGAGCTTAAAGTAATGTATATGTTATGGGAATATAAAATGTGTAAAGAGGGATACGAGTAACGCCTTAACTCTATATTGATACTTCACTAATAGAAATTATTGTATATAGTATATTCTACCATATAGGATATAGTGTAACGGATGCTTAGAAGATGGTAAAACCCTATAATATCTCTTATGTTATTGCACTCACGAATACATTGGCTTTGAGATGTGAATTACCATGAGCATATATGATATCTTGACACTCATATTATTATATGGTTTTGATTTGACTACTGTAAGAATATTTTAGTTCTGATCTAATGTTTTTATCTTTTCATTTGTGCTTGGGTCAGCCTAAGTTTGTCAGTTAGCGAAGACCAAATTATATTGGAGGACGAAGACAGAGTTTTGGTATATTATCTATTATATATTCTCACTACATCATTTATGTTTTACTGCATATGTCTATGTATGAATAACTCTAAAAATTGTTGCAAAGCATAATCAAATATATATATTTTAACTGCTTCAGAAACTTTTTATTTGATTATTATATTTTGTCCTTCCGCTATGAGATTCTATGATTTTTATCTTCTTTCTTTCCTTTTTTCTTATTTTTACTCCAATAACTATCTGTATTTTTGATTTGTTTCGGTCTATATGTGTGGATTATTGACTTAAAGGTCAAAAATGCAGGTCATTACAAAAAAGTTGAATATTAATGTTTGAATGTTAGGGGCCTAATAAATAAGTAAGACTATATGTAGTCTTAGGTATCCTTTTATGATATGTGAGAATTACGAATATTGGCTAATAGCTTAGATTAAACAAGAATGACATGATCATTAAAATTGGTGGGAATGCGAGGACAATAGTGTTGCATAATAGAAGTTCCTCCCCCTCCCCCCACATTGGATTATCCAACTAAAGAGCCTACGGAATTATTCGTTCGCATATAGCTGAAGGAACACCAAAAATGCGAAGTTTAGCATAGTCGAAGTATCAAAGGACAAGTAGAGTTGGCTTCAATTTTTGAAGGGCATTTTTTAAGTAACCAAATACCTTGATTGCGCTGGGCAATTGAAATGGGATGGTGAGCTAGGATAGACACTATAACGGTGTGATCAGTACTATAAATGAGGAATATGAACCGTTTACATAGGTTAAGATAGTCATTATTCTTGAGTAGTTTGTGGAAAAATGAAGGGTACACCTAATTGACTACACTAGATACTAACCGCACCGTATGCATGTACCGAGAAAATATAAGAAAACTAAAAGACATAACATATAATGGAAGATAATTGGCATAAATAACGTTATTTATAAAGTATGCAACACTTGAACATTGTTTTGACTTCCTTCTTATTACAGCCAATAGGGGAATATGGTTCTATGGGACATATACTACTACAAAGCAGAAACAGTGGAAGGAAATATTTCTTTATACATGTTCGAAACTAATAAGAGCATTAAATTGCGAAAGTGTCAGCCTTGATCAGTAATTATATGTTTATTGTATTTTACTACCCTACATTGAGTTTATATTGATAGTGCTATCATATATGTTTGTTATTTGTAGGAAACAAAAAACTAACGACCTATACTATAGTGGACTTGGTTTAGCAAAAATTTAGCTACAATAATTTGCAAATTGTCATAATTAAAAATAGGCTTTATATATATATATATATGCATGTTTGTGTATGTATATATACAAGCATAATTAATATTAGCACTAAAAATAACCAAGGCAGATCAAGAATTGAAATCAAGGTGAAGGAGTGTGAAAGACAGTGACGTCGTGAAAGAAGTAGTTCTAGGCCTTTGGAATATGGGAAGGACAAAAAGGGAATCTTATTCAAACGGAAAAACCCATTCGATCTTAAATGAAAGGGCACTTGCCTCATACTAGGATGCCCCTTTCGGCCATAACTGAAAGGGAATTAATTCTGAACCTGTCGATCTTACAAGAAAGAATGAGGGGAGTAAGCTAAGGATAAAGCATCAAAGGAAACGAGAAAGGAGATAAGAGCCATAAGTAGTCAAGATTGAAGCGAATAAAGGCCTTCGGTCATATTTCAAAAAGCTCGACAATAGAAAAACAAGCCTGTCTCTCAAGTATATTGGAAAGAAATGCATTTCGAAGAAGAAAATCGAAAGAAATGGAAAAGTGCAGAGGAGAAGCCCATCAGAAGAAGTGAATACCAGGGAAGGAGCACTCAAAACAAGCCTTGTCAGAAAAGATGATGATTCAAAGATAGCTGCCACTGTATGCCGAGAGTTTGCATACACTCATGCCTCTTGCAACTATTTGGACCGAAACTGAAGGGATCCATCCTGGAAATACTAGTGAAAAAGTATAGACGACACTAGGAAAGCTTTCGTATAACCTATAAGAAGATATCTGAAGAAATAGCTAGATTAAACCTAAAGATTGTTCAAACAATTGAAAGCAAGGACAAAATAGGAGGAAGATCTCCGAAAGCAGTCAAAGACGAGAATAGGAAGGATAACCCAATACGAAGGTCGTAAGAAACCTCCAGAAGTGATGAAGCAAGGCTTTCGATTCATACCTCCAAGGTCTAAGAAAAACAAGTCACAATCGATACAATACAAAGGATAAGGAAACTAGATTCAGAACCACTGAGGATTGAGGAAGAAAGCATTAAAAGAGCCAAAAGCCTCTGCATGACTATCCCTCTCACATTAAACTAAAAGCTCCCTTCGTTAAGGCCCTTGGAAGCAGCTACTTGGTTCCGCACTCAAAGAAAATCCATGGGGAACTTGTAAAGCCTTCGTGGTTAAACCCTGTCAGATTACCGGAGCAAATCATTTAAGCCGAAGGAAGGATCAATCTGCACGTATAAATAGGTCCCCAGTGATCAAAGTAGGGACCTTTTCCTATTTAATTTTGGACATTTGTAACTCTTACAGCAGAGAGAAACCCTAATTTATAAATCAACTTGGGAAAAGTTTTTAATATTAGATATGCTCAATAAAATGGAGACATATGGGAATTAAGGTAATCATGAGAAATTTTGTTCAATAATACACATTGTTGCTATTATTTGCTAACATTGCAGCAATAACATGCGGATTATACCTTCTAGAACTTAGCTCCCCTCCAGCATCACAGTTGGACGTGGAAGTCCCTGCTAATGCTAAGAACCAAAATACTCCCACTGTTTAAATATGAACGAAAATACTTTGATATCATTCATTTTTGGTCTGACCCTTGGCATGAATTTGGTTACATTAACAGCACCGGAGTATCTTACTTGGAACGCATGCAAACTGGAATTCCCTTCAATAGCACTTTGCATGATTATGTAAATGGCAACCGGGTGGTGCTGCCTAATTCCACTAGTTAAAACGTGAATGCACTGTGGCAAAGAATACATGCTGCGTCCAGGATTGGCTTCAGCGATAGAGATGAGATACGGGACTACAAAGGTGAGCAGTTTCACATAAATTGTATTTACAAATACTTGCTTGGTATTTCAAACATAAATAACTGCAGCTAGTACAAAGCTTTTTGGCGTCGCGACAATTGTGCAAAAGAAAATCTCACATTATGGAAAGATAACGCTGGAGCTCTTCTAACTAAAGACAAGCTGTTGGGCTATGGTATTTTGGTGGACGTCAAATGTTCCTTCTGCCATACTCTAGATGAAACTGCTCTGCATCTCTTCTTCAACTGCACTGTGACATTAGCCCTATGGCGTGAAGCTTTGACTCAAATAAATGAAAATGTCTGAGCTTTCTCTACCAACGATGCATGGGATAAGATAAGAAAGAGGACTCGCGGATGGAGGGACAAATCTCGGATGTTTTGTTATATTTTGAAAAAAAATTATTAACAATATTTGGAGGCAGCACAATGTCAGAGTCTTTGATGCTAATAAAGCGATGAATTACAGTCAATGGAAGCAATTTGTTTGGCACGACATTAGGGATGGGCGTAAATATTTGAAATTTACATATGACCCTAGTATTTTTAGCTAAGCTTTTTGCTTGCTTCTGTTATCTATACGTATTATTTGTTAGTTTCCTGTAGCCTTTGATATGCCATGTACCCCATGTATTCTCTTTGTTTTTCTTTCTCTCCTTGTGCATCTTTATACTCGTCTTTGGTATATCAATAAAATGGTAGGGCCCATTTAACCCTCGCTAGCTTTGCCAAAAAAAATATGCGGATTATATACATAATTAGATCTATTTCACATCATGACCCATGGCCACCCTTAGGATCTTTAGATCATAGAATAGTATTCACCCTTAGCCCAACGTCTATGGGCATAATCCAAAATTATGCTAAAATCTCCTAATTCGACGACCTATTAGGTTTAAATATTCATTGTGGTTAGGATTTTGCTCCTGCTATCCCACTAGATCTATGAGAAACTAAGGAAGACTTGGGAAATCCATTTATCTGATGATTATTTAAGAGGATCCAACTTCCTAGAGTTAGTTTTGTGATCATTAAGCACATAGAGAAACTATTTTAGTACCTCAAGGAAATTCCAAGGAAATATGTTACAAATGGGTAAATCTCACATTCATGAAATTAAAAAGGAAGTTCATGACTGGTTTTGTTCCTAATAGAGAATTTACCTTTAGTGTTGTATAACAACATTTCGACAGGAATTTTAAAATATTAGCAGATCTCAAGTCTGAGTTCTTTTCTACCACGGATCGTAGAATTAATTTTTGTGGGTGTTAATCATAAATTTAGCTGACATTTTTTGTGCTAGATGGAAGGCTTTAACCTCCGATCTTATTCCTTTTTCTAAGTATCATTGAAGTGCATCCTTAAGAAAAAAACCAATGTGAAATATAAACATGGGAGAATTCTTAATGGATTACAAAGGATCATGGAAACTCGAACAATGCTTCGCACGAGCCGAAGTACAAAGGTTATGGGCAAAATGGAAATCCCAGAGAAGTGAGAAAACATCCCGATAAGATAAAGAGCCCATTCAGTAGGGATATACGAACGCCTGTACTGTCCTGTAAAGGAAAAGAGGTTGCGACTCCTTTTTATTGTCAAAATAAGGATAAGCAAGGAAAATTAAAGGAAAGCCTAAGCCAACCTTTGAAGGAAGAAAGGACATTAAACTTGGTCAGACAGTTCCATGGTATAGGTGTCCAATCAACCATATCAGAACAAGGACCTTCTGAGCCATTATGGATGAAAATATCTTATGTGGATTTAAGTTTTCACAAGGATAAAATGTTGCGAATGCAAGCCCTGAATATGATTAAACAAAAGAGAAAAAGAGAGTATGCTCCAATAAAGAAGAGGTGAACTCATCCTAAGGGGAATTAACCTCATCTTTTAGCAATAAAGCGACGTGTTTTTCCATCAGATAAAAATGGCTATACAAACCTTCTCACCAGGCTCAATCTTCAAGGAAGAAGTAATGAAGGATTATTGGACCTTCTCTGAAAAATGTCAAGATACCATGACTAGATCCCGAGCATCTGTACCCATATCAATCAAAAAAACATAGAAATATTGCTAGTTGAATCTCTTCTAAACACCTCTTCATACCAAAATCAAAAAGGAAAATATTTTATAGAAGTTGAGGATCACAACTAGGCGAAAAGAATTCCGAAGCCAAGCCCCTAAGAAAAAGGGAAAGACCTAATCAAATTATGGTATATGAGTTAACCACTTCAAAATAAAATATCTTTTTGGACCAAAGGACAACTCGATTACTGGACAACAAGAAAGAAAGGAATAAAGTACGAATGGAATAAAGGAGGCAATTATTACATCACCTAATGAATAGCTATGAAACGAATCAGTGTAGAACATTTGAAAAGAGAATAGATCACTTTTGTAGGCAAGGAAAACTGTGGAGGTATCTTATGAATTGAAAATCATTCTAAAGGTAAAATCTAACTCGAAAGAAAGAACCTTCGTGTCGAATTATGGATTGCTTTAAATCATTGTAAAAGAGTAAGAATTTCTACTTGATTAAGAGAAAAGTGCCCTTCTCATAGTAAGTTAGTTTAGAAATTCCTAGGTATATCCCGAGCCCTTCCCTAAAAAAGGGAACGGGTAATCCCAAGAAATCGCGTGCCTGGCCCCAAGCTTTAGGTATATCACCGGTGCCTTTCAGAAGGAGGATGGTAAGCCATTATCTACGCCCAAGGGCCAGGGAAATGAATTGAAGCCCCTAACCATGCCCAAAGGCCAGGACAAGGTGCCCTCCAGAGGAGGGACAGGTAAAACAGGGGACATGCGCTAGCTCCGAAGGAAGCACGCTCTACCTCTGATCATTATATGATCAAGATCTGCCTTTGCTTCGGCATAAGAACACACTTCCTTTGTTTATGTCATATCCCGAAGATGGCACTGAAAGCTTAGAAGGAGCGCTAAAAGCACGCCAAGCCTCTGCTTTATAAAAATAGCTATAATGCCCAAAAATAAATTAAAACCGAAAGCGCTTTCATAACTAAACTGGAAGCGACATTCTGAGTTTCCGTTAAATAACGAAGAAGGTTTCGTATTTCTATCACCCAAATCTTGATCTCTTAAGCCAAAGAAGGTTTCATATTTATATTACACGCATCTGGGTTCCTTAAGCCAAGAAAGGCTTCGCATTTCTATTGCCGGAATCTAGGTCTTTTGAGCCAAGAGAGGCTTTGCTTTTTTCAAGAAAATGGTGTTTGGTCTTCTATTTTCTTATCACTCGAATCTGGGTTAACTAAGATGAAAGCGGCTTCATTCTTCCATTATTACCCGAATATGGGTCTTCCTAACCCGAAAGAGGTTTTGTTTTTCTCCAAATACCGAAAAGGGTTCCATCTATTCCTAGAAAATAATTTCAGTATTTTTATCACTTTATTGCCCTATTCAGGGTCCTTATTCACTTAAATTCGTATACGGATTTGAACATTCTTTAAGAATGAACACCAGACCTCTAATGTAACAAATGTTTAAACCCAGCCTCCGAATTTAAATTTATATAAGGTTTCGAACGTTCAGGAACCTCCGTTAAATCATCATCAACATAACAGGTAGGGCTCATAACGCCAAAAGTGACCTCACATTTCTAATACTAAAAAGAAGTTCCATCCAAACAACAATATCTCTGTTGGGACTTTGATATTGAGGAAGGTTATTCAGACATACGTAAGAAAGAACCAATCTTCCCATCGACACCGAAGGCCTTGTTTCAAGAATGTCGATTAATATCAAAGTGCAGCGGCAACTAAAGAAGGCTTTTAACCTTGTTTCACCTTTAGAAAAGGAGACACCAGGTACCGCTGCTTGAATGCTTAGTTAAAAAGAGTCAATTTCTGTTATCTTTGAATAAGATTATATGTCTAAGCCTTAACTTTTAAGTCTACTAAAATAATTGTAATTTCAAGCTTACCCTGACAACTAGAGAGGTAACGATGCGAAAGTAAAATCCTCAAACAAGCTACTTAATTTTTTTGAGAAAACATCGTAAAAATTAAAGAACATAAAGGAATCCTCCTATACCCTATTATTTCCTAGAAGGGATTTGATGACCTTTAACTTCTCGTTTCATGGAGAGAAAAACCTTCATACTTAATATTTTTACTGTGTTTTAGACATGATAAATAGTCGCCCTTTCGGAGCATTAGTAATAGTTTGCTAACCCAAACTTTATAACTCTAACCTAATTTTTCATGAACTCTACGTTTAAACTTTTCCAAAGAAAGTGCCAAGTATTAAAATTCGACCAAAAGACGGAAATAATCGGCAATGAACCAAGGGGTGGAATTTAAAATACCAACCCCCCCCCCCCCCCCAAATTAAAATGACTTGCGAAAAGGAACGTTGTTTCTGAAAAATAAGCTTTGAGGCATCAACATTCTTAAGGGTGCATTTCTGCCCTATTATCGTAAACCTTACTCACCACGAAAGGCACTTATTTTTCTTAAATACCCGAATCGAAAAGTAGAATATTTTATACCAAGCATTTTGTAAGTAAGGCGAAAGCTGTAAAAGACTAAGACAGAGTGAATTCTAAAAGATACAATATTCCCTAAAATTTGTATGAGCAGAGGGTTAGTTTAATGTCCTACAATTAATAAAACCTTGACGACAGCAAAAGGTTTTGATAACAAGGGTATTATTTTACAAATATAATGTCTCACGAAATTATGATAAAGTGTAATGACTCGCAAATTTCGAACCCTTTGAGTCGACCAAATACAATACAAGTCCGACCCAAATTGCACGAAAATACGAATCATTAATAGAAAGAAGTTGGAGGGTAAGAAATAGAAAAGATAGAAAATTAGAATAGAAGAAACAAGGTAGAAGAAAGAACTGAATAACATCAAATCTCACAATCGCAACGGAATGAAATATAATATAAATAAGCTTTGAAAAATACAAAACTGTATTTGAACTTACAAATAACATCAGAGTACATCATATATACATCACAACGAAAATAAACTCTCTCTATATATATAACGCTGAAGCCTCCTGCTCCAAGCTCCTTCCAGACCATTTGTAAAATCCCGAACTACTTGACTTCCTATACAAATGTGGGCACCCAAGAGTTTAGGGAAACAGAGAAAAATAAACTCTGGGTCAGTCATGGGACTGGTGTAAGTAAACGATTTTAAACAGCTTGCTTAACTTGGAAAATTCTTTTTGAAAAAAAAGATAATCGTAAGACCGATCCACACATAAACACGGATGGTTTTTATCTTACGATAATCCAAAACAATTTGAAATCATAACTATACTGATATTATAATAATGTCTAGGGTTTTCACAAATAAATTAGAATTTAGCGGAACGCTTGCATCTCACGCTCCACATATATAGTATGCAAACAAAACCGCTTGGCGCTTAGGGATAATGGATTTCCAACTATGACAAGGTATGGAACCACCTTCCGATAGTGTATCTCTAGAGAGGAATACACTGGATTCAACAAGAACGTCTTGCAACCTGGCCCATACATGACCGACCACTCATTTCTCTTGAGTGTATTGAATATATTGTCACCTTACGGTTGCTAGCAACATAGTCGTTTCCGGGAGATACAGAATCAAAAGAAGTAACAAAATGAATATTCACTAGATGATGACAATACATCCTAATGGGAGCCACCCACATAGCCATGCTGCCTGCACGATTTTTGTCATTTTCCGATTGTGAGGCTCGAGGTCATAACTTACCTTTAGAACAACACGTCTTTATTCACTTTGAATGCCACATTGTCAAAGCCATCAAATCACAAATTGAATTCCCAAAACCCCGGGTATAAAGATAAGAGGAACGAATTCCTCCGCCACCAAACATACTTTTGAAGAGATCAACTTACGCGATTTGTTAGGTACACTTTGTCAGACATTCGTCCATACAAGTTGTCCTGGGACTGGACAAACCAAAGGCACTATCCTGTAAATCCATCTTAGGCAATTTCTACCTAGAATCGACATAATAGCCCTTGCATAAACACCGTCTTCAATGATTTTCAATTTGACTTCAAATTAATCAACGCCTAGGTCGATACAAAGTGGTATTTGGATTTCGGTAAGAAAACCAATCCCACCCTCTTTGAATCGATGAACATTAATATCTTTTAGGGTCAAGTGGTACTTAAAATAATCAGATCAATATATTTCATATGTGTTTCTATATCCTTAAATGATTATAAAGATTTATCTACTAAAAATATTTAACACAGGAGATTCCAGATTTCAACAATAGTGGTCACGTCATAGTATTACCATCCATCTAATCAACAAATTAATTATCACAACAGATCCATCAATCATAATTCAAATAAACGTTGTTCGACAATTTATGTGATCTTGGAAAATAATTATTTCCAAATCATATCTATTTAAGATGTGATTCCAATTAAGAATTCCATGTATAACAGTATATATATATAATTACTATATATGACTTATAACTAAAATTACTATTTTATTTTCTTAGATAAATAATTAATTCATTATATATGTAATTAGTTTAAATATTTATTTAAAACGGTAGGTAAACGATACTTTCCTTAAATTCAACTTAACCGATTTCCAGTACGACATCTCTTTCGGACTATCTCCATTCCGTTTGATTTCTAAACTTCAGAATAAACTCCTCGTTATCAGTTAACCACAATATCTTATCGATTATTCCTTACAACCATTCTTATCGTTCTGTTTATAAATGAACAACTTAGCGTGTGCGTCGCACATGGTACTTTACTCTAAAATGATAGCTTGTTTGTACGTCCATTATATGCAATTTATACCTTTGTCTCACTTAATAAATTGGCTTCTAACAACACTTAATAATATAAATTTCAATTTTCTATTTATTATTACCTTTTTGTTTTATTTTTAAACTCGTTAAACCACTTAAACCAAGCTACTGCGTTCGATTTCCTTGCTAATGTCATTCCTTCCACCTGCCCAAGATATTTGGGTTCTCTTTGGTTTTATTAAATAAAAATGTCTTTTTATTTATTTTTATTTTCTCTTCTTCTTTTTCTTGATTTCCTATTTTTATTTTAAAACTTGTTTAAATTAAACTCGGCCACTAAAATTCTTTTGCCAAGTACCAGATCCTCACTTGTCAAAGTACCACGTTGCCACTTCAAACCACCATACGAACACCTATCCCCTTAATTTTTTATATTAAATTCATACTTAAAGAGAAAAATTATTTAATTTCAAAATTTTCCATTCCATTCATTAATTTAGTTCCTATTTTATTTCCTTTCATTTCTCTTTTTTTTTCTGTTCTTCTGCCTGTTCCCGTAAATTTCTTGCACCATCCAAAACAGCATTAGCCTCCTACCTTTACTTCGCTCCTCCCCTCCTTACCCAGTGCCAACTCATCAAACATGCCATTCTCAACATGAATACATGAACTTTCCCATTTTCCTTCGGCTGCTGCTTCCCACTTCCTCATATTCCCTTTCCTCTTGTTTTTCTATCTTCTGTTTACTATCTCTTTTTCTGTATGTTTCGAGTAAAATAGTGCGCACCTCATTTTAGTTTTCTATTCTTCATTTAATACCTATGTTCACTGTTTATTCACCTTTTAATGCCCCAGTTTGGTTCACTTTGTCTGCGAGTGCATACACTTTTTCGTATACACATCTATGTTCACTGTTTATTCACTATATTATATTCTTATGTTCGTATCTGTTGCGTTTACGGTTACACTCTTTTGTGTATTTACACTGTCCTCTACTGACTCATTTCCCTTCCTTCTTAAAACTGACATCGTTCTTTATTTTTGCAGACCAGAACGTCTTCCCTCCTTATCTAATGCCAAACACAGCACGGCTATATGCCATCACCAGTCCATCCCTTTCCTTGTAATGCTACTACCACACCATATACTAAAATTCATGATTTGTTATTTCAAAATCTTGATTTACTCATACATATCCTTCTACACGCCTGAATTACAATTTATAATGTTTGAAAATCTATGTTTCTAAGTACCTTACTGGGTATTTATTAATATTGATGAATATACACTATATTTTTAAGTTGCAATTAATTTTAAACTATACTATAGTTAGGTGCATACTGTGCTAACTGTCATTTCTTACATTTTGCTGCAGCTGATATAGTGTTCAGGCAAGGCAGAGGACTTCAAACATGATTAAGGTAGCATGGAAAATGCCAAACCCAATTATCACATCAGCACTTATATTTGTCAAAGCCTAGTATGTACCTGTTTTTATTTCTTTTCTTACATTCTGCTTCCCTCTGTTTGCCAAACTCATGTCATGAGTTTGTGTTATTTCCAAACTTTCAGCCAACAAAATCCTCTTTATTACCCAAACTCACGCATTCACCCTTCCATAGCACTTTGCCGAATGCTAAACTATGAACTCGCGCATTCTACCCCATGAAACAGCTTGCCTGAACTCTTTGCCAAAGCTATTCCTCCACCCTAGTGCACTATTATGCACTTGTGCATGTACATAGCCAACCGACTCTCCGTCACGACTACAAACCCATCATCACCACTCACTCTTCATCCACTGGAGCTTACCCTACCACCAGAACTGCTCCCGCCACGTGAATAGTAACCTCACTTGTTCACGCCGAAACCCTTAAAAAAACATAGTGCCAAAATATTTCTTCCCGGAGACACTCACGATCACTGGAGTTTTCCTAACTCCAGCTACACACCAACGACTACCCACTGCACGTATTCCCTCTGACGCGCATGATTCATTTTACTCCATGCCACTGCAGTTCAAAGATGGACATGAGCTAAACAGACGAACTCAAAGCCTAAACCCATTTCCATCTCACGAATCACTCGATGGAAAAATCATTAAATATATTTTCCTTGATTACTATGCGTCAACGCTGCTTTGGTGCCAACTATCTGTTGTACGACCGCCTTGGTCGCTTGGACTTATCAAAAGTTCGTTTTCTGATCAACATGGCATATCTCGATGATCACAACGTTAAAAATCATGAAATCATTACTAAAATTTAAAACTTCCATACATGAATATGCTTACATATCTGAATCACAAGGTTATGATGATCGGTAAATTGGGTTTTAAGACTTCTTTACTGTAATATATATTTACCTGAAAATATGCATTATTATACATGTTGAAACTATTTCTAAAATGTACTATGGTGGGGTATAAACAACTTTCATATAAGAATCAAACTTTCTAACTCATTTGAAATTAAGCTATGCGTTTTTCTCTCCTTTTTTACTGATTTTTAAATGCCAGGGGTAAAACTGGCTTCTGTTTTAACATCAGAGTTTTGTTTCAGTTACAAGATTACAAATTCCAACATCAAACCAATATATGTTATAAGGAAAGTAATGCATACACAAACAAGCATACACACTTATATAACCTACATCATCAAGTATTAATCAAGCAATGGCTTTTAACAGGGGTAAAAATATTGGGTTTACTCACAATCATTTGCTTTGTTATTTCCAGATTTCTATCTTCTCTGTTTCACTGTTTTTTCTATTTTGCTCCAGATTTTGACTCTTTTGTTTCCCATTGCTTTCTACCATTTTGTTTCCAAGTATGGTTCGAATGTTTCTGAGTGAATGTTTACAAAGTGTATTTATTGTGACGGCCGGGAATTTCGCTCGATCCGAATCAGTCGTTAAACCGATCTAGACCGTTCGAAACCCCTGATCGTTTGAGAACAGGACAAAATAGAACGCAGACGGAAGAACATTTCATTGCTATTACAACAATTCCATCAGATACAAGAATATACAGAGTATAAATGAATAAATTACATTCGATAAATATCAGAGATTACAATAAATTACATAGCAGCGGAAAATAATACAAAGCACAACTGAAGGTGATATACGGATACAGAGCTTTCCGGATATCATTCCAGTTGTAAACCAGGATCTTGTGAATATAAATCTGCAAAACCAAAACTACTAGCTGCCCGTGCGGAAAATAGGGGCACCCAGAGTTTAGGTTAAAACAATAAACTCCAGGTCAGTCATGTGACTGGTGTGAGAACTAAAACAGTTATTTAAAACTTTACTTTAAAAGAGAGTAATTCAAGGGACCACGCCGTATAACATGGAACGGGTTTCCTCCCAAGAATACCAGTGCATAGAATAAACAGCGCAATGCTTTTTCGAAAAATGAAGCTATTATAAGACCCAGGTCCCATCACACAATGCAACGCAAGCCGGAGGATAGGGTTTTACCTTATAATAGCCAAACATGCTTGGTACGTTTAAAACAAATCATTTGATACTATAATAAGTGTATAGTGTCAAAACAGTTTCAATCATAAATATAAATCATAGACGGCATAGCATCCCATGCTACTATGTCGCCATACTAGGCTCTACAAATAAAGCCGAAATATCTCGTATTGGAAATTGGATTTCCGTCATGAGTCGAGGCAAGGGGCAAGCTCCTCTCCGCGTTCGAGACACTCTAGCAAATGCCTCAGGACTACGCACTCTGAGCAATCCTGGATCTTCAGGGCCGGTCCTCACTTACGTTAGAGGATTAATTATGCCTGAACACACGTTTCCCGGTCCTTACAGACCTATAATCGAGGCGCCTCGCATTCCAACAACCACATAGGTGAAAAGTATATAAATGTCAGGGCTGGTAAGTCACTGACACCACCAAAGCTAGAAAGAAACGTAGTGCTCTCCCTGCAGTCCGTATCCCGTTTTTGACTCATACCGAGGTGTGAGGCTCGCGAATTCATGTTATACACAAAGCTGCCACGTAGGCTGTGCTTTGATCATCAACCACAAGACTTTTCTTTTCAACAGAAGCCTTGATCATTGCGTCTTAGCGTGCCACACAGGCAATTCATGCCATGCGACTGATGTCCATCGATATACAACCTCTGAGCTCGTACGTCTCAGAGAAGGGCGTTAAGCAAAAGAATAAATTCTCCGCCGCCAAACAGATGTATATTTAATAGAAATCAATCAACACAGAATAAAATCCAATGTCAGACACACAATCCATTTACAAGTCCGTTCTGGGTCTGAACGAAACCGGAGGCACTTTCCTCGCATATCCATCCATCTCCAGGTACGTCTGGATGACCACCAACTATTTCCATCCTCTTGGGTGTACTGCCCAATCAGGATCGTCAGTAATTATCCAAACGATGTGAAGACTTCCGGTCTTCGACCACCGTCTTCATCTTCGACTTATCGTCGAGTCGGTTATTCAGAATGGGTATAAACCCGACCTTTCCGAACAACCCGCGTATATTAAAAACAAATGTTACACAAACACAACGAACGCCTCATTCCAATTCAGAATATTCTTAGGGAAAGGTTCCCATTAATTTTATCCAAGATAAATTCGTTAGAATTTATCCTTTAATCATCCTTTTGACGTCGTTTCAAACCAAATTATGGTTTTCTGAACTAGTCGAGATTAGCGAACCACAACGAAGTAATTATTTATTTTATTTCCCAATCCCAACCTATTCATCCCATGAAGCAAAACTGGTAATACTCCATATCTAATACTATGGTGTTATCGGTAAAATTAATTACCATTTCACGTTCAAATCTAATTAAAGATTTAACTATCGCTTTGGAGTAAAACTGGTGATACTCCATTCTCGCTTATTTTCAACTTTGATAATTTAGATTATCAATTCATATTTCAATCTAATTGCAGATTCATTAAAACTTCTTTTACTGGGTTAAAGAACTAGGTGTTATTTAAAACACAGTTCACGACAAACCCAAATCACATTCTATTTATTATCGGGTTAAAGAACTAGTGTTGTTTAAAACACCGTTCACGATAAACCCACAAATCAATTCTAGTTCAATTCAAATCAAGTATATAAGGAATTCCGATTATTTAAAACCCCTTTTTAAATCTAATTTATTTATTTAACAATAAAAACCCGGGTTTTAAATTGAGTTCAAACTAGTTCATTTCGATAAAAATTTATTTTTATCTTTTCAAATATGGAGTTTTTCACCCCAATTTTTCCCCAAATCATTTCTTATGATTTTACACAAATTATTACTATTTTTAATAATTTTATTAAGGCCCATACAATCGATTTCCAACAATGGCCATCGAACTGCACTTACAACGACCTTTTTCAAATTTGATTTGGACGTAACTCCAAATCCAACCGTTAGATTTCAAATTTCTAATATTCGTTAGAAAGCTCTTTTCGATACGAACCCAACGGTTCCGGTTTTAGGAGAATCCGACGGTCGGATCTCCCGTAATATCCATTTGAAATAAATGGTCGAAATTCACGAACTGCCGCGGCGCGGCGCGTTCTATTCAGGCCATTATATTATATATATAATATATATAATATATATTTCGTCGATTTCAAAACGAATTATATAAATAGTTTTAAATTCGTTTCAAAAACAATTTCAACTTCCATTTCAATTCAAATCAAAATTGAATTCTTCTTTATAAATTCGTTTTAAATTCCATTTCTATTTAATTCAAATTTCAGTTCAATTCGCTTTCAATTCAATTTGGATTCGTTTTCAATTCAATTCAATTCCAAAGTCGTTTTCTATTCGATTCAATTCAAATTGGTTTTCTATTCGATTCGAATCGTTTTCTATTCAAATCAAATTCGTTTTATATTCAATTGAAATCAAATTCGTTATATATTCAATTTAAATCAAATTCGTTGTATATTCAATTGAAATCAAATTCGTTATATATATTCAATTGAAATCAAATTTGTTATATATTCAATTGAAATCAAATTTGTTTTCTATTCAATTCATTTCGAAATCGTTTTCTATTCAATTCATTTATAAATCGTTTTATATTCATTTCATTTCGAAATCGTTTTATATTCATTTCATTTCGAAATCGTTATATATTCAATTCATTTCGAAATCGTTATATATTAAATTCATTTCGAAATCGTTATATATTAAATTCATTTCGAAATCGTTTTATATTCATTTCATTTCGAAATCGTTATATATTCAATTCATTTCGAAATCGTTATATATTCAATTCATTTCGAAATCGTTATATATTCAATTCATTTCGAAATCTGCGATTTCGAAATCACTTTTCAATATTCATTTTAAAATGAATATAATCGATATAAACATCATTCACGTCAAAATGGCGCATCTCTATCAACACGGCTTCATATAATTCTATTTTCAAATATTCTATTTCAAATATTTCTTTTCAAATATTTCCTATTCAAATATTTCTATTTCAAATATTTCTATTTCAAATATATCGTTCAACACATGACTAATCTCAACGGATGAGTACAGTCAACACATGAACCTTTATTTTATATTGAAAAAGATGTAAATTTTATTATTGAAATATTTCGTTCAACACATGACTAATCTCAACGGATGAGTACAGTCAACACATGAACCTTTATTTTATATTGAAAATGATGTAAATTTTATTATTAAAATATTTCGTTCAACACATGACTAATCTCAACGGATGAGTACAGTCAACACATGAACCTTTATTTTATATTGAAAAAGATGTAAATTTTATTATTAAAATATTTCGTTCAACACATGACTAATCTCAACGGATGAGTACAGTCAACACATGAACCTTTATTTTATATTGAAAAAGATGTAAATTTTATTATTAAAATATTTCGTTCAACACATGACTAATCTCAACGGATGAGTACAGTCAACACATGAACCTTTATTTTATATTATTCCTTTTCTTCTAAATTGGAATGAGGCCCAATCAATCACCATATAATGTTAATTATATGGATTTTCATACATCGCACGTATATAATAGCATTGAAGAATAATCAACCATCAACCAAAGTGCACTACACTGTATAAGCATCAAATATAGATATCTAACGCTTATAACAGCCTGTCAATCAATCGATCGACATATTTAATCAATCAGGATGAGTGAACTTCAAATTTCATCCCAACACCCGTGTGGGGTTTCAAACAATCAAACACAGATTTAATTTGTGCAGTTGGGCGATGTGTAAAATTTATCGACCCAATCAATGCCCTTCAAATAGGTGTACATCAACAAACCGTCCGGTTTGTAAATGGATATTTATTTATTCACATTCATGTTAAAAATTATATTTTTAACGATAAAATATTTTTAACTATATAAATATTTTATTTCCTTTCAACACATTAATTTCTATTTCGTTCATTTACACAATAAAATGATATTTTTATTTTTCTAATTTATTTTAGAAAATTTCGGTGGCATAACGGCACGATACTAGAAACGGGACGAGGCCTAGCCTTATCCCCGGACTAGTGAAGGCCCACGCCATTCACACATTAATCAAATCCATTCATTTCACCAAACAATTCAATTTCAATCAAATATTCTAACTAATTTTTTTCAATCAAACAAACAAGTCCATGGTCTGTGGACGATTGTGTCGGGTGCTACTAAACACCGTCTGCATCCTAGTATATATATATATATATATATATATATATATAACACTAGAAAATGAAAATGAAATTGAAAGGTGAGAAATTCTCACATATAGCTATCCTAGCTCCACGGCACTTCTTTGATAGAAATCTTCATCTTTCACGCCTTTTTATCACCTTCGTTGCCCGTAGTCACTACATATGTAAAAATCATACATTTTTATATTTTGATGTCTTTAAAATAAAAATCGCATTTTTATAATCACTTCATATATATAAAAAAAAAAGAATTTTGACTTCGCTATTCAATATATAAAAATCGAATTTTTACTATGCCATTCAATATATAAAAATCGAATTTTTACTATGCCATTCAATATATAAAAATCGAATTTTTACTATGCTATTTAATATATAAAAATCGAATTTTTACTATGCTATTTAATATATAAAAAATCGAATTTTTACTATGCTATTTAATATAAAAAAAATCGAATTTTTACTTCGGTGTCATATATATAAAAATTCCGTTTCAAAAATAAAGTTTTCGCCTTTATAAAAATAAAGTTTATATTTTTCTCGAAGTAAAAAATCATATTTTTATATCATCTATATAGTAAAGACTATATTTTTAATACTTTAAAAATATAAAAATCATATTTTTATTACTTTAAAAATATAAAGATCATACCTTTTACCAAATAAAAATCAAATCTTGCCTTTAAAAAAAAATCGAACTTTTCTATACTTTCTTTTAAAAATCCTAAACTGAAAAATAAATAATAAAGTAAATAAATAAAAACAAAATTAAAATGGAAAACTTACAGTATTCGATACATAGGGGGTGGAAGGGGGTTTGCTGTCGCGGGTTCGGAACTGGGGGGGGGGGTCTTCATGGCGTCGAGTAGGAACAGAGGAGGAGGGGGGAGAAGGAGGGGCGGCGCAGCGGGGTGCGGTGGGCTTTGGGGGGGTTCGGTGGCGATTTTGGGTTCGGGTGGAGTGGATCGAACGGAAGAGGAGGTAGAGGACGTCGAAGGTGGGGGGAGGTGGTCTGGCTGCGGGCGCGGCGGTGGGTGAGGCGTCGACGGGGGTGGCGCGTTGGCGGATAGCGACGGTGGCGGGCTCGACAAGGGTTTCCCCCTTTTACGTTTTTTTTTCTTCATTTTGACTGAGTGAGGAGAGAAGTAAAGGGTTGACCCTTTATTAATATATATGTTTAATTCATTTTAAATTCTAAAAGCAACCTTTTATTTTTAACTCAAAATTGTACCCACCGACTATCGTACATAGTGTTTTACCCCCATTCCGAACACAATGGGATAGGTATCGTAGGCTGATTCGATTGTTTGAATCAGTTTTCGTTTGAATTTATATTTAAACCACTATATTGAATTTTAAACGTACATTTCAAATTACCGGGGTCACATCCTAACTAGAAAAATTCCAGAAAAATATTTTCTAGCTTCGTATTGACGATACGGTCCTAACAAAACTAGTTTCGTCGAATTCTGAGATCGTTTGAAAAATGGCCAATTTCGAGTCGATAAAAATCAACTGAAACTGTTCAAACGCGTTTTCCTTTGCCACGCTCACATGTTGAATCGAAAAATTATGAAATTTGAAATCTAGCAATAATTTGACACTGCGGACCCAACAAAACTGGTTTCATCGAAATCCGAGGTCGTTTGCAAAATGTCTATTTTTAAGGGCCTGAATTCCATAGCGACTATTCAGAATTTTCAACTGGACATATCTTTTGATTCCCGCTATGAAAATTTGATTTATTGGATTCGTTGGAAAGATATCATCAATTAGACCCTAATGTTTTTGGTTTCACTAAAATCCGGATTGTTTTGCACCCGGTACATTCAATTGAAGTTTGAAATCGAATTATCGAACTACCGCGCCATTTCAATTCCTATTTATAATTATTTATATTCTAACGACGGCGTATATAATATACACGTTCGAATTATATTCAAAATAAATTTCCTCGTCGTTTTTATTTAAAATAATTCGTTTTAAATACTCAAAATTCGTTAAAATTGCCGAAATAAAAATTTTAAACTGGTTCAGAATTTCCGGGTTATTACAATCTCCCCCACTTAAAACTTTTCGTCCCCGAAAAGGAACAAAGTCGAAAGTGGTTTGATTAATTAACTCTACGTTCGATCTGGCTTCCATTCTCCAACTTTTCAGTTTCTGAGAATTTTCAAATTTTCAAAAATTTGGCTAACACCCTAAATTTTCGAAAAATTTCGCCATAACCTCCCCTGCACCGGGAGCATCGGGGAATTTCAAATAGCTTCCCCGGTCCTTCAGATCTCAAAAAGAAAAAGAAAAAGCCAAGCGGCTAGCCAATAGGCTCATAAAATCATCATCACCCAAACAAAACAGTAAATTATGTAGTAAACATGTACCTATTTGTCGGGCAAACAAATTTTATTCTCTGCTCTAGCCTCCTTGCTATGACCTGTTCAATGTAAGTATATGTATATGCAAGCAAATACGACCAATTTTCAATATAGTTCAATATTTGGTTCAATTAGGCAAAATGGTTCAAAATTAGCAAACAAATAAACAAACAACACAAACATCAATCAATTAGTGGATTAGAGTTTCAAATTCATAATTTTGATATATATACAAAAATCATGTTTTTGATGTCAGTTCACAACAAAGTGTTCTATCTATATTAGTTTTGGTTCTCACACCAGTCTGATGGAAATATATAGAAAATCACACCTTCGAAACACGAAAATAAATACTGGTGATGGCGCGCCATCATCAGAATCATGTCCGGGCGACTAGAATGTGATTCTATATCTATCTAATATATTAAAACTTCGAATATACGTTCATGACGCGTATATGCAAAATCTTTATATATTGGATTGTCCAAATCAATATAAATAAATATTCAAATACGTATAAAACGATTTAAATTTTCAAAACAAAATTGTTTTAAATTGAAAAATATACTCTTCACACCCGTTCTAGGATACTACTGATCCTATCTCTAACGAGTCATTCTAATTGGATATTACTAATCCAATATCTGATGAATTCTTTCGTATGGTTTTAATGTGTCTTGTTCTCGAGCTCTGTAAACCAAAGCTCTGATACCAAATGTGACGGCCGGGAATTTCGCTCGATCCGAATCAGTCGTTAAACCGATCTAGACCGTTCGAAACCCCTGATCGTTTGAGAACAGGACAAAATAGAATGCAGACGGAAGAACATTTCATTGCTATTACAACAATTCCATCAGATACAAGAATATACAGAGTATAAATGAATAAATTACATTCGATAAATATCAGAGATTACAATAAATTACATAGCAGCGGAAAATAATACAAAGCACAACTGAAGGTGATATACGGATACAGAGCTTTCCGGATATCATTCCAGCTGTAAACCAGGATCTTGTGAATATAAATCTGCAAAACCAAAACTACTAGCTGCCCGTGCGGAAAATACGGGCACCCAGAGTTTCGGTTAAAACAATAAACTCCAGGTCAGTCATGTGACTGGTGTGAGAACTAAAACAGTTATTTAAAACTTTACTTTAAAAGAGAGTAATTCAAGGGACCACGCCGTATAACACGGAACGGGTTTCCTCCCAAGAATACCAGTGCATAGAATAAACAGCGCAATGCTTTTTCGAAAAATGAAGCTATTATAAGACCCAGGTCCCATCACACAATGCAACGCAAGCCGGAGGATAGGGTTTTACCTTATAACAGCCAAACATGCTTGGTACGTTTAAAACAAATCATTTGATACTATAATAAGTGTATAGTGTCAAAACAGTTTCAATCACAAATATAAATCATAGACGGCATAGCATCCCATGCTACTATGTCGCCATACTAGGCTCTACAAATAAAGCCGAAATATCTCGTATTGGAAATTGGATTTCCGTCATGAGTCGAGGCAAGGGGCAAGCTCCTCTCCGCGTTCGAGACACTCTAGCAAATGCCTCAGGACTACGCACTCTGGGCAATCCTGGATCTTCAGGGCCGGTCCTCACTTACGTTAGAGGATTATTTATGCCTGAACACACGTTTCTCGGTCCTTACAGACCTATAATCGAGGCGCCTCGCATTCCAACAACCACATAGGTGAAAAGTATATAAATGTCAGGGCTGGTAAGTCACTGACACCACCAAAGCTAGAAAGAAACGTCGTGCTCTCCCTGCAGTCCGTATCCCGTTTTTGACTCATACCGAGGTGTGAGGCTCGCGAATTCATGTTATACACAAAGCTGCCATGTAGGCTGTGCTTTGATCATCAACCACAAGACTTTGTTTTTCAACAGAAGCCTTGATCATTGCGTCTTAGCGTGCCACACAGGCAATTCATGCCATGCGACTGATGTCCATCGATATACAACCTCTGAGCTCGTACGTCTCAGAGAAGGGCGTTAAGCAAAAGAATAAATTCTCCGCCGCCAAACAGATGTATATTTAATAGAAATCAATCAACACAGAATAAAATCCAATGTCAGACACACAATCCATTTACAAGTCCGTTCTGGGTCTGAACGAAACCGGAGGCACTTTCCTCGCATATCCATCCATCTCCAGGTACGTCTGGACGACCACCAACTATTTCCATCCTCTTGGGTGTACTGCCCAATCAGGATCGTCAGTAATTATCCAAACGATGTGAAGACTTCCGGTCTTCGACCACCGTCTTCATCTTCGACTTATCGTCGAGTCGGTTATTCAGAATGGGTATAAACCCGGCCTTTCCGAACAACCCGCGTATATTAAAAACAAATGTTACACAAACACAACGAACGCCTCATTCCAATTCAGAATATTCTTAGGGAAAGGTTCCCATTAATTTTATCCAAGATAAATTCGTTAGAATTTATCCTTTAATCATCCTTTTGACGTCGTTTCAAACCAAATTATGGTTTTCTGAACTAGTCGAGATTAGCGAACCACAACGAAGTAATTATTTATTTTATTTCCCAATCCCAACCTATTCATCCCATGAAGCAAAACTGGTAATACTCCATATCTAATACTATGGTGTTATCGGTAAAATTAATTACCATTTCACGTTCAAATCTAATTAAATATTTAACTATTGCTTTGGAGTAAAACTGGTGATACTCCATTCTCGCTTATTTTCAACTTTGATAATTTAGATTATCAATTCATATTTCAATCTAATTGCAGATTCATTAAAACTTCTTTTACTGGGTTAAAGAACTAGGTGTTATTTAAAACACAGTTCACGACAAACCCAAATCACATTCTATTTATTATCGGGTTAAAGAACTAGTGTTATTTAAAACACCGTTCACGATAAACCCACAAATCAATTCTAGTTCAATTCAAATCAAATATATTAGGAATTTCGATTATTTAAAACCCCTTTTTAAATCTAATTTATTTATTTAAAAATAAAAACCCGGGTTTTAAATTGAGTTCAAACTAGTTCATTTCGATAAAAATTTATTTTTATCTTTTCAAATATGGAGTTTTTCACCCCAATTTTTCCCCAAATCATTTCTTATGATTTTACACAAATTATTACTATTTTTAATAATTTTATTAAGGCCCATACAATCGATTTCCAACAATGGCCATCGAACTGCACTTACAGCGACCTTTTTCAAATTTGATTTGGACGTAACTCCAAATCCAACCGTTAGATTTCAAATTTCTAATATTCGTTAGAAAGCTCTTTTCGATACGAACCCAACGGTTCTGGGTTTAGGAGAATCCGACGGTCGGATCTCCCGTAATATCCGTTTGAAATAAATGGTTGAAATTCACGAACTGCCGCGGCGCGGCGCGTTCTATTCAGGCCATTATATTATATATATAATATATATAATATATATTTCGTCGATTTCAAAACGAATTATATAAATATATTTAAATTCGTTTCAAAAACAATTTCAACTTCCATTTCAATTCAAATCAAAATTGAATTCTTCTTTATAAATTCGTTTTAAATTCCATTTCTATTCAATTCAAATTTCAATTCAATTCGCTTTCAATTCAATTTGGATTCGTTTTCAATTCAATTCAATTCCAAAGTCGTTTTCTATTTGATTCAATTCAAATTGGTTTTCTATTCGATTCGAATCGTTTTCTATTCAAATCAAATTCGTTTTATATTCAATTGATATCAAATTCGTTATATATTCAATTTAAATCAAATTCGTTGTATATTCAATTGAAATCAAATTCGTTATATATATTCAATTGAAATCAAATTTGTTATATATTCAATTGAAATCAAATTTGTTTTCTATTCAATTCATTTCAAAATCGTTTTCTATTCAATTCATTTCGAAATCGTTTAATATTCATTTCATTTCGAAATCGTTTTATATTCATTTCATTTCGAAATCGTTATATATTAAATTCATTTCGAAATCGTTATATATTAAATTCATTTCGAAATCGTTTTGTATTCATTTTATTTCGAAATCATTATATATTCAATTCATTTCGAAATCGTTATATATTCAATTCATTTCGAAATCGTTATATATTCAATTCATTTCGAAATCGGCGATTTCGAAATCACTTTTCAATATTCATTTTAAAATGAATATAATCGATATAAACATCGTTCACGTCAAAATGGCGCATCTCTATCAACACGGCTTCATATAATTCTATTTTCAAATATTCTATTTCAAATGTTTCTTTTCAAATATTTCCTATTCAAATATTTCTATTTCAAATATTTCTATTTCAAATATATCGTTCAACACACGACTAATCTCAACGGATGAGTACAGTCAACACATGAACCTTTATTTTATATTGAAAAAGATGTAAATTTTATTATTAAAATATTTCGTTCAACACATGACTAATCTCAACGGATGAGTACAGTCAACACATGAACCTTTATTTTATATTGAAAAAGATGTAAATTTTATTATTAAAATATTTCGTTCAACACATGACTAATCTCAACGGATGAGTACAGTCAACACATGAACCTTTATTTTATATTGAAAAAGATGTAAATTTTATTATTAAAATATTTCGTTCAACACATGACTAATCTCAACGGATGAGTACAGTCAACACATGAACCTTTATTTTATATTGAAAAAGATGTAAATTTTATTATTAAAATATTTCGTTCAACACATGACTAATCTCAACGGATGAGTACAGTCAACACATGAACCTTTATTTTATATTGAAAAAATGTAAATTTTATTATTAAAATATTTCGTTCAACACATGACTAATCTCAACGGATGAGTACAGTCAACACATGAACCTTTATTTTATATTATTCTTTATCTTCTAAATTGGAATGAGGCCCAATCAATCACCATATAATGTTAATTATATGGATTTTCATACATCGCACGTATATAATAGCATTGAAGAATAATCAACCATCAACCAAAGTGCACTACACTGTATAAGCATCAAATATAGATATCTAACGCTTATAACAGCCTGTCAATCAATCGATCGACATATTTAATCAATCAGGATGAGTGAACTTCAAATTTCATCCCAACACCCGTGTGGGGTTTCAAACAATCAAACACAGATTTTATTTGTGCAGTTGGGTGATGTGTAAAATTTATCGACCCAATCAATGTCCTTCAAATAGGTGTACATCAACAAACCGTCCGGTTTGTAAATGGATATTTATTTATTCACATTCATGTTAAAAATTATATTTTTAAAGATAAAATATTTTTAACTATATAAATATTTTATTTCCTTTCAACACATTAATTTCTATTTCGTTCATTTACACAATAAAATGATATTTTTATTTTTCTAATTTATTTTAGAAAATTTCGACGGCATAACGGCACGATACTAGAAACGGGACGAGGCCTAGCCTTATCCCCGGACTAGTGAAGGCCCACGCCATTCACACATCAATCAAATCCATTCATTTCACCAAACAATTCAATTTCAATCAAATATTCTAACTAATTTTTTTCAATCAAACAAACAAGTCCATGGTCTGTGGACGATTATGTCGGGTGCTACTAAACACCGTCTGCATCCTAGTATATATATATATATATAACTAGAAAATGAAAATGAAATTGAAAGGTGAGAAATTCTCACATATAGCTATCCTAGCTCCACGGCACTTCTTTGGTAGAAATCTTCATCTTTCACGCCTTTTTATCACCTTCGTTGCCCGTAGTCACTACATATGTAAAAATCATACATTTTTATATTTTGATGTCTTTAAAATAAAAATCGCATTTTTATAATCACTTCATATATATAAAAAAACGAATTTTGACTTCGCTATTCAATATATAAAAATCGAATTTTTACTATGCCATTCAATATATAAAAATCGAATTTTTACTATGCCATTCAATATATAAAAATCGAATTTTTACTATGCTATTTAATATATAAAAATCGAATTTTTACTATGCTATTTAATATATAAAAAATCGAATTTTTACTATGCTATTTAATATAAAAAAAATCGAATTTTTACTTCAGTGTCATATAGATAAAAATTCCGTTTCAAAAATAAAGTTTTCGCCTTTATAAAAAAAAGTTTATATTTTTTTCGAAGTAAAAATCATATTTTTATATCATCTATATAGTAAAGACTATATTTTTAATACTTTAAAAATATAAAAATCATATTTTTATTACTTTAAAAATATAAAGATCATACCTTTTACCAAATAAAAATCAAATCTTGCCTTTAAAAAAAATCGAACTTTTCTATACTCTTTTAAAAATCCTAAACTGAAAAATAAATAATAAAGTAAATAAATAAAAACAAAATTAAAATGGAAAACTTACAGTATTCGATACACAGGGGGTGGAAGGGGGTTTGCTGTCGCGGGTTCGGGACTGGGGGGGGTCTTCATGGCGTCGAGTAGGAACAGAGGAGGAGGGGGAGAAGGAGGGGCGGCGCAGCTGGGTGCGGTGGGCTGTGGGGGGGTTCGGTGGCGATTTTGGGTTCGGGTGGAGTGGATCGAACGGAGGAGGAGGTGGAGGACGTCGAAGGTGGGGGGAGGTGGTCTGGCTGCGGGCGCGGCGGTGGGTGAGGCGTCGACGGGGGTGGCGCGTTGGCGGATAGCGGCGGTGGCGGGCTCGACAAGGGTTTCCCCCTTTTACGTTTTTTTTTCTTCATTTTGACTGAGTGAGGAGAGAAGTAAAGGGTTGGCCCTTTATTAATATATATGTTTAATTCATTTTAAATTCTAAAAGCAACCTTTTATTTTTAACTCAAAATTGTACCCACCGACTGTCGTCCATAGCGTTTTACCCCCATTCCGAACACAATGGGATAGGTATCGTAGGCTGATTCGACTGTTTGAATCAGTTTTCGTTTGAATTTATATTAAAACCACTATATTGAATTTTAAACGTACATTTCAAATTACCGGGGTCACATCCTAACTAGAAAAATTCCAGAAAAATATTTTCTAGCTTCGTATTGACGATACGGTCCTAACAAAACTAGTTTCGTCGAATTCTGAGACCGTTTGAAAAATGGCCAATTTCGAGTCGATAAAAATCAACTGAAACTGTTCAAACGCGTTTTCCTTTTCCACGCTCACATGTTGAATCGAAAAATTATGAAATTTGAAATCTAGCAATAATTTGACACTGCGGACCCAACAAAAGTGGTTTCGTCGAAATCCGAGGTCGTTTGCAAAATGTCTATTTTTAAGGGCCTGAATTCCATAGCGACTATTCAGAATTTTCAACTGGACATATCTTTTGATTCCCGCTATGAAATTTTGATTTATTGGATTCGTTGGAAAGATATCATCAATTAGACCCTAATGTTTTTGGTTTCACTAAAATCCGGATTGTTTTGCACCCGGTACATTCAATTGAAGTTTGAAATCGAATTATCGAACTACCGCGCCATTTCAATTCCTATTTATAATTATTTATATTCTAACGACGGCGTATATAATATATACGTTCGAATTATATTCAAAATAAATTTCCTCGTCGTTTTTATTTAAAATAATTCATTTTAAATACTCAAAATTCGCTAAAATTGCCGAAATAAAAATTTTAAACTGGTTCAGAATTTCCGGGTTATTACATTTATAGTGCAAACAAATGATTAAACAAATGGGGTATCAATAAGTTTTTCTGGGAAAGGTAAGATACTGGTGATGGAAATATCATAGCCGTGCCTAGTTTTGAAAATAGTGTGTTGTAATCTCTAGCTGTGCTTATTGATATGAAAAGAAGGAATAAGCTATGTATATAGTTTGTTCAATCGAAATACAGTTTTCCTAGCAGACTAGTTTGATTTGAAAAGAAGGCAACTACAATTAGCTGTGTAGTTGATGTGAAAGGGGAATATAGCTTAGGGGAAAACTGTGTATTGTTATTAATTGAAATGAAATAAGACTATACTGCTTAGTTGTGCCCTTGTCTCTGATTTGAAATGTACCATGTAGGAATGTACATATGCAATGTAATGTGTGTGTTGATTGATTGAAGAAAAGGTTGCATAGCTTCTAACCGGTGCAGATGGGATGTTGCTAAGGTATACAGTTGTGTGTGTACATATGGATGGAAGGAAATGCAGCTATGTTATTAGCTGCTCTAATAGTTCTAAAAGAATGTAGCTGATTGCTTTGAAAGGTAGAGGTAATGGTTTTTGTTGGTTCTATACTTTAGGTGAAAAGTCACAGCCATGTCAGAATGTAGCACAAATACATGTACATCCATGTGATACATGAGGTGTAAACATACCTATGTAGTCATGTTCAAATCTTATTCTAACAACTTCCTAGAAGAAAGAAACACATGGCCAAGTTGATGGATAAAAGGAGGTACAAGAATTCTGCAGCCTATGCTATGTACATATGCCCATACCCATGTGCAAAATGTTGTGATTATTTAAATATTTCCATATTTAGTCCTAAGCAATATTAACCTATAAATGCCTTGGATTATATTCTGTTTATATCAAATTTCATGCTATATCTTCATATATTTGAATGTGAAGTAATTAGAATTTTATTATAAATATTCTTACCCGTCTACATTATAAACTTTTATATTCATGTGAACTTGAAACAAATTCTAATGTAACAACACGATAAATTATATTTACTTGTTTATATATAGATATATGTTCATATAAATATTAATGAACATAACAAGCTAAATATACTCATAAGATTATTAAATAATTATTATTCTAATTTGCCAAAATATTCCAATCAAATGTTGACTATATTTTTACAAGAGTTAAAACAAATAAAAATACAAAAAAAGCAAGAAAACATTTACTGCTTGTTTTACATTGGTTAAAATAACTTAAAACAGTTATATATTATATCTTTGAAACTTTCCCAATATTTATTATTCATAATTTATTATTATTGAATTAATCCAAAATAT
The DNA here is from genome assembly GCA_030737875.1 of Allium sativum. Classification (NCBI taxonomy): domain Eukaryota; kingdom Viridiplantae; phylum Streptophyta; class Magnoliopsida; order Asparagales; family Amaryllidaceae; genus Allium; species Allium sativum. The sequence goes on along the minus strand of CM060918.1, from coordinate 201,067,141 downwards.
ATTGTATTACGAACTCATTTAAAACCTGGGACATTACAATCTACCCCCCTTAAAAGAATTTCGTCCCCGAAATTAAAGAGCAACAAGGAAATTTCAGTTATATTCAAAGTAATATACTTATAACAAAACACATACATGTGTCATCCCCTAACAATCGCCACAAACAAGCCATCCAAAACAAACAAGCTATCTGCCAAAACATCCATGACAAGCAAAACATACAATACCAACACGTTTATCAGCCTCTGACCATATATTGATAAGAAAATAATATTCTGTGTATCAATCCTGAAGACTGAAATCAACATAAGATCAATACTCAAAAAATCGTTCATCTCAACTAATCTCCAGTTAGGTCCCAATTCCTTATCTTAACTCCTTATCAACTCATATTATTCATTTTCTATTTCAGAAAATATCCTTGATTATATTGGGAAAATAATTCCAAAACTCGTTGATATCATTAGCTTGAATCAAACTTGTTCAAACAATTTCTCCTGTTTCAAACTCTCCTCTTTTAATCCCCAATCTCATTTAACTTGCTCCAGTTAAAATTTTAAATTCCAGAATCCAAATTTCCATTTTTTATTCCAAACCAGTTTGAAATCACATATCTCAATTCCATTTTAAATTCAAAATCTTTGATTTTTCCCAAAACATCTTGCGTTACTCAAAAAATTTCCAGTTCGTATTATTTATATACTTTATTCTTATATAATCCAATTTGGTTATATAACTATTTCAACTTATAGTCCTACTAGATTATAATAACAGTCACCGACACATACATAAATAATAATTTTCCCGTGAAATTATTTTTTTATATCAAAATATAATTTTGAGTAAAACTATTTCATTAACTCATCTTTTAAAACAATACTATGTCGAATTACTCTGTTCAAGAGTTTAGAAACACCTATCGGTACAGTTGATCAGACCGATTGACCGGAATTTATAAACTACTGGACAAACCAATCAACACAATATAAAACAGTTTTTATATCAATTAACAAATACACGCTCATATATATACACTCAAACTCAATCTTGGGTATTACTAACCCCATTTCTATCGAGTTACCCCCACATAGTCAAGATTATCACTCAACCATCAGCTCTGATACCAAATGTAATGACCCGCAAATTTCGAACCCTTTGAGTTGACCAAATACAACACAAGTCAAACCCAAATTGCACGAAAATACGAATCATTAATAGAAAGAAGTTGGAGGGTGAGAAATAAAAAAGATAGAAAATTAAAATAGAAGAAATAAGGTAGAAGCAAGAACTGAATAACATCGAATCTCACATTCGCAGCGGAATGAAATATAATATAAATAAGCTTTGAAAAATACAAAAATGTATCTGAATTTACAAACAACATCAGAGTACATTATATATACATCACAGCGGAAATGAACTCTATATATTTCTAATGCTGAAGCCTCCTGCTCCAAGCTCCTTCCAGATCATCTGTAAAATCCTGAACTACTTGACTGCTCGTACAAATTTTGGCACCCAAGAGTTTAGAGAAACACAGAAAAATAAACTCTGGGTCAGTCATGGGACTGGTGTGAGTAACGATTTTAAACAGCTTGCTTAACTTGGAAAATTCCTTTTGAAAGAAAAGATAATTGTAAGACCGATCCACACATAAACACATATGGTTTTTATCTTACGATAACCCAAAACAATTTGAAATCATAACTATACTGATATTATAATAATATCTAGGGTTTTCACAAATAAATTAATCTAGCGGAACACTTGCATCTCATGCTCCACATATATAGTATACAAACAAAACTGCTGGCGCTTAGGGATAATGGATTTCCAACTTTGACAAGGTATGGAACCACCTTCCGATAGTGTATCTCTAGAGAGGAATACACTGGGTTCAACAAGAACGTCTTGCAACCCAGCCCACACATGACCGACCACTCATTTCTCTTAAGTGTATCGAATATATTGTCACCTTACGGTTGCTAGCAACATAACCGTTTCTGGGAGATACAGAATCGAAAGAAGTAACAAAATGAATATTCTCTTGATGGTGACAATAAACCCTAATGGGAGCGACCCACATAGCCATGTTGCCTGCCCGATTTTTGTCATTTTCCAGATGTGAGGCATGAGGTCATAACTTACCTTTAGAACAGTACGTCTTCATTCACTTTGAATGCCACATTGTCAAACCCGCCAAATCACAAATTGAATTCCCCAAAACCCTGGGTATAAAGCTAAGACGAACGAATTCCCCCGCCACCAAACTTACTTCTGAAGAGATCAACTTACGTGATTTGTTATGTATACTTTATCAGACATTCATCCATATAAGTTGTCTTGGGACTGGACAAACCAAAGGCACTATCCTGTAAATCCATCTTAGGCAATTTCTACCTAGAATCGACATAATAGTCCTTGCACAAACACGGTCTTCAATGATTTTCAATTTGACTTCAAATTAATCAACGCCTAGTGTTGAGTCAAGAATTTCATAGAGTTTTGATTTCTGACGATGAGATAAACCGCGATCGACAAAAAGAAGTTATTCATTGGTTTAAAGAGACACAAAGAGCTACATACATTAGAGGTTGATTATTTGGTATGTTAGTAGTGTTATTTATGTTAAAATCTATCCTCAAATAATCTCACACCTTAATATTTGAATATATATATATATATATATAAAGTATATATGCGTGCACATTAATTGTGCAATCTGGGCCAAACCGGTTGATCGGTTGAATCCAAGCGGTCGACTGTTTCTGCCCAAAATGCACAGATAACGTGCACGAGCATACATAACGTATATATATATATTCAACTTCCTGTCTACCGGCTCTTTTTAACCTATCAACAGTTTTTAAATAGAAGCAACCTTTCGTATAGACACTTCCATTTCTTCAAGAGTTGCTTCTCTTTCTCTTCACAAATGATCATGACCATTGTTTGTAACTTTTCACAAATGGTTACAAATGTTTATTCCTTATATAAACATCATGATTTCATCATTCCTAAATAATGATTCTATCAATCTAATTTCCATTCTATTGATCTCATTCTTGAACTCTAAAAGCACTCAAGTTGCTCATATTCTATCCTATATCGTTTTGAATCCTAGAATATATTTAACATTCTTTTGATTCAATATGATATCCACTTCCAAATCTTCATTAACACAAATATTCTATTTGAGGATAAGATTATAGGAAGTTTGTACTACAAGTGACAAAATCGTGTTATTGAGAACACATATCATCAAAAACAATTACATTCATCTTTGTTGAAGTCCTCGGTGTTGTAAGAGGCAAGTGTTCAAGTCCTCAGTGTTATTAGAGGCGTGAAATCTCGTTCGTCTACTGGGTGTTGTATACACGTTCCTCCGGGTGAAGTGAGGTGATTGTTAGTGAAAATCCAGATAGAAGTCTGGGACTGGACATAGGACGGTGCTCCGAACCAGTATAAAAATCCCTGGTGTGATTTTTTCTATTTACCGCATTTTTCTGTTTTTATATCTGTGATTCGTTATTATTTCATACTCATCTGTTATACACCATATTACACGATCCGTGTGTACTGCTAGCACGTACACGCATTTTCATTTGGTATCGAAGCAAGGTTGTCTTATAACCGTAACACAGTTATTTGATATATTCTAGTAATATGGCAAATAATGCAAGCACCAGCACTACCACTTACACAGAAGGTCAATCGACACAAAGACCTCCATTCTTCAATGGTCTCAACTATAGCTATTGGGCAACACGTATGTCATTATTTGTGCAATCAAATAGCTATGATGCATGGAATGCTAACCAAAAAAAATAGTGAATCCTACAATTGATTATTCAGAATGGACACCGGCTGAGAAAATGGCAGCAGCCGTAAATGCAAAAGCAATAAACATGTTGTTTTATGCATTAGACCAAAATGAATATAACCGTGTTAGTATCTGTACCACCGCATATCAAATTTGGCAAACACTAAAAACCACTCATGAAGGTACTAACAAGGTTATACAAGCCAAAATAGCCATGCGGAAGAGTCAATTTCAAAATGAAGCCGAATGAGACAATCAATGATATGTATTCATGGTTTCAAACTATTCACCATGCACTTATTGGTTTAGGACAAAAATATTCAGATTTTGATGTTGTTTCGACAGTCCTACATTCTCTGACTAGTGAATGGGAAGGAAAAGTATTAACAATTGAAGAACCTAATGACCTTTCCGTTATGAAGCAAGATGAATTGATAGGAAATCTAATGTCCTATGAAGCTAATTTGCAGGCTAGAAAGGAACAAAAAGAAGGAAAGAAAAATGTAGCATTTCATGCAGAAAAAGATGAAGATGAATCAGATTCTGAAGATAAAGACCTTGCTTTCATTGCAAAAGGTTTCAAAAAATTCTTGAAACAACAAAAATCTAGTCGATATAACAAAAAGAAAACTGGATCAAATAGACCATCTTCATCCGCTATAGAATGTTTCAACTGCCACAAAAAATGGCACATGCACAATGATTGTCCGGAGCAAAAGAAGAAGTCAGAAAATGACAAATTCAGATACAAGAAGGACAAATTAAAGAAACGAGCATTCTCAGTAACATGGGATGATTCATATTCGTCTTCATCAGAAAGTGAAAGTGATATGGAGGATGAACAAGCAAATGTTTGTTTAATGGCAGCAGAAGATGATGTACAAATTCCTACATTTGATGAAGTGCTCGATATTAATGCTGAATTGATACTCAAATATAAAGACATGAAACATCAACTCAAAGAAGCCAGAGATGATTTGAGTAAAGCAGAGTTTGAACGAGATATGTTAAAAGACAAGAAGAAAATATTAGAAGAAGTACTTGAAAAACTTCAAGAATCATCATCTAATATTGACTCTCAATTATCTCTTTTGATTCAAGAAACTGAAACTCAAAAAGAGAAAAATGATGTTCTTACTACTGAAAATCATGAACTAACGGCAAAAGTCAAAATTCTTGATCTGGAAAAATCTAGTTTACAAACTAAGTTAGATAATATTACTCAAAATGTTTCTAACTTCAACAAAGGTCGAGAAAATTTGACAAAGATCATTGAAACTTCACATTCTGCTTCAATCAAACAAGGTTTGGGATATAAAGAAACCAAGAAACATCTTAAGAAAAAAATTAGTAAAAAATAAAGCTAAGAAAAATCTTAGTTTATTATATTCCAAACCAAAATCAGTTGTGGATTTTGAAAAGAAAAATGTCAAAACTATCAAGATATGGGTTCCTAAAACAAATAACAGTTTGATTAGGAACAAATATATTTAGCATTTCATGAATTCTATGCATTTCAATTCTAATTATATATATATATATAAGGGATACCGGACCCGTATGGGTTTGGACTCCTAAGATCTTACTCTTAGGACCGCATAAAAAGTGGGTACCATGGACTTAATTTTATTTTTTTGCAGGTCCCACTTAAGAAAAGAGGAAAGTGGATATTGGACATTGGTTGCTCGAAGCACATGACTGGAGACAAGAGCTTATTAACAAATATTACATACTCGGATGGTGGCTCCGTCTCTTTTAAAGATAATTGAAAAGGCTATATCATCGACAAAGGCGATGTGAGCAATTGCGGTACATCTAACTTACTTCTTATTACAAATGTCATGCTAGTTAGAAATTTGAAACACAATTTACTCATATTAGTCAATTTTGTGACAAGGGTTTTACAATCTCCTTTTCAGATAATAAGTGTAGTATCTTAGATAAAGACCATAATTTAGTTTCCGAAGGATATAGAGACAGAAATATATATATATATATATATATATTCTGAATATGAATATTAATCATAATTCAGATTTGTAGCTAATGATAATGATCCATGGCTATGGCACAAATGCTTCTGTCATATTAACTTCAGAACTATTGATAAGCTAGCCAAAAACGATCTAGTTAGAGGACTACCCAAAATGAGCTTCAAGGTTGACAACATTTGTGACGCATGTCAATTAGGAAAATTGACTAAATCTTCTTTTAAATCCAAGAAATTCATATCAATGTTAAAGCCACTTGAGCTATTGCATATGGATTTATTCGGACCAACTCAGGTTCAGTCAATAAATCATAGTAGATATGTATTTGTAATTGTTGATGGTTACTCCCGTTACACTTGGACAATTTTCTTGAAAAACAAAAGTGACACTTTCGATCATTTCAAATCTTTCGTCAAGAAAATTCAGAAATCAAAAGGGCTTAAAGTTAAAAATATAAGAAGTGATCATGGCGAAGAGTTCGAAAATAATGAATTTGAATATTTTTGTACAAAGAAAGGTATATATCATAATTTTTCGTTTCCTAGAACTCCACAACAAAACGGAGTTGTAGAATGGAAAAATCGAACCTTATAAGAATGTGCAAGAACATTATTAAATGGAACCACTTTACCAAAACATTTCTGGGCAGAAGCCGTTGCAGCTGCTTGTTATGTTTTGAATCTTGTATCCATTTGACCTCTCACCAAGAATACGTCTTATGAATTATTTAACCAAAGAAAGCCAAACATCTCATACTTCAAAGTATTTGGTTCTAAGTGCTTTATCTTAAATACAAAAGACCATCCCGGTAAATTCGATCCAAAAGCCGATGAAGGTATATTTGTCGGTTATTTGGAACGAAACAAGGCCTATTGTATATTTAATAAACAAACCAAAACTATTGAAGAATCACTTCATGTCTCTTTTGATGATTTCTGTCAGCATCCTCAAAATATATCAGATGATGAGGAAATTATAGTCACTGAGAATCCTATCATCACAAATGATTCTGACTCTGAAATAGTTTTTGAATTTATTCCTAAACCATGTGACTTACGATCTCCACCAAGGATACAATCTCCATCGAGAATATTAAGAGATCATCCTACTCAAAATATAATCGGAGAAGTAACATCACAAGTCAGGACAAGGAGTCAACTCCATCAAATGGGTCATGTCGCGTTTCTTTCAAACATTGAACCTAAGAATCCAAAAGAGGCTGCTACTGATGATTACCGGATCATTTCCATGCAGAAAGAACTAAATCAGTTCGAGTGCAATGATGTCTAGGAACTTGTTCCAAGACCAACTGAACAATCAGTTATTGGTACTAGGTGGGTCTTTAAAAATAAGGATGATGGACAAGGTAATATCACCAGAAATAAAGCAAGGTTAGTAGCACAAGGTTATAATCCGGAAGAAGGTATCAATTATGAAGAAACATTTGCACCAGTTGCTCAACTAGAAGCTAATAGAATCCTATTATCATTTTCTTGTCACCATAATTTCAAATTTTATCAGATGGATGTCAAGAGTACTTTTCTAAATGGATTTATCAAAGAGAATGTATATGTCAAACAACCTCCTTTGTTCGTACATGAAAAATATCCTGACTATGTGTACAAACTTAAGAAGGCTCTGTATGGTTTAAAACAAGCACCTCGTGCTTGGTATAAACGACTACGTAGATATCTTATTAATTCAAGATTTCAAATAGGAAAAGTTGATCAAACTTTGTTTATCAAACATTCTCGAAAAGATATTCTAGTTATCCGGATATATGTAGACGACATCATCTTTGGTTCAACAAACGATAAACTCTGCAAAGAGTTTGCAAATATTATGACCAAAGAATTTGAAATGTCTCATATGGGAGAACTATCACATTTTCTTGGACTTCAAATCAAACAACTTCCGAATGGTGTTTTTATTAATCAAGAAAAATATTGTGGAAATCTTATCAAATGCTTCATATTAGAAAATACATCTGGTAAACCTACTCCCATGAGTACAACTACACATCTTGAAAAAGATGAAAATGGTAAGAGCGTTGACCAGAAATTATATCGAAGCATGATTGGTTCTCTTCTGTATCTTACAGCTAGTCGTCCAGATATAATGATGAGTGTTTGTTTATGTGCACAGTTTCAAGCAGATCCAAAAGAATCACACCTACGAGCAGTGAAACGTATAATTCGTTATCTTAATAATACCAAAGATTTTGGTCTTTTCCACCCAAAAGAATGTCTATTCGAATTAGTATCATATAGCGATGCTGATTTCGGAGGCTCTCGAACGGATAGAAAGAGTACAAGTGGTACATGCCATTTTATTGGAAAATCACTTGTCTCTTGGTTTAGTAAGAAACAGAATTGGGTTTCACTATCAACACGTGAAGTTGAATATATATCAGCAGCTCTCGCTTGTACTCAGGTAATATACATGCAACAAACACTTCAAGATTTTGATATACATTTATCAAATTCTATTATATACTGTGATAACACAAGTGCTATAAATCTTTCTAAGAATTCAGTAAATCACTCTCTAACCAAATACATTGATATCCGTCATCATTTCCTTAGAGACAATATCGAAAAAGGAAATACATGTCTTGAATATGTCCAAAATGATAATCAACTAGCAGACATCTTCACTAAGCCTCTACTTGAGTCTAGTTTCATTAAATTACGTAGAGAGCTTGGTCTTATTTCTCGAAAAGAACTTGATAAGTAATGTTATTACTAATATTATATTTTGTTAGTTCTTTTCACATTCAGTTTATGTTTAATCAAAATCTCAGCTATTTTTAGCTATTACTACCTTTAAAAATTGAATATGAACTTCTCATTTTTTTCTCCGGCCAATTTTGCCTAAGAATTCTCCTCCACAAGTTTATATATAGGAACTTCTATATAAGCTTATCAAAATTTCTCCTTTTTCATCTCTCCCTACCTGAACCTAAAGTTTATATAGTTCATTATGGCACATATTTGTGATGAGTGTGCTCAAAAATCCCATATTTCTGTCACAAGTTTTGAGCAGGAAGAATATTACTCTCCCGAAACACCAAAACACAAATCAAAGTGTCATCAAAAATGCAATCATACTCCTGGAAATATGCCAACTTCGAAACGGGTAAAGAAAGCGTTGTTTTGTTCACCCCGCACCAGAGAGAAGATCAATGAGATTCATCATTATCAAAAACGTCAAATCGATCTTCAAAGACAACTACATTATGAGCAACAACTAACTTTAGGACGTCTATCTTTTTCAAAACGAATGGCATCATTCTTTTGCGGTTCAAACAATCATGGCGTATATGAGCCAATGCCACACGCACCTTCATCCTCTAGAAGCCCAAACTCTTGGGAATGAAATTACAATCGTAACGAAGGGGCAAAAAAAAAAGTGGTCGCCATGGACAACACGCATTAACGATGTCAGAGAAGAGTCTACCGATCACAACTCCTCTACCTCTCATTAGATTTTATTAATATTATGATTGTACTCTCGTATTTATTTCATGTACTAATATATGTGTATCTCTTTTTAAATAAATTCATTTTTGTTTGGATTGTTCAAAAATAGAAATAGAGCAAAAGAAAATCATAAAAACTGCACCCAGACAAACAAGTTGACCGACCAAAATCCATCAGTCGACCGTTTTGTCTTCTGGTTGAAAACGGTCGACCGGTGATTTTCAGGCAATCGATCGGTAATGGGGAATTCTGTTTTTAAAAAGGCATATACGGCCAGATTTTTTTACACCATCCACTCACTTCTTCTTCATACGTTTTCTACTCCAAAACCCTTCATAACCCTAGAACTCAATTCTTCTTCCAATCTCACCCTAATGGCTCCTCCACAAAAGAAATTAAAGCAAACTTCATCATCCGAAACACAACCAATCGATCTCTCTGTCAAGAAATGGCTTGTAGAGCCAATTGTAGTCAAAAGGTGGAATGAGATGAAAGATTTTAAAAATCCATCCGGGTTCGTACATTAAATTTGCTGACTTCTCTAATTATCATGTTCTTGGCTTAGCAAAATATGCTGATATTGAAAACCTACTTGACTTTGATCAAAATAATGTGGCAATTAACCATGTTATGATAAAGTTATTCTACGCTAACCTAAACTTAGAGAAATACAAGCCCGAAAATTCCTCTCAATGCCTTTGGTCCGTGGTTTGTGGAAAACAAGTCATTATCTCATGTGATAGAATGGAAAATGTCTTTGGTTCTTCCTTCATAGGTAAAAAATTCTCTAGTAACTTTTGTAGTATCCATGTACGTGATCATATTAGTCATCAATTCATTGAAGATGATAAGGATAGTACAAAATCTATTGGATTACGACCTACTGCAAGAGTTATTCATCACACCCTTATGCACTCCCTTTGTCTGAGAATAGGAAATTTTGATGTCGTCTACAAAGAAAATTTCAACGCATTATATGCAATCTATGGGATATTCGTATCAACTGGATTGGTATGATTTTTGATGAAATATTGCAAGTTAATGAGAGTTCTAGGCCGCATTTATTTTATAATGAATATATCATGAGTCTATTGCTTGATTGTGGCATCAGACCTCCTGATTTGATTGTTTCAAAACCCAAATGCATTAACAAAGCCTCGATTTCATGGATGAAGCTTCCTGCTCCATACTTCAATATTATGCCCTTTGAACAATGGAAAGAAAAAGGACATCAAGGAGCTTCTTCGCAATCATCTCACCCAAAACCTGAGGAAGTTAAACAGCTACGATCTTCCTCCACTATAAAGGAATTGCCTGAAACTATTGCTCGCAATTAATTCCTCCTTGAAGCACGACGTAAGCATATGGATACAAAAATGGATAAACTCTTTAACAAACTTAAGTCTTTCTTTGGGTCTTTATGGGAAGCAATATCATGTGGTGCATCATCCTCATCTATGCAAGCTCAAGACCCCGGCACACGTCCAACTCCTCCTTCTTTTAATTGGAAATCTTCGCAAGAGGGTGTAAGCTCGGGAACTAGTCATGGGTGTGGACGCGGGAAAAGTCAGCTTGTTGAAGAAGAAGAAGAAGAAGAAGAAGAAGAAGAGGGAGATGAGACGGAGTCGGAATAAGATTTCTTAGTTTATCTCTTTAACTCTTTTTTACGTACTTACGGTTTTGTTTTCCTTTAAGACATGATCCGGTACTTATATCTAAATAGTGTCGTAGTTTATTTCGTATTAGACTTATGTGTATGATCGTATTTTGTGACTCTTGATAACTCTTGTTTTATGGTAGTGGTTTATGTTGCTTATAATCTAGGTCATATCATTTATGTTCTTATTTATTCATCAACTCCTTTTTGTCAATGACAAAGGGGGAGAAAATTGTGCTAACAGTGTATATGCAGGAAAATATAGATTTACATGCACATATACAGGGGGAGATTCATAAGTATGTTGTCATCAATCACAGGAAAACATAGATTTACAGGCACATATACAGGGATCATATATAGGGGGAGATTTAGAAGTATGTTGTCATCAATCAAAAAGGGGAGAATGTTGAGTCAAGAATTTCATAGAGTTTTGATTTCTGACGAAGAGATAAGCCGTGATCGACAAAAAGAAGTTATTCATTGGTTTAAAGTGACACACAGAGCTACATACATTAGATGTTGATTATTTGGTATGTTAGCAGTGTTATTTTTGTTAAAATCTATCCTCAAATAATCTCACACCTTAATCTTTGAATATATATATATAAGTATATATGTGTGCACATTAACTTTGCAATCTGGGCCAAACCAGTCGACCGGTTGAATCCAGGTGGTCGACCGTTTCTGCCCATAATGTACAAATAACGTGCACAGGTGTACATAACATATATATATTCAAATTCCTACCTACCGGTTCTTTTAAACCTATCGACCGTTTTTAAATAGAAGCAACCTTTCGTATAGACACTTCCATTTCTTCAAGAGTTGCTTCACTTTCTCTTAACAAATGATCATGACCGTTGTTTGTAACTTTTCACAAATGGTTACAACTGTTTATTCCTTATATAAACATCATGATTTCATCATTCAAATTCACCGATTCTATCAATCAAATTTCTATTCTATTAATCTCATTCTTGAACTCTAAAAGCACTCAAGTTGCTTATATTCTATCCTATATCGTTTTGAATCCTAGAATATATTTAACATTCTTTTGATTCAATACGATATCCACTTCCAAATCTTCATTTACACAAATATTTTACTTGAGGATAAGATTATAGGAAGTTTGTATTACAAGTGACAAAATCGTGTTATTGAGAATTATTGAGAACACATATCGTCAACAACAATTGCATTCATCTTTGTTGAAGTCCTTGGTGTTGTAAGAGGCAAGTGTTGAAGTCCTCAGTGTTATTAGGGGCGTGAAATCCCGTTCGTCTGCTCGGGTGTTGTATGCATGTTCCTCCGGGTGAAGTGAGGTGATTGTTAGTGAAAATCCAGATAGAAGTCTGGGACTTGACGTAGGATAGTGCTCCAAACCAGTATAAAAATCCCTGGTGTGATTTTTCTATTTTACCGCATTTTTTCGTTTCTACATCTGTGATTCGTTATTATTTCATACCCGTCTGTTATACACCATATTACACGATCCGTGTGTACTACTAGCACATACACGCATTTTCACCTAAGTCGATACAAAGTGGTATTTGGATTTCATTAAGAAAACCTATCCCGACCTCTTTGAATCGATAAACATTAATATCTTTTAGGGTCAAGTGGTACCTAAAATAATCAGATTAATATATTTCATATGTGTTTCTATATCCTTAATTGATTATCAAGATTTATCTACTAAAAATATTTAACACAGGAGATTCCAGATTTCAACAATAGTGGTCACATCACAGTATTACCATCCATCAAATCAATAAATCAATTATCATAACAGATCTGTCAATCATAATTCAAATAACCGTTGTTCGACAATTTATGTGATCTTGGAAAATAATTATTTCCAAATCATATCTATTTAAGATTTGATTCCAATTAGGAATTCCATTTATAATAGTGTATATATATATAATTACTATATATGACTTATAACTAAAATTACATTTTATTTTCTTAGATAAATAATTAATTCATTATATATGTAATTAGTTTAAATATTTATTTAAAACGGTAGGTAAACGACACTTTCCTTAAATTCAACTTAACCGATTTCCAGTACGACATCTCTTTCGGACTATCTCCATTCCGTTTGATTTCTAAAGTTCAGAATAAACTCCTCGTTATCGGATAACCACAATATCTTATCGATTATTCCTTACAACCATTCATATCGTTCTGTTTATAAATGAACAACTTAAGCGTGTGCAACGCACACGGTACTTTACTCTAAAATGATAGCTTATTTGTACGTCCATTATATGCAATTTATACCTTTGTCTCACTTTATAAATTGGCTTCTAACGACACTTAATAATATAAATTTCTATTTTCTATTTATTATTACCTTTTTGTTTTATTTTTAAACTCGTTGAACCACTTAAACCAAGCTACTACGTTCGATTTCCTTGCTAATGTCTTTCCTTCCACCTGCCCAAGATATTTGGGTTCTTTTTGGTCTTATTAAATAAAAATCTCTTTTTATTTACTTTTATTTTCTCTTCTTTTTTTCTTGATTTCCTATTTTTATTTTAAAACTTGTTTAAATTAAACTCGGCCACTAAAATTCTTTTGCTAAGTACCAGATCCTCACTTGTCAAAGTACCACGTTGCTACTTCAAACCACCATACGAACACCTCTCCCCTTAATTTCTTATATTAAATTCATACTTAAAAAGAAAAATTATTTAATTTCAAAATTTTCCATTCCATTCATTAATTTATTTCCTACTTTATTTCCTTTCATTTCTCATTTTTTCCTGTTCTTCTGCCTGTTCCCGTAAATTTCTTGCACCATCCAAAACAGCCTTGGCCTCCCAACTTTACTTTGCTCCTCCCCTCCTTACCTAGTGCCAACTCATCGTACATGCCATTCTCAACGTTAACACATGAACTTTCCCATTTTCCTTCGGTTGCTGCTCCCTACTTCCTCATATTCCCTTTCCTCTTGTTTTTCTATCTTCTATTTACTATGTCTTTTTCTGTACGTTTCGAGTAAAATAGTGTGCACCTTATTTTAGTTTTATGTTCTTCATTTAATACCTATGTTCACTATTTATTCACTTTTAGTGCCCTAGTTTGGTTCACTTTTTCTGCGAGTGCACACACTTTTTCCGATACACATCTATGTTCACTATTTATTCACTATATTATATTCTTATGTTCGGATCCATTGCGTTTACAGTTACACTTTTCTGTGTATTAACATTGTCCTCTGCTGATTCATTTCCTTCCTTCTTAATACTGTCACCGTTCTTCATTTTCCCAGACCAGAATGTCTTCCCTCCTTATCCAATGCCAAACATAGCACGACTATATGCCATCACCAGTCCATCCCTTTCCTTGTCATGCTGCTACCACACCTTTTATTAAAATTCATGATTTGTTATTTCAAAATCTTGATTTACTCATACATATCCTTCTACACGCCTAATTTACAATTTATAATGTTTGAAAATCTATATTTCTAAGTACCTTTCAGGGAATTTATTAATATTGATGAATATACACTATATTTTAAGTTGCAATTAATTTTAAACTGTACTATAGTTAGGTGCATACCGTCCTGACTGTCATTTCTTACATTTTGGTGCAGCTGATATAGTGTTCAGGCAAGGCGGAGGACTTCAAACATGATTAAGATAGCATGGCAAATGCCAAACCCAATTATCATGTAAACACTTATATTTGTCAAAGACTTGTATGTACCTGTTTTTATTTCTTTTCTTACGTTCTGTTTCCCTCTGTTTGCCAAACTCATGTCATGAGTTTGTGTTATTGCCATACTTTCAGCCAGCAGTATCCTCTTTATTACCCAAACTCACGCATTCACCCTTCCACAGCACTTTGCCCAATGCTAAACTATGAACTCGCGCATTCTACCCCATGAAACAGCTTGCCTGAACCCTTTGCCAAAACTATTCCTCCACCCTAGTGCACTATTGTGCACTTGTGCATGTGCACAGCCAACCGACTCTCCGTCACGACTTCGAACCCATCATCACCACTCACTCTTCATTCCTTAGAGCTTACCCTACCACCAGAACTGCTCCCGCCACCTGAATAGTAACCTCACTTATTCACCCTGAAACCCTTAAAAAAAATAGTGCCAAAATATTTCTTCCTGGAGCCACTCACGAACACCGGATTTTTCCTAACTCCGGCCACACATTAGCGATTACCCACTGCACGTATTTCCTCTGACGCGCACGCTTCATTTTCCTCCACGCCACTGCAGTTCAACGATGGACAGAAGCTAAACAAACGAACTCAAAGCCTGAACACATTTCCTTCTCACGAATCACTCGATGGAAAAATCATTAAATATATTTTCCTTGATTACTACACGTCAATGTTGCTTTGGTGCCAACGATCTATTGTACGACCGCCTTGGTCGCCTGAACTTACCAAAAGTTCGTTTTCCGATCAACACGGCATATCTCGATGATCACAACGTTAAAAATCATGAAATCATTACTAAAATTTATAACTTCCATACATGAATACGCTTACATATCTGAATCACAAGGTTATGATGATCGGTAAATTAGGTTTTAAGACTTCTTTACTGTAATTTATATTTACCTGAAAATATGCATTATTATACAAGTTGAAACTATTTCTAAAATGTATTGTGGATGGGTGTAAACAACTTTCATATAAGAATCGAACTTTCTAACTCATTTGAAATTAAGCTATGCATTTTTCTCTCTTTTTTTACTGATTTTTAAATGCCAAGGGTAAAACTGGCTTCTATTTTAACATCAGAGTTTTGTTTCAGTTACAAGATTACAAATTCCAACATCAAACCAATGTATGTTACAAGGAAAGTAACGCATACACAAACAAGCATACACACTTATATAACCTACATCATCAAGTATTAATCGAGCAATGGCTTTTAACAGGGGTAAAAATATTGGGTTTACTCACAATCATTTACTTTGTTATTTCCAGATTTCTATCTTCTCTGTTTCACTGTTTTTTCTATTTTGCTCCAGATTTTGACTCTTTTGTTTCCCATTGCTTTCCACCATTTTGTTTCCAAGTTTGGTTCGAATGTTTCTGAGTGAATGTTTACGGTGTGTATTTATAGTGCAAAAAATGATTAAACAAATGGGGTATCAATAAGTTTTTCTGGGAAAGGTAATATACTGTTGATGGAAATATCATAGCCGTGACTAGTTTTGAAAAGAGTGTCCTATAATCTCTAGCTGTGCTTATTAATGTGAAAAGAAGGAATAAGCTATGTATATAGCTAGTTCAATCGAAATACAGTTTTCCTAGCAGACTAGTTTGATTTGAAAAGAAGGCAACTACAATTAGCTATGTAGTTAATGTGAAAGGAGAATATAACTTAGGGGAAAACTGTGTATTGTTATTGATTGAAATGAGATGAGACTATACTGGTTAGTTGTGCCCTTGTCTCTGATTTGAAATGTACCATGCAGGAATGTACATATGCAATGTAATGTGTGTGTTGATTGATTGAACCAAAGGTTGCATAGCTTCTAGCTGGTGCAGATGGGATGTTGCTAAGGTATACAACTGTGTGTGTACATATGGATGGAAGGAAATGCAGCCATGTTATTAGTTGCTCTAATAGTTCTAAAAGAATGTAGCTGATTGCTTTGAAAGGATGAGGTAATGGTTTTTGTCGGTTCTATACTTTAGGTGAAAAGTCACGGCCATGTAAGAATGGAGCACAAATACATGTACATCCATGTGATACATGAGGTGTAAACATACCTATGTAGTCATGTTCAAATCTTATTCTAACAGCTTCCTAGAAGAAATAAACACATGGGCAAGGTGATGAGGTACAAGAATTAAGCAGCCCATGCTATGTACATATGCCCATACCCATGTGCAAAATGTTGTGATTATTTGCATATTTCCATATTTAGTCCTAAGTAATATTAACCTATAAATGCCTTGGATTATATTCTGTTTATATCAAATTTCATGATATATCTTCATATATTTGAATGTGAAGTAATTAGAATTTTATACAAATATTCTTACCCGTTTACATTATAAACTTTTATATTCATGTGAATTTGAAACAAGTTCTAATGTAACAACACGATAAATTATATTTACCTGTTTATATATAGATTTATGTTCATATAACTATTAATGAACATAACAAATTAAATATACTCATAAGATTATTAAATAATTATTATTCTAATTTGCCAAAATATTCAAATCAAATGTTGACTATATTTTTATAAGAGTTAAAACAAATAAAAATACAAAACAAAGCAAGAAAACATTTACTGCTTGTTTTACATTGGTTAAAATAACTTAAATCAATTATATATAATATCTTTGAAACTTTCCCAATATTTATTATTCACAATTTATTATTATTGCATTAATCCAAAATAATTTGTATTACGAACTCAATTAAACCTGGGACATTACATAAAGTAAAGACAACACCTTTCATAAACATCTTTGAATAGGCCAAAAGTTTGCTCCTTAACATGTATTAAAGAGCCGAGATAAATTAAAAAAAAATTATTTAGCTTTTGTAAAAAGCTCTCGTAAGAAAGGTCCCAGAGGTGCAACCAATAAGAACCATTTTAACGGTTTCTTTCTTAATTAATTATGAATAAACTGAAATCATAAAGGTTCTTAAGATTAAGATATGCATAATTTCATCATCAAAAGTTACACCTTAATTTGCATTATAACAAGGATTCATACAAGTCATAAAATATACAATTAAAATTCAATTTACTTATAAAATTTGGAAAAGCTCTTGGGTGACATTCGAAGAAAGGCTAACTGTCAAATTCCTGTCTTCACCCCAAACCAAACAGCAAACATTGAGTCACGACTCTTAAAACTCTAAGGAGTCTGATGAAACACCTTCCGTATGAGGTTCATCAGAAAATCCTAAACCGAGATCCCATATAATGATTAGAAAATAAAATTATGATATTGCTCAATGTTTCTGAGAATATCTAATAACACTACTGTAAGTTTATAAGCTAAGCAGGTAAAAAGGAATGAAATGGAAAAGAACTGGCAATGAAGTGCAAGTAGCCAAATAGTGGGTATTTGAGTTTAAAAACTAAGTAAAGCTGAATGAAAGCCCGCTTCTTTGGCATTGGAAAATAAGGTTTTAAAGATAAAATTAACCAAGGACCTTCCAGTGGTGACATAAACCTCAAAAGTACCCACCATTTAGAATAAGAGAAGGGAAGGAAGCCAACCTTCCCCTTGATACTAGAGGAAGAATACTACAGTTATCCCTTTAAACCTGGAAAAGCAAGAAGCTTGATGAGAAAGTTAAAAGTTGTAATCTTTGAAACGAAAGAGCCACTTGAAATAAGGATCAAAAGATAGGGACTCTCTGACATAACCCCCTCAGCTGATCCATTTTCAAACATGAAGATTCACAAAATGGAATGGACAAAAGATAATAATAATATTATAAGACTATGAAAAGTTATAACAAAAGAAGTGAAAGGACACATTGTAAGGAAGAGTCTCTAGCAATCATGAAAAAGGGATTCAGTGGAAGAAGAAGCTTGTATCATTAATCATGGCAACGCTTTTTCCTACCAAACTTGGAAAGGAATTTGGATCTGCCCTCAAAGACAAAGGCAAAAGGGTCCTCCCTAATGCTAAATTCCTTTTCCAATTGGAAGAAGGCAAAAATACCAAGAGGAAAACAGGGAGTACTTAAAGTAAAAGATGTATGTCCAACCAAAAGCGAAGATCAAATCTATGGAGCTTGGTAAAACCACTTAATTCCAAATTCTAATAAAGCACCTATACCCTATAGAAGCCCAAAAGGAGACTATAAAACTAGGGCTAAAAGCCTTATAGAATTTGTAGGAGACCAGAACATCAAGGAGAAAGTAAAAGATTTTCAAAGGAAAATAAAAGGCATGGAGATAATGAGTAAGAGTGAATTTTTTTTATAGAAAAAATTCTTTGACATAAAACAGTTGGATCAGATTCAAATGGTCAAATAACAACATTGAAAAGGCAGGAGAATTAAGTAGGAGTAAGTGCAAGCTTGGACAATCAATGATTACAGTCTGAAAGGAAATTTGTAGATGAAAAGACAAGGAAAAAGGAAAGTACGTCCGCGCAGAAGAAGAGAAAAGAAATGAAACAGTAGTTATTGACCAAATCTCAACTACATAGAGAGAAGTGTTGTAAAGTAGGTACGATGAAATGACAATTCGAAAAATGGAACACAAGCCAGATGACTTGAAAAGTCAAGAAAACTCCTTCACTAGGGGGAGGGCCAATTTTAACACTAAAATAACCAAGGCAGATCAAGAATTGGAATCAAGGTGAAGGAGTGCGAAAGAAAACAATGCCCCAAAATAAGTAGTTTAAGGCCTTCAGAATATGGAAAGAAATGAAACCTCCTTCAAACCGAAAAGCCCTTTTGACCTTAAATGAAAGGGCACTTGCTTCAAACCAAGAAGCCCCTTCTGGCCTTGATCAAGAGGGCATTAATTGTTGACCTGTTGATCAAAACAAGAAAGAAATAGGAGAGCAAGCCAAGGTCAAAGCATAAAATGAAACAGGGAAGGAGTTGAGAGTCGTAAGAAATCAAGATTGAAGCGAACAAAGGCCTTTGGTCATACTGCGAAAGGCTCAGAACTGGAAAAACAAACCTATCTCTTAAGTACATTGGAAAGAAATGCATTCTAGAGCACAAAATCGAAAGGAAAGGAAAAGAGCAGAGGGGAAGCCCATCAGAGGAAGTGAATACCAGGGAAAGAGCACTTAGGCCTAACCTCATTAGAAAAGATTCTAATTCAAAAATAGTTGTCACTGTAAGCTGAGAGTTCACATACATTTATGCCTCTTGCAACTATTAGGACCATAACCGAAAGGGTCCATCCTAGAAATACTTGTAAAAATTTATAACTGACACCAGGAAAGATTTTGTATAACCTACAGGAAGATCTCTAAAGCACTAGACGGACAAAACCTGAAGATTATTCGAAAAATGGATAGCAAGGATATAATAGGAGGAGAGGATCTCCGAAAGTAGTTAAAGATGAGAATAGGAGCGATAACTCAATACGGAGACCAGAAGAACCATTTGGAAGAGACGAAGCAAATCCTCGATGCATGCCTCCAAGGTCTAAGAAAGACAAGTCACAAATCAACACAATACGAAGGACAAGGAAACCAGATTCATAACCCCTAAGCAATATAGATGAAATCATTAAAAGAGCATAAAGCTTTGTATCACCATCCCTCTAGAATTCAGCTAAAAGCTTCCTTCGTTAAGGCCCTCGGAAATTACAACTTGATTCTTACCTTGAAGAAAATCCACTTGGGAACTTGCAAAGCATTCGTGGTTAACCCGTGTCGGGTGATCGGAGTGAAGCACTTAAACTGAAAGAAGGATTAATCTGTACCTATATATAGGACCCCAATGATTTAGAGTGGGGGTCTTTTCCCATTCATTTTCAGACATTTGTAATCTCTTACAGCAGAGAGAAACCCTGGTATCTAAATCAACGTGAGAAAAGCTTATAATATTGGATATGCTCAACAAAATGGAAACATATTATAGTTAAGATAACCATAAGAAATATTGTTCAAGATTATACATTGTTACTATTATTCGCTAACATTGCATGTACAATATGTGGATTATATACATAATTTGATCTATTTCGTATCATGAGTCATGATCACCCTTAGGATCCTTAGACCATAATAGTAATCACCATTAGCCTAAGTCTATGGTTACGATCCGAAATTGTGCTAAGATCTCCTGATTCGACGACCTATTAGGTTTAAATATTTGAGGTTAGGATTTTACTCGTGCTATCCCACAAGATCTATGAGAAACTAAGGAAGACCAAGTAAAACCAATTATCTGATGATTGTTTAAGAGGATTTAACTTCCTAGAGTTTAGTTTTGTGAACATTAAGCACATAGAAACTATTTTAGTATCTCAATGCAATTCTGAAGAAATATGTTAAAAAATGGGTAAATCTCATATTCAGAAAACCAAAAAGGAAGTTCGCGATTGGTTTTGTTCCTAATAAGGAATTTACCTTTAGTGTTATATAGTAGCATTTTGATAGAAATTATGAAATATTAGAATATTTCAAGTCTGAGCTTTTTCCTGTCACGGATCAGGAGATCTACAGTCAGACCTCATTTTGGGGGTGTTAACCATAAATTTGGATAATAATTTAGGTACAATATATTATGGTTAGATGATTCAAGAAGTTAATTTTTATTAATTAAAATAAGTCGAGATTAATCACCTTTTAGTTAAAAAATTCAGAACATAAAAGCATTCCAAATTGAATATATCATATGTCAAAACTGTAGCTTTGGTAACACGAATCAACCTGTGGTATTCTTTCATTGATTGGATCTACAAATTAATCAAAAAATGCGTTAAAATTTCAACAAACACGAGCCATTCATTTGGTTCAATGGTTAAGCGGATAATACAACAATCAAGAATCAAGGATGTGAAGTGGGTGATGAGTAGATGGCCACAACGGAGTCTAATCGATCGCATAAAATTGAAAGTGACACTTAATTGGCTGTAAAGTCAATCGTGGCATTTCTAGTTAGGGTGACTTTGTGCAGTTAAAACGCTTAGTAGTTCTATAGATATGCATGGGCAAAAAATTATAGCCAGGATATAGCGAAGATGCAAAAGGACTTATGTATACTAAACCAAATATTTAAAGATAATTTATTTGCGTTTTAACGTCTTTTGTATAGAAAAATGAAAACTTGGTTAATCTCATGTAACAAAATTGAAGAATATAATGGTATATGCAATCTATATTTAGTGACTACAATATGCTTCTCACTTATATTAACCATTTATAATTTGAAATTAAGCCATTATCTTGACTTTTTGATTTGTTTTAAAGAGAACTGGAAAATTAGTCTTTTTATATTAGTACTACTAAAGTGAATGCTAAAAAGCCTTGATTTAGTAGTTATAGTGGAAAATAACGGATCTTAAAGCCAGTGTACTATTCATTTAGGCTAAGCTGGAAAATTGTTGCAGTTGAAGAGTGTTACGAGCTATATCAAGGTTTTAACGGGACTTTGACTGCAAATGGGTGACTAGGGTGTGCCATGGGGAAGGCAGTGTGACTGAAATTGGCAACGACAGTCGAAACACGGTAAGGTCGCAATGAGAATATATGGATGAGGTTGGTTATCAATGATGTCATGATTCTCCTCGTACTATAGCAATGTGTATAGGAAGAAAATAAATATAGATGAATCAATAAAATATATAGTATATAAATTATCATTATATTTTTAAATGCTCATAACTCATACACACATCCATTGTTTCATGTCGGGTTCACGACTTTAGGATTATAGCGACACAAGGAACACTTAGTTATGTTGACTTCAGTGTTATGAGATATAGTTGAAGATTATCTTAGTTGGATAAGTTCGTTACAAGATTTAGCGCATACGAGTTAGAGTTTAATCGACCAATAGTTTTGTACATAGTTGGGTGATGGTGAGATTTCAGCGTGACCCCGATAGTGTTGCAAACAACTAGGTGAATTATTAGGTTTGCATATCTGATACTTCAAGGAGCTTAGTCCATAGTGTACGATAGACAAACTGTGTGACTTTAACTTATGATGTTAGTATAGAGTTATTTCGTGTTTTACTGAGTTGTTGTGTATACTTGTCCCGTGTTAACATATGGTTTTGCAAGCATGAATTTTGTTTTACCAGTCTTTTAGTGTCATACGCTATATATTGTGTTTCACTTACCAATATGAAAGATGTTGCAATTGAAGTTTATTTAGTATAATATTATCTTTTTTTGGGAATTGTATTGGTTATTATGTTTATTCCTTCTGCCCTGAGTTTGAAAAAAAATGTGGGATGCAGAACTTTGTATTATATTTTATTACAAAACATTGAGGTTCATGATGTCAGCTCCACTTTTAGTCATGGATTGAGATATTGTAGATGGCTAACTGTTATAGTGTTACAATTTAATATTATGTTTCAAGGTTTTTATAATTTGTTTGGCACTGTCCGATAATGAGTTGGGCTCAGAACTAGATTGATGAACAAGCCCTTCTTAGATCACCTGCTCAACCTAAATCTTGTTACATTCATGATATCTACTAACTAGCATTCCCTACAAATAAGGAACAATGGAATGAAAAGAGTTTTAATTTCAGTCATTTTTGTACTTGACATTGAGGTTTATTTTTACATTCATAACTCATCCAAAAATCAAGCCATCGAATACCATTTCCTTAGATTGTCTTACAATATCGAGCCACTACAAAAAATTTAGATTGATTTATGTTTCTGCTTTTTATCTTATTTACGTCGATTATCTTTTTTTTATAAAAATAACAACATACTTAACCATTGTAGCAAACAAAATTTTAGCAATGCTTAAGTTAATCTAGACCAACTATTAATTTGTAGTTAGCTATTAACCAAAGTGCTCTTTTGACCATCAAGCTAGGGTAAAATAAAATTTAATGTATAAGTCACCAGTTTCGCGTTTCAGGAAGTTTTGCGGATTTTGCAAAAAATTTCATAGTGGACATACAAGATCTTTTCTTGTATAATAAAATGGAACAGATGTAAGGACCCAGATTTTATTAAGGAATAATTAAATTTGTTTAAATATTTAAAGTGATTAATTTTAAGAATTAACAACTTGGAATTTATTTAATTTAAGGTTTAAGCATATATTTAATGATATAATTAAAACGAGCTTGTAGCGGCGCTGTAGGCTGCAATCTTACGTTTTGACCTTTAAATGAATGTATAAGATCCAATATAAGCCAGAGTTCATTAAAATAAGAAACGTTTGGATCTGTTGGATAATAGTTTTCTAATAAAAGAGAAAAATTGAGATATTATATAGTAGTTTGTGAGTTACGTCCATATCAAATATTCAAAAAGTCTTTATGGATTTGTTTATAATCAATAACGATTTATTAAATAAAATAAAAGGATTTTATTATAAATTGAATATCGATTTAGCATGAAAATGGAAGTATCGAGTTTAAAATCTATTAACCGACTTTTTTGTCCGGTTCCTAGGAGTGCATCAGACATGCTCAACTCAACGCATCGCGTGGAGCTAAGGCCGAGACGGACGCCTAGGAGCGAAGGAAATAGGATCGAGAAGGGACCGCGCTGCTCAGAACCTCGCAGCACCCAAAACATATTTCCGAACCGAGGCCTCAAATCCCGAGGAGTCACAAGCCCCGAACGCCCGTATATGTGGTCCTTGCGCCCCTCGAGAGGCGGACTTCGCACCCAGCAGGGTGCGAAATTTCCCACCTAGAGCCGGGTTCGAATTTTACGTAGGTGCAGGTGGCGGGTGCCAATTTCTGCATGTGGCCCCCATTCTTACCTACTCCTACCTAACCTCTCTCCTATAAATAGCCCATGGCCTCACACTTCAAAGGGGTTGGATTTTTATCACTTGGGACCTTCAGAGCTTCATGAGCTTCATTAGTGGCATCTCCTATTTGAGGAAGAGGAAGGATTAAATAGTCTTTTTCCCAAATACTTAACATATGACAATTATGAAAGTAAATGTAATGAGATTTCATGAGCATGCCTTTACTTTGTAATTCTTGAGTGATTAATAATATTCCAACGCCTTTCACAAGTGGACGTAGGCCTCTACCGAGGCCGAACCATAATAAATTCTTTGTGTCACTTACCGCTTTGTTTTACTTAGTCTTGCGACCAAAACTATAATTCCTAGTAATAGGAATCTTTGGCGTTTTCGACATTTTTTGCCGTCAACAATTGGTGCTTTCACTGAGAAAACTCGGATATTGCGTCTTTGTCGCACATTATCATCTCGACCTTCAACGAGCTTGAGGTTCCTTGCCAAACCTGCCGCTGAGTCCGCTCACGATGGCAAAGCGACAAAAGAACGCAATGGTCGGCTCTTCAGCCGCAGCCGAGGCCGGTACATCCCAACAACCTCAACCCGCGGACATCCCGGCCACTAATGAAGACGTCCCTCCTGTTGTGGACCCCGAAGCGCCCGTGACACAAGCTCAGATCTGAGCGCTCGCTGAAAAATATGAGAACACGGTGGTCGAGCTTAATCAAGCATTAAGGAATAACATCGACCTTATGCAACAACTTAAAGAAAGTCAGCGCGTCGTCACTCGACTTCAACTTGCTCGGAACAATGCTTTACCCCGACCAACTACCTCAGAAACTTCCTCTTCTGAGTCGAGGGGCCCACATAAAAGGAGGAGGTTTAGCCTCATCAACGTCGTCGCTCGCTCCAGTGCCCTAGATAACGGCAACGATCATGCCAACGGCAATGGGAATGGCAACAACGACCGAACTACAGTCACATACAGCGATGGGGCACAACACCGAGACCACTCTCGCTTGATCATTAATGATGGACCAGGTCCGACCAACCAACCCCCTCCTTGACACAACCCTACGGTCAACGATCGCGACGATGGACCTGCTATTCTAGCGGCCCACACTCCTCTAGAGCAGGATCCACATCGACCTGCTCTGCCTCAATGTCCGCATTAGGACACAATTATAGATGTCGAGGATATGAAAGACGATGACCCCGACATTCATCACATACGACGACCTCGCAACAGGACTCTGGAACCCCGTCAAAATCCATGGATCCCGATGGCGGATCACCATCCAACTTATCTTCCCGACATGGTATGAAGGATCATGAGGGAAATGCGAAGGGGCATATGCACATGGCTCATGAGAGGCTTACATTAGGCGTAACCCCTTCACAAGAAGAGCAAATGATGCCAAATGGCTACGACGCTTTAGCATGTCGCAAATCCACTCTATGATGGCACCACCGATCCTTGTGCCTTCCTGAATCAATACGAATGGAAAATGGACTCGAGTAGGGAGATGACCCAGCCAAATGCAAATGTTTCCGGGTCTTCCTACCCGGTACCGCTTTACTTTAGTTCTCTCGCCTCCCACTTGATTCCATTAACAACTTCGGGAAATTAGCGATAGAACTAGTCAAGCAATTCAGGGTGCATATCCTAACTCCGAAGAATGCCCTCACTCTGTCCAACTTGTACCAGGGACCTGCCGAGTCACTCAAAAGCTACCTCTCCCGGTTCAACACAGCTCTCGCCGAGATCGAAGATCCGGATCCTCGATCCGTACTTTTTCAGCTAGCAAAAGGTGTCCTCTCTACTTCAGAGTTCAGGGCATGGATCGATCGGAAGCAGCCAAAAAGCCTCGACGCCTTCTATGAGAAGGCGGATTAGTACTTATGCCAAGATGAGGCAAGACGGAACCGGCTCTCCGCCACAAGTCATCCCAATGACCCCCAAGCGGACACCGCAAATAACAACCTTAGAGGAAGGCAAGTTGGGGAGCCCTTTAATCAGAATAGGGGGCAGGTCCCTACAGGAAAAACCAAATAACGGTAGGCCGGGTGGCCGAAACAACGAACAAGCCCCAGCAGAGCCAGGAAAACCCGGCCCTCACCACGCCTTCGAGACCTACACCCCATTAAACTAAGACTTAGAAACAATTTACTTGGAAAAATGCAACACATTGTCGTACAAGAAGCCGCGTGTCAGAGAACCAATTGACCACGAGGAGAACACCGGGAGGTACTGTCGATACCACAACGTGTACGACCATGACACCAACGAGTGCCGCCAGCTTAGGGACGCAATCGAGAAGCTTATCCGTGAGAAGCGACTCGAACAATATGTCCAAGAACCCTTTCCTACCGAACCAAACTGCCAGCCTCAGGCTCCAGCTCCTCCGGCGCCCACCAAGGCAGCTCTGGGTCCATCTAACACAAGGCGAGGGATCGCGATCAACACTATAGTGGCGGATCTTACCTTACGCACGACAGCTTTCAGAAAATGGAGAAGTACGTGAGTTCCATATGGTTGCTACTTATGAAGCCTGTTTCGCTCTCAGCGAACCCGCCCCAGCCAAGCTACAAAAAACCATGCGGGATGACATCGTTTTCTGTGAAAGAGATTCTACTAGGGTGGATATCCCGACCACCGATCCACTAGTTATCATAGCTCAGATCGGTGCCGCTTCTATCAGAAAGGTATTAATTGACTCGGAGAGCTTGGTCAACATCATCTTCAAGGCCGCTTATGACCAGATGAAGTTGGAAACAAATGATTTAAAGCCACGTCACGCTGCGATCCACGGCTTCAATGGGGCCTCTAGTTCCCCAGTAGAAATGATCGACTTACCTGTGGAACTGGGCAAAGGGGACCAGAGCTGAGTCTGAATTCTCACTTTCGTGGTTATAAACATCGATTCCCCCAACAACGCTTTCCTAGCGCGCCCTTTTCTCACTGAGTTTCGGGTTTGCATGGAGCCATGGTCTCTCTTAATTAAATTCCCAACAGTGAATGGGATCCGAATAGTTAAAGGCGACCAAATGAGCGCCAGAGAATGTTACGCAATAAAATGGAAGGATATGTGCAATAAGGACAAGGGCAAAGTCGTGCCCACACCTTCTTGCGCTAAGAATATCTCAGCAAAGAAATTAGCGGCGTCTGGGCCTTGGCTCAGGCGCCACTTCCTTCTTTCCAATGATCTCAACCCACGGAAGGACGAAGAGCCCGAATATGAGGGGGCTACCCCGGTTGAATCTACAGAGGATGTTCCCGTCAATCCCGACGACCCATCAAGGGTGTTAAAGATAGGATCGCAACTCCACCCCACGATCAAAGAGGATCTTATAGATCTTCTGAAGGCAAATTTGGATGTGTTCGCATGGACTTACTCTGACATGAAAGGCATCGATCTCGCTGTTGCTTGTCACTTTCTAAGCATAGATCCTACGATGCCTCCAGTCAAGCAAAAACGACGCTTCTTGGGACCTAAGAGGTCCAAAGCTCTCGAGGAAGAGGTAGACCGTCTACTCAACAACAACTTCATTTGCGAAGCTGACCACCTTGAGTGGGTCTCCATTCCGGTCCTGGTCAAGAAAGCCAACGGTAAATGACAAACTGCGTCGACTTCTCTGATTTAAACAAGGCATGTCCCAAGGACAGCTTCCCGCTCCCGAAGATTGACCGACTGGTTGACTCAACTGTCGGATATCAGCTACTATCTTTCATGGATGCCTATTCAAGTTACAATCAAATCCCAATGAATCTTCATGACTAGGATCATACCTCTTTTATAACAGACCTCAGACTTTACTTCTGTCATGTCATGCCTTTTGGCCTCAAGAACGCCGACGCCACTTATCAACAAATGGTTAATCGTCTCTTTAAAAATCAAATCGGGAAATCCATGGAGGTGTACGTAGATGAAATGCTATTAAAATCTAAAATATCAAGCGACTACGTCCACGACCTCTCTGAAATGTTCGATGTCCTCCGCCAATACGACATGAAACCTAATCCCCTGAAGTGCTCCTTTGGCGTTGCTTCAGGAAAGTTCTTGGGTTTCATCGTCAACTCTCGGGGTATCGAAGCCAATCCAGAAAAAATCCAAGCTATTCGGGATATCAAAATTCCCCAGTACATCAAAGATGTCCAAAGCCTAAATAGAAAGGTCGCCGCTTTAAGTCGGTTCATCTCTAAGGCCACCGACAAGTGCATTCCTTTCTTTGATTTACTTTGAAAAAGGAAACGCAACTTCAAGTGGACCCCAGAATGCGTTTCCGCATTCAAAGATCTACTGAATCACTTAAAGCGACCACCTATCTTATCTAAGCCCATGGACCATGAGGACTTATACGTTTACTTGGTTGTTTCTTTGTAGGCAATCAGCTCGGCACTTGTGCGCCTCGAAGATCGTGTCCAACGGCCCGTCTACTATATCAACAAGCGACTGACGGGGGCCAAAAAGAATTATCCGAGGCTGGTAAGATAGTATTCTGCTTATTGATTTCCTCTCGGAAGCTCCGACCATACTTCCAGTCTCATCCCATAAAGGTTTTCACCGATCATCCCTTACGACCGATCCTACAACGACCCGAGGCATCTAGGCGGTTGTTAAAGTGAAGTATGGAACTAAGCCAATTTGAGATAACATTCATCCCCGACGAGCCATCCTCGGCCAAGCTCTCGCTAATTTCATAGTGGAATACTGCCCCCGAGGAGACTCATACGGAGAACACTGGAGCTCCCGACGCCTAATGGAAATTGTTCGTGGACGGCTCCTCTAATAGAAAATGCTCCGGGGCCGGAGTCGTACTCATCACCCCTGAAGAGCGCCCGATATACTATGCATTAAGACTAAATTTCCTTGCTACCAACAATGACGCGGAATACGAGGCCTTGATCGCCGGACTCAGAATCGCGATCGAGCTCAAGCTAGAGACCATCTAGATCTTCTCTGATTCACAACTTATCGTCTGTCAAGTGCAAGGAGAATATCAAGCGAAAGAGGGACGACTTGCTCTATACTTGGCCCGGGTTCAGGAGCTGCTCACCTACTTCGACCATATTGTCATCACCTACGTTCCTCGAGAGCAAACTGAAAAAGCAGATTCCTTAGCCTAGTTGGCAAGCTCTGAAGATCCGCAACTTATGGGGTTCGCTCCAGTCGAGGTGCTTAATTCTTCGAGCATCAAGCAAGGATAGACCGAGATGCTCATGAACGTCGAACCCGAGCCCGAGTCCTGGATAACACCGATCAGGAATTACCTATAGCACGGGACTCTTCCAAGGCACTACAAAGAAAGGCGGGCGCTCACTCGCTAATCAGCTCGTTTCCTTATTATGGATGGAGTGCTCTATCACAGGGATTTTCTGTTCTCTTGCTCAGGTGGGTAGCCCATGGCAACGCTCTCTGAATGCTAAGCAGTGTACATGAAGGCGAATGCGGTGACCACACCGGGGGGTAAACCCTAGCCAGAAAAATACTAAGACATGGTTATTATTGGCCCACGCTTGATCAAGACGCTAGAGGTTGCACTCGCACATGCGATAAGTGCCAACGCTTCTCCAAGATCCCAAGAGCCCCGCCTAACGAATTGTCTCAAATGGTCAGCTCATGGTCGTTCGCCATATGGGGAATTGACATTATCGGAACTCTTCCAGTGGCTAGAGGCGGGGCACGATACGCCGTCATCGTAGTGGACTATTTCACCAAGTAGGCAGAAGCTGAAGCCCTAACCACCATAACCACAAAGAAGATGATCAACTTTGTTGTCCGCAATATCATTACCTGCTATGGGGTTCCCCAAGCTATCATCTCTGACAACGACACTCAGTTCTAGAGCGCCGAGTTCAAGGCCTTCTATCAGCGCCATAGCATCAAAACAAGATTTTCAGCGTTGGCTCATCCTCAAGCCAACGGGCAAGTAGAGGCAGTTAATAAAGTCCTCAAGTCCATCATCAAGAAATGTATGGAAAAGGCTGGGGGCATGTGGGCGTATGAACTTCCTCTAGCCCTCTGGGCCTACCGAACCACCCACAAGACGGCGACCGATCACACTCCCTTCGCCCTCGTCTACGGATCTGAAGCTGTTATCCCCATCGAGCTCAAGCTTCAATCTCATCGAGTTACTTATTTTGATCCGAGGAAAAACCAAGATTTACTTTTAGGATCACTTGACTTGCTGGAAGAAAAGAGGAACGAGGCCGATCTCAGAGCCGCCTCCCAACGACAACGAGTAGCCCGATACTTTAATTCCAAGGTTTGACATAAGGACCTCAACGTTGGTGACCTCGTCTTAAAGCGGGTTTTCCCCCACCAACAGGCCTACCACCTCATTGGGAAGGCCCGTACTTCATACAATGAAAGCTTAGCGATGGAACTTTCAAACTCGCTACCGTGGATGGAGGTGAACGTATAAGGGCATGGAACAACAAACATCTCTACTACTACTTTACATAACTTAGTTCATAGTCGTTTATGATTTCCAACAATGTTTTGTTTTCTAGAAATTCAAGGCATTGTAAAGGCTATAACTTCCAAAGTAGTAGAAATGATGTTCAACTTCCTATCTCTTTGCTGTTTACTTCTCATGTGATGTGTTTTGTTAGTCCTAACAATCAGCTTGAATCGAACATGCGATTGCCGTATCGGCACCCCGAGCACAGAAGTCGGTGCCGCCATCCCAACCTCGAGCCAACATTGAGGCTAAAACACTTGGCTACGTCCGGTACCCCAAGCACGAGAGCTGGCAACACTACTCGAGCCGTCGGCCCGTGGCACGACCGAGTATAAATAACCACTAACTTGAACCTCGACCCCATGCTGAAACCGAGGATAAATCGTTCCGCGTCCAAGTCCGGGCGACTTGGCGCCGCTATCCAATGACCAACTAAGAGCGATGCAAGTCTCTCTTAGCCAGTTGCGGGTGCCGGTCGAATCTTGGCGCAGCACCAAGACCGACCTTAAATCGTTTCTTCCTCGAAGCTCTCAAGGCTTAGGGGTAGCCCATGGCCACGATCAGACCGTACGAGCTGATGATCCGGGCTTACCTCTTCAGCGAATAAACGACGCCGACGGCTAGCCTTAACCTGATGAACGACGGGAGAGTCACTCACCTGGCGGAAAGCATAATGTGACGTCATACGCCTTCGCTATACTTGAGATTAACCCCAGGCAACCCAAAAAAGCAGGCGCTCAGCCTGATTTCGCAAACTACGGGTTTCCGAAGTTGAGGGAAACTTACTGAAACCAGCGCTCTACTTTACCCCTTTGGAATAATTGACTCAAAGCGGGTACCCAATCGTTTTTCTGATAAGTATAATGATAAATATGCATATGCAAGTACATTACGCTGGAAAACATAAAAAGAACATCTGAACACTTGACATAAAATGCGATCTTTACTACTTCATATTTCAATTTTCACACACACATTTAACAAATTACATGTCTAACATCTTTCTTTCTAATGACAAGGTGTACATGAGAACCATGCCATGTCTTGAAAAACCAAAAGCGAGGGTCGTACTCGTGTAAACTATCGGCCTGCACTACCAAAATAACGGTAACTTCTACCTAAATTACTAACACTAATCGTGTCTTTTCTTCTTGTACTTGGGTGTTTTCTTCACAGATTCAGCACTCGACGGTTCCACTCTAACGCTAGATCTCTTCCTTCCTGACCCGCTTCTGCTTCCTCGGCCCTTCAGAGGAGTGACTGACTCGTGAGAAACTGAAAGGCGTCTCTCAGCTGCCCCATCACCGCTAAAGATCTCAGTGACATCGACCAGAGCAGTATGTGGCACGGGCACGGAGGCACTTCTAGCAGCAAGGCCTATCACCGCTTCACTCTTCTTTGGGATCTCCCTGCCTTCCCGCTCAGCCCTCTCTAGCGGCCCGTCGCTCAGCGAGCTTCTAGGACTTATGCATCGTGACATCACCGACCTTGGTTTTCTCAAGGGTCTTGGTGGCCCTCTGCTGGGCTGCCTCATCCTCCCTTTTCTTTTGGATCTCGTCAGTAGCCCTTTTCTTCTCCGCCTCCTCATCGGCCATCCTCTGCGCAACCGTCTCAGCAGCTCTTGCCTCAGCATCCCGTTGGGTCTTCATTAGGACCTCCTACCTGGCAGCCTCGTCCTGTCTCTACTTCTCCTCCAACTCCTCGCACTTTACTGTGATCCGGCCCTTTAAACCCTCTACCAGGTCATGCGTCGAAGGCACATCAGCCTCCACTGGCCCTCGGTAGCTGCACTTTGTCCATCTACCACCTCACCTTCCTCGTTAAGGCTTTCATACATGTTGGGAGTTATCCTTATGCCCGAGAAGGTATCAAGATGATCGCCACTTTCTCCAAATTGCATCTCCGTAGGCCCTGGTCTAGATTCAATCGTTTGTGGGATCACGGGGGTAAGGCCAGAAGGCATGGACGACCCAGAAGTAGCTTCACAGTAAAAACGCAACCTTTTTAGTCTCGGTAATCACGTCATCCTCAGGGATGCGAGGTAAAGGGAATTTACCTACGGTTAGGGATGGTGTAGAAAGTATAGGAAGGGTGCCCGTATGGCAGGTAATGTGAATCTGGTGTCCCCAAGCGCCGGATATTCAGGGTTGTACTCGGTAGAGGCTTGGGCTAAGGCTCGAGGCCACTCACCATAGCAGATTCGGGAGTCGGGGCCAATAAGAACTTCCCTCTACAAATGTATCTGCCACGGCTACACTCTCAGTGATGATGGATTTCCCCTTCTCCGCGTTAAGCCTGGCCAACCTCTCTCTCTCAGCATCCTCTAGAAGTAGTTTTCTCCCTTCCTTCAGCTTCTCACGCTCCACTTCATTCAGGAGAACAGTCATAAGCTGGCACTCATCCGAAGTACCCACATCCACTTGGCGCAAGTAGGCCTCATACGGGACCAACCTCTCCCAGGTTCAGGATAGCTCGCGGAGTAGTCTTCGACCCACGAAATCCTCAAAACCTGAAGACCTTGACATATATATTTTAGATACTTTCCTCAAAGGATGATCCAACACGGAATTCCTCATCCTCCAGTTGTCCCCTCAGTTGCTCTACCTCCATTTGGTGTTCGGCCTTCAGCCCATCGACCACACTCAATACCTCCCTGTTGCTGGCCTCGGCCTCCTCCTTCGCTTTCCTCATATCCTCAAGCTGCTTCCTCAGCTCGACAACCTCGGCGTTATCAGCGTGCAACCTTTCATTTTCTTCCCTCATGGCGGCATTGTCATTCTGGAGCTAAGTAACTTTCGCAATCTCCTTTTCCAGGTCGGCACATGTTTTGACCAACTCGTCCTTGTCTCTCTTAAGGGCATCATTCTCATTGGTCAAGGTAGTTATGGTTTCGTTGAAAGTTGCGCGATCATGCGCGGCCTCCGTCTTTAGAATCTCATGGGCACGTTTCAACTCCCCTAAAATAACACGATTGAAAGTTAAAATTTGAAAACACGAGGGTCAATGGTTAAATGACCATAACACCATGGATAGGCCTACCTATCTCGATTTCCAAGTTAGCAGTAGAAGTCTTCTCACAATCAATGGTCAGTTGTCGATTAAGAAGCTCCAGGTTTTTCTTCTTGATCGGCTTCGAAAGATGGAATGAGTACTTGGTAAGGTCGTTGGCTTGATGATATGTGACCTTCACGTGCATCCATACCTCCCCAGATTCCTTATCAGGGGCTGGATGGAGATCGGGGAGAAAGATCAGCTCATCAAAGTAACGCCAAGGGAAATGTTGTTTCAGAAACACCATCCGCTCCTCCAAAGAAAGCTCTTGAACTTGGGGCTTCGTCAAGTCTTGTATTTCCACTATGGTCCCTCTATCCAGTCTTGGCTGACCAGACGACGACTCTCTCCCCCTAGCAGGCTGAACGGGAGCCAAAGGGGCAGTATGTGAGGGAGTTGTCGAAGGAGAAGGCCGGGAGCCACCTAGGTAATTCAAGAATCTCCCACGGACATGTGAATGGGAGGAGGAGGAGGGGGGTCGGGGATCGCCAAGATCGATCCCTACCTCGATGTTCACTACCCTGTCTTGGCAGGGTGGGACATCATATAAACTGGTAGATTTCTGAAACTCTCGAAAGAAGAACTCCACAGGTGTCAGCAGTCCTCATGTCCGTAACCTCGTCCACCAAGTCCTCTAGCCATATCACCTGCCAAGGGAACAGGTCAAAGTTAGTCAAGTCATACACTCAAACGCAAACCTATGCTATGTAGTGTTTATGAGTGTATTCCCTAAGTATTCTCTCAACAGACCAGATTGTGGTCCGCCCGAAGGAGTTAACCCCTCGAAAGCAAAAGTTAGTTCTTCCAAGCTCGTCGTATTCGGGCATGGAGTCAATTCCAGATCAAGTCTATTAAGGCCATCAAACTGGCCCGCATCTTCGAGCGAGGCGATGATCCCTGAATGAGTTGCAGGAGACTGCGGTTTATCCGACGCTCCTTCCCTCTCTCCGGTCGGAGGCGGGACGGAAGCACTTAACAACCCCTCATTTCTGGTAGCCTCCTCCTGACCGTAAGCCTCGCCTCCATGCACGTCTCCATGGGATTGGGTAGGCTTTTGCAGTTACCCTCCAGCAAGGGGCATTTTCCTCTTCCACCCAATGACAGTTGGACATGTCACCGCTCTCTCCTTCGGCGCGTCGCTTGCAACTGCGGGCCTGATCACAGCCCGATCACTAGGAAGCAACCCGGTGCGACGAAGGCGCTCATGACTTGTCACTGTGTCGGTATTGCAGAGGTTCTCTGGTATCGCTCGCAAAGCATTAAGGCGTTGCCGATAATCGCCACTGGTAGGCGCCTTCGGATTTCCTGCCATGATCCAATCATAACAAAAATAAGGTAGGAGATCCAAGAATTTACAGAAAGGAACGAAGTTAAAGGAATACTTACTCCCTTCTATTCACCTCCTTGCGAATCCGGGAGGGCAGTGAACAAAGAACCACTCGTGGTTAAACACTGACGGCCTGGGCCACTTCCCAATAAAAAAATTTGGTGGCAAATGTTTCTTTAAGAAACCATTGAGAGCGTGCGACATTACTCGTTCTCCTTAGATGGAAAAGTATC
This sequence comes from Allium sativum, assembly GCA_030737875.1. NCBI lineage: Eukaryota > Viridiplantae > Streptophyta > Magnoliopsida > Asparagales > Amaryllidaceae > Allium > Allium sativum. The sequence goes on along the minus strand of CM060918.1, from coordinate 201,031,718 downwards.
GAATATCTTCTTCGGTTGGTTCCCGTTGCAAGAACTCGTGATAGAGAACATAAGTGCCCAGGAAGGAAGCATAAGCGTTTGGGTGCAGTTGCGATGGCGCGAGGTGAAAATAGTATAACATGTCCCGAATGAAGTTATTGGCCGGGGCATGCACCCAGCAAAGCATGCCTGTCTGTTCCAGGCAGTAAGACCCACGGGCGGTGCATGAGCTCTGCCATCCCTTCCTGGGGCGTGTGCTTTACCCACCGGTATGTTGAAGCGCCCCTCCATTTTCCTAACTGTTGTGGCGTCCATGCGCGATGGTACCGAATCTATCGAATCCTCCAAGATAACCACGTCAGGCAGCATATCCGGGGCCACCGGAGACGTTGGCACAACCTCACTCATAATGTCCACATTCTCAACCTCCTCAGTTGTAATCGGGGAATGTTGCCTCTCAATTTGTTCCCCATGATTGGATACTTCAAGCGAGCTAGTTGTGTGAGAAGGAGTCGATCCTTCGGTAGTCTCAAGCTCGCTGCCAGACGAGCAACCACTAAGGGTAGAGTCAGATGTATGTGGCGAGGGCGGGGAATCCTCGGCTTCCAGGGTCTTTCCAGTCTTCGATCTTGTCTGCATCACTAGCTATACTTTAACACATCAGTGTTAGAACTCATAGTAAAGTGACATATTCCCCTCGTGTTGGTGATAACTAACATATGTGTGTAGTGTTATGCAAAAGATGAGTAACATAAAAGAAAGTTCGAAACAGTCCAACAAGTTCAGTCCCAGTCTGAATGTATGTTATATCCTATGTGAAAGGTTCAAAACCCTGCTCATGTGACTACCGGTGTATACATTGACGCTAACGCGCGGTTACGCGATTGATATGCAAATCTGAAGACGAGCAGTTGGGAGGTCAAAGTTGGAACACCCTGAATTTTCCATGAATATTAAAAGAACGAATTTAAGAATACTTAATTTTTAAAGTGAGAATTGAGGGAAATGGGTTATGCCATTGCATTCGTCTCGAAATTCTGCTTGGAATAGAGTCCAAGTTTTCTTAAATCGGACTTCGTATGAGGAAGTTATAGCCCTAAGAAGTTTCAGAAATTAAAATAAATTAAAACAATTCAGAAAATAAATTCACAATTCAAAATCCAAACGAGGGAGCGGGCTGGGCAGGATTTCTCCCGCCCAAGGCCAGGTCGACCAGGGGGTCGACCTCCCCTATACAGGTCGACCAAGAGGTCGACCTGGGGGGCCGACCTAGGGGTCGACCTTCCCCTGGGGCAGATCTGAAATGAGACGATCCTGACTTGTTGCTGAGTGTTTTCTGACCTGTTGCTGAGTCACTAGGGCATAGGTGGCAATTCTGGATAACTCTATCTAGTCTGGACGATTGTGATTTCTCCTATGATAATCTAACGGCTTAGGTTGATTTAAACTTCTATATAAGCACACATAGACTCAAACCATAAACATAAACTAAATTAGTCTCTTAGCCACCATGCTGCTGCTAGAATAGTTCTTCTTCCTAAAGCTTAGGAATTGGCAAATCAGAATTCAAACGACGAACGAATTATTCTCTTCTCTAACCTATCTTTGTGAGTACAATTTCTTTCACAAAATAATTAATAAATTAATTATGATGAGTTATAATTGGGATTATGAGAACATGTCTATTGAATCATGTGATGTTGTTTAACTTTGTTATCGTTTGTTGGTGACCATATGACACTTTTGTTAACTTATGTTAGTAGATCTATTTCATATGTCAAATCACATATGTTTAACTTGATTCATATTATGACATTAGTTTATATGCAAGTTTGGGATGTAAATCATATGCTAGTTTATATGCAAAACATGTGACATTAGTTTACATGTTTAAATTTATATGCAAGTTTGTAGGAATCCATATGCAAGTTTGGGTGAAAACTATATTTCATATATGCAAGTTTAGGTGAAAACTATAATCACATTTTTAGGTGGAAAATTATATTCACATATGCAAGTTTGGGTGAAAACTATATCCCATATATTCAAGTTTAGGTGAAACCCATATTCATATATGCAAGTTCACAATTTCATGTTTAGATCTATATTTAGATCCATGGTAGTTTATGCAAATTTATGTTCTATATGTCCAATGCCTATGCAAGTTATTGGCTATGCAAACTTATGTTATAATTCTTATTTGCAAGTTAGATCTATTTTATGTGTTATGCAAGTTGTGATGTTTCTTTTCTTTTTTATGAGTTAGACTATTTGCGAGTCTAACATATATCATATTAAAACGTACGAATAGCGTGGGGACAATGGGAAAATATTAATTATGCAAATTGTGAATTGGCATAAAATGGCTTTAAAGGCATATAACTAATTTGAGACATTAATTAGTATAATTTATATACCTAAAAAGTATGGACATAATTTAGGTGACAATTATGGAAATAGTTTAATTTGGAAATTATTGACAATTTGAATAGGGATAATTAATTCATATTGGTGTGAAACAATTATGTGTAATAATAAACGCCTAAGACACAAGGTTAGACTCGTTTGTGGTGTAAGACTGCCCGGACCCGCCCGACAAATCCAGCAACCACAAACGGTAGTCTAATGTGAGAGGTCGAAGGCATAAATTAAATGCGTAACAATTGTAAAGACACGAGATTAGACTCGTATGCAGTATAAGACTGCCCGGACTCGCCCGGCAAATCCAGCAACCACAAATGGTAGTCTAATGTGAGAGGTCTTACAAGGTTAAGGTTATAATGAATTAAGTAACACTTAAGCAAGATAAACATGTGGTGGGACATGGGGGTTAAGTGGGTGACATGTGAAATACGATTAGAAACGCTTAACCAAATTGAAACATGTAAGAAGACATGAATAAGAAGGGGTTAAGTGGGAAATCTTAGTGGGGACCAAGTATAGGTGGAAAGCTTGTGTCAAGCATGAGGGACCCTTTTCAAACCAGTAACCCATTAAGTATCTTTGTGAGCTCGAGTTAGATCGAGGATGGGACACACTTACTGGGTTTGATTGTAAGAGGTCAAAACGGGTTAGTGGTGGCAACGCAAGTCCAACGGGGTCATGTGCGTGCGTGGGCCCGGGCTGGTAGGTAAGACGTTGTTGCATCGTGTAGATATAAGCCGTGCATCTTTAGTGGTATCGGGTTGCCACTTTGGGGAGTGATACACCCCACTGTGGGACCAGCACGGGTATCTACGATTTAGGGAGCCGATCGTATGGGGGTAGTGGGTACAACTAGTGGAGATAGGGGCAGGCGGCACCTATGAAGACAGTTAGGGGTACACGAAACTACCATTATGATTATTATGTTCAGTAGGCGGGATCAACTTTTAGGGTGACTAGTATTGGTGTAGTATAGTAATTATCCTATAGTGATTAGGAGCGAGATTAACGCCAGAATATTCCCCTTGTTTGTTTTGTCTTGCCCACTTGTTTCACAATCATTCCTTGTTTTACCAGTTTATGCCTTATCCTAATTAATTTAATAATTATACTATTAAAGTTATTGGACTCGCCAGACTTTGTGTTTGACCCCCTTTGTTTTCGCCTCTTTTCTTCCTCCCCCCCTCCCCCCCCCCCCGGTTCTCAGGGTGGGACTAGTGCTAGTGGAGTTTGATTTGGATCTTTCTCTCTCTTTTGGAAGTGCTTGGATTGCTGAAAGTAAAGTTCAGCTCATCTCTTTTATGGCTACTTATGTTCGGGTTATGCTTTTTTACTTTATGTACCCAGAAAACAATTTGTCAAGATGGATACTTAGTGTACTTGGTTTTACTGTTGGTTTATGATGTTGTTGTAATCAAACTATTTCTCCGCTGCAATAAAAGTTGTTTTAAAATTTTCAAGTACCAATATATGTATCTGTCTTGTTATTTTCTGTTCTATACACCAATAATCCTCCATGAAAGTTAATGCATTCCCTTTGAGAGTGACATTAATGGACGTGGGGTGTTACACGTGGTATCAGAGCTGAAGGTTAACAGAACAGATAAGAGATTTTGAAAAACTATTTTTCAAAAGTGTTTTTATAAAGAAATACTTTCAAAAGTATGTTTTAAGGAGAGTATTTTCAAGAGGAAAGTTTGTTTTAAAAACATAACCCCCAAGAGCCATATACCTTTCTTTCGATTCTCCATTTTGAATCTCTTCCTTTTTCTTTTCAGCATGTCAAGGTTACCCGAGATACCCGAGGGAATACCAATACCAACCTGGTTCAGAAGGTATCTGAAGGCTAGGGCCACCGCTGCAGGCCCAGCCGACATTCCTCCTACCCCAGCAGCAGCCGCTCCTCCTCCTCCCCCTACCCACCTTGATACTTTTTCGAAGATATGCAAAGACTTTCGAGCAATGGGCGAAAAACCTTTTCATGGATCAGAGACGTTTGTTGAAGCTCGAAATTGGCTTAAGGAGGTAGAAAGTTTGTTTGGTATCTTCGAGATAGAAGATGGAAGGAAGGTCCAATTAGCTGCTTGGTTAATGAAGGACGAAGCCTCGTTTTGGTGGGAGGTCACGAATGGAGAGCGTCCAGTGGAGACATGGATGGATTTCAGGCATAGGTTCGAGATGAAATTTCTCTCACGAGCAGAAGAGAATTTATACATGGAAAGGTTCTTGGTATTGAAGCAAGGAAATTTATCAGTAAAGGAGTACGTTAACAGGTTCAATCAGTTGGAGAGATTAGGCTTAGACTTGGTGAACACACCTGAAAAGAAGGCACTGAGATTCGTTAAAGGTCTGAACGAGCCGCTACATGGGTTGGCTATGACCCACATTCCTATGGGGGCTACCTTTGAGAAACTGGTTGACATGGCGCATATGCATAAAGAGGAGAAAGGCGCTAATGCTAATAAGGCACCGGAAAACAAAGGGGATCAAAAGAAGTCACAGCAGCAACCTAAGAAAGGAGGTAAGGGTAACAATAGCAAAAGAAAGAAAATGTGCTTTAATTGTGGAACACCAGGCCATCTGAGCAAGGACTTTAGGAAGAAGAAGAAGACTGGCTGCTTCAACTGTGGTGAGGCAGGACACCTGATTAAAGACTGCCCGAGAAGGCAAAGGAAGAGGACAGGGTCTACTTCTGGAGGATAGTTTCAGGCTCTCATGGCAACAGGGCAAGCACGAGGGCAGGTTTACGCTCTCATGGCACCAGGACAAGAGAGAGGTAGAAACATTTCTGTTGAAAGTTTGGTTTTTCTGTTTGATCATCTTGTTCGTACTTAATTTGATTTTGGTGCTTCACACTCGTTTGTATCTGCTTCGTTAGTTGAAACACTGCACCTAAATACTAGTCTAGTTACAGATCCCATAGTAGTCTCAAATCCTATTTGTGGTTCGGCTCATCTTTCAATGATTTGTCGGGATTTGAGAGTGTCTATCTTGAGTGTTGAGTTTGAATGCAACGCCTTCGTTCTTGGCTTCACGGGCTATGGGTTGATTCTAGGCATGGATTGGCTATCCAGTAATGGTGCCATCCTCGATTGTGAAAGGAGAGTGGTTAGACTTATGACTCGCCTCAGTAACACTCTCGAAATCTCCTGTAATCCCATACATTCTGTTAGGATTAGCTACCTAGAATCTCTTGATGCGTTTGTTGAAATCTTGCAGTCGGTTAGAGTAGTCCATGAATACTCAGATGTATTTGAAGAGGTAAAGGGCTTACCTCCGAGGTGGGAGATAGACTTCCGCATATACCTTGTTGATAATGCAAAACCCATAGCTCTACCCGTTAGACACATGGCTCCAAGGGAGAGGAAAGAGCTCAGCAAGGGTGCTCTAGTAGTATTTGCAACCAAAGCGGATGGTTCACTTCGCCTATGCGTTGATTATAGGGAGCTAAACAAGCTAATCAAGAAAAATAGGCACCCAGTTCCAAGAATAGACGACTTTTTTGATCAGCTTGTAAGTGCGTCGGTTTTCTCCCAACTAGATCTGGCCACCGGGTTTCATCAGCTAAGAGTGGCTGAAGACAACATTGATAAGACCGCGTTCAGAACCCCGGATGGTTTCTTCGAATGGCTTGTCATGCCTTTCGGCTTGATGAATGCACCCGCTTACTTCGTTGACTTGATGAGCAGGGTGTTCAGAGAGTTTCTTAATAAGTCTGTGGTGGTCTTTGTAGACGACATTTTGATTTTCTCGAAGAATGAAGAAGAGCATGCTTTGCATTTAAGGGAAGTCATGGATACTCTGCGTGCACATCAGCTGAAAGCCAAATTATCCAAATGCCATTTCTGGAGAGAAGAAGTGAGGTTTCTTGGACATGTGGTGTCCAAAAAGGGGTTAGCTGTTGACCCCGCAAAAGTAGTTGCGGTGCAAGATTGGAAGGTTCCACGGAATGCAACCAAAGTCCGAAGCTTTCTCGGGCTAGCGGGCTTTAACCGAAATTTCATTAAAGACTTTGCAAAAATCTCAGCCCCACTCACAAGACTGACAAAGAAGAACCTAACTTTCGCTTGGGATTTGGATTGCAATATTGCTTTCCAACGTTTGAAAAGGGCTCTAATAACAGCCCCAGTTCTGACATTGCCTGATGGGAGCAAAATGTTTACTGTATACACAGATGCATGCGGTACAGGGCTGGGCGCTGTCTTGATGCAAGAAGGCTAGGTAGTTTGTTATGGGGGAAGGCAATTGAAGGTACATGAGAAGAACTACCTGACACATGATTTGGAGCTAGCTGCCATTGTTTTCGCTCTAAAGTCATGGCGTCATTACCTACTAGGAGAAAGGTTCGAATTGTTTACTGACCATAAATCATTAAAGTACCTTTTCTCACAGAAGGATCTTAACTTAAAACAACAAAGGTGGGTGGAATTTCTGGCCTCATATGATTTTGAGATTTCCTATACCCCTGGCAAGGGCAATGTGGTAGCAGATGCCTTGAGTAGAAAGAAGCTGACCTTGAGTCCTCTCTTTGTAGAAAGGCAAAACTTGGAGTATATAGCAAACTTTAAATTTAGACCCTCCTCTGAAATTGTGCCTGGTATGTTAGCATCGCTAGAGGTGCGGCCTACGCTTTTGGACTCAATAGGAACCGTGCAACGAGAAGACCCTCAGCTAGTTGATGTGATGGATAAGCTAGTTAGGGGTGAGACTTCTAGTCACTTCAATAGATACTCCATCGATGATAAGGGTTGGTTGAGACGGGACGGAAGGCTATGCGTCCCACAAGCAAGGGATCTAGGGAAGACGGTTCTCGAAGAAGCACACCATTCTAAGCTGACCATACACCCAGGCAGAGACAAGATGTATAAAGATATAAAAAGGGTTTTCTTTTGGAATGGCATGAAGAGGGATGTAGCTGAGTTCGTTGCTAAGTGCTTGATATGCCAGCAAGTCAAAGCGGAGCAGAAGAAGCCTGATGGTCTGCTTCATCCTCTAGACGTCCCACAGTGGAAGTGGGATAGCATTTCGATGGACTTTTTGGTTGGGTTGCCTAGGTCAAGAAGGGGCAATACCAGTATTTAGGTAATAGTGGACAGGCTCACTAAAAGCGCTCACTGTATACCTGTTAAAAGTAAAAGGACTGCCTCGTCCCGAGCATCCATTTATCTTAAAGAGATAGTTCAACTCCATGGGATACCCTCCAGCATAATGAGCGATCAAGATCCTATCTTTACGAGCGAATTTTGGAAGAGTTTGCAAGAGGCATAAAGCACACAATTATGCTTAAGCACGGCCTATCACCCCCAAACCGATGGTCAGACGGAAAGAGTGAACAGAGTATTGGAAGACCTCTTTAGATTGTGCATTCTTGACTTTGGAGGGACATGGGAGGATCATCTTCCTTTGGTGGAATTCGCTTACAACAATAGCTACCAAGCCACCATAGGCATGGCGCCCTTTGAAGCTTTATATGGAAGACCATGCCGATCACCAACTTGTTGGTGGGAGTCTATAGACAAGCTCGTACTTGGGCCAGACATTATTAGAGAAACCTCAAAAAAGTGGACTTGATAAGAAGACGGATGGAGGCTGCACAAGATAGACAGAAGCCCTACGCAGACAAAAGAAGAACCGACCTTGAGTTTGAGGTTGGAGATAAGGTGTTCCTTAAAGTATCTACTTTGAGGAATGTCATTCGCTTTGGGTCCATAGGAAAGCTAGCACCAAGATTTGTAGGACCATTTCCTATCATTGAAAGGGTTGGGACGATGGCTTACAGAGTAGAGCTACCCGAAAGGCTAGCTGGAGTTCATAATGTTTTTCATGTTTCTCAACTACAAAAATGCTTACATGAGTTTGTGGAAGTGGTAGAGCCAAGTATACTAGAAGAAGTAGAAGTGGAACGAGAAGTGACTGTGAGAAGAATTCCAACTCGTATCATGGGTACGGAAGTCAAAAAGCTACGCAACCGTGAAGTCAAGCTTGTTAAAGTTCAATGGAGTGACGCTGAGGAAGACGCGACTTGGGAAACTGAGAGAAAATACGCGCAGCCTACCCTTTTCTTTTTTAGGGTACCTACCTGATCTCTTTTTCCATAAGTTTATTTATGCTTATATCTATCTTTTAAGTATATCTCCTCGGTCTTATTCCTTATCTTAGGTAGAAACCAATGGATGTAAACATGTATTTGAAACATGTTATGATCGATGGTTGCGAGTGGTTGCAAGTGGTTGCTCGTGGATGCATGTACACACACATTACGCACTAGATCGGCTCAGTCACTTTCATATTGCATATAAATGCGTGTGCATATTCTAATTAATGGATGTATAATGGTTGTGTTATCATATGGATGCTGCATTTTGATGAATAGTTGTGCACACATGTAGAAATAATATGTATCGTTAGGATTCTTTCACATACATAATGGACGCATGGCACTATCATGATTTGCATTAAGGAGGTCAACTGAATTAGTAGGCCGCCTGATTTTGCATTAGATAAGGAACATATACACACACTTTTTGCATATGTTCATACAGCATTAGAAATCTTGTAAGGACAATGGATGCCTGTGTTTGATGGTTGAGTAGATGGATGATTGGATGATAGGATATACATTCTTCTTGACTTGAAGATTTCGAGGACGAAATCCTTTAAGGAGGGGAGAATGTAACACCCTGAATTTTCTGTGAATATTAAAAGAATGAATTTAAGAATATTTAATTTTTAAAGTGAGAATTAAGGGAAATGGGTTATGCCATTGCGTTCGTCTCGAAATTCTACTTGGAATAGAGTCCAAGTTTTTGTAAAGCGGAAAACGGACTTCGTATGAGGAAGTTATGGACCTTAGAAGTTTCAGAAATTAAAATAAATTAAAACAGTTCAGAAAAGAAATTCAAAATTCAAACGAGGGGGCGGGCTGGGCGGGATTTCTCCTGCCCAAGGCCAGGTCGACCAGCGGGTTGACCTCCCCTATACAGTTCGACCAGGGGGTCGACCTGGGGGTCGACCTACACCCCAGGGCAGATCTGAAATGAGACGATGTTGACTTGTTGCTGAGTGTTTTCTGACCTGTTGCTGAGTCACTAGGACATAGGTGGCAATTCTGGATAACTCTATCTAGTCTGGACGATTGTGATTGCTCCTATGATAATATAACGGCTTAGGTTGATTTAAAGTTCTATATAAGCACGCATAGACTCAAACCCTAAACCTAAACTAAATTAGTCTCTTAGCCACCATGCTGCTACTAGAATAGTTCTTCTTCCTAAAGCTTAGGAATTGGCAAATCAGAATTCAAACGACGAACGAATTATTCTCTTCTCTAACCTATCTTTGTGAGTACAATTTCTTTCACAAAATAATTAATAAATTAATTATGATGAGTTATAATTGGGATTACGAGAACATGTCTATTGAATCATGTGATGTTGTTTAACTTTATTATCGTTTGTTGGTGAACATATGACAGTTTTGTTAACTTATGTTAGTAGATCTATTTCATATGTCAAATCACACATGTTTAACTTGATTCATTTTATGACATTAGTTTATATGCAAGTTTGGGATGTAAATCATATGCTAGTTTGTATGTAAATCTTATGCAAGTCTGTTTTTACATATGCTAGTTCGTATGTGAATCTTATGCAAGTTTGGGATGTATATCATATGCTAGTTTGTATGTAAATCTTATGCAAGTCTGTTTTTACATATGCTAGTTTGTATGTGAATCTTATGCAAGTCTGTATGTGAATTATACACAAGTTTACATATCAATCAAGTATATACATATGCTAGTTTATATGCAAAACATGTAACATTAGTTTACATGTTTAAATTCATATGCAAGTTTGTAGGAATTCATATGCAAGTTTGGGTGAAAACTATATTCCATATATGCACGTTTAGGTGAAAACTATATTCACATTTTTAGGTGGAAAACTGTATTCACATATGCAAGTTTGGGTGAAAACTATATCCCATATATGCAAGTTTAGGTGAAACCCATATTCATATATGCAAGTTCACAATTTCATGTTTAGATCTATATTTAGATCCATGGTAGTTTATGCAAATTTATGTTCTATATGTCCATTGCCTATGCAAGTTATTGGCTATGCAGACTTATGTTATAATTCTTATTTGCAAGTTAGATCTATTTATGTGTTATGCAAGTTGTGATATTTCTTTTCTTTTTTATGAGTTAGACTATTTGCGAGTCTAACATATATCATATTAAAACGTATGAATGGTGTGGGGACAATGGGAAAATATTAATTATGCAAATTGTGAATTGGCATAAAATGGCATTAAAGGCATATAACTAATTTGAGACATTAATTGGTATAACTTATACATCTAAAAAGTATGGACATAATTTAGGTGACAATTATGGACATAGTTTAATTTGGAAATTATTGAAAATTTGAATAGGGATAATTAATTCATATTGGGGTGAACTAATTATGTGTAATAATAAACGCCTAAGACACGAGGTTAGACTCGTTTGTGGTGTAAGACTGCCCGGACCCGCCCGACAAATCCAGCAACCACAAACGGTAGTCTAATGTGAGAGGACGAAGGCATAAATTAAATTCGTAACAATTGTAAAGACACGAGGTTAGACTCGTTTGCGATATAAGACTGCCCGGACCCGCCCGACAAATCCAGCAACCGCAAATGGTAGTCTAATGTGAGAGGTCTTACAAGGTTATGGTTATAATGAATTAAGTAACACTTAACCAAGATAAACATGTGGTGGGACATGGGGGTTAAGTGGGTGACATGGGTGACATGTGAAATACGATTAGAAACACTTAACCAAATTGAAACATGTAAGAAGACATGAATAAGAATGGGTTAAGTGGGAAATCTTAGTGTGGACCAAGCATAGGTGGAAAGCTTGTGTCAAGAATGGGGGACCCTTTTCAAATAAGTAACCCATTAAGTATCGTTGTGAGCTCGAGTTAGATCGAGGACGGGACACACTTACTGGGTTTGATTGTAGAGGTCAAAACGGGTTAGCGGTGGCAACGCAAGTCCAACGGGGTCATGTGCGTGCGTGGGCCCGGGCTGGTAGGTAAGACATTGTTGCATCATGTAGATATAAGCCGTGCATCTTTAGTGGTATCGGGTTGCCACTTTGGGGAGTGATACACCCCACTGTGGGACCAGCACGGGTATCTACGAGTTAGGGAGCCGATCGTATGGGGGTAGTGGGTACAACTAGTGGAGATAGGGGCAGGCAGCACCTATGAAGACAGTTAGGGGTATACGAAACTACCATTATGATTATTATGTTCAGTAGGCGGGATCAACTTTTAGGGTGACTAGTATTGGTGTAGTATAGTAATTATCCTATAGTGATTAGGAGCGAGATTAACGCCAGAATATTCCCCTTGTTTGTTTTGTCTTGCCCACTTGTTTCACAGTCATTCCTTGTTTTACCAGTTTATGCCTTATCCTAATTACTTTAATAATTATAATGTTAAAGTTATTGGACTCGCCAGACTTTGTGTCTGACCCCCTTTGTTTTTGCCTCTTTTCTTCCTTCCCCCCCCCCCCCCCAGGTTATCAGGGTGGGACTAGTGCTAGTGGAGTTTGATTTGGATCTTTCTCTCTCTTTTGGAAGTGCTTGGATTGCTGAAAGTAAAGTTCATCTCATCTCTTTTATGGCTACTTATGTTAGGGTTATGCTTTTTTACTTTATGTACTCAGAAAACAATTTTTCAAGATGGATACTAAGTGTACTTGGTTTTACTGTTGGTTTATGATGTTGTAATCAAACTATTTCTCCGCTGTAATAAAAGTTGTTTTAAAATTTTCAAGTACCAATATATGTATCTGTCTTGTTATATTATGTTCTATACACCAATAATACTCCATAAAAGTTAATGCATTCCCTTTGAGAGTGACATTAATGGACGTGGGGTGTTACAAAAGTCCTAAGCAGGAGAGAAAGGCTCCAACCCATTTTAGAATCCGAAACTCCGAGCCTCAAAGTCCGAGTCTTTGAACCCCTCCAGGCTCGAAATTTCGAACCCCTTAGGGTTTTAAATTTCAAACCCGAGGGAAAATTCGAACCTCCCAAGGTTCGAAGATTCGAACCCATCCAAGTTCGAACCTCTTAAGGTTCAAAAATTCGAACCCACGGAGGTTCGAGACTTCGAACCCAGCTAGGTTCGAACTTCCGAATCCCCTCTAGAGGTTCGACTACTTCGCCTCTTGCGTCAACCCCCTCTTGCGATGCCACGACCCTTCGACCTCCTTCCTCCACCGTTTCTCGATTCCAGCCATTACCTAATTCGGGTTCGAAATATCCGGCTTCTAAGCTTTCACAACAATGGCGGCCAGGGAAGAAAATAATGGAAGGAAGGAAATGAGGGGGGAGGCCTATTTATAAAAAGAAAGGATGTCCCTTCATATTCCAAGGTAGATTCGAAATTTTCGAACCTATTGGGTTCTAAAATTCGAACCTCCTGGGTTCAAAATTTTGAACCTCCAGGGGTTCGAAAATTCGAACCTCCTAAGTTCGAAATTTCGAACCTCCAGGGTCTCGAAATTTCGAACCCCCTGAGCTTGAAATTTCGAACCTCCTGGGTTTGAAAGTTCACACCCTCGGTTCAAAAAAAAAATCACACCCCCAGGTTCGAGACATCCGCCATGCTCTCTCGTACACATACTCCCTGCATATGCATACCGACTCCCGTGCATCCAAGGAGGCGATGCACTATGGATACTTAGCGACTTGAGTACAGCGCATCCCCCAACAACTGCTCATTTTCCACCCCAGAGTGAACGAGCCCAACAGCTAACGCGTGTTTTCCTTTGACTTACAGAAGAATCAACAACTCAGCTATTATCTCAACTAATGCAAAGCACATCATGTTAAGACAAGACGTACTTTGGGGGGAAAATGTTAACCGACTTTTTGGTCTAGTTCCCCGGAGTGCATCAGACACGCTCAACTCAACGCTTCGCGTGGAGCTAAGGCCGAGAGGGACGCTTAGTAGTGAAGGAAACAAGATCGAGAAGGGACCGCGTCGCTCAGAACCTCGCAACACCCAAAACACATTTCCGAATCGAGGCCTCAAATCCTGAAGGAGTCACAAGCCTCAGATGCCCGTTACTATGGTCCTTGCGCCCCTCGAGAGGCGGACTTCGCACCCAGCAGGTGTGAAATTTCACACCCAGAGCCGGGTTCGAATTTTGCGCAGGTGCAGGCGGCGGGTGCGAATTTCTGCATGTGGTCCCCCATTCTTACCAACTCCTACCTAACCCCTCTCCTATAAATAGCCCATAGCCTCACACTTCAAAGGGGTTGGATTTCTATCACTTGGGACCTCCATAAAGTTTCATGAGCTTCATTAATGGCATCTCCTTTGAAGATGAAGAAGGATTAAATAGTCTTTTTCCCAAATACTTGCATATGACAATTATGAAAGTGAATGTAACGAGATTTCATGAGAATGCCTCTACTTTGTAATTCTTGAGTGATTAATAATATTCCAACGCCTTTCCAAAGTGGACGTAGGCCTCTACCGAGGACGAACCACTATAAGTTCTTTGTGTCATTTACCGCTTTCTTTTACTTAGTCTTGCGACTAAAACTATAATTCCTAATAATAGGAATCTTTGTGTTTTCGACATTTTTTGCCATCAAAAAAATAAAATATAGTTTATCTTGAAGTTGTGTAAGATTCTGTTTGAGTATATATGATAATTCTAATTTATTTTTCAAAGAATTTGAATATTTTGAAATTAAATTATATATTATCTATCAGATTTAATTTTGGAAAACATCCATTTTGCAAACGATCTCGAATTTCGGTGAAACCAATTTTATCAGATTCGGAATAGAAAATTATTGCAAGATTCCAAATTTTGGATCAATAAGAGTTAGTATGTGTTCGTGAGAGATATAAACATTCAATGTGAATATGTATATATAATTAACCAATAATTTAAGCTCGTACTAGCTCTATTTGAACAAACAGACTCGGATTTTGTCGAAACAAGTTTCATTAAGACCGTAACGACAAACCATAGTTGTATATCAATAGAATAGAATATTATTAAACTCAAAACATCTCCCCTATAAATACCCTACAACTCAGCCTTAACCCTACTTTTAGGGTAGCCTCAATTATTTGCAAACAAACCACTTCATCTCTTTTAATTTCTATTTCTCAACCTATTTAGAGTTGGTGGAAGTCACCAACATGAAAGTTGGAGTACTCAGTGAGGGTTACCTATTGCTAAAATTTAGAGGTAATTGGTGAAGGTAGTTAGTCGGGATCTGGCCTTAAAATCGGATGAGTGATTTTTGTTTTTTGGTATTTTGTGGCAATTTGGATCGCCGATAGGTGAAGGTATCAACTAGAAAGTCGTAGAGGAGAGGATGACCTACAACTTTGTTGTTGGGAGGCTAGTCTAAAATAGAGTGTGGTGGCCATGGTAGCTAGTTGATCGGAGATGAACTACTGGGAGGAGCAACAAATAGAAATGGAATTCCAGTGGCTCAAGGCACTTTCAGGCATTGACGTTAGCTGCAAAAATGTGCGTGATGGTGAGGTCGAGGTGCTGGCCAAATTTCATGGATGATAGTTGAGCGAGGTCGCTGGAATTCTAGTTGAATGGTTTTTTTTGTTCATTGGCGAAATTCTTACCATCAGTGGCAGTTAGTGGTCAGTTGCAGTTGGCGAAGCGGCGACTCGGAGTGGAGGAGCTGGCGATAGGGTCGGCTTGGCCGGTGGTGGCTCCACGACAACGGTGCAAGACTGGGATGAAGGGGAACAGTGAATGTGGGTGAGGAGAAAGATGATTAAGGGCTAATGATTTAATTAATTAACTTAATTATGTAATTAAAGTTTAAACGCTTATATCTTGCTCATATGAAATCAGAATTAGGTATGCAATCGCAGTGAAGAATACTATGTTGTGAAACTGATTTGGACGACATTGGAGCTAATTGGAACTTTGAGTTAAATTAAACTCACGTTTAATTCAATTTAAAACGATCATTATTGCAACAATCAAAAATTAATGTGAGAACTCTTTTGCTTCAACTTTAAAAGTTATTAATAATTGTCAACTGATTATATATTGATTGCTTGTGGTTGCTATGATTGTTTCGTAGATGATGGATGTTTATCAAAGTTTAAATTTACTGTTTATGTGCATATAAGCGTTAACAATTATAACGCTTACATTCTAACTGTTGATTGATGAATGATAAATGTTGTGATTGTTATCATCATTGTACACACAAATTGACAGCACGAACGTAAAATAATTTGGGATTTGATTGAGTAGAGTTCCATTGGAAAATTAAATAAACATTACATTCATTTAAGTGAAATAGACATGAAAAATGGATTTTTATATCCAAAATAATTTGAAAATGAAGTTAAGATGATTTCAAATAACTATTGAAAAGGTTGAAATGAATTTGAAAGAAATTTGAGTTAGCAATGGCTTCTTCTAATTTAACATAGATTTGGAATAGTAAATTCAAAAGTGAATTCGAGTAAAGTATATAAACGACGTTTTAAACTCAAATTGGTTATTCCGATGATCTTATTTATTTTTATAATGGATTTCAGGTAAGTTTGAATTTCAAAAGATTTAATTTTGAAAAATATTATTATTTTAATTTTCTATTAATAATAGAATATTTAATTTTGATTTAAAATTGAATTTGAGATTGGAATCGCTTTTAAACGAGTTTATAAACATTTTATAAAATACGTTTGGATTGAATTGGATGAGTTTTATTCTAAATAATAATTTGGTTTGAATACGACGTGTCGCGCAGCGATAGTTCGCGAATTTCAACTATAAATTTCAAACGAGCATAACTAATGCAATTTAAATCGGATTTGCTGGAATTGAAAAAGTTTTCTCTTTACGAATAATATCTTTCAAATGAAAAAAAAATTGAATTTCAACTTATAGATTTCAAGTTATGTTTAAATCTATTTTTGAAAAGGTCGTCGTAAATGCAGTTCAATGATCGTAATTGGAAATCAATCGAAATAGCCATATAAAAATTAATAAATATATGGTAAAATTATGATAAATCATGATAAATGATTTTAAAGTGATTTGAGAAAGAAATATGAAGTTTCGAACTATATTGTGCTTTCAGCCAAAATTGCTGAATACTGTAAGACGACATTTTGGGAATTCAAGTTGAATGAATTGAATATTTCCAAATATTGGTTTATTAGACTTGAAAGATGATTTTTGAGAAATATTTTAACTAAGATTAATTGGAAATCATATTTGGATAGAAATGGTTTTTGGATAATTGGTATTGGTTTCCGATGTGTAGACATTTACTATTTTTAGGAATTTGGAAGATGTTTATATCGTTATTACACTTGTAGTATTCGTTGATTATGAGAATTGGCATTGAATATAAGTGGATGTAAATTCTATTTAAATCCTTTATTTAATAGCAATCGATTTAGGGTTTGTCATGAATGGTCTCTCCATCAATAACATTGTTCTTTAACCTAGTTAAAAATAAAGTTATGTTTGGAGTTCTAGAAAGTTATAATCTTCATTAGGATTAATTAATTCTATATTTTAAGATTTAATGTGTCTCCCAAAGTTGAATTTTCCAATTAATGAATTGAATTGGAATTGAATGGGAATCAATTCGGTAGTAATCGAGATGGGTCTCCGTGGATGAAGATCTCTACTATTTATGGAATTTAAAAAGCTTTGTCATTATTTCGCTTATAGTATTAGTCTAATAGGGAATTCATATCGATGATCAGTTGATATGATTTCCATGAAGATTTCATTGAGAATGAAAGTATGCTTTAGGGTTTATCGTGAATGATGTTTTAAATAACATTTGTTCTTTAACCCATTTAAAGGAAAGAAGATTTTCCAGGTTAAGTTGAAATGAAATCTTTATTTAATTTGATTATAAAGATTTAATGAAAAAGTTTTCCCTAGCAAACAATAATGAGAACAAAGTTTAAGAACCCCTTAAAAGAAGATAAGCATGTTTTTGAATCTTAAATAAAATTTTAGGATAGAGAAAGACATTAAAACTTGATTGTTTTATCGTTGAGATGGGCAAACTTTTGGGTGTTTGATCTAATGTTGGTTTAGGCCTTCGGGGTTATGCACTTGATAGATTATTCTCTTGGCATTGTGCAATCGAGAACTAATTCTGGTTAGTGAATAGTTTTCCCTAACAATATAAATAAAAAATCATAAGTACAATTTTGGGTTAGAGATATGAATTAAAGAAAGATAACCTTAATCGAAGATCAATGAATGGGTTGGGTTAGGGATAAATATGTTTCCCCACAAAGATAATTGAAATCTTTAATCAGATTTGAAATGATTGAAGATAATCAAGCTTTCCAAAATGCGAGGGCTATTAGATCTGGAACATCACCAGTTTTTCTCCATGGGGTAAATAGGATGGGAATGGGATAATGATTTGAGAATTTACCTTTTTCGCAAGATTCAATAATTTCGATAAGGCATCAAAACTCAACTTGAGTTAAATTTGTGAAATTAGATTTTATAATCATTTGAAATGATTCCAAGGAAAGATTTAAGCACAAGAGTTTAAAGTATAAATCATCGATATGTTTTAAGGGAGTAATTCCCAATGTAAAGAATGATTTGAGTAGAAGAGTATTTCGAATGAGACTCATGATATCCTTATATATCAATATTGGTTTTAAATATGCCATAGTTATTTCGGAAAGATCGGATTTCGACCCATTATTTTGAATAACTATACGCTGAGTATTGAAGATACTAAAGACGGTGGTTGAAGACCTGGGATCTTCACATAGTTCTGATATATTGCTGATGTCTCGATTGGGAGGTACACCCAAGACAAGCTTATAAGTGGCAGTAGTCCGGATGTACTTGTTGATTGTTCGGATTTGCAAGGGTCTCTCTCCATTTGTTGGACGAGGAATATGGTACCTTCGGTTTCGTTCACAACCCATAATAAACTTATATGGATGTATGTCTGACATTGTATTTTGTAATGTGTGATTGGTTTTTGCTAAACATATTTCTGTTGTTGGTGGAGAATTTATCCTCTTAGCTTAACACCCTTCTTTGAGACATACGAGCTTAAAGGTGATGTGGTTAGTGATTATCTATTATATGTTATGAATTGATAATATGGCATGCTAAGTAATGAGCTATTGATGATTAAAGCTTTCGTTGAAAAGCAGTGCTTTGTGTGGAAGCATAACTTAAGGACCTCCCAACCGGTATTGAGCCAAAATAGGATGAAGAACCGTAGAGTTAAGGACGAATGTTTCTCTTTAGTTGAGAAAGTGATGTCATAGAATGGAGTCCAGGCAATTTACTTAGTGGATGATAGATCGAGACGCCTTGGATAATGATCGGTAATGACCGAAAAACATTACCTTCAGGAGAAACCAGAACTACACCTAGTATAGGTGGGTCGGTTTTGCCCTTACAGAAGGAATATTTCTTGATCTTGGAACATCCTGCTGGAGGTGTTCTGAATAACGGAAAGGAAGATCCTTTGCCTTGCTTATTGATGGAACCCAACTTCCAATACGAGCTTTTTACGGTTTTAGTTGTAATCTATGTATGCAGACATAATATATGGGTACCTACGTCTTCTAAGATTTATACATTTACTTTCAAAAGTGATTTCCACACTATGAACTAGTGATAATAAAAGAAACTTTTACGTATCAAGTATATTTGGTTATCATAAGGAAAAACTTGCTCTTCTGGTGTGCGTTGCATTGTGTGTTAAGATGCAAGTCTTACGCTAGGTTCATTTTCAAAAAGCATTATGAGTTGTTTTATGACGGAATTTATAAGGGGAAATTCATTCTGTGTTATATGGTGTGGTCTTATGATTTACTTAACTTTAAAATAAAGTAAATAATTGTTTTAGTTCTCACACCAGTCCCATGACCGATCTGGAGTTTATTATTCTTCCACCTGAACTCTAGGTGTCCATATTTTCCACATATGCAGCCTAGCAATTTTGGTTTGCAGGTATTTTATAGAGCAAGTGCTGGATTGAAGCTAGAGTTGTGTCCAGAGCATTTTATTTCTTCCACTGAGAGTTTATGTTTTTCCGTTGTGTACATGATACATTCTGATATAGTTATTTCCATTATGCATGTATTTATTATTGTACTATGATAATATTTCTATACTCTGATATCTCATGTACTCTAATGTAAAAGTTATTGCAATAATAATGAAGAGGTTGTTTTGTTCAGTTCTTATTAGTTGTATACCTTTGGTTAAAGCTTCGAGGATTTTTGTCTTTTGGATCGGAGTTGTGTGGTTTATAGTCGATTTAAAAGGTAGGAATTTTCGGATGTTTACATTTGGTATCAGAGCTTTGGTTTATACAAATCTTTGGGGTATGACTCTTTTGAATAGAAGGAAATGACTTATCAGAGATAGGGTTAGGAATATCCTAGAAGATTGGCTTATATAAATAGGGTTAGTAATGCCCTAGATTGAGTTTGAAGAGTAATATTTATAAGAGAGAGCATATTTACGGTATGAAATATATTTTGGAAATATATGGATAACTTACATGATTATCTTATAATAAGAGTTTGATATTTGATTTGACGTTGAGGTTGGACTATCGACAATAAGAAGATTTGGAATATTCACCTTGCAAACGCATATACGAAGTCTCGAATATACTAGATGGATATAGAATCACATTCTAGTCGTTGGAGGACGATTCTGGTGATTGTCGCGACATCACCAATATTTATTTTCAATTTTAAAAAGGGGAAGACTATACGATTTCAATTGAAACGTTGAGATATACTTGAACCTATTTAGATGAGTGTTTATAAATGATTTGAATAGCTTAGATAAAGGGAAGAATAACCTTAAGTTAAGAACTTGGTTAAAGCTAAATGTTCTTAATTTGGGAAATGATTAAGATGATCAGAGCTTTAGACTTAATTCGTAAAAGCTAAGTAAATTAAAAAGATAAAAGCGAATCAAAATGAATTAAAAATGTAACTTAAGTGAAGTTAAATAAAATGGATTTATATCGAGTTGAATTGGAATGATAAAACATATATAAGAATGGTCTGGTATTTCAGTAAAGATTGGAAATTAGCCGGAGTAGGACACACACACACACACACACACACACATATGTATATATATATATATATATTGAACAAGTTATTGAATGGAAGCTAAAATGAGGAATAAAATTGAATGCTCGACTAACAGGTACATGTTTACTGTATTAGTTGGGTTTGACGATTTTATGGGCCGATTGGCAAGTCGCTTGGCTTTTGGATTTTACTTTTGATTGATGTAGGCTAAGACAAGTGAGTTGTACTGATTGAGCCGAAGGAGGTTATGGTGATTTTTTCAAAAAATTAAGGCGTTAGCCAAAAATTCGAGAACTGGGAAATTTTTAGAAAGCTAAAAAGTTGAAGAACTTAAGTTAGTTACAACAAAGTCTTTGTTGGTTAGGTAATCGACCTCCACTTCCGTCTTTGATTTCGAAGATGAATTTTTTTTAAGTGGGGGAGATTCTAACGACCTAGATCTTTTAAGGAATATTTAAGTTCATTTAAATAATTAAAATGATTTATTTTAAGAATTAATAACTTAGAATTTATTTAATTTAAGGTTTGAACGTATAATTTAAAATATAATTAAAAACGAGCTCGCAGCAGCGTGGTAGTTCGCAATATCACATTTTGAACTTTAAATGAACGCATAAGATTCACTATAAGTCAAATTCGTTGAAATAAGAAACGTTCAAATCTATTGAACTGTAGTTTCTAATGAAAGAGAAAATTCAAATTTTCATATGGTAGATTGTGAGTTATGTCAAAAATAAATTTTCAGAAAGTCACTATGGAATCGTTTATAAATCATAACGATTTATGAAATAAAATAAAAGGAATTTATTATAAATTGAATATCGATTTAGCTTAAAAATGGAAGTAACGAGTTCTAAAATCTAATATAGTTTATCTTGAAGTTATGTAACATTCTGTTTGAGTATATACGATAATTATAATTTGTTTTTTAAAGAATTTGAATATTTTGAAATTAAATCATATATTATCAATTTAATTGAATATTGGGAAATAGCCATTTTGCAAACGATCTCAGATTTCAAAGAAACTAGCTTTATTGGATCTGGAATAGTAAATTATTGTAAGATTCAAAATTTCAGATCAATTAAAGTTAGTATGTGGCCGTGCGAGATATAAACATTCAATGTAGATACATATGTATAATTAATCAATAATTTAAGCCCAAACTGACGCTATTTGAGCAACAAACTCGGATTTCGACAAAACAAGTTTTAGTAGGACAGTAATGTCAAACCATATCTATATATTAATTTTCACCGTGAACGGAGTTCGTATGTGCCCATGTGAATTTATAAACAACGATTAGAGATCATGATAGGCACATAGTAATATAATAGTAGAATTGAATATTATTAAACCCAAAATATCTCCCCTATAAATACCTTATAACTTGAGACGACCCGAAATCCCGTTCAGACGGAGACAAGGGTTATCTTCGGAATATAACACAGAAACAGATAATAGCAGAACAAAATTAAATACATACACCAGATAATGAACAATAGAATATACTGGATAAAAGTAATCATCAGAGTTACACAGTATACAGGATCTTACTTAGTACAAATACAGTTCAGCTATACATAAATGTCTACAGCGGAAAACAAACATAATATGTACAATAGGAGCTGAACAGCATAAAAAGAGATAAATGATAGAATCCATCTTCAGCTCCAACTATCCAGAAAGAACCAGCTAAACCTGAATACAAGGCTGCCCGTGTAGAAAAAGGGGCACCCGAGTTTGAAAGTGAAACAAACTACGAGTCAGTCATGGGACTGGTATGAGAAATCTATTCAACACATATATGATATGGCTAATCACAGGACCACGCCACTTTCGTGGAACGGGTTTACTCCATTGGATTGCCAGTGCTTTAAAACAAATCTTTCTTTTAAACATCGCTATGCTTTTTATAAAAATGAAGCCGTTATAAGACTCAGTTCCCATCACACAATGCAACGCAAACCGGAGGATGGAGTTTTTACCTTATAACGGCCAAAATATGCTTGATACGAATAAAACAAAGGCATTTGATATTATTGCTAGTGTTTATATGTTTTGAAAACAATTTCAAATCATAACTATCAATCATAGACGGCATGGGTACCATATATCATGTCGCCATATATATATACAATCAAAACCGCACGATGTCGTATTTGGAAATTGGATTTCCGTCATGAACCAAGGCAAAAGACAGTCCTTACCGAATTCGAGACGCTCTAGCCCGCCCCTCAGGACCCAGACTCAGGTGGGCCCTTGGATCGTCAGGGCCGGTCCACCGATGTGGATTAAAATTCCTGAACTTGCGTTTCCCCACCCTTTGGGGTGTAGACGAGCCAACGAATGATTCCATCGGACCCGGATCGTCCGATCAAACCGAGGCGCCTCGCAACAGCAACAACCACATAGGTGAAAAATAAATAAATGTCAGGGCTGGTAGGTCACTGACACCACCCTAGCTAGAAAGAAACGCAGGCCCTCCCTGATGTCCTCTCCCGTTTCTGGTTCATACCGGGGTGTGAGGCTCGCGAATTCACGTTATACACAAAGCTACGCCACACAGGCGGTGCTTTGATCATCACCACAAGACTTTGCTTTTCAACAGAAGTTCTGATCACTGCATCTTAGCATGCCACACAGGCAGTTCATGTCATGCGACTGATGTCCATCGATACACAACCTCTGAGCTCGTGCGTTTCAGAGAAGGGCGTTAAGCAAAAGAATAAATTCTCCGTCGCCAAACAGGTGTATATTTAACAGAAATCAATCAACACAGAATAAACTCCAATGTCAGACACACAGTCCATTTACAAGTCCGTTCTGGGTCTGAACGAAACCGGAGGCACTAAATACCTCGCAAACCCATCGATCACCACGTACGTCTGGACGATCACCACTCATTATCCATATTTCGGGATGCCTCCCAATCAGGACCTCGGTTACCATCCAAGCGAGGTGAAGATCTCCGGTCTTCGACCATCGTCTTCGCCTTCGACTTTCAATCGTCGGTCAATTATTTGAAATGAGAATTAACTCGGCCTTTTCAAATAATTCACGTATATTTAGAATTTCAAATCAATTTATTTCAATGGTTAAATTATTCGACAACACCAATTGTGTTCTTTAATGTAATTTTCACACCAAACACATTCAACCATCAAAAGCCACATAAATCGAGCAAATTCAGTTTATTTCCATTCCATATCGTTTATGATATTTTATAATGATTTATCGCTATTTTTATTTATTTTAAAATAGCCAATTTATTAAAACGACGCTATCGGGCCATAATGCGGCCGTGGCGCTGTTTTTCTTCAGATTTGATTTACACATATCTGAAAATCTAACCGTTGGATCTTCACAAAATTTACATCATTAGAAAGGTCTTTTCAAAACGAATCCAACGGTTCCAGTTTCGGGAAAATCCGACGGTCGGATCTCCCGGTACAATCGTTTGAAGTTTCGATTTCAAAATACGAACTGCAGCGTCGTTATTCGATTAAATATATAATTATATTTATATATATATATAAATATAATCGCTTCTGACGCTGTTTTTCTTCAGATTTGAATTAAACATTCCAGACAATCCAACCGTTGGATTTTTACAAAGTTGGTGCCGTTGGGAAGATATTTCCAAGGCGAACCCGACGGTTGAGGTTTCGGGAAAATCCAATGGTCGGATTTCCCGTACTAGTTGTTTGAAAACACGGTTTCAAAACACGAACTGCACGACTACGTTTCGTTTTAATTTTATTTATATTTATATATTTATATAAATATAGTTCATTCAATGATTTCAATATCGTTTTCACTTCAAATATTTCACTAACGCCTTAAAATTTTGGAAAATTTCGCCATAACCTCCCCTGCACCGGGAGCATCGGGAAATCGCAAATAGCTTTCCCGGTCCTTCTAATCTCAAAAAGAAAAAGAAAAAGCCAAGCGGCTAGCCAACAGGCTCATAAAATCATCACCCAAACAAAACAGTAAATGTGTACCTATTTGTCGGGCACAAAATTTTATTCCTCTTCTCTAGCCCCTTTGCTATAACCTGTTCAATGAATATGGATGTACATATATATACAGTTCTTATCATTTATCATTTTCTATTCAACTTCATATCTGATTTCTATTTGGTTTAAAAACACCATTCATTCGAATGTTACATACATAGGTACAAATCATATCATTAGCTAATTAATGAATATTTCAACTCATATATATTTATTTGAACAAGTGGCTATTTTTAACACTTCACATTTCAACGATTTATGCATATAATAAAAATGTGATTTTTATTGTAAAACAACTCATTTCAAAACACTATTATTTTATATATTTCATATTGGTGATAAAAATAGGATTTTTCTTATAAAACAATTTCTTTCCAAACGAGATTATTTTACACATTTCACATAGTCGATAAAAGGTGATTTTTTATTATCAAACAATTTATTTCAAAATATGAATACCATTCAACACATGAATTTCTAATCAACGAATGAATATCGATTCAACACATGAAGGTTTTCTATAGTTTCTATATATAGATAGAAATGTGATTTTTATATTTAAAACGCGAATACCATTCAACACATGAATTTCTAATCAACGAATGAATATCAATTCAACACATGAAGGTTTTCTATAGTTTCTATATATAGATAGAAATGTGATTTTTATATTTTAAAACGCGAATACCATTCAACACATGAATTTCTAATCAACGAATGAATATCAATTCAACACATGAAGGTTTTCTATAGTTTCTATATATAGATAGAAATGTGATTTTTATATTTAAAACGCGAATACCATTCAACACATGAATTTCTAATCAACGAATGAATATCAATTCAACACATGAAGGTTTTCTATAGTTTCTATATATAGATAGAAATGTGATTTTTATATTTAAAACGCGAATACCATTCAACACATGAATTTCTAATCAACGAATGAATATCAATTCAACACATGAAGGTTTTCTATAGTTTCTATATATAGATAGAAATGTGATTTTTATATTTAAAACGCGAATACCATTCAACACATGAATTTCTAATCAACGAATAAATATAATTTAAGCAGATGAAAATAATTCAAACACTCGAATATTATTCAAAATTTCGGCAGCATAACGGCAGGGTAGTTAAAACCGGGACCGTCCCTAGTACGGCTCCTCGCTCTACCTTAAAACCTCGCGGTTTTTGACAATGGGGATCATGCATCTAGTTCGCACGCAGGCGGCATGTATATATTTATTTCATTTCCACAAACTAATCCTATGTGGTTTCAACCAAATATTTTTCAACCACAATCAATCAATATCAACCACAAACAATCCCAAACAACCATTCACTATCAATCAATTTTCACAACAATTTCAATCAATAAATATCGTCCATGGTTTGTGGACGAGGGGCGTATATATATATATATATTTATATATAGCAATTCACTTTTATTTCCACACATATATATATGGCTAGAAAAAGAAATTGAAGAGTGAGAAATTCTCACCGAATAGCTAATTCAATCCCACGACTCTTCTTTGCATAAATCTTCACTGCTCTCGCCTTTTGTCGCTTTCGTTGCCCGTATTCACTACATATGTAAAGATCAAATTTTTACTTCGTTATTCAATATATAAAAATCGAATCTTTTTAAATATAAAGATTTCGCCCTTTCAAATATTTCATTATAAAAATCACATTTGATATTTTTCTACACATATAAAGATGCTATTTTTAATATTCCTATCTTGTACAAATTATATTTTTACTTTTCTACTTAAACAAAATCATATTTTTACACCTCCTATATAGTAAAGATTATATTTTTAATACTTTAAAAAAATATAAAAATCATACTTTTATTACTTTAAATATATAAAAATCATATTTTTCTCTAACAAAATCAAATCTTTTTGTATTCCAACCATATGTATATATAAAAAAACTTATCTTTATATAATAAAATCTTATTTATATATATAATAAATAAAGTAAATAAACAAAATCAGAAAATTTAAGTGTATTATAATTGAATAAAATAAATGAAATAAAGAAGAAAGCTTACGGTGGATAATGGGGTGGAGATGGCGTGACTCAGTCGCAGGGGGGGTTTGCTGCCACGTCGGAGGTGTAGAGGGACGGGGGAGGGCGCTGGAGTTCGCCGGTGGTGGCAGGCGGAGCAGGCGACGGTCTTCTGGTGGTGGCGTCGGGTTTGGTTCGATTGTAGGGGGGTTTGGCTCGGGACTTCGATCGATGGAGTGGGGGAAGAAGGGGGATGCGCGGCGTCAGGTGGGGGTCTCTTCGACGAGGCGATGGGCGGTCGGCTTCCGTCCTCGACGGATTTTTTTTCTTTTAATTTGCCTGGCTCGATTTCGATAATCGGTAAAGGAGGGAGGGTCAAGGGGTTTGACCAGTAATAAGGGAAAAAGGGGAGGGTTTTATTTTTATTTATTTATTTAATTAATTAATTAATTAATTCTCCAAAAAGTGGCTTTTAAATTCGAACTCGAAACGAGGCCCACCGACTGTCGTCCCTAGCGTTTTACCCCTATTCCGAACACAATGGGATAGGTATCGCAAGCTGATTTGATCGTTTCGATCAGTTTCCGTTGAATTTACATTTAAATCACTATATTGAATTTTAAACGTACATTTCAAATTACCGGGGTCACATACTAACTAGAAAAATTCCAGAAAAATATTTTCTAGCTTCGTATTGACGATACGGTCCTAACAAAACTAGTTTCGTTGAATTCTGAGACCGTTTGAAAAATGGCCAATTTCCAGTTGATTAAATTCAACTGAAATGGTCAAAACACGTTTTCCTTTGCCACGCTCACATATTGATTCGAAAAATTATGAAATTTGAAACCTAGCAATAACTTTACATCACGGATCCAACAAAAGTGGTTTCGTCGAAATCCGAGGTCGTTTGCAAAATCTCCATTTCTAAGGGTCTGAATTCCATAGCGACTATTCAGAATTTTCAACTGGACCTATCTTTTGATTCCCGCTATGAAATTTTGATTTGTCGGATTCGTTGGAAAGATATTATCAATTAGATCCTATTATTTTTGGTTTCACTAAAATCCGGATTGTTTTGCACCCGGTACAGTCCGACAAAGTTTGAATTCGGTTTTTGAAACTACAGCGCCCTTTCAGGCCTTATTTATAATTATAATTAATTATATTCGTTTTCAATTGTCGATTCAAACTCAGTTTTCATCGCCATTATTTAAAATATTTATTTTAAATATTTAAAATCCATTATTTTAGCCAATTTAAAAATTTTAAATTGGTTCAGATTTTCTGGGTCGTTACAATCTCCCCCACTTAAAACTTTTCGTCCCCGAAAAGGAACAAAGTCGAAAGTGGTTTGATAAATCTACAATCGCACAACACAACCCCCAATTTGTTTTTAACCGTCCAAAAATATACTAATCAAATCCTATATTCCTTTAAAAATCATTCAGCCTATGGAATTTAAAAGTGCACATCCATGAAAAGAAAATAACAACAGAGTAGGGAATTAAATGGTAATGCAAAGTAGGGTAAATGTACCTTGCACTGGAGTCAATCAGAGATATCTACTCGGCATCTAGGATAAGCTTTCTGAATGCTCTCCTCAGTTTCCCAAGTACAATCTCGCGGATCTCCACTCCATTGCACTTTTACTAAGCGAACCTTCTTGTTCCTCAGCTCTTTGGTTTCTTTGCCTATTATCTTTAGCGGCTCTCTTCTCACAGCCAATTCCGGAGTAATTTCAATGTCAAGTTGAGATGCTTCTTCCACGATCAAGTCTGGATCATGAACGTGCTTTCGAAGTTGAGATATGTGAAATACATCATGAACTCCAGGCAGCCAATCAGGCAGTTTGACCCTATAAGCGAGAGTTCCGATCCGTTCCAGAATAGGAAACGGACCAATAAATTTGGGCGCTAACTTTCCAGTTTTACCGAACCGGATAACTCCTCTCATCGGCGATACTTTCAAATATACATAGTCGCCAACTTCAAAGGATATATCTCTTCTTCTTCTATCGGCATAGCTCTTTTGTCGGCTTTGAGCGGCGAGTAATCGCTTCTTAATAAAATCGACTTTGTCGGCAGCTTCTCGAATCATATCAGGCCCTAACACAAGTCTATTTCCAGGCTCGACCCAACAAGCAGGAGATCGGCACGGTCTACCATACAATGCTTCGAATGGCGACATTGTTAGACTCGCCTGGTAGCTGCTGTTATAAGAGAATTCAGCCAAATGTAGATGGTCTTCCCATGATCCACCGAAATCTAGAACACAAGCCCGCAATAGTTCTTCTAAAATGCGATTCACCCTCTCAGTCTGACCGTCTATCTGAGGATGATAAGCGGTGCTCAAGTTTAACTTCGTTCCCAGCTCGACTTGAAATGCTTCCCAGAATTTGCTAGTGAATATTGTATCTCTATCACTGACTATACTGAGTGGCACTCCATGTAGTCTAACTATTTCCCTGAAGTATATCTGCGCCAGACTCTGAGCAGTTCTGTTTGATCTGACAGGTATGAAATGGGCGGTCTTCGTGAAACGATCTACGATCACCCAAATACTGTCATTTCCTTTTCTGGTCCTGGGCAGACCATCAATGAAATCCATAGAGATATGTTCCCACTTCCAACTAGGAACTTCTAGTGGTTGCAACAATCCAGCCAGTTTTTGTTGGTCGCTTTTGACTAGCTGACAAGTGGGGCATCGGCTAACATATAAGGAAATGTCCCTTTTCATCGACTTCCACCAGAAAGTGCGTTTGATGTCATTATACATTTTGCTTACTCCCGGATGGATACTGAGTTTTGACTTGTGGCATTCATCCAGCACATCCTTTCGAAGCTCAGGAATGTTAGGGACACAGATTCGACCTTTGAGCCTTAGAATTCCATCATTATCAACTTGAAAACTCGAGGGTTAGCCTTGTTGAATTATCCCTCTGATCTTCTGAATGAAGTGATCATCCTTCTGAAGAGCAGATATCTTATCTAGCAATGAAGTCGTGATAATAAAACTGGCGATCATTTCATTCTTTCTGCTTAACGCATCAGCCACGACATTGGCTTTTCCTGGAGTATATATAATTTCAAAGTCATATGCTGCAAGGAACTCTAGCCAACGTTGCTACCTCAGATTCAGGTCTTTCTGGGTGAACAGATACTTTAACGACTGGTGATCTGTAAATAGTTCAAATCTCTCGCCCAGAAGATAGTGTCTCCAGATTTTCAAAGAGAATATGATAGCCAATAACTCAAGATCATGAGTTACATAGTTTTTCTCGTGCGGCTTCAGTTGACGGATAGCATAAGCAATCACTTGACCTCTTTGCATTAACACTGCGCCAAGGCTTTCTCTAGAAGCATCAGTCCATACTTTTAAATCCTGGTTGCCATCGATGATGGTTAACACTGGAGCTGTCGTTAATCTCAACTTCAGCTCTTCGAAAGCCTCCTCACTTTCTGGAGTCCATTTGAATTTAGAATGCTTCTTTGTAAGCTTCGTTAAGTGACCGGATATCTTCGAAAAGTCTTTAACGAACTTCCGATAATAGCTAGCCAATCCGAGAAAACTGCGGACTTCAGTGGGAGTACTGGGCTGTTTCCAATTTTGAATGGCTGTGATTTTACTTGGATCCACAGCAATTCCTTCTTTCGATACAACGTGGCCCAGAAATTTTACTTCATCTTGCCAGAAGATACACTTGGAAAATTTGGCTTTTAGTACATTCCGTCTGAGAATTTCTAACACTTGTTCCAGATGCTTTTCATGTTCGGCTTTTGATTTAGAGAATATTAGAATATCATCAATAAAAACCAGAACAAATTTATTCAAAACTCCTCTGAATACTCTGTTCATCAGATCGACAAAGTAAGCTGGAGCGTTACATAAGCAGAACGGCATTACTAACCACTCGTAGAATAAGTCGGGGCCTCTGAATGCTGTCATTGGAACACATTCTTCGGCAATTCGAAGTTGATGGAAACCTGTAGCTAGGTCCATTCGTGAAAATACTTGTGCGCCATTTAATCGATCCAACAAATCATCAATCCGCGGCAGTGGATATTTATTCTTTATGGTCTGCTTGTTCAGATCACGATAATCCACACATAGCCGTAGAGTACCGTCAGATTTTGGGACAAATACCACTGCTGCACCCCAATCAGAGAAACTAGGCATGATCAGACCTTTCCATACTAGCTATCGTGTTTGATTGTCTAATTCCTCCTTCTCTTTCAAGGACATTCTTCGAATAGCGTGAACTACCGGCCTTGCATTCGGAATCAAAGCAATCTTGAAATCTATTTCTCTCTGCGGAGGTAAGCAAACAACTTCTTCGAACACATCCGCATAGTTCTTGACGACAGGAATATCTTTGATGAGGTCGGGAATATTCTCTGCGATCTCAGGGACATTTTCTATTTGAGCTGGAGAAACATTTAGAGCTGCCCAGAAGTCTTTTCTATTAGCATTCTGACCTTCACACGGTATGGTTATATAACTCCCTGATTTAATCTTAGCTCTAACAACTCTCTCGGCGCATCTAACCTCTGCTTCATATTTGGTTAACCAATCGAATCCCAGAATAAGATCGAATTCATCAAAATTCATGACGACAGAGATAATAGGGAATTTATAGCAAGAAAAAGAGACGGGTACTGCACAAACCCAACTGAGATTGATGGAACCTCCAACTGGATTTCGGACAGTCATTGGCTCTTTGAGCTTCTTCAAATTCAAATCCAACTTCTTGACTGCACTCTTTGCAATAAAGCTTCGTGACGCGCCTGTGTCAAACAGTACTTTAACTGGAATGTTTTTGACATTGAGCGTGCCTTCTAAAACATCAGACCTTTCCTGAGCAGACGGGGAGGCAGGTACTTCTACCACTTCATTCACTTGTACTGCTTCAGATTTCTGAGATAGCGGGCAGTTTTTCGCAATATGCCCAGCCTGATGGCACTTATGGCATCCTCTGCCCTCAGGAACCTTCTTACTGGGTTCAAATCCTCTCTTTCTTCGTTTGTTCCAAGATTTGCAACTTATCGCCAAATGTCCTTTTCTATTACAGCTTGAGCACGTGGCGGTCGTTGTTGGTTCTCTCCCGGATTCAGCCCTTTTTCTCTTGGCACTGGGCCTCTTATTGACCTCAGACCTCGTACTGGCTTCAGGAATATCAGTTTCTGACTCTTCTTTGTCACTACAACAAACTTCTTCTTCGTCGCGCAACATTCCTTTCTTATGGAGGTCTTCATACTGATAAGCCATGTAAATCATTTCTGGAAAAGGAAGCTTCACATGCCCCAATACTTTATTCTGGTATTTCCTTTGAAGTCCATGAATAAATCTCAGATTTTTCCTTTTTGGGTCTTTAATCAGATGAGGAGCAAAGTGAGCAAGCTCATTGAATTTCTTATGATATTCTGGGATGGTCATATCACCTTGTATTAGATAAGAAAATTCATCACATAATCGCTCCGTCGCTTCTGGAGGAGTAAATCTTTCTAGGAAAATCACTTTGAATCTGTCCCAGGTGATATCACCTTCTGGATTATCTTTGATGATCGTTTCCCACCAGATTAAAGCTTCTTCTTTGAGCGCCCAAGATGCTACTAATCTTTTCTGGTCATCTCTCAACTGGATATGCTCAAAGATTCTTTCGACAGAACTCAACCAAGCTTGGGTTTGAATAATAGATTCATTGCCCGAGAATTGTGCTCCACCCAGGTTTCGATATCTCTTAAATAGAGCCTCTAGATCGGTTTCTGTATTCCTTCTGTTTCTGACACTCATTTTTCTAGTACTTCTGCAATTAGCAGAACAAGTGTCAGGTCACAGAAGAGGTATTTTAAAACATAGAAACATATACTTCAAATGTAAATGTGTCTATCGAGGTGTAATTTCATTCTGCTTTACTCATACTAGGATATTGCTGATCCTATCTGTATAGAGTTACCCGTCCTAGAACACTACTGGTTCTATTTCTGACGAGTTCGTTCAAATGTTACATTCCAGCACTAAGATTAACCAAAGCTCTGATACCACGTTGAGACGACCCGAAATCCCGTTCAGACGGAGACAAGGGTTATCTTCGGAATATAACACAGAAACAGATAATAGCAGAACAAAATTAAATACATACACCAGATAATGAACAATAGAATATACTGGATAAAAGTAATCATCAGAGTTACACAGTATACAGGATCTTACTTAGTACAAATACAGTTCAGCTATACATAAATGTCTATAGCGGAAAACAAACATAATATGTACAATAGGAGCTGAACAGCATAAAAAGAGATAAATGATAGAATCCATCTTCAGCTCCAGCTATCCAGAAAGAACCAGCTAAACCTGAATACAAGGTTGCCCGTGTAGAAAAAGAGGCACCCGAGTTTGAAAGTGAAACAAACTACGAGTCAGTCATGGGACTGGTATGAGAAATCTATTCAACACATATATGATATGGCTAATCACAGGACCACGCCACTTTCGTGGAACGGGTTTACTCCATTGGATTGCCAGTGCTTTAAAACAAATCTTTCTTTTAAACATCGCTATGCTTTTTATAAAAATGAAGCCAGTATAAGACTCAGTTCCCATCACACAATGCAACGCAAACCGGAGGATAGAGTTTTTACCTTATAACGGCCAAAATATGCTTGATACGAATAAAACAAAGGCATTTGATATTATTGCTAGTGTTTATATGTTTTGAAAACAATTTTAAATCATAACTATCAATCATAGACGGCATGGGTACCATATATCATGTCGCCATATATATATACAATCAAAACCGCACGATGTCGTATTTGGAAATTGGATTTATGTCATGAACCAAGGCAAAAGATAGTCCTTACCGAATTCGAGACGCTCTAGCCCGCCCCTCAGGACCCAGACTCAGGTGGGCCCTTGGATCGTCAGGGCCGGTCCACCGATGTGGATTAAAATTCCTGAACCTGCGTTTCCCCACCCTTTGGGGTGTAGACGAGCCAACAAATGACTCCATCGGACCCGGATCGTCCGATCAAACCGAGGCGCCTCGCAACAGCAACAACCACATAGGTGAAAAATAAATAAATGTCAGGGCTGGTAGGTCACTGACACCACCCTAGCTAGAAAGAAACGCCGGCCCTCCCTGATGTCCTCTCCCGTTTCTGGTTCATACTGGGGTGTGAGGCTCGCGAATTCACGTTATACACAAAGCTACGCCACACAGGCGGTGCTTTGATCATCACCACAAGACTATGCTTTTCAACAGAAGTCCTGATCACTACATCTTAGCATGCCACACAGGCAGTTCATGTCATGCGACTGATGTCCATCGATACACAACATTTGAGCTCGTGCGTTTCAGAGAAGGGCGTTAAGCAAAAGAATAAATTCTCCGCCGCCAAACAGGTGTATATTTAACAGAAATCAATCAACACAGAATAAACTCCAATGTCAGACACACAGTCCATTTACAAGTCCTTTCTGGGTCTGAACGAAACCGGAGGCACTAAATACCTCGCAAACCCATCGATCACCACGTACGTCTGGACGATCACCACTCATTATCCATATTTCGGGATGCCTCCCAATCAGGACCTCGGTTACCATCCAAACAAGGTGAAGATCTCCGTTCTTCGACCATCGTCTTAGCCTTCGACTTTCAATCGTCGGTCAATTATTTGAAATGAGAATTAACTCGGCCTTTTCAAATAATTCACGTATATTTATAATTTCAAATCAATTTATTTCAATGGTTAAATTATTCGACAACACCAATTGTGTTCTTTAATGTAATTTTCACACCAAACACATTCAACCATCAAAAGCCACATAAATCGAGCAAATTCAGTTTATTTCCATTCCATATCGTTTATGATATTTTATAATGATTTATCGCTATTTTTATTTATTTTAAAATAGCCAATTTATTAAAACGACGCTATCGGGCCATAATGCGGCCGTGACGCTGTTTTTCTTCAGATTTGATTTACACATATCTGAAAATCTAACCGTTGGATCTTCACAAAATTTGCATCATTAGAAAGGTCTTTTCAAAACGAATCCAACTATTCTAGTTTCGGGAAAATCTGACGGTCGGATCTCCCGGTACAATCGTTCGAAGTTTCGATTTTAAAATACGAACTACAGCGTCGTTATTCGATTAAATATATAATTATATTTATATATATAAAAATATAATCGCTTCTGACGCTGTTTTTCTTCAGATTTGAATTAAACATTCCAGACAATCCAACCGTTGGATTTTTACAAAGTTGGTGCCGTTGGGAAGATATTTCCAAGGCGAACCCGACGGTTGAGGTTTCGGGAAAATCCAATGGTCGGATTTCCCGTACTAGTTGTTTGAAAACACGGTTTCAAAACACGAACTGCACGACTACGTTTCGTTTTAATTTTATTTATATTTATATATTTATATAAATATAGTTCATTCAATGATTTCAAAATCGTTTTCACTTCAAATATTTCACTAACGCCTTAAAATTTTGGAAAATTTCGCCATAACCTCCCCTGCACCGGGAGCATCGGGAAATCGCAAATAGCTTTCCCGGTCCTTCTAATCTCAAAAAGAAAAAGAAAAAGCCAAGCGGCTAGCCAACAGGCTCATAAAATCATCACCCAAACAAAACAGTAAATGTGTACCTATTTGTCAGGCACAAAATTTTATTCCTCTTCTCTAGCCCCTTTGCTATAACCTGTTCAATGAATATGGATGTACATATATATACAGTTCTTATCATTTATCATTTTCTATTCAACTTCATATCTGATTTCTATTTGGTTTAAAAACACCATTCATTCGAATGTTACATACATAGGTACAAATCATATCATTAGCTAATTAATGAATATTTCAACTCATATATATTTATTTGAACAAGTGGCTATTTTTAATACTTCACATTTCAACGATTTATGCATATAATAAAAATGTGATTTTTATTGTAAAACAACTCATTTCAAAACACTATTATTTTATATATTTCATATTGGTGATAAAAATAGGATTTTTCTTATAAAACAATTTCTTTCCAAACGAGATTATTTTACACAGTTCATATAGTCGATAAAAAGTGATTTTTTTATTATCAAACAATTTATTTCAAAATATGAATACCATTCAACACATGAATTTCAATTCAACGAATGAATATCGATTCAACACATGAAGGTTTTCTATAGTTTCTATATATAGATAGAAATGTGATTTTTATATTTAAAACGCGAATACCATTCAACACATGAATTTCTAATCAACGAATGAATATCAATTCAACACATGAAGGTTTTCTATAGTTTCTATATATAGATAGAAATGTGATTTTTATATTTTAAAACGCGAATACCATTCAACACATGAATTTCTAATCAACGAATGAATATCAATTCAACACATGAAGGTTTTCTATAGTTTCTAAATATAGATAGAAATGTGATTTTTATATTTAAAACGCGAATACCATTCAACACATGAATTTCTAATCAACGAATGAATATCAATTCAACACATGAAGGTTTTCTATAGTTTCTATATATAGATAGAAATGTGATTTTTATATTTAAAACGCGAATACCATTCAACACATGAATTTCTAATCAACGAATGAATATCAATTCAACACATGAAGGTTTTCTATAGTTTCTATATATAGATAGAAATGTGATTTTTATATTTAAAACGCGAATACCATTCAACACATGAATTTCTAATCAACGAATAAATATAGTTTAAGCAGATGAAAATAATTCAAACACTCGAATATTATTCAAAATTTCGGCAGCATAACGGCAGGGTAGTTAAAACCGGGACCGTCCCTAGTACGGCTCCTCGCTCTACCTTAAAACCTCGCGGTTTTTGACAATGGGGATCATGCATCTAGTTCGCACGCAGGCAGCATGTATATATTTATTTCATTTCCACAAACTAATCCTATGTGGTTTCAACCAAATATTTTTCAACCACAATCAATCAATATCAACCACAAACAATCCCAAACAACCATTCACTATCAATCAATTTTCACAACAATTTCAATCAATAAATATCGTCCATGGTTTGTGGACGAGGGGCGTATATATATATATATTTATATATAGCAATTCACTTTTATTTCCACACATATATATATGGCTAGAAAAAGAAATTGAAGAGTGAGAAATTCTCACCGAATAGCTAATTCAATCCCACGACTCTTCTTTGCATAAATCTTCACTGCTCTCGCCTTTTGTCGCTTTCGTTGCCCGTATTCACTACATATGTAAAGATCGAATTTTTACTTCGTTATTCAAT
Source organism: Allium sativum (assembly GCA_030737875.1). Lineage (NCBI taxonomy): Eukaryota > Viridiplantae > Streptophyta > Magnoliopsida > Asparagales > Amaryllidaceae > Allium > Allium sativum. Next base: position 200,994,819 of record CM060918.1, on the reverse strand, counting down.
ATATAAAAATCGAATCTTTTTAAATATAAAGATTTCGCCCTTTCAAATATTTCATTATAAAAATCACATTTGATATTTTTCTACACATATAAAGATGCTATTTTTAATATTCCTATCTTGTAAAAATTATATTTTTACTTTTCTACTTAAACAAAATCATATTTTTACACCTCCTATATGGTAAAGATTATATTTTTAATACTTTAAAAAATATAAAAATCATACTTTTATTACTTTAAATATATAAAAATCATATTTTTCTCTAACAAAATCAAATCTTTTTGTATTCCAACCATATGTATATATAAAAAAACTTATCTTTATATAATAAAATCTTATTTATATATATAATAAATAAAGTAAATAAACAAAATCAGAAAATTTAAGTGTATTATAATTGAATAAAATAAATGAAATAAAGAAGAAAGCTTACGGTGGATAATGGGGTGGAGATGGCGTGACTCAGTCGCAAGGGGGGGGGGGGTTTGCTGCCACGTCGGAGGTGTAGAGGGACGGGGGAGGGCGCTGGAGTTCGCCGGTGGTGGCAGGCGGAGCAGGCGACGGTCTTCTGGTGGTGGCGTCGGGTTTGGTTCGATTGTAGGGGGGTTTGGCTCGGGACTTCGATCGATGGAGGGGGGGAAGAAGGGGGATGCGCGGCGTCAGGTGGGGGTCTCTTCGACGAGGCGATGGGCGGTCGGCTTCCGTCCTCGACGGATTTTTTTTTTCTTTTAATTTGCCTGGCTCGATTTCGATAATCGGTAAAGGAGGGAGGGTCAAGGGGTTTGACCAGTAATAAGGGGAAAAGGGGAGGGTTTTATTTTTATTTATTTAATTAATTAATTAATTCTCCAAAAAGTGGCTTTTAAATTCGAACTCGAAACGAGGCCCACCGACTGTCGTCCCTAGCGTTTTACCCCTATTCCGAACACAATGGGATAGGTATCGCAAGCTGATTTGATCGTTTCGATCAGTTTCCATTGAATTTACATTTAAATCACTATATTGAATTTTAAACGTACATTTCAAATTACCGGGGTCACATACTAACTAGAAAAATTCCTGAAAAATATTTTCTAGCTTCGTATTGACGATACGGTCCTAACAAAACTAGTTTCGTTGAATTCTGAGACCGTTTGAAAAGTGGCCAATTTCCAGTCGATTAAATTCAACTGAAATGGTCAAAACACGTTTTCCTTTGCCACGCTCACATATTGATTCGAAAAATTATGAAATTTGAAACCTAGCAATAACTTTACATCACGGATCCAACAAAAGTGGTTTCGTCGAAATCCGAGGTCGTTTGCAAAATCTCCATTTTTAAGGGTCTGAATTCCATAGCGACTATTCAGAATTTTCAACTGGACCTATCTTTTGATTCCCGCTATGAAATTTTGATTTGTCGGATTCGTTGGAAAGATATTATCAATTAGATCCTATTATTTTTGGTTTCACTAAAATCCGGATTGTTTTGCACCCGGTACAGTCCGACAAAGTTTGAATTCGGTTTTTGAAACTACAGCGCCCTTTCAGGCCTTATTTATAATTATAATTAATTATATTCGTTTTCAATTGTCGATTCAAACTCAGTTTTCATCGCCATTATTTAAAATATTTATTTTAAATATTTAAAATCCATTATTTTAGCCAATTTAAATTTTTTAAATTGGTTCAGATTTTCTGGGTCGTTACATAACTCAATGCCAACCCTAAACTTTTAGGGCAGTTACCATTATTTTCAAACAAACTCCTTCCTCTCTTTTAATTTATATTTCCCAACTTATTGAGAATTGGTGGAAGTCGCCAATATGAAAGTTGGAGTACTCTGTGAGGGATACCTACTGCTAAATTATGGTGGCGATTGGTGAATGGAGGTGGTCGGGATCTGGCCTTGCGGGCGAGCGAGTTTTGATTTTGGGTATTTTGTGGCGATTTAGAGCTTCGATAGGTGAAGGTGTCAACTGAGAAGTTATAGAGGAGAGGATGACCTACAACTTTGTTGTGGGGAGGTAGGTCTTAAATGGATTGTGATGGCTATGGTAGCTAGTTGATCGGAGGTGAACTATTGGGAGGAGCAACGAATGAAAATGGACCTTTTCCGATCGCTCGAGGAACTTTCATGCGTTGACATCAACTAGAGAAATGTGCATGGTGGTGAGGCCCAGGTGCTGGCAAAATTTCATGGTCGTTGGTTGAGCGAGGTCGCAGGAATTCCATTCGAACGGTTTTCCGTTCATTGGAAAAATTCTCCCCGTCGGTGGTAGTTGGAGGTCGGCGGCGGCTGGCGAAGCAGCGGCTCGAAGCTGGGGAGCTGGCAGTAGGGCCGACATGGTCGGTAGTGGCTCCAAGATGGCGGCGCGAGACTCGAATGAAGGGAACAATGAACAAGGGTGAGGAGGAAGATGATTAAATTTTAATGATTTATTTAATTAACTTAATTATGTAATTAATGTTTAAACGCTTATATCTTGCTCATCTGAAATCAAAATTGAGTGAAACAAGTTGTTATGCAATCGTAGCGAAAAATGTTATGTTGTGGAAATGATTTGGATGAGGTTGGAGCTAATTGGAATTTTAAGTTAAATTAAACCAATGTTTAATTTAATTTAAAATGATCATTATTTCAATTGATCTAAAATCACTGTGAGAACTATTTGGATTTACCTTGAAAAGTTATTTACAATAGTCAACTGATTATATATTGATTGCTTGTAGTTGCTATGATTTCTCTGTGCATGATGAATGTTTATCACAGTTTATATTTACTGTTTATGTACATAAAAGTGTTAACAATTATAACGCTTATATTATAACTGTTGATAGATGGATGATAACTATTGCGGTTATTATTATTATTATTATTATTATTATTATTCACAAAAATTGACACCATGAATATAAAATAATTTGGGAATTGATTGAGTCGGGTTCCATTGGAATATTAAATGAACAATATATTAATTTAAGTGAAAATGACATGAAAAATGGGAATTGGATTTTTATATTCGAAATGATTTGGAAATGAAGTTAAGATAATTTTAAACAACTATTGAAAAGGTTGAATTGAATTAGAATTAGAATGGCTTATTCTAATTTAAAATAGATTTCGAATAGTAAATTCAAAAGTGAATTTGAGTTAAATATGTAAACGACGTTTTTAACTCGAATTGATTGTTCCAATGAACTTATTTATTTTTATAATGGATTTCAGGGAAGTTTGTATTTCAAAAGATTTAATTTTTAAAAATATATTTATTTTAATATTATAATAACAATAGAATATTCAATTTTGATTAAAAATTGTATCTTAGATTGGAATTGTTTTTAAATAAGTTTATAAACATTTTGTAAAATACGTTTGGATTGAATCAGATGAATTTTATTTTAAATAATAATATGGTTTGAATAGGATATGTTGCACAACGACAGTTCGCGAATTTCAACCATGAACTTCAAACGAGCATAACTAATGCAATTTAAATTAGATTTTCCTGAAACGAAAAATGTTTACTTTCTATTAATGATAGCTTTCGAATGAAAAAGCAAATTTTGAAATTCAACTTATAGATTTCAAGTTATATTTAAATTTATTTTTGAAAATGCCGCTATAAACGCAGTTTGATGAGCGTAATGGAAATCGATCGAAATGGTCATAAAAAATTACTAAAAATTATGATAAATCATATTAAATGATTTTAAAGTAATTTGAGAAAGAAATATGAAGTTCCAAACTATATTTGTACTTTCAGCCTAACTTGCTGACTATGGTAAAACGACGTTTTGGGAAATCAAGTTAAGTGAACTAAAGATTTCCATATATTGGTTTTTGGATTTGAAAGACGAGTTTTGAGAAATCTTCTAATTAAGGTTAATTGGAAATCATATTTGGATAGAAATGATCTTCAGATATTTGGTATTGGTTTTTGTTGTGTAGACGTTTACCATTTTGAGAATTAAGAAGATGTTTATATTGTTATTCCACTTGTAGTATTCATTGATTACGAGAATTGGTGTTGAATATAAGTGGATGTAAATTCTGTTTAAATCTTATATTTAATATCAATCGGCTAAAGGGTTTTTCATGAATGGTGTCTTCAATAACATCGTTCTTTTACCCAGTTAAAGTTGAAGTTATAAATTCAAGAAAGTTATAATCTTCGTTAAGATTAATGAAATCTATATTTTAAGATTTAATGAGTTTTCCAAAGTTGAGTTTTCCAATTAATGAGTTGAATTGGAAATGAATAGGAATCAATTCAGTGATAATCGAGATGGGTCTTTATGGATGAAGACCTTTACTATTTAAGAAATTTAAAAGGCTTTGCCGTTATTCCGCTTATAGTATTAGTCCAATATGAGAATTCATATCGATGATGAGCTAATATGATTTCGTGAAGATTTTGTTGAGAATGAAAGTACGATTTTGGGTTTTTCGTGAACAGTGTTTTCAATAAAAGTTGCCCTTTATCTCCTATTTAAAGGAAAGAATATTTTCCAAGTTAAGTCGAAATGAAATCTTTGTTTAATTTGATTATAAAGATTTAATGTAAGAGTTTTCCCTAGCAAACGATAATGGGAACAAAGTTTAAGAATCGCTTAAAAGAAAATAAACGTATTTTCGAATCTTAAATAAGATTTTAGGATAAAGAAAGACATTGAAACTTGATTGTTTTATCGTTGAGATTGGTGATCTTCTAGGTGTTTGATTTGATGTTGGTTTAGGCCTTCGAGGTCATGCATTTGATAGATTATTCTCTTGACATTGTGCTATCGAGAACTAATTCTGGTTAATGAATAGTTTTCCCTAACGATATGAATAAAAAATCGTAAGTACGATTTTGGGTTAGACATATGAATAAAATTAAGATAATGCAATGAACCCTAATCAATGATCAATGAACATTGGGTTAGGGATAAATATGTTTTGCCGCAAAGATAATTGAAATCTTTATTCAAATTTGAAATGAATGAAGGTAATCAAGCTTACCAAAATACGACGGGTACTAGATATGGAGTATCACCAGTTTTGCTCTATGGGATGAATAGGATGGGAATAGGATAATGATTTGAGAAATTACCTTTTTCTCGAGATTCAATAATCTCGATAAGGCATGGAAACTCAATTTGAGTTAAATTTGTGAAATGAGATTTTATAATCAATTGAAATGATTTCCCAGGAAGGCAAGAGTTTAAAGTGTAAATCTTTGATAAGATTTAAGACAGTAATTCCCAATGTAAAGAATGATCTGAGTAAAAGAGTATTCTAAAATGGAATAAGACTCATAATATCCTTGTACATCAAAGGTGATGATTGTTTAGGGAATTTACTCGTGCTATCCCGCTAGATCTATGAGAAACTAAGACCCGCGAAAACCTATCATCTGATGATTGTTTAAAAGGATCTAACTTTCTAGAGTTTCATTTTGTGATCATTAAGCAGAAAAAAATTATTTTAGCATCTCAAGGCAATTATAAGGAAATATGTTAAAAATGGGTAATCTCCTATTTAGGAAATCAAAAAGGAAGTACACGATTGGTTTTGTTTTTAACAAGGAATTTACTTTAGTGTTCTACAGTAGCATTTTGATAGGAATTCCAAAATATTAGAAGATCTCAAGTCTGAGCTTTTTCCTGTCATGGATCGGGAATTCTACGGTCAGATCTTATTTTGGGGTGTTAACTACAAATTTGACTAATAATTTTGGTATCGTATATCTTGGTTAGATGATCCAAAATGTTAATTTTTATTAATTGTAATAATTCAAGATCAACACCCTTTAATTAAAAAATTCAGAACATAAAAGCATTCCAAATTGAACATATCGTATGTCAAAACCGTAGCTTTAGTAACACGAATCCACCGGTTGTATTCGTTCATTGATTGGATCTACAAATAAATTAAAAATGCGTCAAAAGTTCAACAAACGCAAACCGTTCATTTGGTTCAATGGTTAAATGGATAATACAACAATCAAGAATCAAGGATGTAACACCCCACCTCCGTTAAGGTCACTCACTAAGGGAATGCCTTAACTTTGGTGGAGCATTTTAGTAAACAGAACAGAAACTTACAAGACAGATAAAACAGTACTTGAAAAATTTTAACTTTATTACAGCGGAAACAGAAATTAATATGGTTACATCCTTTCAATTTCAGAATTCAAGTACAAAATATCAGTCTTGTACAAAAGCCTTCAAAATGCATAGTTTAAAATCATAATCCCCATGGAACGGAAGCTATACAGAGCCAAGCCATACTTTAAGCACTTCAAGCAAAGAGAAATCCAGATCAAGCTAAAGTATTTCCCTCCTTGGATAACCTGGGGGGAAATACTTTAGCTTGATCCGGATTTCTCTTTGCTTGAAGTGCTTAAAGTATGGCTTGGCTCTGTATAGCTTCCGTTCCATGGGGATTATGATTTTAAACTATGCATTTTGAAGGCTTTTGTACAAGACTGATATTTTGTACTTGAATTCTGAAATTGAAACGATGTAACCATATTAATTTCTGTTTCCGCTGTAATAAAGTTAAAATTTTTCAAGTACTGTTTTATCTGTCTTGTAAGTTTCTGTTCTGTTTACTAAAATGCTCCACCAAAGTTAAGGCATTCCCTTAGTGAGTGACCTTAACGGAGGTGGGGTGTTACACTTGGTATCAGAGCTGAAGGTTACCAGATTTGATAAAAAGTTTTGAAAACTATTTTCAAAAAGGATTTAAAAAGGAAGTATTTTCAAAAGTAAAGCTTATTTTGAAAAACATAGTCCCCTAAGCCATATATCTATCTTTTGATCCTCTGCTTGAATCCTTGTTTCCTTCTTTCTTGAGTCTCTGGGGCTCCCGGTTTTCTGGGAGGTAACCTCATCGAAGGGCAAAGTAGTGCCCGACTTCCATCGATAGCTGTGGTAGTTTCACCTGCGGCTAGTTTTCTTTAGAGCTTTGAAGGATTTTTCCGGGCGATGGAGGCAGCTTTCGAGGGATTGGTCAGCATGTTACACAAGGATAGTAAAGATGAGAATGATGAGGTTTGGCTAAGGAGCACAAACCAAAGGTGAGAAACTCATATAGACTTAGTTCACAATGGAGGCAAAAGGGAAACACAAAAGAAGGAAGGAAAGTTTGAAGATAAGGAGGAGGAAAGTGTTTTACTTATGGAAGCTCGACTCATCTGAATAAGGATTACCGAAAGAGGAAGGGGAGGGTGCTTGCTTCAACTGTGGGGGAGATGGGGCAGGCGAACACTCTTGAGGCTAGTGGCTAGGATAGAAATAGGAAAATTTCTATAGTAGGTTTAATTTCTTTATCTGATTATGGAGTTAAGACTTTTTTTCTGATTCTGGTATTTTGGTTTTGTAATCGGTACTCTGCACTTTAATACTAGTATTATTTCTGAATTCCGCTATAGACTCAGACCCATAATGGTTATGGATCATCTGTTTGAGATTGGGGTTTGAGGGATATCTGTGTTAGGCGTCAAGTATGACGCATACATTCTGAGTTTTCGTGGGGTATCAATTTGATGTTGGTTCCGGTCTTTGGGGCCGATACTTAGGACCCATGTCTAATGGGAACCAAATTTTCGTTCTATCTGTACTCGCTTCCATCATTCGACTGTATCCTATCGATCGAATCTTCGAACTTTAGGTAGAAACTAATGGGTGTAAACATGTGTTTGAGACATGTTATGTTTGATGGTTGCAAGTGGATGCAAGTGGTTGCTAGTGGTTGCCCGTGGATGCATATACACACACTAGGCACTAGATCGGCTCGAAAACACTCTCATACTGCATATGGATGAGTGAGCATTTTTCAATTCTTGTGGATGCAAAATGGTTGATTCAGCACATGGATGTTGCATTTGAGTGAATGGTTGTGCACTCATATAGAAATAATATATATCATCAGAATTCTATTGCATACATGTTGGACTCATGGCACTGACATAATTCGCATTAAGGAGGTCAACTGAATCAGTAGACCGCCTGATTTTTGCATTAGGTAAGGAACATATACACACACTTTTGCATATGTTCATACAACATTAGAAGTTTTCTAAGGACAATGGATGCTTGTGGATGATGGTTGAGTAGATGGGTGATTGGATGGTAGGACACATTCTTCTTAACTTGAAGATTTCGGGGACGAAATCCTTTTAAGTGGGGGAGAATGTAACACCCCGTGTATTCTATAGCTGTGAAATTAAGAAATTAAAGTATAATTAATTCGAAATCAAAGAACTAAGGGAAACAGGTTACGCCATTGCGTTCTTCTTGAAATTCTGCTTGAGATAGAGTCTGAGTTTGCGTAAATTGGACTCCGTATGAAAAAGATATCCTTAAATTAAAAATTGCAGCAAAACATGAAAAAAGAGGAATGAGAAAAGAATAATGTTTAGCATTGTTCTAACTTTTGTAAGCAAAAGACTTAGTAGCTCATTTGGTTGGAACACATGACTTGCATACAAGAGGTACAGAGTTCGATCCCTGCCAGCGCCTTATTTTTGTTTTAGGGGAATGGCTTAAAATAGCCTAGTGTGAATGCAGTTCAAAAAGTGGTTTAGTGTGAAAATGGGTAATTGGGAAGATAGATAAAAAGAAAAAAAAGATATATATATATATATATATATATATATACGTATACATACATATATATATATGACATGTACGTATCATGAGGCGTATGTTGCGCATTTTTGCCTGCCAAGAATTGTTTTTTTTATAAGTGGCCTTCTCTAATTGGATTCATGACAAATTAAAGGAAAGAAATATTTAACATATTCATACATATGTGCATTTATGTCATAAACATACGAATTAAATAAAAATGTGTGGATGCAAGCAGTGAAAAGAAAGGTTTATGCATAATATTTGTATGCAGTAAATGGGGATTTTCAAAGAGGAAGAATATGAATAGGTTAGACTTAATTTTCTATTAATAGGAATGTCATTTATAAACCTGCAATTGACATCAATGTGGCACTGAATAAGAAAAATATGGTATGTGATATTATTTTGTGAACATAACATGCAAGCATATTAATATGACGAATATTTATCTAGCATTTAATTTAAAGGTATGTCAATAGGGCATTGATTTGAAAACATGCTATTAACATTTATCTGTACATGTTAATTTGAGAAATATATAAATATGTTGAGAAATATATAAATATGCTAATTTACAATGAAAAGGATACATTAATATTGTCATTCTTGTTAATTGACATGTATATATGAATAATTAATGTATACGGTAAAAGGAAAGATGTATCTATTAAATACGTATTTATGTTTGATGGATTGGCAATAAATAATAAATGTTGATAATGTACATTAAGGGAGTAATTATGGCATAAGTGTGTTAGGAATTATTTATATATAGAATTTGTCCTAAATGAGAAATGTGTACATTGTAGGAAATATATATATATGCTAAAACATGGAATTGCATGTAATTGGAATAGTAATTATGCCATAATTCAAAATGGGGGTAATTTGCATGCATAGTAATTATGACATAATTTAAAATGGGAGTAATTTACAGTCCTTAATTGTGAACATAATTGGCCTCTTTTGAAATTGATGGCCTTGATTTACCCTAGCATCATCGGACGGCTCAAATTAACTTGCAACTCTATAAAAATGACCCTAGACTCTACCTAGGTTTCTTACACAATTCTCTAGCCTCCATTGCTCTCTTCTTCTAATAAAAATAAAAATAAAAATGGCGTCGCTGCTCTGCTGGAATTAAAACTAGAAGATAATCAACATCAGCCTAAGCAACTCAATTCAAACTAGAGATTAAAGTTTCTGCAAAGATTCTACTACAAGTTAAAAGTTCTTTCTTTAATCCAATCAAGGCAAGTACAGTTATTCTCCGCTATAAACGTTAATTATAATTTTGATATGCATTTAAATCTGAGTTTGAGGTTGTATTCTCTTCTGTTAGATCTGTTTTCTGTGACTGTTCTATATTCCTTTCTTCTTTTCTGTTTCTATAGCCAGGCTACCACGAGCCTGTGCCCAATCTCATAAAGAGATTAACGTATGAACGCAAAATTTGGGACAATTAATGAATGATGCGAAATGACAAGACTGGATTGAACATATGACTTTAGGTCTGAGGCATAAAATATATTGGACGTATGCATAAATTTGACTATGAACATATAATTTATGCATGTTGTATGCATAGTTATGTTGTAATTTAGATCTGTAATTAATGAGCATATGTTGTAAACTAGATTTGGATCTATGCATATTCTATGATAAAAGAAGAGGAACCACTGTAAGATTACATATGATTTGAGACTTTGGACAAAATGCATATAAAAGGCAAGATCTGATTTTTAGAAGATATGATTTAAAGATTTATATTATTGGGTATAGTTTGCATAATGATTCATGACTCAAAAAGAAGAAGATATGGAAACTTAGGATTTACATTAATTAGGATATCTATTATTGTGATTACACCTAAATAGGGATTTTTGGATATATGACATACATTAAAATTAATGGTTATATTTGGTATAATTTATATGTGAATCTGCTGTAAAATGCTAGTTTAACAAAAATTAGAACATATGTTATATGGCAAATTATGTCCATATTCTGCCCTTATGCAAACATGGAATATATGTTGTGAATCATGAAAATTATGTAGGCATATGAATTTAGGCCTAATTTATGACTAGGCAAGGCATGTAAATAGAACCTTTAGAAATATTAGATTTGCTAAATCTGCTAATTTGCTAAGTTGCCTAAACTGCTAGTTTTGTTATATTGCCTAGACTGCTAATTAGATTGAAATGCCAAATCTGTTAAATTTGTCTGTTTAGATGCCTAATCTGTTATATGCCAAAATCTGCTAAGTGCTAAATCGGTTAAATCTGTTAAGTCACCCAATCTGCTAAAATCTGTTATCTGCTATATCAATTGAGTTGATGTGATCATTCTGTTATTGATATAATCTGAATTGGCATATATATTGGGCGTGCGCATAAACGGTAAATAATTAACTAATTGGCCGCAAAGATAAACATGGCTAACTCGAGGTTAGAATGAGTTTGCGGCGTAAATCTGCCCGGAACCGCCCGGCACGTCCAGTGGCCGCAAACAATAGGTTCTAATGTGAGAAGTTAGTCATAACATGCGTAAGACACGAGGTTAGGTCTGGCTTGTGGCAGAAGTCTGCCCGGAACCGCCCGGCATATCCAGCGGCCACAAGCTACCGACCTAATGTGAGAGGTCTGTGCATTAATAATTAATTAATGCAAATCTAAGATAAAAATGACGTCTAAAACGTATTGAGGAAAATAGGGTTAAACCAATGGGATTAATAGATGTAGTAAAACCCGTCCATGAATCTGTAGGCCCAATACAAAGTTAGACAAATCTGAAAAATCTGTACATCTGACCCGTTAGTCTGAAAACTTGTTAACTTAATTTGTGAATTAGTAAATCTGAATTCTGTATGTCTGAACTTGTAAACAAGTTAATCTGAAATCTGTTAGTCTGGGGACACAAGGTTAGGAGGGGAATTACTTGTGTCGTCTGTTGTTTGGGACCCATATTAGTCAGTAACCCTTTCTGGTATCAAAACTTTGACCCAACAGTAAGTAGGGTCCGGGCACGCTTACTGAACTAATTATAAGAGGTTCATTCTGATAATGGCGAGGGGTGTTGATGGTGCGTTCCAACCGGGTCATGTGCGTGCATGGATCCCGGTCTGCCTCTGAGGATGTAAGACGCCGTGACATCTGTAAATAGGTCTGTGCCAATTGGTTGTCACTTTAGGGAGTGATACACCCTACTGTGGGGCCGACACAGGATATTTATGTATTAGGGAGCCGATCGCTTGGGGTAGGGTTTTAGGGTACACTTAGTTCTGTCTGTTTCTGTGGCACCGTCTGTTTCTGTTGGGTGGTAACACCTGTCTGTTTCTGTGTGGTACCGTCTGTTCGGGTGGTAAAGGCCCATTACTAGTGTACACCTAATTCCACATTCTGTTTCCATAGGGATAAATCTGTTTCTTCTTCTGTCTGTTTCTGATCGGGTAATAAAGGCCCATTATTAGCATTCTGTTTCCGTTAAAGTATTCTGTACCCGTTCCTGCTTCAATTTAGACATTAGGGTGACACCTAATTCTACTAGTATTAGTGCAGAGAAGTGTAAAACAATAGTTTATATCATTCTGTTTTTCTGTTATATCTGCTACACCTGTTATAGTTATCTCACATCCAGTTTTATGTTCATATCATATTATTATTATCTGTTCATATGCTGAAAGTCACTGGACTTGCCAGACTTTTTGTCTGACCCTTGTTGTTTCGCCTCCTTTCTTCCGTTCCCCCCCCCCCCAGGTTATCCAAGGAGGGAAATACTTTAGCTTGATCCGGATTTCTCTTTGCTTGAAGTGCTTAAAGTATGGCTTGGCTCTGTATAGCTTCCGTTCCATGGGGATTATAATTTTAAACTATGCATTTTGAAGGCTTTTGTACAAGACTGATATTTTGTACTTGAATTCTGAAATTGAAAGGATGTAACCATATTAATTTCTGTTTCCGCTGTAATAAAGTTAAAAATTTTCAAGTACTGTTTTATCTGTCTTGTAAGTTTCTGTTCTGTTTACTAAAATGCTCCACCAAAGTTAAGGCATTCCCTTAGTGAGTGACCTTAACGGAGGTGGGGTGTTACAAAGGATGTGAAAAGGATGATGAGTAGATGGCCACGATGCAGTCTAATCGATTACATAACATTGAAAGTGACATTTAGCTGGCTGTGAAGTCAACCGTGGTATTTCCAATTGGGGTGACTTTGTGCAGTTAAAATGCTTAGCAGTTCTATAGCGGTGCATGTGCAAAAATATATAGCTAGGATATAGCGGAGATGCAAAAGGACTTATTGTATACTAAACCAAATATTCAAAATTAGTTTATTTACATTCTTACATCTTTTGTATAGAAAATGAAAATTTGCTTAATCTTACGTAACAAAATTGAAGAATACAATGGTATACGCAGTCTGTATTCAGTGAGTACAATATATTTCTCACTTATATTACCCATTTATGTTTTGAAATTAAGCAATTATCCTGACATTTTTTTTAAAGACAACTAGAAAATTTAGTTTTTTTATATTAATATTGGTAATGTGAATGCTAAAAAGCCTTGAATTAGCAGTTATAGTGGGAAATAACGGAGCTTAAAGCTAGTGTATTGTCCATTAAGGCTAAGCTGGATAAATGCAGCGGCTGAAGAGCGGTATGCACTATAGCACGGATTTAACAAGGCTTTATGCAACATCCCAAGAATTTCGACACTCAAATCTAGACATTTATACATCCCTTGTCCAACTCAAGTATCGAAAACCCCAGAAAACTAAGAGAAAGAAATAAGACGGGTAGATAAGAAAGAAAGAATGTCAGAATAGAAGAATAAGAAGAACCAACACAACACAGAGTCTCACATCGCAGCGGAACAAAATATAATATAGAAATAACTTTAATTGAGAGCTTGAAATAATACTTATAATATCAGAGTACATCAACACATCTGGACAGTTATAATAGCATGTCCTTATATACATAGCGGAATAATAAGGGTATAACCTCATACATTTGAACTCCTTTAGTTCGATTTTGGACTTCACAGCATCTGATAACCTGAACCTGTAAAACCTGGTCGAACTTGAGCATTACAAACACCGGGTCAATCTGACCTGGTGAACCAAAGTGAGAAAAACTCGCTAAGTTTATAATATCATCCAACTTGATTTTAAAGTTTAAAATCCTTTTGAAAGAAAAGGATAATCGTAAGACCAAATCCACACATAAATACAGACGGTTTTTACCTTACAGTAACCCAAAATATTTTTGAAATCAATACTCGTCTGATATTATAATAATGTCTAAATACAAATAAATAATAATCTAGTGGAACGCTTGCATCTCACGCTCCACATATATAGTATACAATCAAAACCACGGGAATTTATTGGAGATAGGATTCCAATTATGACAAGGTATGGAACCACCTGCCTATAGTGTATCTCTATAGGGGAATACACTGGGTTCAACAAGAACTTCTTGCACCTCGGCTCACACATGACCGACCACTCATTTCGCTTAAGTGTATCAAATGTATATCACCAACGATTAGGCTCAAACCACCGTTTCCCGAAAGGGACATCATCGAAATAGAATAAAGAAGCGAAAGAAATCTCTCTAGACAGGTGATTATACACCCTAATGGGAGCGACCCACATAGCCATGCTGCCTGCCTGATTTTTATCATTTCCCGGTTGATGAGGCTTGAGGTTTAAATTACCTCTTATAGATAGCACACCACCATTCACTTAGAATGCCACATTATCAGATCCGTCAAATCACTAATTGACGTCCATAAATGTACTCTGGGTGTAAAAGAAGTGCCACTCTTTGCCACCAACTCGGTATATTTGTAAAAATCAACGTACGTGGTTTTTAGTAAATACTCTGTCAGACATTCGTCCATACAAGTCATCCAAGAATAGGATAAACCGAAGGTACTCTTCTACTGCATTCAATATAGTAATCACCCCATAGATCATTAGCAAGTAGTCCTTGCAATCCGTAGATTCCAATTACAACAGAATCATTGTCAAATATATATCTCTAAGGATCAGCTGGAGAAATTCAACAATAGTTCCCCCGCTCGTGAAGATTTATGGTCTTCAATTGCTCCACCTCGATCAACATCAGATATCTTCTTCGCTTACGTATTTGTTGGTCGGAATGGTTTTAGAATATAAATTCGATCCCAATCTTTCCATACCAACCAGCATTGGGTTTGATTTTGATAGTCGGTTATTTAACTATCAAAATGAACAATCATAAAAATAAAATCATTCCATTGGTTTAGAATACAGCATCACTTGGCCATGAAAATAATACATCAATTTTAGTATATTAATATCCTCAAATCATTTTATTTATATACATAGAAAATATATCTTAAAATCATATTTAATTTCCCAATAACTACCATTTGCTATTACTTATTATCTATAATTGTAGAATCAATTCAACTTATCATTGTAAAACAATCTTTACGTAATCTACTTTTTGTTTCTTTTATTATGGAAAACATTTCATATCCTCAAGCCCTTATTATTCCCTTTTTAATTTGACATTCCATCATATATATTCCAAATTCTTCTAATAACGTTACACTATTATTTCTCAAAATAAATTACTTCTTACATCTCCGTCATTACAACTAATATCATCCTTCGATAATCCTGAAGTCGTTCAAGTTGGGGTATTTTGATTACCACACAGACCTTGATCAACAACGTTCTTATCTTAAGATAGATACCAGTTGTAATCCCAAAATCGACATTTATTCCCAATATAAAAAAAATCCCATTTTTAGTTATATAATCTCATATTTAATATAGCGAATTTATATTACATCTTTACTACTCAACTCGTTTAACTACTCTGATTAAGACTTGGGTTTCGTTTGATTTCCATTTCAAATCTTCATTAGTTCCTACCCGTAAATCTGCAAGAAAATAGTTCCCTAAATATTAACCCCGAAGGCCGAAACCAACATTAGATTAATATTCATAAAATCATTCATCTCAACCGATCTCCAATTTAGTTCTAATTCTTTAATTTCCCATCCTTGCTTATATTTCATTCAAATGCCATTCCTAATAACCATGTTTCAATACTATATTCAGATAAACTTCGGTTTTAAAACTCCGCCGAACTTGGATTTAATAAAATCCAATTAAATATAATTTCAAATAAGAGTTCACTTTAAAACTACCATTTAAACTTAACTCATATTATCATTAGTATAATTTGCTTTAAAATATCATTTTATTTCAAATAGGCCTTATCATTTCATAAACTTCCATTATTCCTTTTAAATCCCAATATCTCCATTTTGATTATTAAATACATGATAATTAAATATCAACATTCAAAAATGTTTACTTAACTAATAAATATTTCCATGAAATAAATAAATAAATTTAATAAATCTGTTTTTGTTAACATAGTTGACTTGGTCAACTCTAAACATGATTAACTCGTTAATCAAATCTCGATTCATCTTCCTATTTAAGTTTAATTAATTCAAATAATCCCATTTGATTATTAAAATAATAATCAATTTAATATAAACTCCTTTAATTGTTTCTTAAAACAATTTATATCAGTTATTAACCGTTACATTTATTTCTGCTTACATGCTTATTAATATAAGAATTTTATTTAATAATTAAGTTGAGGTACGTGCTTCGTACACGGTAGATTTTGGTACAAAAATTGCGATTGGTTGTTAACAAACAATATATATATATATATATATGGTTTATTCCCTTTTTATAAACCTCATTTAAAATAATATATTTAAAAATCTATATTCATGTTTAAACTAAATTTCATAACTTTATTTCTACCGATTCACCTGATGGTAAATCAATCTTTATAAAACAGTTTGTATTCTGACCATCTACTATAAATTTCTCAACCAATATCACCCATTGGTTCATAACACAAATGTTGAATTCAAATTCACCGATCAATAATCAAATCCATAATCCAATCATATTGGTTAAACAGTTCATGTAATTATCATATGCAAATAAATAATCAATTCAACTAGTCGCGGTCAAACAATAAAAAATCAAGCATCCAATTTAACTTAAATACGTTTATTTTATTATAAACGTAACCAACAAGGTAAGTTACCTCTTTTGGAACTAATCGTTAAAAATAATGATGTCGATTTATTTAAATTAAACAACATTTAATTTAAATAATCAATATAACAATATTTAATAGCATCCAAACAATCATCAAATCAACCAACAATTAGCAAACATTGCATACAAATAATAAACCCGACTTACAATAATTATAAGTGGGAGAATTGAGTGAGTTTAACTCACATTGGTTTTTATTCTGCGTTGAAATTACTGGTTTTTAATTAAATTAAACGAACGTTTAATTTAATTAAAAACTCCAACTAGTTCCAATTCTGTCCCATCCAGCTCCAAAATGTTACACTTGTCGATACGGTCCATTGTCTCTTGTTTGATCTGATTCTGTGCAAATACGGGAATGTTATACATATCGTGCGCATACGGTTAAATTAAATAATTCATATTCTCAATTAGAATCGAATTAGCTAAATTCTTAATTAGTTATAATTAACATGTTATATAAAAAAAAATGTTGGCCACATAAGTTATTCTTCCCACACACCTTCTATCAACACCCATATATTTTAAAATTTATATACTGAATACCACTAGCACCTTAAATTAGCGACTAGGCACATAAGTTTTAATACCCAGCTATATGACACGGCAGGATTAAGTGCATTAAAGATTTAATTATGCATATTAAATTAACATTTAGGCACGATGTAACTCATCACCTGATACTTACCCTTTTCGTTGCTCCCATTTTATTCCCGACCATGCTTGTTTCAAAAGGTTTCCTTATGCTTCCCATCCCAACATGCATGAAAGCATCCACGAAACAACGCCTCCCCATGTATTATATTCCAAACTCTTTTCTCCCTGCAAAGGCTTGTTTCCCCACTCCCATCTTTATTTCCTGTTATACTTTTTTTTTAATCTGAAGGCCCAAAGGGCCATTACCCTACACAAGCCCACGTACCAATTATAGATCCATAAACCCGCATGGAGCTTGTGTTCCCCAAATACAAGATGGATTTCTCCCATCGCTCCTTTCTTATTCCTGCAACCAATTCCAGCGAGCACATGCATGTGCACACAAGCTTCACCCCACTATTTTAAGACCGGAGACCACACGCCATTTTCTCTTCCTTCCTCGTCACGGCTACTCCCTCCCCTTCAACTCGTACCCACAAACCAAAAATTCACTGCTATAGTATTTCGAACATGCTTCTTCCACACCCGAACATTACGAGCTGCGCCACCTGAACACCACCTATCTGTTATATATTCCAAACATTCCTACATAGTTTTGTTACTACCAGTATACCTCCTTCCCCACTGCTACACAAAAGCCGATCCAAGAAAACACTACCGTCACCACCCGTCCTTCTCCTCCACTGTTGAGGAGGTTATGTTTTGCTCAGTATTTGGAGCTTCCAGTTTTACATATTTTTCTTTTCCACCAAATTTTCTTGCTGGAAAACGAGTATCCGCCTGTATATATATAGATAAACGGGGAAGGGATAGAATCGTTGTCTTTCAAAGGGTACGCATAGCTGTGTAAAGCTTTTAGAATAGGTTTGCATGTGGTTTGTAAAGTGAAATCACATCTTCTGTAAAGTCACTTTGGAACGGTACATATAGGTGTAGTTCTTCTTGCTTAGGCTGTGTATAATTTGATAGGAAATATTGATTGATTCAGTATGGGGTACAGTGTTCTAGGTTAGGCACAACATTGGGTAGAATAGCTGAAGAGGTAGCTGTTTTCTTTTCATTCTCATAGCTGGGTGATGGTGTAGGCACGTGTGGATAGGTCAACAGTGTTTCAGGGTAGGCTTGGTTGTATTTCAACTTCACAAAAATATAGGATGGCTACAGTTTTTCTTAGGTTTGAATAGATCTGCTAATGCACGTGCAAAACATTTAAATATAACTTGGTCACTTTGAACCATGGTTGGCCCGTACTATTGAATGGAAGGGTATAGTATAGATCCTTCGTGGTAAAGTAATTGAGAGGAAAAAATAAAATATACTACAAGAGGCATCTTGTGATGTTAGTAGGCATGAGCTGTTATATAAAAAAATATAGGTTTCTGCTTATATAAATCCTAGGGTAGTTGTGTCTATTCGGTAGCATGCTTAGAGGAGACGAAATAAGTTAGGTGTTGTATGTGCTTGTTGCTTCATAGGACAGTGTTTAGGTATGCACTTTAATTTATACTTGGCGGTGAAGTTTATTTTATTTTGATATGGTTAGTTTAATATATTCACTATTTAACATTACGCATTAAATACACTTACCGTCCTACACAAACTCCAAATGCAACAAAGATGGACATACTGCTATGTCTTGATGTTATGGCTCCAACGAAATCAATTTTGTTGAAAACGGTCTCTATTTGCAAAAACGACGCTATTTAGATCCCAATTTATCCATCGGTTCACTTTTAAATTTCGTGTACAGACAAAACAACCTCGTTTGGCTCCAAACTGGAAATCTAGCAATAATTAATTATACGTATTGCAATAAAATTCGTTTCGTTGGAAACAAAGGTCGTTCGAAAAACAATTATTTTCAAGGCTTATATAATATCGATAAAATATATTAAATTCCAAAATAATACGTTTTAACGATAATAAATTATTATCATCATTTATGGAATAATATATAGCATCACATTCAACCAACGGTCAAAATTCTGGTTCAAATGATATTTTATTTATATAAAAATCCTTTATATATTTATAAATGAATCGTTATAATTTAAAAACGATTCCATAGCGACTATTTGAAAATTTGATTTGGACATAACTTACAATATATAAGCTGAAAACTTGATTTTTCTCTTTTATTAGAAAATTATAACTAGTCTGATTCTAACGTTTCTCATTTCACAAAATTCTGACTTAAAACGAAATTTGTATATTCAGCTGAAGTTCAAAACTCAATATTACAAACTACCATGCCGTTTTCGAGTTCGTTTTTAAATTAAATATAAATATAAATGATAAATCATCGTTTAATAAATGAATTCAATATTAAATCCATTAATATTTCAAATATAATATTTAAAATAAATTTAAATATTCAGATTCAAATAGCAGGAAAATCCAGGTCATTACATTCCTTCCCACTTAAAAGAATTTCGTCCCCGAAATTACTAAGTTAAGAAATTTGAGAAGAGAAGTGAGTTTTTTTTTACAAAACGAGAGTTGTTTTGATTTTTTTTTTTTGAATAAGAGAGAAAACAATTTGATTTACCAATGAAGATGATTTTTTTTTTTTTTTTTGGATTTTTGATTTTTTTTCTATTTTTTTTTATGTATGCATGAATCTAATGCAACTAAATGAATGTGAAGATAACTACAAAATTTTCTGTCCTTAGTGGCTCCTAACCCAAAACAATGTAATGATACGTTTGATTAAATTAAACAAAAAATTTCTCGGCCAGTTAACGGACAGGAGTTATCGGTGCACCAGGAATCACCCTAGAAATGCAACCGAAGGTTTAAGTACCTTCAGAAGAACAACCGAAATAATATTTACGAATCACCGTAATATTTATTAGCGGTTATTTCTCTGCCGTAGTCTAGACACCAAGAAATAATTCATTCAAAATAAATCAACAATCAATATATAATTAAGCCCTAAATGAGCCCGCGACTCCCTTATGTCCAACGTCTAACCGTTATTATTAGTCAAATTCTACGATGATATGCAATTTTCTGGGCTAAGGAAGGGTAATGAACTCCCCACCTTATGTGAATTGGGGTGTGCCCTTAAGAAAATAAAATAAAATGAGATGAATGCAAAACAGGAATTAAACGTGTATTAACAATGCAACTACAAATGATTTAATTTTGATTTTTGGATTTTTAAATGCGAATGCAAGCAACCAACAATGCAAATAAAATAAAGGGGTTAAAACACGATACCTGAGTGTCTGAATTTATTAGCAAAAATTTTTAGCGGCGTTTTTAGCAAGCAAGCGAAGCGGTTTTAGCAAATCCAAGCAAAGCAAAGCAATTCCTCTTTGTGCAACCTGAAAAGTGAAGACGATTTATAAACAAGAGAAAGACAAGAGATTTTTTTTTAAGAGAACTTCAAAATGAAACTAAAAAAAATGAAAAATAAAAAGAGTGAAAAAAGTTTAAACAAATAAAAACAAAACTAAAACTCTTTCACAAATTTAAAATAAAAGATAAAACTAAAAGCCAAGAAGGATTAAAATGAAAGGAAAAAAAACAAGAAATAATTACAACGAATTTGATTTGTTTTTTTTTTCTTTTAAGGTAAAATCAAACTCAAAGCAAATGAACTTTTGCAAAATCACTATAACTACAAAAAAAAAAAAAAATGGATGGTTAAAACTTTACACAATAATAAACAAGAAAGAATTGTAGTCCCTACTTTTTTTTTTGAAAAACAAAGATATCACTTTCTCTTTTTTTTTTAAAGGAACTTGAAACAAAAACAAAGATTAAATAACTAAAAAAAAACTAAAAAGTTTAAAACAATAACTACCGGCCCACCGGCCCAAATGGGGCAAGCCAAGCCCAACCAAACCGTTCCCTAAATTAGCAAATCGAACACGTATTTCACATTTTCTCAGAAATCAAACGACCTTCAGATTACCAAGAAAAATAAAGAGGATTCTGGAAATTGGGTGACGTGAATTGGTGAGGTGGCGATTGGTTTCGGTTAGGGTTTTCGATTTCGAAACGATTGAAGCTGTAGTCGACTGTCTAATTTGGGGAACGTGGATCCGGGTCTGTTGCGTTTGGAGTCAGAAGTTTCGATTGATTTGTAGGATTGGTGGCGTTCGAAAGAGGGTTGCTGAGATTCGGTGAACAATTCGAATTTGAGTGAAGCGAGGCGTTGGACTTGGGGTTTTGCGTTTGTGACGGTCAACTTTAGGTTGTGGTTTGCGGTGAATGTTTTTTTTTCTCGGTGGGTGATGAGTTAACGAACTGTTTGGGGGTGAAGATGGGTTTAACTGATTGGAGGTGAGTGGTTGAACTTTGGTTTGGCAGAGGGGGGTGACTGATAGAGGAGCGTCGAGGCAGCACAATTGCAAGGAGAAGATGGCAGTAATGAGTGGATGGAAATGGTTCGGTGTCGGACTTGTAGGCAGAAAGGGGTATTTGCTGTATGGAGTTGCAGAGAAGGTGGAAAGCTGCTGCTGTGGTTTGTGTTAGTGGTGATTGCAGGTTTGCTCTCTGTTGTATGAGGGAAATGTGGAGTTTCTGTTGTATGAGGGAAGAGCAAAGCAGAAGTTTGTTGAGGCAGGCAGAAGGTAGAAGATGATGAAGTATAGTTTGAGGAGGATGAGGAGTGGTTGTCGATGGACAGTTCCTTGTCGTGGGTGTAGACTTGTAGAAGGTGGGTGGAGTGAACTGTGGTAATTGATTTGAAGTGGGGTACTGTGGATGTGTAAACTGGTTCGTGGTCAGGTTGGTAAATGAAGTGTTGCAAGTGGAAGTGGTTGTGGGTGTACTGCAGAGAATGGTTGATTATGCTGACTGTGTAATGGGGTATGGTGGTTTGTCAGTTGTGTATGGGATGTTTTTGAATTGGTTTAGACGGTGGTAGTGGACTGGAAATTGGCAAGGGGGAGAGACAGAAATAGTGAAATGAGTTTTGAAAGTGTACCTGAGTTTGAGTTTGTGTTGAAATGTGCAGTTGCTGGTTGATTATGTAGAGGTTGGTGAAGGTCGAATTGGGGAAGAAGCGGTTGTCGGTTGAAGGAGTTGCTGTTGGTACGGATTTGGTGACAGTTTGAGGTGGATTTTGTATGAGGGGATGTTGCGATGGTCTAAGGTTTGTATTGATTTGTGGATGGGTCTGTGATGACACTACGTATGGAGCTTGACTTGAAGTGGATGGTGATGTAAGAGTTAGGAGGAGGGTTTGATGTGGTTAGGAAGAGAGGGTTGAATGATGAATAAAAGATGGGGTGTGATGATGACTAGGGGTGGGCTGTAGACAGAGCCAAGGGCTGTGAGGATTAGGTGGATGGTTGACTCGAACGCGGCCGTTATGGATGGACTGGTGAACTGATGTGTTGCCGTTGGTGTGGAATGAGGTAGAAGTGAGTGGTGATAGAGGGTAGCGTTGCACTGCTTGAAGGGTTGAAGTAGAATGGCTACTGTTTGTAAAATGAATGTTGTATAAATAGAACTTTAGAATGAGATGAAAAATTTATAGTTTTGTAAAATGCAATTGAAAGGATAGTGAACAAACTGTAAACACTAAACGAAATCTTTGATCACAACTGACAGTTAAACAAACTGTAAACAAACTGTTAAACAAACTATGAATTAGACAAACATGCAAATCCAACTTGTAATGGAAACTTTTTTTTTTTTAAGAAATAACTAATTAAAAAAAAGGGTGCAAATATGAACAGATGCACAGGATAGAAAAAATGAATGTGTACAGAGAATGCAATGGGAACAAACAGTGCAAGTAAAATGCAATGCAATTTTTTTTAAAAAAATTATAAAAATGAAGAGAAGAACTAAAGCAAAATGAACAAATAAAAAAAAGAACACAAACACACACACACAAAAAATTTAAACAAAATACAAGAAAATGAATAAAACACACACAACTTCCTTCTTTTTTTTTCTTTTTTTTTAAAGATAAAAATGAGACCTAAAACTAAAACTAAATATAAATGCACAACTAAACAAAACACTCACACATGCGATTAAAACAAAATCAAACAAAACAAACAAGCACACTTTTTTTTTTAATGAGAACAAATGCAAAATAAACAAAACAACTAAACTAAGATAACACACAAATGGAACACAACAAACACATAAAATACACACAAATCCGAAGAATAAAATTAAAATTAAATTCTCTCCCTGGCAATGGCGCCAAAAACTTGTTCGCTACAACGGAATTTCTATTAAATTAGAAAACCGTCGCACGAATATTGAAATAACCGCAAGTGCACGGCGTACTATTGTAATACGTAGTGAGTGCGAGTCGATCCACGGGGAAAGAAGTGATTTCAATTTTATTCAATCGAATTAAACCAAACTTTGAATTGTTCTAATAAAAACTATGAAACTAGAAACTAAGTTGAGAGCTAAACGTGAAATTAGAGAGTAATTTAGAGGTAAATCCACTCTCACCTTTATGTAAGTTGTCAAACATACAATGTATGATCTCAACAAGTGATATAAATGCAATATTTACACCACTTATGATTCTCATGAAAATGAAACTAAAGCAAAACTAGTCTAAGTATGGTCTATGAACTATTGGCTAGCACTATAGACCATCAAATTTTGTTCATACTTTTATTTCAAAATCAATAATCACTTAGCAAATATTGATGTAACTTGTGTTTATATTGAATAAGCATAGATCATTTGCAAATGCAATATGACCTATCAAACCCAATTGTATAAACTTACATCCATATTCACTAACATTAAGAACATATTAAAGATCACAAATCATACACTTGTTGAACTTACACAAAGTTAGAGAGTATCATTACCCCTAAATCAAGGGATTAGCCACTCATATGTGTTGTCATATCCACACATGTAAGTTTCAACATTAGAAAATTAAGCAAAATGAAAGAAAACTAAGTAGAACAAGAAGAAAACTAAACTAAGAACATAAAGTAAATGAACATGAATGTAAATCTAAGCTATGAACATGAATGTAAATAAATCTAAGCTATGAACATGAAAGTAAAGCATAGAAATTAAAAGAGACATAAGATAGACATAAACATAAGAGAAATAGGCTTGGAAGCCATTTTTATTTATTTGATCACTTACACTTTCATATGCTAAAAAGAAGATACCAAATACATGAAACAAAGGGGTATATATACATGATCTAAAACCCTAAAACCCTAATCACTTTTCTTGGGAATTCCCCAAAATGGCCCTTCATGAAGCTTCTAATTGATCTTAGCCACTAATATGTCATGTAGAATGCATGAGGCCTTTTGTCCCATTCAATAATATGAAGCAAGTGGGCTAGTTGAAAGATGGGCCCTCCACTATCCATAAGATGTATTAATTCTTTGCCTTCTCTTGTGTATGCACATGCTTTCCTTCATCTCTTCATGTGTATGGATCATTTTAGCTCCTAAATTCCTACGAGAGTAAATAACAAGGAACAAGTAAAAGATTTCACAAATTAAAACATGCACAAGTGACCCCCTTTTTTCCCAAAATAAGTGATGATTTTGAAAATCTTTAAAACATGGTTTGATCACATAAAATACCCAAGAATGTTCATTTATTAAACTAAACAAGAGTAAATATGTGAATATAAATGTGCATTTTTTTGTGCACATCACCTCCTATCCGAACCCATATATTTTAAAATATATATACTTAATACCACTAACACCTTAAATTAGCGGCTAGGCACATAAGTTTTAATACCCAGTTATCTGACACGGCAGGGTTAAGTGCATTAAAGATCTAATTATGCATATTAAATTAACATTTAGGCACGGTGTAATCTCATCACCTGATACTTACCCTTTTCGTTGATCCCATTTTATTCCCGAATGCTTGTTTCAAAAGGCTTCCTTATGCTTCCCATCCCAACATGCATGAAAGCATCCACGCAACAATGCCTCCCCATGCATTCTATTCTAAATTCTTCTCTCCCTGCAAAGGCTTGTTTCCCCACTCCCATCTTTGTTTCTTGTTATGCTTTTTTTTTTAATTTGAAGGCCCAAAGGTTCATTACCCTACACAAGCCCATGTACCAATTATAGATCCATGAACCCGCCTGGAGCTTGTCTTCCCCAAATATCGGATGGACTTCTCCCATCGCTCCTTTCTTATTCCCGCAACCAATTCCAGCGAGCATGTGCATGTGCACATAAGCTCCACCCCACTATTTTAAGATCGGAGATCCACGCCATTTTCTCTTCCCCTCCTCTTCACGGCTACCCCCTCCCCTTCAACTCATACCCAAACCAAAAATTCACTGCTACAGTATTTCGAACATGCTTCTTCCACACCCGAACATTAAGAGCTGCACCACCTGAACACCACCTCTCTGCTATATATTCCAAACATTCCTACCTAGTTTCGTTACTACCAGTATACCTCCTTCCCCACTGTTACTCAAAAGTCAATCCAAGAAAACACTACCGTCACCACCCGGCCTTCTCCTCCACTGTTGAGGAGGTTATGTTTTGCTCAGTATTTGGAGCTTTCGGTTTTACATATTTTTCTTTTCCACCAAATTTTCTTGCTGGAAAACGAGTATCCACGTGTATATATATAGATGAACGGGGAAGGGATAGAATAGCTGTCTTTCAAAGGGTACGCATAGCAGTGTAAAGCTTTTAGGATAGGGGTGCATGCGGTTTGTAAAGTGAAATCACATCTTTTGTAAAGTCACTTTGGAACGGTACATATAGGTGCAGTTCTTCTTGCTTAGGCTGTGTATAATTCGATACGAAATGTTGATTAATTCAATATGGGGTACAGTATTTTAGGTTAGGCATAACATTGGGTAGAATAACTGAAGGGGTAGCTGTTTTCTTTTCATTCTCATAGCTGGGTGATGGTGCAGGCATGTGTGGATAGGTCAGCAGTGTTTCAGGGTAGGCTTGGTTGTATTTCGATTTCACAAAAATATAGGGTGGCTATAGTTTTTCTTAGGTTAGAATAGATCTACTAATGCACAAGCAAAACATTTAAATATAAGTTGGTCACTTCGAACCATGGTTGGCCCGTACTGTTGAAAGGAAGGGGATAGTATAGATCCTTTGTAGTAAAGTAATTGAGAGGAAAAAATAAAATATACTACAAGTGGCATCTTGTAATGTTAGTAGGCATGAGCCGTTATATAAAAATATATAGGTTTCTGCTTATATAAATCCTAGGGTAGTTGTGTCTATTCGGTAGCATGCTTAGAGGTGACGAAATAAGTTAGGTGTTGTAAGTGCTTGTTACTTCATAGGACATTGTTTAGGTATGCACTTTAATTTATACTTAGCAGTGAAGTTTATTTTATTTTGATACTGTTAGTTTAATATATATCGCTATTTAATGTAACGTTACGCAATAAATACACTCACCGTCCCACACAACCTCCAAATGCAACAAAAATGGACATACTGCTATGTCTTGATTTTACGGTTCCAATGAAATCAATTTTGTTGAAAATGGACTCTGTTTGCAAAAACGACGCTATTTAGATCCCAATTTATCCATCGGTTCATTTTAAATTCCGTCTACCGACAAAACAACCTCGTTTGGCTCCAAACTGGAAATCTAACAATAATTAATTATACGTATTCCAATAAAATTCGTTTCATCGGAAACAGAGGTCGTTTGAAAAACAAATATTTTTAAGGCCTATATAATATCGATAAAATATATTAAATTCCAAAATAATACGTTTAAACGATAATAAATTATTATCATCATTTATGGAATAATATATACCATCACATTCAACCAGCGGTCAAAATTCTGGTTCAAATGATATTTTATTTTATAAATAAATCGTTATAATTTAAAAACGATTTCATAGCGACTATTTGAAAATTTGATTTGGACATAACTTACAATATAAGCTGAAAACTCGATTTTTCTCTTTTATTAGAAAATTATAACCAATCTGATTCTAACGTTTCTCGTTTCATAGAATTCCGACTTAAAATGGATTTTGTATATTCAATTGAAGTTCAAAACTCAATATTACGAACTATCGCGCCGTTTTCGTGTTCATTTTAAATTAAATATAAACGTTAGATCGTCGTTTAATAAACAAATTCAATATTAAATCCATTAATATTTCAAATATAATATTTAAAATAAATTTAAATATTCAGATTTAAATAGCAGGAAAATATGGGTCGTTACATTTTAACTGCAAAGAAATGACTACGGTGTGGCATGGGGAAGACGGCGTGACTAAGTTTGGCAAAAACAGTCGAAACATGGTAGGGTGGCAATGAGAATCAATGGATGAGGTTGGTGATCAACGATGTCATGATTCTCCTTGTACTATAGCAACATGTATACAAAGAAAAGAAATATAAATGAATCAATATAAATGTATAATATTTAAATTATCAATATTTTTTTTATTTTTAAATGCTCATAACTCAAACAAACACACATATTGTTTCATGCGGGTTTCACGACTTTAGGATTATGGTGACAAAAGGAACACTTCGTTATGTTGACTATAGTGTGCTGAGATATAGTTGAAGATTGTCTTAGGTGGATAAGTTCGTTACAAGATTTAACACATATACGAGTCAGAGTTTAATCCAATAGCTTTGTACACAGTTGGGTGATGGCGAGTTTCCGGCTTGATCCCGACACTGTTGCAAACAATTAGGTGAATAAGCTCAGATTTCCTGTTGTCATCAATGCTGTTAAGCGGTTCTTCTTGAAGGCTAAAATGCAACAATCCTTTAATAACACTAACATAGCCTTAATTCCTAAAGTTAAGAACCCAGACAAGGTACATGACTTTCGCCCTATTTCCTGTTGTAATGTTATCTATAAAGGCATTGCAAAAATTATAACTAATAGATTGAAAAAGGTGCTTCCTGCCATAATTTCGAATAATCAGTCTGCCTTTTTAGATAAGAGAAACATTCTAGACAATGTCTTGCTATCTCATGAATTATTATATGTGTAGTGACCCGGATTTTCGGCGACTTTGGTTATCGACGTAAGCACGACGTCGATAACCAAACCATCGAAAAATCCTGGTAATTAATGAAAGAAATTAGAAGGTGAGAATAGATAAGATAGAAACTTAGAATAGAAGAAGAAGAAGAACACAACATCAGAGTAACGCGAACCTCACAGCGGAACGAATAACATATAATAGACAACATAACTTTGAAATATAACAGTTATGTATACAATAGCACTTATCAAAGTACAGCACTTACAACACAGTGGAAATAAACTATAGCTATATGATCCAGAAGCCTCATGCTCCAGCTCTTCAAGAGAATCTGTAAAATCCCGACTACTTGACTGCCCGTACAAATTTAGGCACCCAAGAGTTTAGGGAAAACAACAAAATAAACTCCGGGTCAGTCATGGGACTGGTGTGAATAAACTCAAATCATTTAAACAGGTATATGATATCTCATAAGACCACGCCGTGAATACGGAACGGGTTTTTCCCTTATGAGAATCCAAATAACTTTTCAAAGCAATATCATTCTGATATTATAATAATGTCTAAGTACAAATAAATATCAATCTAGCAGAAACGCTTGCATCTCACGTTACTACATATATAATATACAATCAAAATCGCAAGCACGTATTGGATGATTGGATTTCCAACTATGACAAGGTATGGAACCACCTTCCGAACAATGTACTCTAGGAACGATACAATGGAGTTCAACAAGAACATCTTGCAACTCAGCCACACATGACCGACCACTCATTTCGCTTGAGTGTATCGAATGTACATCACCAACGGTTGGGATCAACAACCGTTCCCGTATATATATATGGGACATCATTGATAGATTTAAGAAACAAATGAATATTCACTAGATAGGTGATTATACACCCTACTTCGGTGCGACCGACTTAGCCATGCTGCCTGCCCGATTTCTGTCATTTACCGGTTGATGAGGCTAGAAGCTACGCTTTATCATTACATCAGATTCATTTCGAATGCTACATTGTCAGATCCATCGAAAATCACTAATTGACATCTACAACAATACATTACGTGTCAGCTAACAGAAGTTTCCTTCTCCGCTTCCACTCTTGGTACGGTTGGAGGAATCAATGTCCGTGACCTTCTGGAAATACTATGTCAGACATCCATCTTCATTCACTTAGAAATGTCACATCGTCATACCCGCCAAATCACAAATTGACTTATTCAAAAATAACACGGGTATACAGCTAAAAGAAACGAATTCCTCCGCCACCAAACGTGAATACGTTGGAACAGGTCAACTTACGCGATCCATTAGATATACTCTGTCAGACCTTCGTCCATACAAGTTGTCCTGGGACTGGACAAACCGAAGGCACTATTCTGTAAACAGGATAGCCCTTGCATTTTACTCCGTCTTCAATTATCTTTGGCATATATGATTCGCAATGCTTATGCCAATACAGAGTGGTTCTATGGATAATAATCCAACCGGTCTCTCTATATTAACAACGTTAAAATGGTCAAAACTTCGATAGTCTGTGATTTAACTATCAAATGAAAACATGTCCGTGTACAAACAACGATATTATTTCCAGATGGAAATTATATCGAACAAACATCATTTAACATAAATCTCTTTAGTTCATTTATTTACTTATCTCCTGTTTCCCTATATTCTAAATTCTTATTTTCTTTTATCAGAAAACATTTCTGATTCTCGTTTGGAAAACATTTCCAAAACTCCTTTACGATCAAACCTTACCATTTCTTAGTTAAGAAGGAAGTCACTCAAGTTGGGGTATAATTACCTCTCAGACCTTAACTGAACAACGTTATAACTTCGAAATAGTCAAAGTTTATCTTTTAATCTTTAACAACTTCTTTACGCCTTTCTCGGATTCAATTTTTCTAATCCACTTCTATATTTAAAACATTGGTTATAATGATAACGTTATAATCCCTACTGTCGAAATATCTAATGTTAATTATAACTTCTATTCTTATTAGTGAATAATTAACCTAACACTTATTTATTTAAAAATAAATAAATCTATTTAAACACTGGAAAGTATAAGTACTTTCCCGAATTCGATATAATCGAATTTGCCGATTAACTCTCTTCGAGAAATCTCTATTTGATTAACTCTTCTTCAAATAACCTATATTCGATTAACTCCTTCTCGAATAAACTATATTCGATAATCTCTCTTCGAATAACTAATATTCGATAACTCTTCCTTTTCAAATATCTCATATTTGAAAATCTCACTTCGATTAAATTAAAATCGATAACCCCCTTCGATGAACTAACATCGATAACTCCTTTCGATGAAACAAACATCGATAACTCCTTTCGATGAAACTAACATCGATAACTTTAACTCGACTAACTTAACTTGACTCGACTAATTCGACTTACTTGGTTCGACAAATTCGATTCGATTAACTAGGCTCGACTAACTCAATTTATTAACTCGACTGACTAATTCAACTCGATTAACCTAACTTGATTTACTTATCTCGATTAACCGAACTAATCACTTTGATTAACTCGACTAATTCACTTTGGTTAACTTAACCAATTCACTTAACTAATTTCACTTAGTTTAACTTAACTAATTCACTTAACTCCTGTCGAATAAACTATATTCGATAACTCCTCTAACTCTATTCGAATAAACTATATTCGATTAACTCCTTCACTCTATTCGAATAAACTATATTCGATTAACTCTATTTAACTCCGTTTAACTCTATTCGAATAACTAATATTCGATTAACTCCTTTTCTTTATTCGAATAAACTATATTCGATCAACTCATTTGATTTAACTCTAATCGATTTACTCCATTTAACTCTATTCGAATAACTAATTCGATTAACTAACTTCGAATACCATATTCGATTAACTAACTTCGAATACCCTATTCGATTAACTAACTTTCGAATACCATATTCGATTAACTAACTTCGAATACCCTATTCGATTAACTTTATTCACTTAATAAAGATTTCCTTTTTAACAACGTTTTATTCATTTGAAAAGATTTACTTTTAAATAACGGTTCTACACTTTAAAAATGATTTCTTTTTTATAACGTTCCCTTTTCAATTTTATTTGTAAATGGTTTACAAATATTTCATTTTCAAATTTATTCTTGAAATATTCTAACTCCTTAAATTTTCGGGAAAATTCGCCATAACCTCCTTTGTAACGGGAGCATCGGGAAAATCCCCAAACTCGCCACACAGGCCTTTCCATTCAAAAAGAAAATAGTTTGAAATTATTTCCTTTTTGAATATCTCCTATTTATTAATATTCCCATTTATAAATGTCGCTTATTTATAAATATTCCAGTTTATAAATATTCTGTTTTCAATATCACTTTGAAAATCTCCTTATCAATATCCCGTATGTTATGGTATTCAATCATATCAAATCACGATGTTCAATATCGTCCATACACACACAATCAACAACAGGTTATAATTCACATCATATATTAAAATATATGAAAAACAATAAAATAACTGTTGAGGAATCCAGTCGGATTCCTCCAACCTGTTTCCCTGCATCACGGATGTTAGACAATAGAATAACATCGATTTCACTTCACTGTTAAATATTCTGATAAACAGAATCGACATATAGATATTTAGCAGTTTTTATATATATATATATATATATAATATTTCTACTAACTGACTAGCAGTTCAATCAATCAACCAACACACAACAATCAACAGATGATTAACAGTTCTAAAAATACATTATAAAAATATAACTGTTCAGAGTTGGTGAGTTTTACTCACATTTGCGCGTTAACCGAAAAATATCGGTTTGCGTTCATTATTTGAGACAGACAATTTATTTCGCCATAAATTGTAACGAGCTCCGATGGACTTCCAGTCAGCTTTATTGTGAAGCTCTCGTCCATACGGTCCCAACGCAACTTACGGTTCGAAATTCTGATATCATATGATGAAGTTACACCATTTATAAGTTAGTTCACTATTTAATTAAACAAAACTTTTAAATAAATTATATGGGCCTTAACTTTTCTTACTCCGGCCCAACTCCTGCTCCACAAACTCCAGGCCCGCTTCATCCTACTCCCATCAGCCCACGAGAAAAAGAAATCCGCTCCACTTATTTCTTCTCCAAATTGTTTCACCGTAACATTCCTCCTTATTCCCAATTTTTTTGACCGACGGTTGACTGCTTACCACCCCCTCCTCGATCACCAAACGCCACCGCCACTACCTCCATCGCACTCGCCCAGACGATCTCCCCTTGATGACCACCATCAAATCAATTCCGACGCCCTACTTTCAAATCGATCTGCTGTTTAGAAACCTAAAGCCGACGTCGCCCTTCCTTGTTGAGGACCGAAGCACCTCCAACTGACCGCAACACTCGTGCCTCACCTTCCTGAACCCCTCCGCAGCCTCGATTCCAGCTTCCGATCATTGTTCTAACCCCAACAGTAAAACCTAATCCCACTTGAACCCGCGAGTAACCTAAAGTTGCATCGAACAATAAAAGAAGGACATTAGAACGGAGAGAAAAGCTCCAGGAACTGAAATATGGTTGTAAAAGAATTTATAGATTTTGATTTTTATTTTCTTTCGATTTTCAAAGGAGGAATTTTACTGTTGATAATTTCTACTGAGGGTTACGGCGCCTCAGTTTGACCATTGGAGAATTTATTTAGGGTTAGCAGTGCTAAGGCTTATTTATAGAGTAGTTTTATATTTTTTTATTCGAATATTTTATTTGTTCTTAAGCAAACACTATTTTTACTTGTCCTCTAAAATTCCTGTGGTCACATACAATACCCAAAAATCATGAAAATTTGCATGCAGCTACAGTTCGACATTATGGTCCCAACGAAACTGGTTTCGTCGAATTCCGACTCCGTATGCTCACACAGCGTATTTTTAACTGTCAAAATACTGACTGTTTCTCACTCAAAAAAATCCGTACGGCCACATACTAACTCTAAAAATCACGAAACTGGAAATCTAACAACTATTTGACATTGCGGATCCAACAAAACTGATTTTGTCGAATTCCGACTTCGTTTGCAAAAGTGGCTATTTTTAACGCTCTAAATAGCCTATTTAAATATATAAATATATTTAAATATAATTGAATTAATTATTTAAAATTAATTATTATCGTATATCTTCACATATGATATCGTACAGTCCCAGAATATCATATCAGAATTTACAGCTTGATATTTCAGATTCCAGATTATCTCGATATTCAGTTTATATCGAAAACCCTTTTATAACGTATATAAAGCGTCGCAAATTATAAAGGAATTCCACAGCGACTTTTCTGAATTTTGATTTGGACGTAACTCAAAATCTACACGACGAAATCCCGATTTTTCTCTTCCACTAGAAAGATATACTCCACCAGCTCCACACGTTTCTTGTTTCATAGAAATCCGGCTTAAAATGAATCCTGTACATTCAGTTGAAGTCTGAATCGCCAAATAGCGAACTGTCGCGTCGTTTCAAGCTCTATTTTAATTATATTATAATTATACGTTCAAACTGTCGTTGATTGAATATATTCGTTATTTATATTCCGATTATAAACTCAACCAATCCTCTGATACTATCCAATTCACAGTATATCGTGAATTTCACTATTCTGACCATTCCGGGCTTATAATATAAAATTATTAATTAAATATTCATTTTTATTTAATTTCCGTTCTCGATATCGATAAATCGATATTTAAAATAAATTATTCAACAGCTAAAAATGCGGGTCACTACAATATGGCTATAAGACCTCTAACATTTCTCTAAGAGCTGTTATAAAACTTGACATTCACAAAGCATTTGACTCATTACAATGGGATGCTCTGGTTAGAATTCTTGGCTACATGAATTTTCCGATCCCCTTCATCTCTTGGATATACGCTTGTATTTCCTCTGTTAATTATTCTATAGTACTCAATGGAGCTTGTGTAGGGTTTTTTTTATAGGTAAACAGGGTATACGACAAGGAGATCCGATGTCCGCTTACCTTTTCATAGTTGTTATGGAGCTATTGACTCAAATGCTCAACAAATTAGTTAGACAAAGATTATTCAGCACTCATCCCAAATGCAAGGACCCTCAGGTAGTTTCTTTACTTTTTGCTGACGATCTAGTTATCTTTTGTAAGCCCGATGAGGATACCATTAATAACATTCTCGCCTGCCTTGATGATTTCTACAAGATCACGGGTCTGAAAATAAATTTGCATAAATTTGAATTTGTTGCTGCAGGTATTAGTTTAGAGCGTATTAATAATATCAAGGTTTCTACTGGCTTACAAAGTAATAACGCTACCATGTCTTATCTTGGTCTTCCTATGGTAACATCTAGAATCACAATACAACAATGTCTTCCCCTTTACGACAAGATTATAAATAAACTCGATACTTGGGCTAATAGGTTTTTGAGTCAAGCGGGTAGATTAACTATTGTTAGATCCATCATCTTTGCTATGCAAGTGTATTGGTCGAGATCCTTTGTCCTCCCTACTAAGCTTATTAATCTTATTAGAACTGCGATGATGAGATTCTTATGGAAAGGTAACACTACCTCCAAATACATCGCTCCCACATCTTTCTCTAAAATGGAGAAACCAATCAACAAGGGTGGTCTAGGTATATTCGACTTGATTGCTTGGAATAAGGCGGCTCAGGCAAAACATTTGGACGATTTTTTAAACAAAAGGAACAAGTCTTTGGGTCGAATGGTCCAGCAAAAACGTCATAAAAAGCAGGAACTTTTGGAGCATGGATGTCCCTCACAAAAGCAGCTGGATATGGAGAAGTCTTTTTAAACTCAGGGAAGTTTTGTTGCCATTTATTAAATATAACTTGAATGGTGGTAACGGAACTTTATTTTGGCAGGATCCATGGTTGAGCTATGGTCGTATTCTCAGCAAAAGCTTAAATCATACTGAAATTATCCAAGCTGGAATACCTTGGAATGCAACTGTTGAAAGCTTGACTGGAATAACCGGCCTTCGGCTTCCTAGGACGTCGAATGCTAGAATTTCAGAACTTTGGAATCATATCAGACAAAATGCATCACACACTAATCAGACTTCAGTTGTTAGTTGGAACAACTCAAATGGTGATTTCAAGATCAACCATGCTTATAATAGCATAACCAAACATGTGGATCTGCCGATTTGGAAATGGCATAAGAGAGTATGGAAACAGGATAACACTGCCAAGGAAAATTTATTTTTCTGGAAGCTGTTGAACGATGCAATTATGACAAAAGAAAAGTTATTGAATAGAGGGATGAATGTAGATGGTAGATGTATTTATTGCGGATGTCAAAATGAATCCATCTCCCATCTTTATTTTGATTGTAAAGAGGTGGATAGGCACTGGAGAAACATTAATGCAAGGCTAGGTAGAAGAATCACGTCGGTCAACAGTCATGGAGAATGGGAAAATGTTTTTCAAGATACAGGTTGCAAGGACACTAAAAAGAGAACTTTCAACATGGTACTGAAACGTTTTGTTTGGTGCATCTGGACGGAGAGGAATGCCAAAATCTTCACACCAAATAAGGCAAAAAATGACAACATGCTGTCGGCTTGGCTGTTACAGGAGATAAAGCAATGTCTTGTACATGCACGGTTTGCAATTGAGCCAGGCATAGCAACGAATTTCGCTACATGAAGCATTGTGTGCTCTTGACCATTTTTTTGTGTTCTTTTTTGCTTTTTGTATTCCTTAGTGCTTGAAGCATTGTTTCTATGTTTTCAGTCATTGTAGTGCCTGCACTGTAATGTCCCTTTGTATTTTCTCTCTATGCTTCAATAAAAAGGTCGGGGTCCTTTAACCCCGTCGGCCATGCCAAAAAAAAAAAAAAACAATTAGGTGAATTATTGGGATAAACTTTACATATCTGATAGTTCAAGAAGCTTAGTCCACGATGTACGACACTTTGAAAAGCTGAATCCTTCAAGGGTATATTAGTGGACACATGACAAACTTTGTGTGACCTTAATTAACTTATGATGTTAGCATAGAGTTATATTGTGTTTTACAGACTTCTTGTGTATATTGTGTTTTTGCATGCCGGATCGTTCAGAACGTAGGATCCGTCCACTGCGGATTCACAAATTAAACCTGTAACGGTCACCCAATTTATTCCCCCGACTGCCATTTCACCTGACCGAATACCCAAAGGTATTTTCAAACCCTAAATTCGAAGAGTCTACATCCATGGTGAATTCAATATCCAACCCCAGCTTTGGGATTTTCGGAGCTGCGGGGGATAGCTCTACAGGTCAATCCAATGTTCAGGCCATGGAGGTGAAATGTGTTTCTTTAGCTCATTATCTGTAAGTGTGTAGTTGCGATATTCAGTAGAATTAAATCCATTCACATTGAACACTAGACAGACATTATCATCAATCTATGCTGTGGGAACTTTGTAGTTTGGAATCCCATAAAGCAAAGCATACGCAGTGGTACCGCTTTGCAACACGCGACACGCGTTCATCTTCTTGAAAAGAGGTGACTATTAAGTGGAACAACATCTTCAGACAGATGCCCAGGAAGTCAAAAGCAACTAATTAGCCTTGTTTCTTGCAAGTTTAATATTAGAAAAAACGATTTTAGCATCTTTGTTTATAACTACATATTACCTAAAGTAATTAATTTTTATAAGCCTTTCCACCTTCTATTGACGTGTTTATGTTATTTCTTGGCAGCAACAGCTCTATGAGAAGTTTCAACCTCATCTTCCATTTGTGTTAGTGGTGGTGGTCATCTTTTTTTAGGTACTCTTTTTGAATGACTTGACCATTTCCACTTGCATATACTAGGCCTTTTGTGCTTTTTCTGCATACCTGATAGCTATAGAGGGGACAACCACAACCTGATATGCATATTCTTCCAGATATGAATTCCAGAACCATTTATACTTAAAATTTGACTATTCTAAGCTAATTGATCCTGACTAATAAATAGAAACAGTTGGTCTAGCCTGTAAATACTTAGTCAAACTACTAGCTAATAAACATAGCATTCACTATTTCCTTTATATATATATACACACACACACACACACACACACACACACACATACATATACATACATACATACATACATACATACATACATATATATATATATATATGTATATGTATGTATATGTATGTATATGTATGTATGTCCTATGAAATTCCGAATGGGGAGTTGTGTTATCATGAGTAATTCCTTCTTTTTCACAGTTGTTAATAAATGTACTATTTTTTTAAACGCTAATGCTAAAACGACTGGCGAAATCTTCCATGGCACAAATCTTAGCCTTCCCCTGAATTCAACAATTTTAGATCCACGTAACTATTTGCACCCGTACAAAATTTTATTCGTTTCCGCCGGTCGAAGAAGCAAAATCCTTATTTTAAAATAAATATTCCAACTCGTTTGAATTTCCTATTCAAAGAGGTGCTAACCTTAAACCAAACTCATTCAAATCCTATTCTTAATTCTACAAAAGCTATCCAGAATAATATTTTAATTCATTTTTCTATGCATCTTACCTGGTTGATTTTTTCAAAAAGAAAAAGGAAAAAGGAAAATAATCAAAAGGTTGAATTTCTTTATGCAGAATGTTACACTTACATGACACATGTGCAACTAGAAAGTGGTGGATCCACGTGGGCCTACACATGGATTTCATTAAACTTGAATACCAAGCAATTCATATCATTGCTCTTGCTTCGCTATATATCCAACCCATCAACGCAGCTTAGCATCTACAACTCTTTTCACGGTATTAAAAAAAAAACGCTCACCTTCCCCATCTTTACATAAAATATGGATAAAAGCAGCAAAAGGCTAGATTCAGCTAAAAATGCACTAGCCACTGCTGCTTCCATTGCTGCTTCAGCAATGGTGGCTCGCTCTCTTATCGATCAATACCTCCCTTTTGATATCCGAGATTGCATTACTTTTGCTAAAAACTCTATTTGGCCCTGCCTCTCCTCTGATCATACCATTGTAATTGCACAACAAGAAGATTACTGCCGAAACCTACTATATGATTCAGTAAATGCGTACTTGGCTACTATAGTCTCCACCTCATTGCCTAGAGTAAGAGTGAGCAAAATAGATCACGATGATCAGAATAAACAGATGACATTGTCAATTGAACCAGGTGAAGAATTGATTGATATATTTGAAGGGGTGAGATACAAATGGTTGTTTCGTAGCTGCAAACAAGTGAAGGTGGATGAAGAAGATTCAACCCAATATACGCAGCAGGTGTCTTCTTATGAGCTAACCTTCAACAGCAAGTACAAAGATATGGTACTAACTTCATACTTGCCTTACATTGAAGATAGATCTGACAAGATGAAATTGCAAAACAGGAAACTGAAGCTTCACACGAACGACGGTGAGTATTGGCGGTCAGTTGATTTTTGTCATCCTATAACTTTTGACACGCTGGTTATGGATTCGGAGCTCAAGCAAATGTTGATGGAAGATTTGAAGAGATTCGTGAAGAGGAAGGATTACTACAAGAAGATCGGTAAAGCATGGAAGCGTGGCTATTTACTTTATGGTCCTCCCGGAACTGGCAAGTCTAGTTTGGTCGCGGCCATGGCCAACTTTCTTAAGTTTGATGTATATGATCTGGAGCTAACTGGAGTGCAAGATAATAACACGTTGAAAAGATGCTTACTGGGAACTACAAATAGGTCCATAATTGTAGTTGAGGATATAGATTGCTCTGTTGAGGTCACAGAAAGGGATGAGAGTAGTGCAGATGATGATAACGGTTCAGGAAAAAGAGCACCAAAGTTAACGCTGTCAGGGCTGTTGAACTTTGCAGATGGCTTGTGGTCGAGTTGCGGAGAAGAAAGGATCATGGTTTTCACGACCAATTATAAAGATCGAATTGATCAAGCACTGTTAAGACCTGGGCGGATGGATATGCATATTCATATGGGGTACTGTAGCATGTCAGCCATTCGTATGTTGGCTATGAATTATCATAACATTGATGATCATGTTTTGTATGAGAAAATTGAAGAGCTGGTTAAGGAAGTGGAGATCACACCTGCTGAAGTTGCTGAAGAGTTCATGAGGAGTGAAGATAAGGAGACTGTGCTGAGAAGTCTGATTGAACTTCTGGAGGAGAAAAAGAAAAAAAATATTTTGTAGTCATAGCGATTAGGGAAAAGAAAATTTGGCTGAAAATGAATTAAAACATGGAGTTTTTTTTAATCATGCAAGCTGTTCAGTTTATATGTTTTACTCAATAAATACTTTATAAAGCAACTTACATAACTTCTTTTTAAGGTCTACAAGTTAGTGAAACATGATTCTCAGTGTTGCCAAAATTCGTTTTAGGTATTCAAAATAACAAACAGCTGTCATTCTTCACTACATTTGTTGTGGCATTTTCGAGTTACGCATAAATATTTCTTCCTGCTGATTGAGATTTGGAAAGATGGCATATTATATGACATATAAATAGGAATCAAATGTTAATATCTAGCCCATGAAGAACCAAACACTTAAATCTGTCTATTTGTATAACTATATTTCTGAATCTTAATTTTTCATATAAAGCAGAGAGGTTGGATTCATCTTGTTCGACATACCTGATTTGTTTGCGCAGATATGTTAAAAAATTCCCATGGAGGCCTCCTTAACAAATCAAGACATGTCATGAGGTAAGTCTCCTACTACGAGATGCAGCTTTTTGGATATTATGTCCCCTGATTAACATTGCATAAGTTTGGCGATATACTGGTATTATTTTACTTTTAGTTTTCTAACTAAATTCAAAACCAGTTATTGTTATAAGAATCAAGTTCAAAATCATTTATACCTCCTTCTCAAGAGCATGATGGTTATTAATTAGCTCAAGAGTTGATTTATCCATCCAGACATCTGACTGGATGGTTAAATCTGAAAATATTTTTTGCTTTGATTTTTTGTAAAATCAAGCTGGAGATCTTAATCCCACAATTGGTATGTTATTTAAGCAGGACCTTGTGTTTTTTAATGTGATCGCTCGCTAGATTTTCTTTTGCAATCCTTATTTACTCTGCTTTTTTTCTTTTTGGTTGAGTTTGTCTTCTGACTGTTTTCTGTAACAAACAACAATACTTCCATGTCTTAACAAGGATCAAATACAATCAGATAATGTAACTTATGCATCTAATCTACGTTGATAACACCAAAAAACTGTTTTTTATATGTGCCGTTTGCTTTAATCTTTAAACCTATAAATTTAGTTTATCTAATACTTTTTTTGATAGAAGAAACAACTATGTGAAATTTGTAGTGAAAATCAAGCACTTCTCCACTCTTTACTTCTACTGAGTTACGACTTTTTACCTTATTAAACTTGACCGATTAGCCCTTTGATATATCACTGCGTTTAGTTGATTCTCAAAATTTTGCATTTACAATAGTTTTCTCCATTTGAAATTGACGACTGAAAATTAATGAAGAGTAAAGATGTATCGTGAACGAGTCACTATCAGGACAACGTACAATCGATGATTCGTCCTCTCTTCAAGGTAACCACTACATATTTCAAACTTATGACTCATTATAGAAGGATTTGGAGATTTGCCGAAATCGTTGTACGGAAGTTTAATATATTTGGAAGACGCTTAAGTATTCCATTTTTCTATATGTTCTTTTCAAGCTAATCAAGACAAAATGCATAGCCATCTGAAGTGGAAAATGTTACAGAACGTGAAAAATCTAGAACATAAGGAGATAAAGAATGAAGAAGAAATCATTTGAAGAGATCATCAAAAAAATTCCCTGAAAAT
Organism: Allium sativum; assembly: GCA_030737875.1. NCBI lineage: Eukaryota > Viridiplantae > Streptophyta > Magnoliopsida > Asparagales > Amaryllidaceae > Allium > Allium sativum. The sequence continues at coordinate 200,953,611 of CM060918.1, read as the reverse complement.
ATGATATGAGTGTGCTATTGTAAAAATTATTAGGATTGGTGTTAAGAAGAAAAGTATGTATTAGTATTTTGAAAGTACGAAGTTGTATTTCTCCTTATATATAAACTGAGCTTCTAATCGTTACAGTTTGAAATTATTTTCCTTCAAAAAATATAAAAAATACTGTAGCAAAGTCGAAATTTATTTTACTATAGCAACTGCATAATTCGCTTTTGGACTTCATAAGTCGCAATTTGACAATATATTTCACCTTTCAGCAGCATAATTCTGGACTCAGGATTGAAAAACTTGAACCCCTTAAGCATATGTGATTGTGAACAAGGATTTCAGTGATTAGTAGCTGAAGCATTTCCTGTATCTCTTTGGTATGACAGCCATTCAGGTAATTTTCTAATTCTTAGTTATTAATTTCATTATTTTCAGTTAATTTCTATCATGATTACATCAATCTGAGTCTTGGGCATAATTCTGTTAAGTTTTTTAAGAAATTTTTAATCATTATTTTCTTTTTTTAAATTCTTAAATTATTATATATGGAGTAGGAAACAAATTAGTGTTGTGCTCTATTTTTGCGTAGCACGGTATAAGCTGGTGGTTATTGATTCGAAGCTTAACCTTGCCAGAAAACTACGGTTTGCTGCAAAGCAATTAAGGGTACTGTGTCCAACGGCAAAAATTAGAGTCAAAATTAACTCAAGAATTAAAATTGGACTTCGATTAAAGACATTGAAAACAAATAATATAATTGTGTTCAAGAACTTTTCACATGAGTGAAAACATATTATTATTCGAAAAACTCGTTAGTGTCTTTTTAATCTATACGAACATCTTATTCATCTTCCAACCCAAGAAAATCCCAAAAACGAAAATTATAATTATACAATAGACCTCATCCTGGAGATAAATCTAGAAATAAGAATTAAAAAAAATCGAAGAAGATAAACAAACGATACTGTCATTGCTATCAATTGCGGTTAACAACCTCAAATCTATTGTAATTATTAGATTAAAAAACGTTGATGTTGATCTTTATTTATCCTATTCTCAGAACAGGTTGACTTCTATATGCACTGCCTTTGTCAGTTCTTCAGCTGCATCAGAAACCAAAAATTAAGAGGTACGTTTGATTTTATTTTTTTCTTATGTCCGAACCAACTTTATATTTCTTGATGCCATCATCTGTTTGGGATTAACATAATTCATTCGTATGGATATATTGACCACGATTTACTGAATGACAATGAGAAAATTAAAAAATGTTCCGGTTTTTATGAATCTATTTTTAACTTTTCTCTATTTCACTTCGAAATTGCTATAGAGCCCGAAAGTTAAGAGGCCCGATTGGTGCGGGAAGTATCCCATGCGCACATTTTTACTCCCACCGTGAATTACTGCCGTAGGATAAATTTTCGCATATTCCCGCACTTTGATTGCCAGGCTTTGTAGCAAAATCCATTTCACTTTTCCTGTCGATCATCTCAATTTCCGTTCAGTTGGATCCCACTGCCATCAGCAGCAGTACGATTTCTTGCGGTTTGTACCACACATCCTCCACAAGGCGGACTTGAACCAACAAAATCGGAAATAGATTACGATGTCCACCGCTTCATGAACGATAAGTCTCCTATGGTCGACCCCCAGTTGATTGCCACCTACGGATCTCTTTGCACTGCTGATTCTTTGTTGTACTAAGACATCAATATTTGGTACTGCATGATGACTGATTCTTTGTTGTATTCAGACTTCACTATTCAGTGGTGTTTCCTCCCTTTCCGCTGTCCTTTTGTTGTATGTTTTAGTCGTCAATCAACATTGTTGTATTATCTCCACAAACGCTAAATTTTGATAAAAACTACAATAAAAGTGCAATTATTTATACTTAGTATTGTTTTATTTATTTAGTGTTTTGATTTTTGAGTTCTCAATGTTGATTTCTATAGATGCGAAGATATGAATGATAGCGAAGGTGATGGACCAAAAGCTGTATAGGAAATAATGGAGTGGACGGAGGGACGATGGATGAATGAATTTACCATAGTTTTTCTGTTGTTTTTTAGAGTATGAAAAAAAATTAAAAAAAAAAAAAAAATCATTTTTTTGTGTGTTAACTTTGTTTTGTAAAACGATCGTTTTTCACAATGTGTACGTTGTTCGTACTTTTGTATATACGAAAATCCAAAATTAAAAGATAGAAATCAAACACACCCTTTTTTAATTCATGCTACTTTGTTTTTGGGAAGATATTCTCATATTCAAACCGACCGTTGGAGAAGTTTCCCTACTGTAAGAGAGCAAAAATCAAACTCTCTGAAGCCAAATTATATTAGCCTGGAATGTGTACATTTCTCGTCTTCCTCTCTACTCCGTTTCTTCCGCCGCTACATCAATGCGCTAATTCCTATGCGCTGCCCAAATCAAAGCCATTCCTTTATTTTTTCATTTCCTCTTAGGCACGTATATTATTGTTATAACCCATTGTGTTATAAGATCCTTATAAAAAGAAACACCACAGGTCCATTTTTTTTTTCTCACTTCATCTTGTTCACAAATTTTATTATTTCAAGTTTTCAACCCAATAAAATATTTAAATCCTAATAAAAATGAACATCATATGTCTATGTATTGTTTCATTTTAAGACTCTTAAGTCAATGCAAGCATTGTAGATCATTTTTCCGAAAAGATTTATGATTCGCTTTATAAGCCGAAAAACGTACTGTTAGCGTGTGCATGAACTTAGAACAGTTATCGATTTTGAATGCACTGAAGTACAGTGGTTACAGTGATGCTTCAGTTGATCTTATCGTAAGCAAGAGGATGTTTGAGTATTCTTTCGATATTTCTAATGTTCGTCCTCTGTTTTCGGATCTAGATGTGTTGTGTCTTTATTCAACAGTTCTTCCTAAGTAATTTTTATATACAGGGTCTTACTTTGTTCATTATCCTAATGTTGCTTATCTTGGGTCAAATGTTGGTTGTGAGTTGCTAGATTTAGATCGTGATTTTATTCCAGTGAGGAATAGAAAATTTGTGACAAGATCTTGTATATAATTGCCTGACTGAATCTGAGGTGATGCTCTTTGCCTGGGAGCTGAAGGTTACCACTAACGAACACAAGAATGCCACCATTCACGGTGGATGGTTGGCAATCGACGGTGGAGATTGCGTGCCTGCATTGATCGAATGACAGCTGAGAAAGCTTCAATGCGATCTCCTCTATTCCTACAAACTTCGGACCCTCGAATGACAGCGTGGATTGTGGGTTGTAGAGCCAGAAAAGCAGTGGTCTGTTTGTATCAAAGAGTTTGTAGTATGATCCACAAATGCCTTGGCTACTAACTCTGCCAGGTTCTCTTCCTTGTTCATATTTTTCCTTTGTATTTCGTATTAGTTATTTAGATGTTGATATTGAATTGAAAGGAGAATGTTTTATAGTGGGAGCAGTGTTGTATATAAGGGGTGGGTTGACCATGAAGAAACGAATAAAGTTGAAAGACAGCTATTGAAAAAAAAAAAAGTAGTGCATTTATATATCATTGACATTGTCGCTGTCACGGATAGAGCGATGTCCTCAGTAAAACATCCAGATTCTAATCGCTCTTTTAAATTAATAAGTTGTATGAACATTTGCCATGAATTTACTGGGTGGCAAATTAATGTTAAAACAAGACCAATAGCATGTGTTAATTCAGTACAGTAAATTGAGAATTTCAAATTTGGTATTGCTGGTTGATTCAGTACAGTAAATTGAGAATTTCAAATTTGGTATTGCTGGTTGATAAGAAGAAAATTAAATGAGTAATAATTGCATCCTTTTTTCTTACATGTCAGAGGTGGTCTAAATGTGTGATATGTGTTTCAGTGACTCAGTGAGGTCTAAACTATTAATATATGAGAAATACTACCATCACTCGCGCATCAGGCGAGTGATGTAATACTCGCCCATTTACTGGGCAAAGAAAACATTGTGGGATCTGATTTCCTTCAACATAAAAATTAAAAAATTATTCTCTTAATATATTTAAAAAGAGACTTCAATCAAAATTTCATCAATTTGTTTCCATTTCATATCAGTTCGAATTTTGATTTTAGTAACATATGCACCCTATAACCCTCTAGGAAGCCCCAGCAGCTTTAACATGTTTTGAACATCAACAATAATTATTTTTGAAAATATAGCTCAGTTATTACATTCAGAACCTAAAGTGTTCATATCCAACCATATGTTGGTATTTAAATATGCTGGTATTATCATCCTCTATTCGTTGGTTCTCCAGGTTACTCGTTATTAACGGTTGATGCCTTGCTTCTTGTTGTTGCTATATGTATTCATGGGATTGGTTGTACCTGCTATATGGATTGGTTGCTAATATTAATGACAGTAACGTTATGAGCTTAATGAACATCATCTTGTATTAATATGAACTATCAAGTATGGACTTTAATGTTTGGCTGTGCCATGTGTTAGGGTCTATTGACTATTGTGGCGTTGTATCACAATCGTCTAATAGCTATGTATCATGTAATGTCATTGTTAAAAAAAAAAAGTTCGTAATCTCATTAGAATATTATCTTGAAATGATATGTGTTTTAAGCTAATGTTTGTTCATTTGTTTCAGTTTGAAAGTGTTAAGTTTAAACGATCTTGTGCATCCAATTTAGTGATATAGATTTTCGTCTCTATACATATATCTTCGTGTTTAAACGATCTTATGCTACATTTTTTTTACTAAATCTGATATAGAATAAATTTTAATAAATAATTTTATATTTTATATTTTATATTAAACACTTTAACGGTCGGCTATCCCACCGTTGTGCGGTTATACTAGTATTTTTCCTTCGCTTGATTGATGAAGGACTTTGTAATATCTTTTGAAGATTTATGTTTAACATATTGTTAATACAAGACTTTGACTACGTCTCCGTTCATAAGGATTTTGTTATTAACCACTGAAACTGGGAAACATAGTGATACTTATCTGTTTACTGATAAATTTGTTCATACATATTTATATGCGATTTTGATGTCATGTATGTCTGTAGAAAATCTTCCGCATTTTCTTCTCAAGGTAGAGAAATCTTTAAGTTTGGGCTATTTGTGAAATCTTGTTTTATAATCATGAGCGTTTAGCACATACAATACTAGCCTAAAATTTGTATAATGACTGATACTATGTATATGTTTGTGTAGGATGCAAAGTAATTTGTTAAGGATACATTTTACAGGATATGATGAACATATAGAGGATCATACAGCATAAGTTGCTCTATGTTCCTTTTAATTTACAGTATATGTTGTTCCATTTAATTTACAGTATATGTTGTATTAGATAATTAGGTATTGAAAATGGAGTAGGCATGTTACTAAATAATCAGTTTGTTTAATTTAACAATTCATTGATATAGTTGATACTATGTTCATTTGTGTATCGGCCATTTCAAAACATTCGTATCTCGTAAAAGTGAGAATATTTTCATATATGATATACTTTAAATAAATTATGGTTCTAAGTTACCGTTTCATGACAATTTTAAGCAACGATTCTTAATTACCATATTGATGCACTAAGTAACAGAAAGAATTTATTAAAAAAATTTGTGAACAAGTGCATTTGTTTTTTTGCCTATGTATGTAAATCAATATATGATTTCAAAAACTGGAATACTACAGTAAGGGTCGGTTCGCAGTAAATTTTACCCCGTTCCCACTAGTGTTCGCGTCCGACGCGTCGGACCCCAACACTTTTCCATCCGTTCAGGGAGGATGCTGGGGGAATGGGAAAAATCGAGTCGTTGATATTAATACCTAATCTAATTAATTAATAAAAGCGTGTTTGGTCCAGTTGGTATATGCACATGGTTTACTCTAGATAGACCAGTCTTCAAACCCCACCTTCACCTAGTTTTTTTAGTGTTTTGATGTATATTGTTTATTAATGCTTAATGCCTATTGTAGACTATATGTTAATGCTTAATGTCATTTTTTGTGTAGACTGTTAACGCTTAATACTATTATAATGTATTTGCATCAATTGTATTGTTGTTTAAAATGGTTTCAACACATTCGCTAATTAGATTTAACGGTCCAATTAAAAATCAGTATTTAATTAGTTCATAACAATTAATTTAACAATTAAATACCCCGTTCAGATGCTTCGCTCAAATACTCCGTTCGCGTCTAATAACACATTCCCCGTTTGCCACAGTACCCCGCTCAAATGTCCCGCTCAAATACCTCGTTTTCGTTCGCGCCACCCTAAGGCACTATAAACATGTAAGAGCCTATTGTTACTTCTGTAGATCTCAGATACAATTTCAAACCGTTGCAATACATTAAAAATAATAATTTGCATCAACTACGTGTTCCAATAAAACAGACCTTCCTTTTCCGTTTTCTTTGATTCTGAATTGAGAATCGACATTCTGAACATATATGTACATGTAATTTATAATAACGTTCATATGTGTTGCCCTTTTGGGCCTAATGTCAACGAATTATTTTGTTTCATCTACCATATTTCTTATTATCTAGTAACATTGCGGTTGACTGAGATGAATTTAAAAGTCTGGCAAAACATAACTACTAATTCTGTTTTTCTGATATCATAATTCATGGATATGATCCTATTTAAAATTCAAATGCGTTTAATCCCAAATTAAATAGTATAATACATGTTTGATTATAACCATTTTTTGAAATCATTATACATAGACACTATGTATAATGACTTTTAGGGTTTTTAAGGATGTACATTTTTAACATATTATCACTTATCGCCATTACCAACCGCTATCAATTTAAATGGTACCGAAAAAACCTTATAATTCCTGTGAAAATTCTATCGCGACATGAAAAAATCCTTATAATTTAAATGGTTCAAGTTTTTAGGGCCGGACATTTTTAGGGGTTTTAGGGTTGTTCGCTTGTATGAAAATTCTACTATGACATGAAAGCTTATATTGTGAGTGTGTGTGTGTGTGTGTGTATATATATATATATATATATATATATATATATAAACTTTTGGTATTCACAAAGCAACAATGATGGACCCTTAGTCGTTGTTCACAAATAATTTCCCTCATCTAAAATTTATTACTCTAATTCTTCTCTTAAATCTCTCTCTTCCAATTCTCAATCTTCGATACTATGGAATTGTTAAATTTGGTGATGTTAAATCACATTAAAAGAAAGGAAAGTTTTTTTAAGGGGAGAAAGAGAAAATATTGCTTTTCCTAATTAATGAGATTTGATTATATATTTCCCTCTTTCGGTGGTATATTTATGGATATTTCTTTCTCTAATTAATGAGATTTGGGTATATATATTTATTTCCCTCCTTCGGTGGCATATTTAATAAGATCTTTTGCCACATATATAAAACCTTGAATCCAAGTTTACTTGACTTGGGGGTAAAGTAAACATAGGTATGTAGTAATTGGTCTTATAAAAGGGGCTTAGAAGAGAGAGTGAAAGACATTCAATTATCCCCCAATAAGTTTTAGGGTCTCTTACCTAAATTTATTTGCTTTAATTCTTATCTCCACAAATCAATTTCTTGAGTGAATTGAGTGACCATTGTAATCAATTTCTTATACTCTTTCTTGGTATTAATAAAAGGTTATCTCTCTCAAGTGGACGTACACTAACAAATTGTTAGTGGAACCACTATAAATCCATGTGTGATCGACTTTTCGTTATTGCTCCTTTATTTCTCTTGTGTGATGATTGTGATTGGTTTTTGGATTGGATTGCGATTGCTTTTGAGATATTGATTGGTTGTTTTTGCACGTTTACCACGATCTTGTTTTTCACTTATTTGGGAGTTTTTGATTTGAGCGATCTTGAATCGAAATTTCTCCACACCATTTGGTATCAAGCTTTGGTGTTTGTAGATAGTTGTAGAAATGCCGGAATCAGATTCAAATAGTGGCTCAACAGGTCCAAGTGGTGTAGCTCCTTATGTATGTGGTTCGTATGCAGCTTCCGGGTCACAACTGGTTATTGACTAGTGGAATGACGATAACGATTTTGGAAAATGGCAATGGAAGTTGAAAGCGGTTCTTAGGTATAATTAGGTACATCATGTAGTGTTTGATACACATTTATTGCCAGTAGACATCTCATATATGGAGAGAGAGAAAAAAAAAGATTGGGCATTCACTGTTGAAGAATGGAGTTTTGATGAAAACAACCTTATTTCAATTATCCTCATTAATTGATTATAAAATATATACTAACAATTCTATCTAGAATATATATATATATATATATATATATGTAGGATTTGTATACATGACTTGAATACTGAAGACTGTACGGTTTTAGAGCTCCAACAGATTCGGAATTCAAGAGAGATTCAAGACTCATGAGTTATCAAGTTTTCAAGAGTTCAAGACAAATATAGTAATAGAGTCTAGTTTATGTGTAATACTCTGAATATATCTCCAGGTTCTAATCCTGTTTTTCCAATTTCGATTTTCAAATTTCAAATTCTGATTTTCAAATTTCAAATTTCAAATTTCAAATTCTGATTTGCAAAATTCAAATTTTGTTTTCAAAATTCAAATTCTGATTTAAAATTATTTTATCTTACTTATGATTTCAAACATATAAGTTTAATTTATAAGTTTATATATTTATATAGTTTTAAACCTTATAAATTTATAAATATGTTTATATAATATATTATTATGATTTCACATGATTTTACACTTTAGAATATTCATTTATATCACTAAGTTTTAATTCATGAATTTCCAGAATAATATATATGATTAAACAATTGAAAAATAGTTTTTAAAAATGAAAATACATGACATATGTCGACATACATAAAAGGCTATATCGACATACAACTGCCAAAAATTCAATTTTCAAAAGAAGCGTCTTTTCACCATTTGTAACGTTTCTGCGATGTTGCAACCTTTCACATACTATAAATAGGGGCTGATTTCGAATTTTTTCAAAATTCTTCTTCTCCATCTTCACCCCTCTTCATCACACCATTATTCTTTATCATTTTATTGATTTCTACATTTATACTTCACCGATTGCTACTCAAATTATATATAACTTCATTTTTCTCAATCTCTATCTACTACTCTCTGAATTGAAGTGCTATTGAAGAGTTATAAGGGTTGTAATCATTTGGGAAGTGTTTAGGAAAGGGTGTCCCTTGTAGCCCTAAAATCAAGGAAAGAGAGCGGTGCAAACCTTGTAGCCGTAGAATCAAGTGTGTGTGGAGCGGTATTAACCTTGTAGCTTATTTCGAACTTTTTTCATAAATTTTCTTCTCCATCTTCACCCCTCTTCATCCCACCATGATTCTTTATCATTTTATTGATTTCTGCACTTATATTTTGCCGATTTCTACTCGAATTATATAAAACTTCATCTTTTCTCAATCTCTATCTACTACTCTCTGAATTGAAGTATTATCGAAGAGTTATAGGGCTGTTATAATCATTTGGGAAGTGTTTGGGAAAGGGTGTGTCCTTGTAGCCCCGAAATCAAGGAAAGGAAGCGGTGTTAACCTTGTAGCCATAGAATCAAGTGGGTTTGGAGCCGTGTTAACCTTGTATTCGTGAAATCAAGGGGTTGTACTTGGATATTGATAATAATAAAACTCTGTGCAATCCAGCGTTGCGTGAGACTGGACGTAGGAGTAATCCGAAGCAGTATAAAATCTGGTGTGTTCTTTCCTTTTCTGCATTTTATATTTATCTGTTTTTGTGTTTGTGTTTGAATCTGTCTGTGATCATCTCTGTTGTGTGATTCACATAGTAGATCATTTAAGTTTAAGAATTTCATAAATTCCTTGTAAACACTATTCACCCCCTCTAGTGTTAGTCTTGCCTTAAGATCTGCATTCCCTAAAAATTGATATCAGAGCATATGTTTTCAAAAAGTTCATAATCTGATTTTGAGAATATTAAATGGCAACCAACACTGGTAATAATAGTTCTTTTATAGAGGGTCAGCCCACTATTAGACCATCACTATTTAATGGCAGTAATTATTCATATTGGGCATGTAAAATGAAAATATATTTATAATAAGTAGGATTAGACACATGGGATAGTACATAGACTGAATATGTTGAACCCACAACTAATTTTGCACAATGGACTAATGAATAAAAGACGCTGCACAAAGCAATTCTAAAGCCATGAATATGTTGTTATGTTCATTAGATAGAAATTAATTTAATAGAGTGTCAGTTTGTAAATTTGGTTATGAAATTTGGAGAACATTACAAGTTACTCATGAAGGAACCGATAAAGTCAAACAGACAAAGATATCAATGCTAATTAATCAGTTTGAGTTATTTAAAATGAACGAGAAAAAAAATCTATCTTCGATATGTATTGTAGATTCCAAGAGATCATGCATTCATTAATGGCACTGGGAAAAACTTATTCAGAAGAAGATCAAGTCAGAAAAATACTTAGTTCATTGACTCCGGAATAACATAAGAAAACATTGACAATTGAAGAAGCCAATAATGTCAGTGAAATGAAGATTGAGGAGTTAATTGGGAATTTGATGTCGTCTGAAGTCCAATTACAGAAAAGAAAGGAAAATAAGCCCACTAAAAAGAAATCTATTGCATTCAAAACGACAACAAATGGTTCTAACTCAAGCAGTGAGGACGATGAAGAAATTGCTTTAATGACAAGGAATTTCAAAAAAATTCTGAGATATAAAAGGACAAATAATATTCAGAGAAATAATCAAGGAAGTTCGGGAAGAAATGATGATCAGTGTTATAACTGCAACAGACCAGGCGATATAAAGAGAATGTGTCCATAATTAGATAAATCAAATCAAAAAATAGACAATAGTAATTCACCAAAGAAAAGAAAGATGGAATACGCAACTACTTTAGATGATTCAGATTCATCATCAAGTGATGGAGAGCTAGAAACCAGAAACTCAATATATGTTTCACAGCAATTCAGAATTCAGAAAATATCGAAGAAGTGGATCTAAAAACCAGGTACACCATAATTAGTTTTTAATTTTTTGGTTGAATAGATGATTTGTTTGTTTGTTTGACTTTGAAATTTAAACTTTAAAATTCAAAATTGAAATTTAAAATTGAAATTTAAAATTGAAATTTAAAATTGAAATTTGAAATTTGAAATTTGAATTTTGAAATTCAAAATAATAATAATAAAATAATAAATACTTAATATAATAGTAAAATAAATTTTAGATGTTTGTTAGGATTAATATTAATTCAGGAAATAATAAATTTGAAATATAAAACATTAATATAATTAAAACCAAAAGTCAAAACAACATGTCCTTTGAAATTCTACATGTATGTCGATATACATAAATGGGCATGTCGACATATAGATCAGAACAATGAAATTTAAAATTTGAATTTCAAAAGTTTAAACTTTCAAACTTCCCTCCAACTTTTCACCAACTCCCAAGGTTTGAAAAGGTGTTACTGATTTCAGAAAAGTTGTGCCCATTCAATTTATATTTATTTATCTATTCAATTTTATTCTCTCTACCACTCATTCGAATTTCAAACAACTTTCTCCATATCTATACTCTTCAAAAACTTTTTAATGGCTTCCTCAAGTACAACCAAACAATGAGATTATCTAAAACCATCAAAGGATATCTCTACAATGATAAAGAAGCAAAAAGTGCTTATGTTGAATACCTAGCAAATGGAAAAGCCAATACGGGAGCTTTTGCCATCTTTGAAGATTTTCCAACTTACGATCTCCCTTCTCTTTTCAACCAAAATGAATTCTTAAGCTTGATTGACGCTCGAGATAACAATGAAGTATATTACCCGAACCTTGTCAAAATGTTCTATGGAAATCTAAATCGTGCCTTTTACGAAGGAGATGAGTATGGAGTAGCGTAAAAGGCACTCAAATCGTTTTAGATTGTGAAATTCTGGGTAATATCTTGAATTGTAAGAGTACAAGCACAAATTTTTCAGAATTCGAAATTGATGAAACAGGTTTGGAAACCTTTCATCACATATTTGAAAGCGATGCTCATTTGGAATTTAAAAATCGCTTTTTCCACCTAAAAACAAGAATCGCCAACCTCCTCCTTCAACATACAATCACTCCTCGTTCCGGAAATTTCAACAACCCTACCCTCAAAGTCCAAAATCACTCTTTGCTATTATTGGTGCTTATGACATCAATTGGACTGATATGATTTTAAAAGAGTTTAAGCTCAAAGAAATGTCAACAAAAGAAAATACTCTTTATTATGGAGTTTACCTTACTCGGATTTTTAAATACTTTGGAGTGGATCTCAAGGGAGAAGAATTTGTGCCAAGAAAGGTGTTTGACTCATCAAATATACATCTTTCGCAAATTCCACTCACCTTTAAGCCTTATGAATCAGCTCGTATGCAACAACAACAAGATCCTATGGATATCAAAGAAGAAGAAGAAACTTCTTTGGAAAGTGTAGAGTGTACATCCAATTCTAGAACTATTTCCAAAGAAATGCTTGTCCAAAACAAAACAAAATTAGCCAAGAACAAAAGAAGCTCAAAATGACTCTTACTCATATGTCTAAGTTCATTGGAAAAATAGGAAGAAAACTTGGCATATCATCTTCCTCCTCATCATCCGCTGAAATCTAAGCTTATCTAGTTTATGTTATCTTTCGTATTTGCTTTCGAATCTTGTATTAGTTGGATGTATTTGCTTTCAAGTAGTAATGAATGATGTTTTATTTATGTCAAAACAATCTTTAATTTACTGTAAAATATTAGAATTAAATAAATTAAAATAATATAATAAGAATTAACTAAAAAATGAAAATTTGCAAAAATTGCTTATGTATGTCGACATACATTTTTCCCTATGTCGACATATAGTCGCTAGGTTTTCAGATTTGTTCAAAATTTAGAATTTAAATAACTAACCAATTTCTATTTAATTCCAACAAATTCCAGACCCTATATAAACCTATTTCTTCCAGAAAAAATTATTCTATCATTTCTCCTTTTTCTCTAATCAATTCTCATCTAAAATATCAAATTATGGCAAATCCATTTCATAATTTGAGTGAAAATCTTGAAGAAACTTTGAATTCATTCAAGAATATCCTATCCATAATACTACGAAATCAAAGTCATATAGAATTGATTCAAATGAGAATGGTTGAATATCAAGAGAAACACTTTGACGTAATTCGTTGGTCGATATCTTCCCATTTCAGAGATGAAAACAACAAAGCACCAATCACCAATGAAGAAGAATGAAAGGACATCAAGAAAGACTCAATCTTTGGGAAAGATGAATGCGTAGAATTTCCAAGAGACGTTTGATTTGAATTGTTTGGTATGATTTGTTTGATTGGTTTTTTTGATTTGAATATGTTTGAATTTGATTTGAAATTGTGTATAATTATTTGTTGGTTTTGATTGCTTGGATTTGAAACTTGTATGTATATGGATTGAAACATTTGTAAATATTAACTATAATACTTAGATTGATATGTTTAGTATAGGCATGAATTTAAGGGGAGTTATATATATATATATATATATCAGTACTTCAGTATAGATTTAAGTATTATAATATATGGCTAAATATAGGTTATAGATATTTAAGGTATAAATTTAGGGGGAGTATATTTGTAACGTCCCGTATTTTCTAGCCAATTATTTGAATTATTATTTTTTTGGCAAAACCAGCCAGTTTTTATAGTGGACCGTACCACTTTTTCATTATAGCAAGTAATGAGTACAAAATAAGACAGGAGATAAGCAAATCACTTATCTGCTACAGACATACTAACACAATTACGATATAATAACTGTAATCAAGCACCACGCAGGGTGTGATCAGCTACTATACAGATACATTCAGATACATAATACCCAGAATATTACAAGACTAAATATATCTCAAAGGGCAGATGCGTGAAGGCTTCAAATACTTGCAAATCAGCAGCAGCGCAAGTTGAAACAGATTACTTTATGAAACCAAGCCAGAAGGAGAAAAGAGGCATACACCAGCAAAGATGGAAGTCTGATATACCAAGCAGAAACAGGAAGCAGCTAGAATTTCAAGCACAAGAACATATGAAGATGATTGAATAATTGCAGAAATTGAATGGTGCTAAGAAGGAAGCTGGAAGCAGAGTGAAGAAACACAGTATACCAGAACTGGTGAGGATGGCAATCTCAAAATAAACAGAACTACAGGAATTCATTGGCATTCTTCATTATATACTTCCATTCAGATCCAGAAAAAAGAAGACAACCAAACCTCAGCTAAAAACCACCAACACCACCTAACTCTAAGACGACACACAAGGAATAATTGACACTGCTCTCAAATACCAAGACTCAAAACTACAGCCCCAACTCAAAAACCTAAACCAACGAAGATCCCAAGCCAAACCCAAACTAGCTAAAAAACTAGAGATCCAATAGCCTCAATGCAAAAGCAAAACTCAGAACCAAAAAGAACTACACAGATACGATCATCAGAGCCAAAACCCGATCTATCTTATCAGACGTCTCCACCGCAATACAAACCCAAAAAATAAACCAATTACATACCAGATTCAACAAACTATCATCCCCCATTGAAGCAGCTTACTGTAAAAATGGAATGACAAAAGGGAAAATCAGGCTAGCCAGGAGGAAGAGGAAACAACAAGACGCAATCAAGATAAGGCGGGACGAAAATCAAGCGAAGACTTTAAGGGGATAACTGAGCTTATGAGAAGCGGAAGCGGAGGACGGAGGCCAAAGATCTAAGACAGAGAAGATAACAGAGTGGAGGAAGGATAAGACGAGGGTATGGAGGGAAGATAGAAAGGTAAGCAGCGTCGATGCTGCCAGAAAGGAGATGGGGGTAGACAGTGGCAAAGAAGCTGGGGAAGATTGATAGAAAGGGTACGGAGAGTCTAGATCTAAGGAGGAGCAAAATTAGTTCCACAAGGAGAAAGCTAGGTTAGGAAGAAGGCAGGAGGAAGATGCGACGAAGGAATCGGAAGAGGAGGTGGTTAGAGAGGAGCGATAGGAAGGGAGGAAAGAAACAGAAAGGAGGATCCGCCGGCCCTAGTCACCATTGAAGAAAAAATAATGCTCCTGAATGAAAACTTTGGGGGCACGAAGACTATGTCTGAAAACTTTGGGGGCACGAAGACTATGTCTACCATGCCCTTTGGTTAATGCCAGTTTTAAAGTGGCTGTGCACTATGTCTCCGTATTGTGGCCGCGGGGGATCGAACCTGTGCCACTGCAAATACATGCAGCAACTCATGGTGTTCGTAAACCACTGGACCACTAGACTTTGACTAAACTTTGGGGGCACGAAGACTATGTCTACCATGCCCTTTGGTTAATGCCAGTTTTAAAGTGGCTATGCACTATGTCTCCGTATTGTAGCCGCCGGGGATCGAACCTGTGCCACTGCAAATACATGCAGCAACTCATGGTGTTCGTAAACCACCGGACCACTAGACTTTGACAAAACTTTGGGGGCACGAAGACTATGTCTACCATGCCCTTTGGTTAATGCCAGTTTTAAAGTGGCTGTGCACTATGTCTCCGTATTGTGGCCGCGGGGAATGTTGGAAAATATTGATTTGAATTTAAATAATTGAACTTAACCATTTTATTTTGAGTATTTTATTAATATTAGTAATAAAATAATATTTTAATTCCAAAACGGTTGGAAAATGTTGTATTTGCAATATAATGTGAACGGACAATTTAAAATGGTTTAATATTGTTTATATTGAAATTATATTAATGATTTCATTTATTAAACAACATTAGAACATTTAATTTATAATTTAATTATAAAACGAGCTGCAGCGGCGTGGTAGTTCGTAATATTGCGTTTTGAACTTTAATCGGCTGTACAAGATCCAATATAAGTCGGATTTTCTCGAAATAAGAAACGTCTGAATCTATTGGATAATATTTCTCTAATGGAAAAAAATATCAAGTTTTCATGTTGTAGATTTTGTTTTATGTCCAAATCAAATTTTCAAATAGTCGCTATGGAATTCCTTTATAAATTATAACGTTTATTTTTGGCAAAGCCAGCCAGTTTTTATAGTGGACCGTACCACTTTTTCATTATAGCAAGTAATGAGTACAAAATAAGACAGGAGATAAGCAAATCGCTTATCTGCTACAGACATACTAACACAATTACGATAGAATAACTGTAATCAAGCACCACGCAGGGTGTGATCAGCTACTATACAAATACATTCAGATACATAATACCCAGAATATTACAAGACTAAATATATCTCAAAGGGCAGATGCGTGAAGACTTCAAATACTTGCAAACCAGCAGCAGCGCAAGTTGAAACAAATTACTTTATAAAACCAAGCCAGAAGGAGAAAAGAGGCATACACCAGCAAAAATGGAAGTCTGATATACCAAGCAGAAACAGGAAGTAGCTAGAACTTCAAGCACAAGAACATATGCAGATAATTGAATAATTGCAGAAATTGAATGGTGCTAAGAAGGAAGCTGGAAGCAGAGTGAAGAATCACAGTATACCAGAACTGGAGAGTATGGCAATCTCAAAATAAAAAGAACTACAGGAATTCATTGGCATTCTTCATTATATACTTCCATTCAGATCCAGAAAAAAGAAGACAACCAAACCTCAGCTAAAAACCACCAACACCACCTAACTCCAAGACGACACACAAGGAATAATTGACACTGCTCACATACACCAAGACTCAATACTACAGCCCTAACTCAAAAACCTAAACCAACGAAAAATCCAAGCCAAACCCAAACTAGCTAAAAAACTAGAGATCCAATAGCCTCAATGCAAAAGCAAAACTCAGAACCAAAAAGAACTACACAGATACGATCATCAGTGCCAAAACCCGATCTATCTTATCAGACGTCTCCACCGCAATACAAACCCAAAAAATAAACCAATTACATACCAGATTCAGCAAACTATCAACCCCTTTTGAAGCAGCTTACTGTAAAAATGGAATGACAAAAGGGAAAGTCAGACTAGCCAGGAGGAGGAGGAAACAACAAGACGCAATCAAGATAAGGCGGGACGAAAATCAAGCGTAGACTTTAAGGGGATAACTGAGCTTATGAGAAGCGGAAGCGGAAGCGGAGGACGGAGGCCAAAGATCTAAGACAGAGAAGATAACAGAGTGGAGGAAGGATAAGACGAGGGTACGAAGGGAAGATAGAAAGGTAAGCAGCGTCGATGCTGCCAGAAAGGAGATGGGGGTAGACAGTGGCAAAGAAGCTGGGGAAGATTGATAGAAAGGGTACAGAGAGTCTAGATCTGAGGAGGAGCAAAATTAGATCCACAAGGAGAAAGCTAGGTTAGGAGGAAGGCAGGTGGAAGATGCGACGAAGGAATCGGAAGTGGAGGTGGTTAGAGAGGAGCGATAGGAAGGGAGGAAAGAAACAGAAAGGAGGATCCGCCGGCCCTAGTCACCATTGAAGAAAAAATAATGCTCTTTGAAAACTTTGGGGGCACGAAGACTATGTCTACCATGCCCTTTGGTTAATGCCAGTTTTAAAGTGGTTGTGCACTATGTCTCCGTATTGTGGCCGCGGGGGGTTTTTATATAGAATAAAGGGATTTTTAATTTATTGAATATCGTTTTGGCTTGGAATTCAACCCGAGATATTTTATTATGGTAGTATATGAAATTTTGGACGTATATGGCCAATTATAATATTTTATTATTATAATGTTGAGGTATTTTTAATTTGATTTGTTTTTATTTAAATTGGACCCTTAAAAAGGGATTATATTCAAACGACTTCCGTTTTCGATGAAACAAATTTTATTGAGACCGTAATGGAAAATAATTGCTAGATTTCAATTTTCATGCAAATCGGAGCTATTTGGTGAGCGTGGCAAAATTAAATCCAAAAAAAGGACCATTTGAACGTGAACGAGCGCCGTTTGAGCAAACGGACTCGGAATTCGACGAAACAAGTTTCATTAGGATCGTAATGTCAAATTATACTTTGGCGTCCATTTCCGTTGCGAACGGAGTTTGTATGTGAGCACAGAAGCAAATAAATATCGGTTAGAAATTCCGATAGACACGAAATAAAATATCGTTCGTCACATCAACACAAAAAATATCATTATTTCCACTTATAAATAGACCTAAACACTCAGCCTAAACTAGAAAATCCAACCCTTTTCCGTTCAACACACCTCAGATTTGTAGAAAAGTCCTTGAATGCAAAATGAATTATATCTCAAAATCTAGAGTGAATCGTGTAACAACCTGGATTTTCAGAACCAATTTAAAATTTTTGTTTTAGCAATTTTGATGGATTTTGAACATTTAAAATGATTTATTTTAAATAATAACGATTTAAAATTTATTTAAATCTAAGTTAGAACATATAAATTTATTTTAATTATAAAACGAACTCGAAATAGCGCGGTTGTTAGAAAATTCGATTTTAAATTTCAATTGGATGTATATTATTCAAAATAAATTGGATTTCAGTAAAACCAGAGACGTTAGAATCTATTTAATTATATCTTTCTAATGAATGTGAAGAATTCAGATTTTATAATATAAATTGAAAGTTATGTTCAGTTTAAAATTCAAAATCCAGTTTAAAATTCTAAATAGTCGCTATGCAATTTATATATATTTTATTATAATATAAACCCCTTAAAATAGCCATTTTGCAAACGACCTCCGTTTTTGATGAAACCACTTTTGTTGGATCTGGAATGTCAAATTATTGCTAGATTACAATTTTCGTAATTTTTGGAATTAATATGTGAGCGCAGTAAATTTAAACGCGTTTGGTCAATTCAGTTTGAATTTAATCGACAGGAAAATGACTATTTTTCAAACGGTCTCCAAATTTGATGAAATTAGTTTTGTTAGGACCGTATCGTCAAAACATAGCTAGATTTATTTTTATGTAATTTTTGGAGTCAGTATGCGGCCCCGGTAGATTAAAATGTACGTTTAAATTCAATATATATTGATTTATATTTTAATTTTGATAAAAACTGATCAAAACAGTCGAATTGGCTTGCGAAACATATTACATTGTGTTCAGAATGGGGGTATTTGGTTAGGGATGGCAGTCGTTGGGTTCGATTTGGAGTTCGAAAGCGAAATATTAAAACTAAGAAAATTCTAAAATAAAATATTAATAAATTATTAATATAAATAACCCTAGGATTCTAAACCCTAACCCCTTAATAAAATTCGCACCACCACTCATTCAACGGCTGAAGCGATCGGATTTTTGCTCCGATTTTTCTGCCTAATGCGTGCGAATTAAAATCTGAAATCAAAACAAAAATTACAGAGATTATGTAACGACCCGGGTTTTCCAGTTATTTGAATTCAAATATTTAAATTGGTTTAAATATTTATTTGGAAATATGAATAGATTTAATATTGAATTCATTTATAAAACGAAGAATAAACGGTTATATTTATATTTAATATAAAACGAACTCGAAAATGCGCGGTAGTTCGTAAAATTTAATTTCAACTTCAATTGATTATACCGAATCCATGTTAAGTCGGATTTCGTCGAAACAAGAAGCGTCTGAATCTAATTGATAATAATTTTCTAGTGAAGCAGAAAAATCGAGATTTCATCGTGTATATTGTGAGATATGGCCTAATCAAAATTTAAAATAGTCGCTGTAGAATCGTTTATCGACCATAATGGTTTATTTGATATAACTAGATATCGGTTTCGAATTTAGACAATATTCTTTTGAGACGTAGTTATAATTTAATTTTTAGAATTTTACTGTAATTTTTAAATAATTAAATAAGCAACTTTTTATTTGGAGTATTTTGCACCCTGTGCCAGCATTTTTGGGGTTTCACAATATAAGTTAACCTACCGATGTTATTATATTTTTGAAGTCGTGAGGTAGTGCTCGACACAACGATGTTTTTATTTTTGTCCGTAGTGGCGTGAACATGAACGGAATTCTACGTTACACGGTAAACCACGACTCTTAACTAGTACAAACAAAGCATCAATCATTACATTCGATCACTAATAGTTCATGTTAATGGAACAATCCAACTTCATGGACTTAACTTATACTAGTTGTTTAATCAAAATTCATTGTTGTTTTAACAGTAAAGATTTCCGGTTGGATTACATAAAACAAAGCTTCAATATGCATTTAAAATCAGTTATTCGGTTGTGTTCTGAAAGACCGTTATTCACATCTCATTTCCCACTTTACAAAATTTTAGTAATAAATACAGACGTTATGCCAATGTTTCAACACCTACAGTAAATCAGATTAAATACATAAACAAAGAATGGCATAATAATGCGGACAACAAACAGTGGTAAAATCTAAAAAGGAACGTACGAAGACAGCTGACAATTAAATATTATAACTCTTTTACTTGGCAGCCAAACCTTCTCAAACGTACTTCTCACGTAAACTTGATCCCCACGGTTCTTCTCTCTATATAAACTGCACCCTCCGCGTTCTACTTCACTTCTTCTGTATCATCCCAATCTCTTTTCCTCTCATCAAAAAAAAAAAAAAAAAAAAAAACGAAACAGGATGAGAAGGAGGAACGGTATTACATTGTTTAAATAAAAATAATCAAAAAAAAAAACGAAACAGTATTAGATTGGGATAACACCGAAAGCAGTGGAACGGTATGAACGAATGCTATGGTCTGGAATTTGTCTGATCAAAGAGGAAACAGCTGGAACTCAGTTAAATTAAACGCTGTTTTAATTTAACTAAAACGAAATGTTCCAACGACATATGGAGCAAGGTGAGTTAAACTCACTCAGTTTCCCCTATTTATAATTTTTATAAGTCGGGTTTATTTATTTATATGTCATGTTTGCTAATTGTTGATTGATTTGTTTGTTGTGATGCTGTTAAACGTAGTTATATCGATCATTTAAATTAAACCATTGTTTAATTTAAATGATATGACATCGTTATTTTTAACAATGGTCTCCAAACAAGGTAACTTACCTTGTTGGTTACGTTTATAATATAAACGTATTTGATTGAATTGTATGCTTGAACTGATGTTAGTAGTTGACCGTTATCAGTTAAATTTATTATCATCATCATGTGAACTGTTGAACCCATATGATTAGATTATTGAATTGGTTGTTGACTGTTAAACCCAAATTCAACATTTGTTTGGTTATTAACCAATGTGTGATATTGGATGAGGAATGTATAGCAAATGGCCAAATATATATAACTGTTTTATAAAGACAGATTTACCGTTAGGTAAATCGATGGAAATGAAGTTATGAAATATATTTTATAACTGAATATAGATTTAAATATATTATTTTAATTGAGTTTATAGAAAAGGGAGATTAAACCAACCACATATGGTTGTTTTGATCATTTTTTTTATATCAAAATATGCCGTGTGTGAAGCACGTGCTTCATCGTGATTATGATCTAGGAAACTAGTTCTCGTGTTTTGATAAGCAAGTGGACAAGAGTTAACGTAATGATTAATTATTTTAATAAATAATTAAAATGAAATTTTGTTGGATTGATTATTATTTAAATAAAAATCAAGTGGAATCATTTAAAATAAGCGGAAAGATGGATTAAAGACTTGATTAACAAAGTTAATCATGTTAGAGTCGACTAAGCCAGCTGTTTTGACCAAAATGGAATTTCTAAATTCATTTATTTAGTGGAAATATCAGATGGTTAAGTAAAACATATTTAAATGTTGATATTAGTCAAATAATGATCAAAGTGGTATCTTGGGATTTAAAAGGTATAAATGAATGGTTATGAAGTTTTAAACCATTGGTTATAATAAAGTGATGTTTCTAAGCAACTTTATTAACTAGTAATAAGTTAAGTTTAATTCAAAGTTTTAATTAAATACTTAATGCGGTTTTATTTTGAATGGATTTATAAAACCCAAGCTTTATTGAATATTATTGGAAAGTGTATTAGAAATGACATATGAATGGGAACGAAATGGAAATGAAAATGGAAATCCAAGTTTGAATTAAAATGGTTAGGCAAATTGAGTTATAATGGGGTAATATAAATTCGCCATATTGAATGAGAGATGGAGTTTATCAAGATATAACTAAAAATGGAATGTATTTTGATAATGGAATGAGTGTGGGTTTTTGGTATTACATCTGATATCATCTTAAGATAAGAACGTTGTTGATCAAGGTCTGAGAGGTAATTAAATACCCCAACTTGAACGACTTCGGGATTATCGGAGGATGGTATTAGTTGTGATGGTAAATATGTTAGCGTAATTCATTTTGAAAATAATAGTGTAACATCATTTGGGAATATATAAATGGGGTTCCAAATAAAAGGGAATAAAGGGGACTTGAGATATGAAATTATATTTCCATTGTTGAAAATATAACGATATTTTCAAGGAAGAGAAATGAGATTTGAAATGGGTTATCCTGAAAGGGGAGTGGCGATTATAGTTCAAATAATGAAACATAAGAGATATCGTAATGGTTATTCAAAATGATAAGTTAAAGGTTTTCCCAAGTATATTAGAGAATAAGTAACACTACAGAAATGTGTTGAAATGATAGAAAAGGGAAAACTGGACACGTCTTAAGATATTTCCCTATGTATATAATGAAATGATTTGAGAATAATTACATACTAAAATGATTTGAGAATATTGTGGATTAAAACTGATTTATTATTTTTAAAGGCCAAGTGATGCTGTATAAACCCATGGATTTATTTATATGTTTGTTTATTTTGATAGTTAAATAACCGACTATCAAAAATCATACCCAATGCGTTGTTGGTATGGAAAGACCGGGATCGAATTTATATTCGAAAACCATTCCAACCAAGGAATACGAAAACGTAGAAGATGCTGGTCGAGATGGAGCTATTGAAGACCGTAAATCTTCATGAAAGGAAGGACTATTGTTGGATTTCTCTAGCTGATCCCTAGAGATATTTTGACAATGATTCTGTCAGGATTGAAATCTACGGATTGCAAGGACTGCTCGCTACTGATCTGTAGGGTGATTCCTAGGATGTGGTAGGAGGGTGCCTTCGGTTCATCCTGTTCCTGGATGACGTGTATGGATGATCTGAACAGAGGCCAGATGTGTCAAAAGTCGATTTTAACCTCAAGCCTCATCAACCAGGAAATGACAAAAATCGGGCAGGCAGCATGGCTATGTGGGTCGCGCCCATTAGGGTGTATAATCACCTATCTAGAGAAAATCCTTTTGCTTCTTTAATCTATCGATGCTGTCCCGTTTCGGGAGAGACAGTGGGTCGCACCCAACCGTTGGTGATATACATTCGATACACTCAAGCGAAATGAGTGGTCGGTCATGTGTGGGCCGGGTTGCAAGACGTTCTTGTTGAACCCAGTGTATTCGTCTCTAGAGATACACGATCGGCAGGTGGTCCCATACCTTGTCAAGGTCGGAATCCAATATCCAATAAGCGCCCGCGGGGTTTGATTGTGTACTATATATGTGGAGCGTGAGATGCAAGCGTTCCACTAGATTGATATTTACTTGTATTTAGACACTATTATAATATCAGAAAGATATTGATTTCAAAACTGTTTTGGGTTATCGTAAGGTAAAAACCGTCCGTATTTATGTGTGGATTTGGTCTTACGATTATCCTTTTCTTTCGAAAGGATTTTAACTTGAAATCAAGTTGTGTGATACTCTTAATACTGTGCGAGTTTTACTCACTCTGGTTCACCAGACTGACCCGGTGTTTTGTAAATGCTCGGGTTAGACCGGGGTGTACAGGTTCAGGTTACTAGATGCTGTGAAGTTCAAAGACGAGCTGAAGGTGTTCAGACGTATGATACTATCTAGTATTATTCCGCTGTATGATGTACGTGAGGACAGATTATTATAACTGCCCAAATGTATTGATGTACTCTGATGATTGTAAGTTTTATTTCAAAGCTCTCTATAAAGTTTATTTATAAATTATATTTAGTTCTGCTGCGATGTGAGACTCTGTGTTGTGATGATTCTTCTCATTCTTCTATTCTAACTTTCTTTCTTTCTTATCTCACCCTCTAACTTCTTTCTTATAGCTTTCTGGGGTTTTTGATACTTGAGTTCTGGACAAGAGATGTGTAAATGTCAGGATTCAAGTGTCGAAATTCCCGGGTCGCTACAGTTGGTATCAGAGCTGGTTGCTTAATTGGTACGGATGATAGGGGGTTCTCGCTTCGCGTTAGGTGGCGAACGGGAGACTCTTACCCCTACATCTCCCGACAATGTGGGTTGGTCGAGTCGAGAGGCTGGCCGTAAAAGCAGTTCTGAGGTATCTCTGTAAGCCACGCTGGGAGGTTAGCCCAGTGCCGAGGGAGGAGAGGATGGTTGAAAAGCCTACTCGAATCTCGGGGTCATTACAGTTGGTATCAGAGCAATGGTTTAGGAATAACCTTGGCTCTGTGGTGTAACTCGATAGAGATAGGGTTAGTAATACCCTAGATTGGGTTGAAGTGTATGTATATGAGAGCGCGTATTTGTAGATTTTATATAAAAATGTTTTGTATTGCGTTGTTTTGGTCGGTTCAACTTGAATTGGCAATTGATGCAGTACTGATTTGTAAAAAGGGTAAGTAAAATAATTTTTCCCAAATTATATTTTTCGTATATAAAAGGAAATGATTTTTCTCAATTATTGAGATATTGGTTGATGATTTACTTGAATTTAATTCAAATTGGATTTGAGTCGTTTAATTTAACCAGAATAGGAATTCAAATTGGATTGAAAAATTTGAATGGTTTAATTTAACAAAAATGGGAATTAAATCTTGATTTTTAATTTGAAAAGGTTCAATATAACCAGTAGAATTTGTAAATAAGAATTTGAACAAGAAACCAGATAAATCAGAATTTAACTTAAGTTAAATGTGGATGATTTGCTTGCATTGATTGTTGCTTGTTTGTTTATTGAATTGGTTGAATGTAAAATTCATCAACAAATGGAATAAACTGGAAACTAAGAGAAATAACTCCAGTATAATGGATTCGAACAAAATCAAATATGAGACTGAAATAATTTAACTATGTACCTGTTATCAGCATTGGAAAGAGAGTTAAATACAGGTTGGAAGAAAACTAAGAGCTGTTAGTTGGGCTGCTTCGTGATTGGAGTTTGGTTGCCCGACAAATAGGTAAACCTTAATTATTGATTTGGGCATCTGATTTTATACCCCTGAGTGGGTTAGCCATTTGGCTTTGTTTCTTTTAATCGACATGTGAGGCCCGGAGTGGCGAGTTGCAGTTGTTTGAATCGAACAGTACATAAGAGGTGCTGACGAATTTTTCGGAAAATTCTAAACTTAGAAATTATTTTGATAATGTTTTAATGCTAATTATTTTGAAAATAATTGAGTTTGAATCATTCTTCTTTACTTAGCAATTTCGAGGACGAAATTTATTTAAGGGGGAAAGAATGTAACGACCCGGGTTTTCCAGTTATTTGAATTCAAATATTTAAATTGGTTTAAATATTTATTTGGAAATATGAATAGATTTAATATTGAATTCATTTATAAAACGAAGAATAAACGGTTATATTTATATTTAATATAAAACGAACTCGAAAATGCGCGGTAGTTCGTAAAATTTAATTTCAACTTCAATTGATTATACCGAATCCATGTTAAGTCGGATTTCGTCGAAACAAGAAGCGTCTGAATCTAATTGATAATAATTTTCTAGTGAAGCAGAAAAATCGAGATTTCATCGTGTATATTGTGAGATATGGCCTAATCAAAATTTAAAATAGTCGCTGTAGAATCGTTTATCGACCATAATGGTTTATTTGATATAACTAGATATCGGTTTCGAATTTAGACAATATTCTTTTGAGACGTAGTTATAATTTAATTTTTAGAATTTTACTGTAATTTTTAAATAATTAAATAAGCAACTTTTTATTTGGAGTATTTTGCACCCTGTGCCAGCATTTTTGGGGTTTCACAATATAAGTTAACCTACCGATGTTATTATATTTTTGAAGTCGTGAGGTAGTGCTCGACACAACGATGTTTTTATTTTTGTCCGTAGTGGCGTGAACATGAACGGAATTCTACGTTACACGGTAAACCACGACTCTTAACTAGTACAAACAAAGCATCAATCATTACATTCGATCACTAATAGTTCATGTTAATGGAACAATCCAACTTCATGGACTTAACTTATACTAGTTGTTTAATCAAAATTCATTGTTGTTTTAACAGTAAAGATTTCCGGTTGGATTACATAAAACAAAGCTTCAATATGCATTTAAAATCAGTTATTCGGTTGTGTTCTGAAAGACCGTTATTCACATCTCATTTCCCACTTTACAAAATTTTAGTAATAAATACAGACGTTATGCCAATGTTTCAACACCTACAGTAAATCAGATTAAATACATAAACAAAGAATGGCATAATAATGCGGACAACAAACAGTGGTAAAATCTAAAAAGGAACGTACGAAGACAGCTGACAATTAAATATTATAACTCTTTTACTTGGCAGCCAAACCTTCTCAAACGTACTTCTCACGTAAACTTGATCCCCACGGTTCTTCTCTCTATATAAACTGCACCCTCCGCGTTCTACTTCACTTCTTCTGTATCATCCCAATCTCTTTTCCTCTCATCAAAAAAAAAAACGAAACAGGATGAGAAGGAGGAACGGTATTACATTGTTTAAATAAAAATAATCAAAAAAAAAACGAAACAGTATTAGATTGGGATAACACCGAAAGCAGTGGAACGGTATGAACGAATGCTATGGTCTGGAATTTGTCTGATCAAAGAGGAAACAGCTGGAACTCAGTTAAATTAAACGCTGTTTTAATTTAACTAAAACGAAATGTTCCAACGACATATGGAGCAAGGTGAGTTAAACTCACTCAGTTTCCCCTATTTATAATTTTTATAAGTCGGGTTTATTTATTTATATGTCATGTTTGCTAATTGTTGATTGATTTGTTTGTTGTGATGCTGTTAAACGTAGTTATATCGATCATTTAAATTAAACCATTGTTTAATTTAAATGATATGACATCGTTATTTTTAACAATGGTCTCCAAACAAGGTAACTTACCTTGTTGGTTACGTTTATAATATAAACGTATTTGATTGAATTGTATGCTTGAACTGATGTTAGTAGTTGACCGTTATCAGTTAAATTTATTATCATCATCATGTGAACTGTTGAACCCATATGATTAGATTATTGAATTGGTTGTTGACTGTTAAACCCAAATTCAACATTTGTTTGGTTATTAACCAATGTGTGATATTGGATGAGGAATGTATAGCAAATGGCCAAATATATATAACTGTTTTATAAAGACAGATTTACCGTTAGGTAAATCGATGGAAATGAAGTTATGAAATATATTTTATAACTGAATATAGATTTAAATATATTATTTTAATTGAGTTTATAGAAAAGGGAGATTAAACCAACCACATATGGTTGTTTTGATCATTTTTTTTATATCAAAATATGCCGTGTGTGAAGCACGTGCTTCATCGTGATTATGATCTAGGAAACTAGTTCTCGTGTTTTGATAAGCAAGTGGACAAGAGTTAACGTAATGATTAATTATTTTAATAAATAATTAAAATGAAATTTTGTTGGATTGATTATTATTTAAATAAAAATCAAGTGGAATCATTTAAAATAAGCGGAAAGATGGATTAAAGACTTGATTAACAAAGTTAATCATGTTAGAGTCGACTAAGCCAGCTGTTTTGACCAAAATGGAATTTCTAAATTCATTTATTTAGTGGAAATATCAGATGGTTAAGTAAAACATATTTAAATGTTGATATTAGTCAAATAATGATCAAAGTGGTATCTTGGGATTTAAAAGGTATAAATGAATGGTTATGAAGTTTTAAACCATTGGTTATAATAAAGTGATGTTTCTAAGCAACTTTATTAACTAGTAATAAGTTAAGTTTAATTCAAAGTTTTAATTAAATACTTAATGCGGTTTTATTTTGAATGGATTTATAAAACCCAAGCTTTATTGAATATTATTGGAAAGTGTATTAGAAATGACATATGAATGGGAACGAAATGGAAATGAAAATGGAAATCCAAGTTTGAATTAAAATGGTTAGGCAAATTGAGTTATAATGGGGTAATATAAATTCGCCATATTGAATGAGAGATGGAGTTTATCAAGATATAACTAAAAATGGAATGTATTTTGATAATGGAATGAGTGTGGGTTTTTGGTATTACATCTGATATCATCTTAAGATAAGAACGTTGTTGATCAAGGTCTGAGAGGTAATTAAATACCCCAACTTGAACGACTTCGGGATTATCGGAGGATGGTATTAGTTGTGATGGTAAATATGTTAGCGTAATTCATTTTGAAAATAATAGTGTAACATCATTTGGGAATATATAAATGGGGTTCCAAATAAAAGGGAATAAAGGGGACTTGAGATATGAAATTATATTTCCATTGTTGAAAATATAACGATATTTTCAAGGAAGAGAAATGAGATTTGAAATGGGTTATCCTGAAAGGGGAGTGGCGATTATAGTTCAAATAATGAAACATAAGAGATATCGTAATGGTTATTCAAAATGATAAGTTAAAGGTTTTCCCAAGTATATTAGAGAATAAGTAACACTACAGAAATGTGTTGAAATGATAGAAAAGGGAAAACTGGACACGTCTTAAGATATTTCCCTATGTATATAATGAAATGATTTGAGAATAATTACATACTAAAATGATTTGAGAATATTGTGGATTAAAACTGATTTATTATTTTTAAAGGCCAAGTGATGCTGTATAAACCCATGGATTTATTTATATGTTTGTTTATTTTGATAGTTAAATAACCGACTATCAAAAATCATACCCAATGCGTTGTTGGTATGGAAAGACCGGGATCGAATTTATATTCGAAAACCATTCCAACCAAGGAATACGAAAACGTAGAAGATGCTGGTCGAGATGGAGCTATTGAAGACCGTAAATCTTCATGAAAGGAAGGACTATTGTTGGATTTCTCTAGCTGATCCCTAGAGATATTTTGACAATGATTCTGTCAGGATTGAAATCTACGGATTGCAAGGACTGCTCGCTACTGATCTGTAGGGTGATTCCTAGGATGTGGTAGGAGGGTGCCTTCGGTTCATCCTGTTCCTGGATGACGTGTATGGATGATCTGAACAGAGGCCAGATGTGTCAAAAGTCGATTTTAACCTCAAGCCTCATCAACCAGGAAATGACAAAAATCGGGCAGGCAGCATGGCTATGTGGGTCGCGCCCATTAGGGTGTATAATCACCTATCTAGAGAAAATCCTTTTGCTTCTTTAATCTATCGATGCTGTCCCGTTTCGGGAGAGACGGTGGGTCGCACCCAACCGTTGGTGATATACATTCGATACACTCAAGCGAAATGAGTGGTCGGTCATGTGTGGGCCGGGTTGCAAGACGTTCTTGTTGAACCCAGTGTATTCGTCTCTAGAGATACACGATCGGCAGGTGGTCCCATACCTTGTCAAGGCCGGAATCCAATATCCAATAAGCGCCCGCGGGGTTTGATTGTGTACTATATATGTGGAGCGTGAGATGCAAGCGTTCCACTAGATTGATATTTACTTGTATTTAGACACTATTATAATATCAGAAAGATATTGATTTCAAAACTGTTTTGGGTTATCGTAAGGTAAAAACCGTCCGTATTTATGTGTGGATTTGGTCTTACGATTATCCTTTTCTTTCGAAAGGATTTTAACTTGAAATCAAGTTGTGTGATACTCTTAATACTGTGCGAGTTTTACTCACTCTGGTTCACCAGACTGACCCGGTGTTTTGTAAATGCTCGGGTTAGACCGGGGTGTACAGGTTCAGGTTACTAGATGCTGTGAAGTTCAAAGACGAGCTGAAGGTGTTCAGACGTATGATACTATCTAGTATTATTCCGCTGTATGATGTACGTGAGGACAGATTATTATAACTGCCCAAATGTATTGATGTACTCTGATGATTGTAAGTTTTATTTCAAAGCTCTCTATAAAGTTTATTTATAAATTATATTTAGTTCTGCTGCGATGTGAGACTCTGTGTTGTGATGATTCTTCTCATTCTTCTATTCTAACTTTCTTTCTTTCTTATCTCACCCTCTAACTTCTTTCTTATAGCTTTCTGGGGTTTTTGATACTTGAGTTCTGGACAAGAGATGTGTAAATGTCAGGATTCAAGTGTCGAAATTCCCGGGTCGCTACAGATTACTTTGCTCTTTAAAATGGTACTGGTGTGATATAAATGCATGAGCTAATTTGGGTGAGTTTCCGCCTGGAAGGCGTCGACTTCGAGCGCCGTTTGGAGGCGAATGGGAAGGCCGAGCTGGCGGCGGTGCCTGGGGGTGGACAGCGATGAGAAGATGTGTGGCATGGTGGAATCCGATCATCGTCAGAGGGACTGGGGTGGTGACGCAAAGCAGATGGTCGGAGGGAGCTGTTGGGTTTCACGGTCGATAGTTTGAATGGGGAGGAAGAGGGTAACTTAGGAAAATAGAAATTTAATTAATTATTTTGAATTTTGTAATTAGCGTAAATAATATCATATCTTTTGCATACGAGGTCCAAATTCGACGATTTCAGTCACGTTGGAATCGTGGCAACGAACATTACGCAATGGAACCGATCAGGACAAAAACGGAGCAACTTTGAATTTCAGGCAAATTTAAACCCAAACTGTACTGATATTCAGAAATAAATAATGACGGAGTGGAACCCAATGTGAGAACTCCTTTTCACTTAATTATGTTTTATTATGTTATTATATTCATGTATAAAAATATATAGAATTGCCAGTGTAGATTTTTATCAGCTTTAATCATTATAAATTGTATACGGTGTCTGTTAGCTGTGACGGCCCGCCCCGCACCAACCGACATTTACTCCAAAAGTGCGCTGTACACATGTCCAGTTAGCACGGAACGGGTCGCCAGAAGGGAAAAAGGAAGAAGGAAATGAACATACAAAGAACCTATAGAATGTCTCACAGCGCATAGAACAAAATATAATAATAACATACTTGACATAAAACAGGAGAGACAATGCATAAGCTGAAAATCAGAACTAAACATCATAGCAGCGGAAATCCAAAATACAGCTTATTACAATATTCAAACTGTCTCAAAGCAAAAGTAAGATAAATGAGGTACACTACTAATGCCCAAGTAGCGACCACCAACGACACAGGGAGAATGTGCATATATATATAATACGTGGAAGCCTCCTGCCCGCCTCCGAATCAGCTACTCGCGCATCACCAGCTAACCTGTCTCTAGTCTGCTCGTGTGAGCACCCAGAGTAATAAGAGGAGACATAAAACTCTGGGTCAGACATAAAGCCTGGTATGAGCGATAAGCATCTAAAGTGAACAATAACAGGTAGACTAAAACATACCTGAATCTGGACCTGCAACCAAAGAGTTAGCACTACATACTGTACAACACTCTAAGGAATCATATCAAACAGTGTAAAGATACGGAGGTGGGGGAGATGTGTATGTCATAATGATGGTAAACAATCAAGCATAGCATCCATCCTCACATCTCTCACTCAGTGCGTAAAGCATACGATATTCACCACTTCGATCACCCAACATTCCTTGCTACGATCACTTTGCCCCATGAAGTCATAAATGGCTTCACTGCACTGATAACGTAGCCACTAATTCCTCGCTATGTCCACTTGCCCCATGGAGTTATTCACCCCATCTGCGCTGGCTCATAGCCTTACTATGCATCACCTTGCCCCTCAGGTCATAATGACCCTACTGCACTGATAACGTAGTCTTTCTATCATCACTTTGCCCCTCAGGTCATAACGACCCTACTGCACCGATAAGTAGCCCATCATTCCTTTTTAGTGGTGAATCGAAGTTATGAACGTCGACAACTCCTTAGCACACGTCCCGCAGCAAAGTCCAACCATGAAGTGAACTCATTGGTTCCCAACTGGTTCCGGGATCCTGAGCTCTAACTTCCATTTGGACTACCTTTGCATCTCGGGTTATTAGTCATCACAATCGAATTGGATCGGATCAGCCTTCACATTCTTCGTCGGATCGGGTCGCGCCTCCTACGTCGGATCGGGTCGTGGTCCTCCTTTCCTTTGCTTTGGATCGTGCTCTCCTTCTCGGTTCGGATCGGGACACCCCATACGGATCGGATCGTGGTTCTTCAAGCGGTTCGGATCGGACGCCCTTCTCCAGGTCGACGGATCGTGCTCACCCTTCATGGACGGATCGGGTCGTAATGCTTATTCGCGATCCGGATCGGAGTACTTCAGTTTGGCACGACGCTGCATCGATTCGCTTCGTGGGCCTTGCGTAGACGGTTCGGTTCGGAGGAGGTGACTCGACTCGTGGGGATGCCCCCACGATCCCATAGGGCGATCCGATCGTCCCTCAACCCCCTATGCGATCCGAACCCCTGCACCTTGTCCAGCGAGCTGTTTACGCCCCTCGACGGCGTTTTCGACCATTCTAACTATTGAAAATCAATCACAAAGCATTTCATACAGTCATACCAACATGCATAATCAACCACAAACACCAAAACATCAATATGATAGGTTAAAATGGATCAAACATACCCAAAACCCCATATTTCCCCTTAAGCATGTTTGGGTGAAACTAATGATAGGATTAGCAAAACTTAACCAAATTAACCCAAATTCATATCAGAGGTCTAAAACATTATTCCGAATTTTACAAATATTTTTCCAGAATTTTATCATGTTTAAATTCGCTAATTAACACTAATCAACCCTAATTAGCCATAATTAGTGCAAAACTAAGCAAATCACTCACCTTAGCCACAAAATAAACTAAGATCTGAAATGATTCTCTGATTTGATGCGAATTTCAATACCAAACAGCAGCTCCTTTGTTGATTTGGTGAAGATCCTTCTTGATTAGGGGTTGCTAAGCCAAATCCTTAACCTAATGGTGATTTGGAGGTGATTTAGAGGTTGGAGGCCATTTTTAGGGATCCTTGGTGATAAGTGGAGGCCAGAAAACTGAAATGGAATGATTCTTCATCTCATTTCAGCCCTCCCATAACCCTAATCCCGAAATGGGTTATGGGCCTACTCACTAATCACCCGATTTGGCCCGGTTAAGCAGTTTTTCACCCTCCAAACCTTGTTTCAGCCATATCTCCCAAACGGTAAGTCCGTTTGGCTAATGTGACCACTCTACGGAAAGAGAAACCATCAAACGAATCAAATGGAAGTGGTTTCAGGTCAAAATTCCTTTCCAATCAAAAGTTATGGCCAAAACAGTACCAACTATGGGCAAAATGGTCATTTAAAAATCGACAAAAATCATAAGCATGGGAAATGACTCTAATAGACGTTTCCTAAGGTTACATGACCATACGACTTCACATCGGAAATAAATAAATATTCTACAATCCTATGATGTGTAGAATACGGGTCATTACACTCTCCCCCCCTTAAGAAATTTCGCCCCCGAAATTCCCTAATCCAAACACACACAAAGGTTCCCGCATGCCTATCAATCATAAAACAACAATCAACCATGTAAAACAAGTATATTCTAGCATGCGGAATAACTAAATCACAAAGTAAATCTTACTAGGTAAAGAGTTCTGGATAAGCCTTCCTAATGCCCTCCTCTGTCTCCCAAGTACAATCATTCTCGTTCTCACCCCACTGAACCTTGACTAGCTTCACCGCCTTCCTTCGAAGTTGCTTCGTATCATGCCCCACAATACGAATCGGCTTGCGGTTCCCAACCGCCTCGGGTTCTACTTCGAAGTCCTCTAACTGATCAGGTGAAATAGTCACGTCTGAGTCGTGAACGAACTTCCTTAGTTGGGAAACATGGAATACATTATGAACTCCCGCCATCTTCTCTGGTAAGCCAACTCTATATGCCAAATTCCCGACTAGTTCAAGAACAGGGAATGGGCCAACAAATCTTGGTGCCAACTTGCCTCTCCTGCCAAATCGAATCACGCTCTTCAACGGAGAGATCTTGACAAACACCAAGTCACCAACGGAGAATTTCAAGTCTCTTCTCCTCTTATCAGCATAACTCTTCTGCCTATCTTGAGCAGCTTTCATTCGTTGTTGAATGATCTTAATCTTATCCGATGTTTCTCTCACCACATCTGGTCCAAGCACAAACTTCTCGCCGGTCTCTATCCAACATGATGGTGAGTTGCACGGTCTTCCATACAAAGCTTCATATGGAGCCATACCGATACTGGATTGGTAGCTATTATTATATGCAAACTCTACTAGATGCAAATGGTCATCCCATGATCCACCAAAATCCAATATACAAGCTCTCAAGAGATCTTCCAATATACGATTCACCCTCTCCGTCTGACCGTCGGTCTGAGGATGATATGTGGTACTGAGATGTAATCTTGACCCTAGAGCCTCTTGTAAGCTCTTCCAAAACCCACTAGTGAACAACGGGTCTCGGTCACTCACAATGCTTTTGGGTACTCCATGAAATCTCACTACCCACTTCATATATAATTCTTCCAACTTGGTTGCCGTTCTGGTCGATTTGATTGGTATAAATCTTGCACTTTTAGTCAATCGATCCACAATTACCCAAATACTATCATATCCCGATCTAGTCCTTGGTAAACCATCGATGAAATCCATCGAAACTTGCTCCCATTTCCATTCGGGAATTTCTAATGGTTGCAACAACCCACTAGGCTTCTTTTGCTCGGCTTTAACTAGCTGACAATTCATGCATTTGGATATAAACTTCCCAACGTCTCTTTTCATCCCTTCCCAGTAGTAAGTCTGTCTCATGCCTCGATACATCTTATTACCACCGGGATGTATAGTCAGTTTTGAGTGATGACATTCTCTAAGCACTTCATCTCTCAAACCATTCACGTTGGGCACAACTAGTCTTCCATTCTTTCGAAGCCATCCATCTCGATCAAGCCCATACACATTCATCTCCTCATCAATACCCATCTCTAACTTGGAGATGATTTCTAATAGATTAGGATCATCCCTTTGGCTATAACCAATCCGCTCTATCAAAGTGGGTCTGATCGTCAAACTAGCTAGCATAACTGGATCCAATTCGCACCTTGGTCTGAAATCAAACCCCGCGATATAGTCCAGTTGCTTCCATTCAAGAAACATTGCCCCTAAGCTGGCATGTCTCCTACTCAAGGCATCGGCTACCGCATTACCTTTCCCAGGTGTATACGCGATATCAAAATCATACGAAGCCAAGAACTCTAACCATCTCTGCTGACGGAGATTCAGATCTTTCTGAGAGAAGAGATACTTTAACGATTTATGATCGGTAAACAACTCGAATCTTTCTCCTAAGAGATAGTGTCTCCACATCTTCAGCGCAAATACAATCGCTGCTAATTCCAAATCATGGGTAGGATACTTCTTCTCATGCGGCTTTAGCTGTCGACTAGCATAAGCTACAACCCTACCTCCTTGCATCAATACAGCACCCAGTCCGGTACCACAAGCATCCGTGTATACCGTCATCTCTTCATTCCCCTTAGGAATGACTAGCACTGGCGCACGCGTCAACCTATCCTTTAGACTTTTGAAGGCATCCTCACACACTCCGTCCCAGACGAAGGACTGATTCTTCTTAGTCAACTGAGTCAACGGTGCTGCAATCTTGGAGAAGTCCTGGATAAACTTACGATAATATCCAGCTAATCCCAAGAAACTTCTTACATCTGTTGCATTCTTGGGCGTAGGCCAATCCTGTACCGTAGCCACTTTCGCAGGGTCCACGACAATACCACTCTCGGAAACAACATGACCCAAGAATCTCACTTCCCTTCTCCAAAAATGACACTTAGAGAATTTCGTTTTCAATTGGTGTTTCCTCAACACCTCCATCACTGTCCTCAAGTGTCTCTTGTGTTCCTCCTCTGTCCCTGAATAAACAAGGATATCATCCACGAACACAAGAACAAACTTATTCAACTGATCTCTGAATACTCGATTCATAAGATCCACAAAATAGGCTGGTGCATTGGTCAACCCAAATGGCATGACCAACTACTCATAAAATCCAGACGGCGTCCTAAATGCCGTTTTCGGAACACTCTCATCCGCTACTCGAAGCTGATGAAATCCTGTCGCGAGGTCCAACTGGGAGAACACTCTAGCTCCTTCCAGCTGATCAAACAAATCATCTATCCGCGGTAGAGGATACTTATTCTTCCTCGTCACCTTATTCAACTAGCGATAGTCCACACACAAACGAAGGGAACCATCTGCCTTAGTGGCAAATACAACTGGTGCTCCCCACTCGGAGACACTCCTTCTAATAAATCCCTTCTTCAAAAGATTGCTGACTTGCACCCCGAGCTCTCGCTGCTCCCTTGGTGCCATACGACGAAGTGGCATCACTATAGGTCTGGCATCTTTCACTAAATCAATACGGAACTCAATCTCTCGGTGTGGTGGAAGCCCGGTCACCTCCTCGAAGACGTCCGGATACTGGCCAACCACGGGCACATCTGACAACTCATCCTGCGGGATGTCGAGGGAATTTACAAAACTAGCCATAACCCCATCACTAGGTAGGCTACCAAACACTACCCTCCGCCCATCA
The DNA here is from genome assembly GCA_030737875.1 of Allium sativum. Taxonomy (NCBI): domain Eukaryota; kingdom Viridiplantae; phylum Streptophyta; class Magnoliopsida; order Asparagales; family Amaryllidaceae; genus Allium; species Allium sativum. The sequence goes on along the minus strand of CM060918.1, from coordinate 200,916,961 downwards.
TCCGCCCTCACTGTCACCAAAAAGCCCTCACAGTCTACCACCACGCCGTATCTTTGAAGCCAATCGACTCCCAATATAATGCCATACCCAGTAAAGCCCAAAACAAAGCAATCACATACAAACATACATCCATGACTTGATAAGACCAAATTCCTGCAAATCATACTAAGGCTAGTCGAACCACCAATCGGGTTCGTCACAACTAATGGTCTATCGACTATCTCGGGTCCCAGTCCCAACCTATCTACCAGGTCACTAGATATGAAGGAACGGGAAGCCCCAGTATCAAACAAAACTCGAACTGGTATATCATAAATAGAAAGCATACCTTGAATAACAACATTCTTTCCTTTCTCCGCCGCAGTTGGGGCATTCGACGAAGAAGGAACAGCATCAAGAGCATATGCTTTCACAATCTGCTTCTCCTTAAGAGGTTGCGGACACTTATCCTTCTGATGTCCCACTTGACCACAGTTGTAGCACTTCCTTTCCGCTGGCTTGGCCCGACATTCTTTAGCATAATGGCCTTTCTTTCCACAGCTGAAGCACTCAACATCCTTCTTGCTCTTTTTCTGGCCACCTTTAGATTGGTCCTGCTTCCTCTTATTCTGAGAGCTATTCTTGCCTCCACCGCCTGCTTGCGGCTTTGGCCCTTCTGCAGATGCAGCCTCAGTCTTTGACTTAGGGTAAAGACTCTCTGACCTCAAAGCTTTCCTCACAATCGATTCAAAAGTCTCATCGATGTGGTTAATGAGCCTCTCCCCCAAGTACCCATCCAGACCAGTAATGAACTTCTCATTCTTCTTTTCAGGAGTATCGATAAGAGACAGTCCATACTTCGACAAAGTGTCGAATTCAGCAATATAATCAGAAACTGCCCTCCCATTCTGCTTGAGTTCTAAGAACTTCTTGAACAACACTGACTTCTGGGCAGCTGGAATAAACTTCTCGCTAAAGCGAGCCTTGAACTGATCCCAAGTAACTTGGTCCTCTGGAGTAGCTGTTCTGATAGCATTCCACCAATTCATCGCTCGCCCTTGCAGCTGACGAGACGCTAGCCTTCTCTTCATCGCATCCTCGAGACCCAAGCCATCGAAGATACGGTCACAGCTATCCATCCAATCTTGAACATCCATGGCCGACTCCGTTCCGTGGAACGGCTTCCCACCAAGATTGGTGTAATCCTTGCACAACTTGGCGAAATCGACCCTAGGCGCCTGCACTATTGGGCCAACACCAACTCCGGGATTGGGAATTGCCCCTTGCACATCTCTAAGCATGTCTCTCATGAGGTTAGTAAACATAGCCCTCATATCAGCGGCATTCCCTTGGTTGGTCCCTCTACCAGCACCCCTCGTCTCTCGGCTCATCGTTAATCTGTAAAAAGGAAACGATTAACGACCCCATAGTGGTGCTAGTGCAGTGCGACTTCATCTTTATACTACTAATAGTATATACATACATAGCTTTTGAAAACCAAAGTAATCACAAATACGCGCTCTCTTATACGTACTAACTCTCCCTAGTGTCTTTCCCTAGGTTAACTACGCAACCTAGAGCTCTGATACCAAGTGTGACGGCCCGCCCCGCACCAACCGACATTTACTCCAAAAGTGCGCTGTACACATGTCCAGTTAGCACGGAACTGGTCGCCAGAAGGGAAAAAGGAAGAAGGAAATGAACATACAAAGAACCTATAGAATGTCTCACAGCACATAGAACAAAATATAATAATAACATACTTGACATAAAACAGGAGAGACAATGCATAAGCTGAAAATCAGAACTAAACATCATAGCAGCGGAAATCCAAAATACAGCTTATTACAATATTCAAACTGTCTCAAAGCAAAAGTAAGATAAATGAGGTACACTACTAATGCCCAAGTAGCGACCACCAACGACACAGGGAGAATGTGCATATATATATATATATAATACGTGGAAGCCTCCTGCCCGCCTCCGAATCAGCTACTCGCGCATCACCAGCTAACCTGTCTCTAGTCTGCTCGTGTGAGCACCCAGAGTAATAAGAGGAGACATAAAACTCTGGGTCAGACATAAAGCCTGGTATGAGCGATAAGCATCTAAAGTGAACAATAACAGGTAGACTAAAACATACCTGAATCTGGACCTGCAACCAAAAGAGTTAGCACTACATACTGTACAACACTCTAAGGTATCATATCAAACAGTGTAAAGATACGGAGGTGGGGGAGATGTGTATGTCATAATGATGGTAAACAATCAAGCATAGCATCCATCCTCATATCTCTCACTCAGTGCGTAAAGCATACGATATTCACCACTTCGATCACCCAACATTCCTTGCTACGATCACTTTGCCCCATGAAGTCATAAATGGCTTCACTGCACTGATAACGTAGCCACTAATTCCTCGCTATGTCCACTTGCCCCAAGGAGTTATTCACCCCATCTGCGCTGGCTCATAGCCTTACTACGCATCACCTTGCCCCTCAGGTCATAATGACCCTACTGCACTGATAACGTAGTCTTGCTACCATCACTTTGCCCCTCAGGTCATAACGACCCTACTGCACCGATAAGTAGCCCATCATTCCTTTTTAGTGGTGAATCGAAGTTATGAACGTCGACAACTCCTTAGCACACGTCCCGCAGCAAAGTCCAACCATGAAGTGAACTCATTGGTTCCCAACTGGTTCCGGGATCCTAAGCTCTAACTTCCATTTGGACTACCTTTGCATCTCGGGTTATTGGTCATCACAATCGAATCGGATCGGATCAGCCTTCACATTCTTCGTCGGATCGGGTCGCGCCTCCTACGTCGGATCGGGTCGTGGTCCTCCTTTCCTTTCCTTTGGATCGTGCTCTCCTTCTCGGTTCGGATCGGGACACCCCATACGGATCGGATCGTGGTTCTTCAAGCGGTTCGGATCGGACGCCCTTCTCCAGGTCGACGGATCGTGCTCACCCTTCATGGACGGATCGGGTCGTAATGCTTATTCGCGATCCGGATCGGAGTACTTCAGTTTGGCACGACGCTGCATCGATTCGCTTCGTGGGCCTTGCGCAGACAGTTCGGTTCGGAGGAGGTGACTCGACTCGTGGGGATGCCCCCACGATCCCATAGGGCGATCCGATCGTCCCTCAACCCCCTATGCGATCCGAACCCCTGCACCTTGTCCAGCGAGCTGTTTACGCCCCTCGACGGCGTTTTCGACCATTCTAACTATTGAAATCAATCAAAAAGCATTTCATACAGTCATACCAACATGCATAATCAACCACAAACACCAAAACATCAATATGATAGGTTAAAATGGATCAAACATACCCAAAACCCCATATTTCCCCTTAAGCATGTTTGGGTGAAACTAATGATAGGATTAGCAAAACTTAACCAAATTAACCCAAATTCATATCAGAGGTCTAAAACATTATTCCGAATTTTACAAATATTTTTCCAGAATTTTATCATGTTTAAATTCGCTAATTAACACTAATCAACCCTAATTAGCCATAATTAGTGCAAAACTAAGCAAATCACTCACCTTAGCCACAAAATAAATTAAGATCTGAAATGATTCTCTGATTTGATGCGAATTTCAATACCAAACAGCAGCTCCTTTGTTGATTTGGTGAAGATCCTTCTTGATTAGGGGTTGCTAAGCCAAATCCTTAACCTAAAGGTGATTTGGAGGTGATTTAGAGGTTGGAGGCCATTTTTAGGGATCCTTGGTGATAAGTGGAGGCCAGAAAACTGAAATGGAATGATTCTCCATCTCATTTCATCCCTCCCATAACCCTAATCCCGAAATGGGTTATGGGCCTACTCACTAATCACCCGATTTGGCCCGGTTAAGCAGTTTTTCACCCTCCAAACCTTGTTTCAGCCATATCTCCCAAACGGTAAGTCCGTTTGGCAAATGTGACCACTCTACGGAAAGAGAAACCATCAAACGAATCAAATGGAAGTGGTTTCAGGTCAAAATTCCTTTCCAATCAAAAGTTATGGCCAAAACAGTACCAACTAGGGGCAAAATGGTCATTTAAAAATCGACAAAAATCATAAGCATGGGAAATGACTCTAATAGACGTTTCCCAAGGTTACATGACCATACGACTTCACATCGGAAATAAATAAATATTCTACAATCCTATGATGTGTAGAATACGGGTCATTACATTAGCTCACCTCCCTCGTCCACAGACCATGGACGATTTGATTGACCGTATTATGTTTTGATTATGATGACTGATGGTTGTTTATAGTTTTAATATTATTATCATTATTAAACTGTGATTATAAATATTTATAAATTATAAATAAATTCACATGGATTGTGATGTAAACCCCATACGGGTATTCTAACGATAATTTTGCGTATCGCCCAATTATACAAATAATAATATTTGTTTGATGTTTGAAAACCCCACACGGGTCTGGGGACGATAATTTATTCACATCTCCCCTAAATATAATTATATGTCAAACGATTAATCGACAGACTGTGATAAGCGTTATTTAATTATTTAATGCTTACACAGTTGTAAATTGCACACTGGATATGAATTGACTGTTTGATGATTATTTATCATTATTGTTGAATACATGCGGTGTATGAAATCCATATAATTGAAATTATATGGTAATTGATTGAGTCGCATTCCGATTTAGAAATAAAGAATATTTTAAAATAACGAATATTTTAAAATAATGAATATTTTAAAATAATATTCAGTGAATAATCAAAATATGATTTTGATGTCCGATTTTGGATGGACACGAAAATATTGAAACATATGGAGCCGAGTTAAGTGTATACGCCATTTTAACCCGAACAGGTTTATCGGTCGATTTTATTCAGTGAATAATCAAAATACGATTTTGATGTCCGATTTTGGATGGACAGGAAAATATTGAAATATATGGAGCCGAGTTAAGTGTATACGCCATTTTAACCTGAACAGGTTTATCGGTCGATTTTATTCATTTTGTAATGAATATCGAAAGGGAATTGATTTCAAAATATGATATTTTGAAAATATTATCATTTTAATATTATAATGATATGGAATATTCAATTTTGGTTCAAAATTGAAAATGAAGTTGAAATCATTTTAAAATGAATTTATAAACGATTTATAAAATACGATTTAAATGGAAATCGACGATATATATATAATATATATTTAATGGCCTGAATAGAACGCGTCACACAGCCACCGTTCGAGAATTTCGACGATTAACTTCAAATGGATGTGACGAGAGATCCGACCGTCGGATTCTCCTAAAACCGGGACTATTGGATACGTATTGAAAAGAGCTTTCCAATGAACATAAGAGATTTAAATTTGAATGGACGGATTTTAAGATATGTCCAAATCAATTTCAGAAAAGGTCGCTATGGATGCAGTTCGGTGGCCGTTATTGGAAACCGACTGTAATGGCCTTAATAAAATTATTAAAAATATGGAAAAATTATGTAAAATCATAAGAAATGATTTGGAAAGAATTTGGATGAAAAATTCCAGGTTTGAAGAGATAAAAATATATTTTTATCGAAATGAACTAGTTATTAACTAGAATAATAATCCAGTGTTTTTAAATAAATAAATTGGATTTGAAATGGTTTTAAAATAACCAGAATTTTCCAGTGAATAAATTGGAATGGAAATAATCTTCGGAATATTTCGATATTGGATTCTGTGGTTATACGGATCTTGTTATGGGAATTTGGAAGATACAGATATCGTTATTCCCAATACGATATCCGTTAGTTTCAGAATTTGGTATTGAATATAAGCCGATATAATTTCTATTCAGAACCTTGTATTTAATATTAAATTGGATTTTGGGTTTGTCGTGAATGGTGTCTCCTGTAACACTGTTCTTAAAACCCGTGTGAAAAGAATAAATCTTTTAATTAAGATTATTATAGTTTCTAGTTATATTTAGAAATTGGAATAAAATGGAATGTGAATTGCATTTAATGTGAACTATGTTTTTAATGACATTCGTTCTTTAACCCGATTAACAGTGAAACGTGATTTGGAATTTATAAATCCTTTAATTAAGGTTAATGGAATTTTCCAAAGTAAAGTTTTCCAATTTAATATATTAAATTGGAATTAAGTGGAATTCGATTTGGTAATAATTGAAGTGAGCTTCTGTGGAGGGAGACTCTTACTATATAAGGAATTTAAAAAGCTTTGCCGTTATTCCATTTATATTATTAGTCGGGTACGGAAATTGATATCAATTATATATATTGATATGTTTTCCGTAAAGATACCATAATTAATGGAATGTGATTTTGGGTTTATCGTGAACTGTGTTCTAAATAACATTAGTCCTTTAACCCAGTTAAAGACAGGATTACATGTCTAACATTGTATTTCGAAATGTATTGTAGATCTCTGCTAAATATATATCTGTTTGGTGGCGGGGAATTTATTCTCTTGCTTGACACCCTTCTCTGAGACGTACAAGCTTAGAGGTTATATATCGGCGGAAATCAATAGTACGGTGTAGATTGTCGAGTGTGGCATGTTTGATTTCCCAAAGTTAAATAATCATTGATTAATGATTTATGAGATTAAAACTAAGTGAAGTTTTAATGGATCTTTGATTAGATTGAAATGTGAATGTGATAATTTAAATTATCAAATTTGGGGAATGATCGAGAACGGAGTACCACCAGTTTTACTCCAGGCGATAGTTAAATCTTTAATTAGATTTGAACGTGAAATGGTAATTAATTTTACTGATAACACCGTGGTGTTAGATGTGGAGTATTACCAGTTTTGCTCCATGGGATGAATAGGTTGGGATTGGGATTAATAAATAAATGATTACTTCGATAAGGCTCAATAATCCCGACTAGTTGATAAACCTTAATTTGGTTTAGAATTGATATCCGAAGGAAGATTAAAGTATAAATTTAAAAGAATTTATATTCGATAAAATCAATGGGAACCTTTCCTAGAGGATATGAATATTTGAATAAAAGAATATTCTGAATTGGAATGTGGCGTATGTTGTGTTTGTGTAGCACTTGATTATATGATACGTGAATTATTCGGAAAGGCTGGGTTTATACTCATTCTGAATAATTGTTTCGACGATAAGTCGACGATGAAGACGATGGTTGAAGACCGGAGATCTTCACATCGTTTGGATGATTATTGATGTCTTGATTGGCTGTACACCCAATAAAAGGTAATAAGTGGTGATTGTCCAGACGTACTTGGAGATTGACCGGATATGCAAGGACCTCTCTCCTGTATTGGACATACAGGATGAGGAATAAGGTGCCTCAGGTTTCGTTCAGACCCAAAACGAAATAGTAAATGGATGTGTGTCTGACATTGGATTTTATTTTGTGTTGATTGATTTCTATTAAATATAACTGTTTGGTGGCGGAGAACTTATTCTCTTGCTTAACACCCTTCTCTGAGACGTATAAGCTTAGACGTTATATATTGATGGATATCAGTCGCATGGCATGAATTGTCAGTGTGGCATGCTGAGATGCAAGTGATCAAGGCTTTTGTTGAAAAACAGAGTCTTGTGGTTGATGATCAAAGCTCGGCTTTAAATAGCATAGCTTTGTGTATAGTGTTAATTCGCGAGCCTCACACCTGGTATGAGTCAAAAACGGGATAAAGGACCCAGGGAGTGCATGACGTTTCCTTTTAGCTATGGGTGGTGTCATGGTATGGAGCCCAGACATTTATTTATTTTTACCTGCGTGGATGATGGATTACGAGGCGCCTCGGATATTGGTCCCTAGTGGCCAAGTGATAGGTCCGATAGGACTGAGAAATGTGTGTTCAGGAATTGCCAATCCTCAAACGTAAGAGAGGACCGGCCTTGGAGGTCCCAAGGGTTCACTTCGGGGAATCCCGAGGCATTTGCTAGAGTGCCTCAAAGCCGGCGAGGAGTACATGTCTTGCCTTGACTCATAGATGGAATCCAATTTCCAATACGTGACATTTTGGTTTTAATCGCAGAACTAGTATGGCGACATAGTAGGATGGGGTACTATGCCATCTATGATTGATACATTTATATTTGAAGTGATTTTGACACTGTGCACTTATAGTAACATCAAAATGATTTTTTTTTAAAACGTACCAAGCATGTTTGGCTATTATAAGGAAAATCTCTATCCTCTGGCTTGCGTTGCATTGTGTGATGGGACCCGAGTCTTATAATAGCTTCATTTTTCGAAAAGCATTGCGCTGTTTATAAACTATTTTATGCACTGGTATTCTTGGAGAAAACCCATTCCGTATTATACGGCGTGGTCCCTTGATTTACTTTATTTCTAAAGTAAAGTTTTAAATAACTGTTTTAGTTCTCACACCAGTCCCATGACTGACCTGGAGTTTATTGTTTTAACCTTAACTCTGGGTGCCCATATTTTCCACACGGACAGGTAGTAGTTTTGGTTTTGCAGATATTATTTCCACAGGATCCTGAATTTACAGCTGGACCTATATTCGGAAAGCTTTGTATTCGTGTATCTCTTTCAGTTGTGTTATGTATTACTTTTCGCTGCTATGTAGATTTAAATTCCTCATACTTTTCTAATGTATATTATTTATTCATACTATGTTATATTCTTGTACTCTTATGTAAATTGTTGTAACAACAATGAAATGTTCTATTGTTCGTGTTCTGATGCGTCGTGTTCTCAACTCAATCCGGGCTTTCCTGTAAGGGGAAGTTTGGGTCGTTTCAAATCAGCCCTAGCAATCAAAGGGAAAGTTGTAGATCAGAGTGAGATCTGGCTCCAACCAAAATTTCGGTGGTCGACTGAGGTGACCAGAATTCACGAATTACAACCGAGATCTGGTTTCGTTTTAGGGGTTTTGACGGAGGTGGAGGAGTTTTTAGGCGATTGGTCTAAAGGCAAGGTTGTAGAGGACAAGGAAGCGGTCATTTTCTCTTTTGGTCGGGGTACCTGAAAAGGTCTGTGGCGACGGTTAAAAAGAGATGATTAGAGATGGCTTTTCGTTGAAAGCTACGAATGGTTTTGGGAGGAATCCGGCATCGTGGGTCAGTATCAGTGGATGGTTACTGAAGGTTGGTCGAAGGGGGATGTGAGGCGGTTGTCAGGGGGGCTTTCCTGATGGTGCGGTCGGCAATGAAGGTCGGTGGTGGATGAAGTTTGGGGATAACTGGAAACTGATGGTGGGGTTTTCCTGGTTCAACGGTGGCATACCGGGGGTCAGGGCGGCTGTCGGGGGGCGCCTCGCTGAGGGATTTCAAGTGATGTCAGAGCTTGGATCTCCGGTGATCTCAATCATGGTCGGTGGTGGGGTTTAAAGCTCCCAGCTGATCGTGTTATTGCTTTGGGTTAACAGGTTAATGGAAAGTCGGGTTCTGGAAAACCAATTGAAGAAATCGCGTGAAGAGTAAAACAAGGCAGACGTGGACAATAATTTAATGGTAATTACAATTTAATTTAATAATTTATTTAGTTATTAGCCGATAATTTATCCAAACCGTAATTTCTCGATAACTTTTACATTAAAGAAATCTGACGAAACATGATTCGTTGGGATCGTGGCGACGAGCACCACACTGTCAAGCGGAAATGGATGGAAACAGGAGCTATTAGATTTTTGTATAATTTCAAACGCTCGTTTGAAATTATATAAACAAGCGACAATCGTGAATCGACAAAAAATGGTGAGTTAATTCTCACACTTTCTTGGACTGCTATGATGTGATAAATCCACATAATTTAAATACCATTAATAATATATACTGGTTGATTGGATGCCTTGGATGCCTATGGTTGATTTAATGGTCGCTGTTAATTATGTTATCGTCGTTAATTTATTAATTTAAAATTCTATGCTATCACGAAATGTTATAATAATCCGTGATGCAGGGAAGAACAGGTTGGAGGGATTCGACTGGATTCCTCAAATATCATGTGTATTGTTTATTTTTATATTGTTTACACATGAATTGATTGAACCCCAAATGACACTGAATCCTATTTGAATGTTGATGGTTGTAGGGATGTGATTGTTGTTGTGATTTTAATCAATCGACAGTATTGATTAAGTGGTTGGCAGTGATGGCCTAAATCTATTGTTTTATGATGTTGTTTTGCAGATAGGCAAATTGACGGAGTTTAAATTTATTTTATAAATAAACTGAAGATTTCAAGTTTATCTTATATGAATCAATTAAAGTTTTATAAATATATTTATATTATAATCATGTTTTACAAATGTGATTATTAAAAGTTTATATAACGAATCCTTATGCTGTTTTATGAACAGAAAGTCAGGAGCTAACATACGGATTAGTAAAATTGAATGGTTGTTTTATAAAACAATTAAAGTGATGTTTTAAATTAATTAAGTTAATAATTAATGTAAGAAGAAAAAATGAATAGTAATCAGTTAGCAACTTAATTGATGGTTACGGTTGGCAAAGTCAACTGGTTTAGAATTGAAATAAACGATTGGGTTTTTAAATCCAATCAATAATTTTCCAAATATAGCAATGTTGTTAGAAGTTAGTTAATCTTTGGTTAACTATAATTTTAAGTGATTATATTGAATTTTTTATTTATTAATAAAGTTAATTATTTAATAACCTTTGTAAAATCATTTAATTAGCCCATCTTTATTTAATAATGAAGTTAATTGGAAAAAATGATTAATTATTCTAGTTTAGTTATTACTGAAATAAACTACTTTTATTCTATTATTGTTGAAGTTAATTAGTATAAATTTAAAGCGATTGCCTTATATATATGGGAATTCCTTTTTAAAGGAGGGATCAAGTTATAGTAAGATTCTAAATAAAAAGGTTATAAGGAGGTTTGGTTGGAATTCCATGTTTTTATAAGTTGAAGTTTATAAAGGAAGGCTCAAGCTACGACGATATTTAAGATAATATTTTACTTAATAAAAGCGATGCGATCGGAAAGAGATTTACGAAATAAAAGTGATGAAATAGATTAGCATAAAAGGGTTTGAAATTTAGTTCAATCGTATAAACAAGGTTTGTAAATGGGATTTATAAGCTAATGCAGACATTGCGACATGATTTTATTAAGTGAAAATGAAGGGGATTAAATATGACTTCTTAGAAGATGATTAAATGGGTTCGTGCAAAAAGGATATTAAATCATTTAATACGTAAGTAATTATAAGTCAATTACCAATATAAAATATGGTATGAAAATCATATTGAATTTGAATGGTAAATGAGATTGGGAAGTTTACTTAATTAAGAGAAGGGAATGGACATGAAAAGTGGGTTTTCAAGTATAAGAAAATGAATTATAAAACCAAAATTAATGGAAATAGGGATAATATTATGGATTATTGAGATAGTTTAATATTGGTTTTAAATTACAAGCTCTTATCTATCTTAAGATAAGAACGGTGTCAATCAAGGTCTGAGAGGTAATTAGAATACCCCAACTTGAACGGCTTTGCTATTATCGAGAGATAATATTAGTTTGTGATGGGTAGGAAAGTTATTATCGAGTTATTTACGATTAATAAAATTTATCATTTATTTAAAATAACCTTTGTAACACCCCGTATTTTCTAAGAATATTAAAGTAACAAATTAAAGAATAATTAATTTGAAAAAGAAGAAATAGGTGAAATGGGTTGCGCCATTGCGTTCATCTCGGAATTCTGCTTGGGATAGAGTCCGAGTTAGCGTAAATCGGACTCTGTATGAAGAAGATATCTTTAAATTAAATATTGCAGCAAAACATGAAAAAAAAAGAATGAGAAAAGAATAATGTTTAGCATTGTTCTAAGGTTTGTAAGAAAAACACTTAGTAGCTCATTTGGTTAGAACATGTGACTTGCATACAAGAGGTATAGAGTTCGATCCCTGCTAGCGCCATATTTTTGTTTTAGGGAAATGGCTAAAAAGTGGCTTAGTGTGAACGTAGTTCAAAAAGTGGTTTAGTGTGAAAATGGTTAATTGGGAAGATAGATAAAAAAAAAAAAAATACATACATACATAAATACATACATACATACATACATATATATATGACGTGTACGCATCATGTGGCGCACGTGGCACATTTATCGTTGGTCAAGGATAGTCTTTTTTTACGTGGCCTTCTCTGATTGGCTTTGTGACAAATTCTGAGGTATTAGGGCTTATGTGTCATGCTATGATTGGCTGAGTGACACATTGCTTTAGTTGGATGACTCCGATTGCTCCTAAAACGATCAAAAGGCTCACAAAGATTTAACTTCTATAAAAGCAACCATAATCCTCAAAGCCTAAATCACACAAATTCATTCCAAGGAGCCACCATGCCATCCATGATTGTTCTAGTTTAGCCACCATTCCTTCTTCAACTTGAAAGCAAGATTAAAACTACGAATCAAAACTAACTTAGAGAATTGATAGTCTTCTTCAAGGGATTGCTTTCCAATTTCAGAAAACAGATCCCATAAAACAAGACTTTCTTTTCTTTGTAAGTCCTATTATTATTTAGATGTGAACGATTAAAAGTTATGGTTTGTAATAAAATGAAAACTAGCGTTATTCCTAGTTGTAAGATAATGATGATGCTGATTCATGCCTATTCTTGTAACGATTCTATCGTATATGCTTATGAGATTACTGTGGCTATTATGTTGGTGTTAAACCAATCATGTATTATGTAAAATTTGGTGATTTATTCATGTTATGTTACATGCAAGTTGTTAGGCTATGTGGTTATTATGTTGATGTAAACCAATCATGTAAAATTGGTGATTCATTCATGTTATGTTACATGCAAGTTGTCAGGCTATGTGGTTATTATGTTGATGTAAACCAATCATATAAAATTGGTGATTCATTTATGTTATGTTACATGCAAATTATTGGGCCAAGACATGTATTATGTGTAGATTTACATTTAGATCTATGAAAATTGGATCCAAGATTAAAGTTCATATTTACATGCCTTGTTAAACTTGTGTAAAACCATATGCTTAAGATTCATGTTTGTTGGATCCAAAATAAAAAGTTCATACTTACATGCCTTGTTAAACCTGTGTAATTCCATATGTTTAAGATTCATGATTATTGGATCCAAATTAAAAGTTCACATTCACATGTCTAGTTGAACTTGTGCAATTCTATATGCTTAAGGTTTATGTTCATTAGACCCAAAATAAAAGTTTACATTTACATGCCTAGTTGGATTTGGGTAATTTCATATGCTTAAAGACTCATGTTAGTTGGATCCAAAAATGCAAGTTCATTATTTTATGCCACGTTTACATGACACATGTTTAGTTAGATCCTTATTATTTTATGTTATGTGAGTGGTACATGCTCCCTTCTTTCCCCTTTTGTATATAAGTTAGGCTAAGTTACAAGCCTAACATTCTATGTGAATTTTGCGAACATGTGATTGGGGTAACGTTGGGAAAACCTTAGAAATTATTATTATTAGCATAATTTGGCCCATAAATAAATGAATGATTAGTGCCATAAAATTGGTATAATTTATATACCAAAAATTGAAAATATGTTTTAGAGGTTAAATGGGACATGACTTGAATGACAATAATTGGGGATAATTTACATATAAATTTGAAAGATAAATATGTAAATTAATAAAAAGACGAATATGCCTAACCCGAGGTTAGATTGAGTTGCGGCGTAAAACTGTCCGGAACCGCCCGGCACATCCAGTAACCACAACAACACCTATCTAATGTGAGAGGTTAGTGCATAATTCCCAAGGAAAACCTGAGGTTAGATTGAGTTGTGGTGTAAAACTGCCCGGAAACGCCTGGCACATCTAGTAACCACAACAAAACATATCTAATGTGAGAGGTTGGTGCATTAATAAATCAATTAATGCTAATGAACAAGATGAATGACTAGGGTTAAGTTAATAGGAAACACTTAACCAATATGACTTGATTTGTGGTAAGGTTAAGTTAAATCAAGAGGGCAACACTTAACCAACATAACTTGATTTGTGGTAGGGTTAAGTTGACACAAGAAGGTGACACTTAACCAAAGTAATATGACAAGTAGGTGGGTTAAGTAACTTGAATTGATTGATGACACTTAACCAATACAACATGATGAACACGTGGGGTTAAGTTAACAAGAAACACTTGACCAATACAACTTGATGGACGAACAGGGTTAAGTTAATAGGAAACACTTAATCAATCCAACATGATAAGTACGGAGGGTTAAGTTAATAAGAAACACTTAACCAACATGACATGATGAATGGGTGGGTTAAGTTAACATGAATGGACAACACTTAACCAATATGGCATAATGTGCGGGAGGGTTAAGTACATAGCAAGTTGGGTGGGTAATATTAGTAAATATAGTCCCACAAAACTTAACCATTAAATAAACATGCTTGAATCAGTAGGAGGGTTAGGTACATATCGGGTTGGTGGGTAATATTAGTAAATATAGGCCCACAAAACTTAACCAATAAATAAACATGCTTGATCAGTAGGAGGGTTAAGTACATATCGGGTTGGTGGGTAATATTAGTAAATATAGGCCCACAAAACTTAACCATTAAATAAACATGCTTGAATCAGTAGGAGGGATAAGTACATATCGGGTTGGTGGGTAATATTAGTAAATATAGGCCCACAAACTTAATCATTAAATAAATATGCCTGAATCAGTGGGAGGGTTAAGTACATATCGGGTAGGTGGGTAATATTAGTAAATATAGGCCCATAAACTTAACCAGTAGGAAACCCTAGTAACGGGGACCCATTTTAGCAATAACCAACATAGATGTATCATGGTACCCTGAACTAGGCAGGATGGGGCACGATTAATGGGCTAATTATAAGCGGTCAAAACAGCGGCAGGGGGTATGTCGGTGTAGGTTCTGACGGTTTACGGGCGTGCACATACTTCGGAGTGGGAAAAAGCAGGCACTGGGTACCAGTAGTTATACACTGTGCATCTTGAATCGTGTCGGGTTGCTATCATAAGGATTGATACACCTTATGGTGGGACCAACACAGGGTATCTACACGCAAGAGAGGCCGATTGACACAGACACAAGGAAAAATTAATATGAGTAAGGAGACGATCGATAGAGTAGTAAGGGTACATCTAACATGTTCATGACAATTAGGCAGATTGAGGTGGAATCCTCACGATAGATGTACACCTGAAGGCTACCACAATTGCGAGGATTGGGATCACATTATTATATGATCATTTTATATAGATTACTAGTTGGGACACTAGTTAGGTGGTGCAGAGAAGTGAAATGAGTGCGATCGCATATTCAACCTTATTATCTTATTTCTAGGGTGGGGTCCTAGATTCAGTTTATTCATGCCATAAACCTTTTTCTTGTTTACATACTAAATAGTCACTGGACTTACCAGACTCGTGTCTGACCCATTTTCTTTCATCTTCTTTTCTTCCCCCCAGGTCCGCAGGGAGGGAACACTTCAGCTTAGATCGGATCATTTCCAACTTGAAGAGAGTAGATGTATTGCTTGGAATCTTTTCCTTGGGCTATGGCTTTGGATGTTATCTTATTGGGGATTTATGCTGCCTTACTGTTGTTTTAATGCTTCTTTATGTTTTAATTCAAGACAGAAGTTCTATGTATTACTTTTAAGTATGATTGAGACAACTGTTGTAAAAGCTTGACTGAACCACATTGTTTATAAAATGATTTTTATTTTCCACTGCTTTATGTATCTGTCTTGTAATTCATCTGCATATTTTACCTATAATGCTCCACCAAAGTTAAGGCATTCCCTTTGTGAGTGACCTTAACGGAGGTGGGGTGTTTCACTTGGTATCAGAGCTGATGGTTGCCAGATCAGATAAAAGATTTGAAAAATTATTTTCAAAACGGTTTTAAAAGAAGCATTTTCAAAAGAAAAGTTTTGTTTTAAAGGCATATTCCCTAAAGCCATATGCATTATCTTTTGATCCTCTGTTTGAATCCTTGTTTCCTTCTTTCCTGAGTCTCCGGGGGCTCCTGGCTTTCTAGGAGATAACCTCATCGCGTCATGGTTCCGTAGGCTTGATGAGACTACGACACCTGTCAAAG
The DNA here is from genome assembly GCA_030737875.1 of Allium sativum. Lineage (NCBI taxonomy): Eukaryota > Viridiplantae > Streptophyta > Magnoliopsida > Asparagales > Amaryllidaceae > Allium > Allium sativum. The sequence continues at coordinate 200,900,897 of CM060918.1, read as the reverse complement.
GGCGGAGAAGTTCCCAACTTCCATCTATAGCCGATGTAGTTTCACCTGCGGGTAATTTTCTTTCAAGCTTTGTCGGGTTTTCCGTGCGATGGAGGCAGCTTTCAAGAGACCTGTCAACAAGTTACACAAGGATGGCAAAGATGAGAATGAAGGAGTTTGGCTAAGGAGCACAACCCAAGGATGAAGAACTCATGGATATAGGCATGGTTCACAAAGGAGGTAAAGAGAAAGAGGCAAAAGGGGAAGAATCACAAACAAGGGATTGTAATATAAGAAGGGCGGAGGAAATAATAGATCCCGCAACAAGAGGAAGTATCTTTTTTGCGGTATAGCAAGTCATTTAGTTTTAGGAAGTAAAAGACAAGTGGTTGTTTTCAGCATGGTGAGATAGGGCATCTTATCAAGGATTTCCCAGAGGACAAGGACAAAGGACAGGATTTTCAGGAAGGCAAGTCTTTCACCGCCAGCGTACCTGAGAGAAAGATATTAAAGTTTAGTTTTTCTTTTTGATCATCGTGTTAGTACTCTTTTTGATTTCAGCGCTTCACATTCGCTCATATCTACTTCCGTAGTTGAGTCTCTGCACCTTAGTACTAGTATAATAGAAGAACCCATTATTTTCTCAATCCGGTTGGTGGTTTGGCTCATTTATCTTTGGTTTGTAAGGATTTGAGAATATCTATATTAAGGATTGAGTTTAAGTGTAATGCTTATGTTTTTGGTTACACTATGGGTTGATTCTAGGCTTGGATTGGTTAGCTAGTAATTGTGAAACGAGGGTAATTAGACTTTTTACTTGCCTCGGGAATACCCTCGAGATTTCGTGCGATCCTGAGGGGATCAGTTAGGCTTAGCTACCTAGAATCACTTGATGCATCTATCGACGATTTGCGATCCGTTAGAGTAGTCCATGAGTACGTAGATGTTTTTGATTAGGTTAGGGATTTTCCCCCTAAAACTCGAGATAGACTTCCGCATATATCTAGTTGACAATGCGAAGCCAGTTATGTGATCAACGATAGTTTTGGAGCAAGATTAGCGAGGATAGCCAGAGTCGGTTAAGTGCTTAATTGTTTGGTTGTTTTTCTAGTACCATCTTACATAAATCGTCCAAATTCGAAGGTGGTATTCCTTGGGTGCTTGTATGATATTGGTTTAGGCCTTTGGGGCTTGTACTTGAGGGATGTCGAGTTCGATTAGGATGGTTTGCGTGAGAAATAAATGGTTGTGGCAGGCGCCCTAAAGTAAGACTGACCTTAAGAGAAGTAAAAAGTACATAACAACCTTTAGCTTTAGACCCTCAGATTTTTGACATGATGGATAAGCTAAGTAGAGGAGAGACCTCTAATCATCTTAGTATATACACTTGGTATCATGGCTCACACCTGTTTATCTTGGAAAGTTAGCTCGACTACATTGGATACCCTCTAGCATAGTAAGTGATCGAGGTCCTATCTTTACTAGTGAGTTTTGGAAATGGAGGTCAAGAAGCTTCGCAACTGTGAAGTTAAATTAGTTAAGGTACAGTGGAGTGAAGCTCAAGAAGATGCGACGTGGGAGACTGAAGATAAGACACACGCATCATACCCTTTTTTTTAAGGGTACATCCTTGATCTCTTTTTGTAGGAATCCTATGCATGTTTGTTTCTATCTTTTTAGGAATATCCTCTAGGTCATATCTTCAATCCTTAGGTAGAAGCCAATGGATGTAAACATGTGTTTGAAACATGTCATGATTGGTGGTTGCAAGTGGTTGCTCGTGGATGCATATACACACAATAGGCACTAGATCGGCACAGTCACTTTCATATTGCATATGCATGAGTGAATTTTTATATATATGAACTAAAACTTGATGTGTTATCATATGGATGTTGCATTTGTATGAATGATTGTGCACTCATGTAGAAGTTATAAAGTACGATTAGGAATAATTGTATACATGATGGACTCATGGCACTGACATAATTCGCTTTGAGGAGGTCAACTGAATCAGTAGACCGCCTGATTTTGCATTAGATAAGCACATGTACGCACACTATGCATATGATCATGAAGGCATTAGAAATCTTTTTAAGGACAGTGGATGCCTTGGTTTGATGGTTGAGTAGATGAATGATTGGATGGTAGGATATACATTCTTCTTAACTTGAAGATTTCAGGGATGGAATCCTTTAAGGAGGGGAGAATGTAACACCCCATATTTTTTGAGAATATTAAAATAACAAATTAAAGAATAATTATTTTGAAAATGAAGAAATAGGTGAAACGGGTTGCGCCATTGCGTTCATCTTGGAATTCTGCTTGGGATAGAGTCCGAGTTTGCGTAAATCGGACTCCGTATGAAGAAAATATCTTTAAATTAAATATTGCACCAAAACATGAAAAAAAAGAATGAGAAAAGAATAAAGTTTAGCATTGTTCTAAGGTTTGTAAGAAAAAGATTTAGTAGCTCATTTTGTTAGAACATGTGACTTGCATACAAGAGGTACAAAGTTCGATCCCCGCCAGTGCCATATTTTTGTTTTAGGGGAATGGCTAAAAAGTGACTTAGTGTGAACGCAGTTCAAAAAGTGGTTTAGTGTGAAAATGGTTAATTGGAAACATAGATAAAAAGGAAATATATATATATATATATATATATATATATATGCATACATACACACACACATACATACATACACACACACACATACATACATACACACACACACACACACACACACATATATATGGCGCACGTGGCGCATTTTTTGTTTGTCAAGGATTGTCTTTTTTTACGTGGCCTTCTCTGATTGGCTTTGTCATAAATTCTGAGGTGTTAGTGCTTATGTGTCATGCTATGATTGGCTGAGTGACACATTGCTTTAGTTGGATGGCTCTGATTGCTCCTAAAACGATCTAACGGCTCACATAAGATTTAACTTCAATAAAAGCAACCATAATCCTCAAACCCTAAATCACACAAATTCATTCCAAGGAGCCACCATGCCATCCATGATCATTCTAGTTTAGCCACCATTCCTTCTTCAACTTGAAAGCAAGATTAAAGCTACGAACCAAAAATAACTTAGAGAATTAATAGTCTTCTTCAAGGGATTGCTTTCCAATTTCAGAAAATAGATCTCAGAAAACAAGACTTTCTTTTCTTTGTAAGTCCTGTTATTATTTAGATGTGAACGATTAAAAGTTATGATTTGTAATAAAATGAAAACTAGCGTTATTCCTAGTTGTAAGATAATGATGATGCTAATTCATGCCTATTCTTGTAATGACTCTATCGTATATGCTTATGAGATTATTGTGGCTATTATGTTGGTGTTAAACCAATCATGTATTATGTAAAGTTTGGTGATTTATTCATGTTATGTTACATGCAAGTTGTTAGGCTATGTGGTTATTATGTTGATGTAAACCAATCATGTAAAATTGGTGATTCATTCATGTTATGTTACATGCAAGTTGTTAGGCTATGTGGTTATTATTTTGATGTAAACCAATCATGTAAAATTGGTGATTCATTCATGTTATGTTATATGCAAATTATTAGGCCAAGACATGTATTATGTTTAGATTTACATTTAGACCTACGAAAATTGGATCCAAGATTAAAGTTCATATTTACATGCCTTGTTAAACTTGTGTAAAACCATATGCTTATGATTCATGTTTGTTGGATCCAAAATAAAAAGTTCATATTTACAAGCCTTGTTAAACCTGTGTAATTCTATATGTTTAAGATTCATGATTATTGGATCCAAATTAAAAGTTCACATTCACATGTCTAGTTGAACTTGTGTAATTCTATATGCTTAAGGTTTATGTTCATTGGACCCAAAATAAAAGTTTACATTTACATGCCTAGTTGGATTTGGGTAATTTCATACGCTTAAAGACTCATGTTAGTCGGATCCAAAAATGCAAGTTCATTATTTTATGCCACATTTACATGACACATGTTTAGTTAGATCCTTATTATTTTATGTTGTGTGAATGGTACATGCTCCCTTCTTTCCCCTTTTGTATATAAGTTAGGCTAAGTTACGAGCCTAACCTTCTATGTGAATTTTGCGAACGTGTGACGGGGGTAACGTTGGGAAAACCTTAGAAATTATTATTATTAGCATAATTTGGCCCATAAATAAATGAATGGTTAGTGCCATAAAATTGGTATAATTTATATACCAAAAATCGAAAATATGATTTAGAGGGTAAATGGGGCATGACTTGAATGACAATAATTGTGGATAATTTACATATAAATTTAAAAGATAAATATGTAAATTAATAAAAAGACGAATATGCCTAACCCGAGGTTAGATTGAGTTGTGGTATAAAACTGCCCGGAACCGCCCGACACATCCAGTAACCACCACAACACCTATCTAATGTGAGAGGTTAGTGCATCATGCCCAAGGAAAACCCGAGGTTAGATTGAGTTGTGGTGTAAAACAGCCCGAAACCGCCCGACACATCGAGTAACCGCAACAACACATATCTAATGTGAGAGGTTGGTGCATTAATAAATCAATTAATGCTAATGAACAAGATGAATGACTAGGGTTAAGTTAATAGGAAACACTTAACCAATATGACTTGATTTGTGGTAAGGTTAAGTTAAATCAAAAGGGCAACATTTAACCAACTTAACTTGATTTGTGGTAGGGTTAAGTTGACACAAGAAGGTGACACTTAACCAAAGTAGCATGACAAGCAGTTAGGTTAAGTAACTTGAATTGATTGATGACTCTTAACCAATACAACATGATGAACATGTGGGGTTAAGTTAATAAGAAACACTTGACCAATACAACTTGATGGACGAACGGGGTTAAGTTAATAGGAAACACTTAACCAATCCAACCTGATAAGTGAGGAGGGTTAAGTTAATAAGAAACACTTAACCAACATGACATGATGAATGAGTGGGTTAAGTTAACATGAATGGACAATACTTAACCAATATGGCATAATATGCGAGATGGTTAAGTACATAGTAAGTTGGGTGGGTAATATTAGTAAATATAGGCCAACAAAACTTAACCACAAAATAAAAATGCTTGAATCAGTAGGAGGGTTAAGTACATATCGGGTTGGTGGGTAATATTAGTAAATATAGGCCCACAAAACTTAACCATTAAATAAACATGCTTGAATCAATAGAAGGGTTAAGTACATATCGGGTTGGTGGGTAATATTAGTAAATATAGGCCCACACAACTTAACCATTAAATAAACATGCTTGAATCAGTAGGAGGGTTAAGTACATATCGGGTTGGTGGGTAATATTAGTAAATATAGGCCCACAAACTTAACCATTAAATAAATATGCCTGAATCAGTGGGAGGGTTAAGTACATATCGGGTTAGTGGGTAATTTTAGTAAATATAGGCCCACAAACTTAACCAGTAGGAAACCCTAGTAATGGGGACCCATTTCAGCAGTAACCCATATAGATGTATCATGGTACCCTGAACTAGGCAGGATGGGGCACGATTACTGGGCTGATTATAAGCGGTCAAAACAGCGGCAGGGGGTACGTCAGTGTAGGTTATGACGGTTTACGGACGTGCACGTACTCCGGAGTGGGAAAAAGAAGGCACTGGGTACCAGTAGTTATACACTGTGCATCTTGAATCGTGTCGGGTTGCTATCATAAGGATTGATACACCTTATGGTGGGACCAACATAGGGTATCTACACGCAAGAGAGGGCCGATTGACACAGACACAAGGAAAAATTAATACGAGTAAGGAGCCGATCGATAGAGTAGTAAGGGTACATCTAACATGTTCATGGCAATTAGGCAGATTGAGGTGGAATCCTCACGATAGATGTACACCTGAAGGCTACCACAATTGCGGGGATTGGGATCACATTACAATATGATCATTTTATATAGATTACTAGTTGGGACACTAGTTAGGTGGTGCAGAGAAGTGAAATGAGTGTGATAGCATATTCAACCTTATTATCTTATTTCTTGGGTGTGGTCCTAGATTCAGTTTATTCATGTCATAAACCTTTTTCTTGTTTACATACTAAATAGTCACTGGACTTGGCAGACTCATGTCTGACCCATTTTCTTTCGTCTTCTTTTCTTCCATTCCCCCCCCAGGTCCGCAGGGAGGGAACACTTCAGCTTAAATCGGATCATTTCCAGCTTGAAGAGAGTAGATGTATTGCTTTGTATATTTTTCCTTGGGCTATGGCTTTGGATACTCTCTTATTGGGGATTTATGCTGCCTTACTATTGTTTTAATGCTTCTTTATGTTTTAATTCAAGATAGAAGTTCTATGTATTACTTTTAAGTATGATTGAGACAACTGTTGTAAAAGTTTGACTGAACCACATTGTTTATAAAATGATTTTTATTTTCCGCTGCTTTATGTGTTTGTCTTGTAATTCATCTTCATCTTTTACCTATAATGCTCCACCAAAGTTAAGGCATTCCCTTTGTGAGTGACCTTAACGGAGGTGGGGTGTTTCAACCTTTTTAAATGGATTAACTATGCTAGTTTCAGTTAATCGGAAATATAACTATTTTTATTTAATAATAACTAAAGCGAGTACTTTACGATGGGAATTCTTTTCTTAAACGAAATAAAGTTATGAGATGGATTAGTATGGAAAGAATTTGAAGTTTAATTCAAATCATATAAACAAAGTTGTAAAAAGGGTTTCACCCAAGAGATGATTTTAAAAAGAAGCGTTCACCTGGGAATTGAATTAAGTAAAATGGTTTAATTGAAATAAGGGAAAGATTTTGGTAATTAATCATATGCCATTTGATTAAATAAAAATATAATGATATGCCTAAGCGGTAAAGGAAATGGAAGGTGAGTTATGAAGCCACAACGACAATTTTTAACATAAGCAATTATGAGAAAGGCTTTTGAGAATATATATATATATATATATATATATACACATATATATATATATAAACGACGGTTCCAAGTAAAAGGAAATAAATGATGTGTTAATGAATATGGTAATATTTTGGGATAAAGGAAAGGAAGGAAGGGATTTGGATAAATACATGTATGTTATGGTTAATGTTTTCAAGTAACGAAAACAAAAGGGTTTTGACAAGATTAAATTTATGGAATTGATTACAAGAATCGATGGAATAGTGATAATGAAATTTATATAAAGGGCCTGAGCTGCCAATGTACTTAACAATATTGCTATAATCTCTGGCCTTTTATCGATTGTTGGTACGGAAAGACCGGGATCAAATTTATATTCGAAAACCATTCCGACCAGCAAATACGTAACGTTGAAGATATCAGAAATGGTCAAGATGGAGCATTGAAGACTGCTGATCTTCATGAGCGGAGTTTTAATGAATCTTTAATTAGATTGAAAAGATCGAGAATGGAGTATCGCCAGTTTTACTCCAGGCGATAGTTAAATCTTTAATTAGATTTTAACATGAAATGGTAATTGAATTTACCGATAACACTGTGGTGCTAGATATGAAGTATTACCAGTTTTACTTCATGGGATGAATAGGTGGAGATTGGGAAATAAAATAAATGATTACTCCGGTGTGGTTCGCTAATCCCGACTAGTTTGAATTGATATTCAAAGAAGATTAAAGAATAAATTTAAAGAATTTATCTTTGATAAAATTAATGGGAACCTTTCCCAAAGTATAAGAATATTTGAATAAAAGAATATTCTGAATTGGAATGAGGCGTATGTTGTGTTTGTGTAACACTTGTTTATTATATACGCGAGTTATTTAGAAAGACCGGGTTTATCCCATTATGAATAACTGATTCAACGTGGTGTCGAGGATGAAGACGGTGGTCGAAGACCGGAGGTCTTCACGTCGTTTGGGTGGTTACTGATGATCTTGATTGGGCCGTACACCCAAGAGGAGGGAATCAGTTAGTGATCGTCCAGACGTACTTGGAGATCGATGGATATGCGGGGTACTAGGTGCCTCCGGTTTCGTTCAGACCCAGAACGAATTTGTAAATGGACTCTGACATTGGATTTTATTCTGTGTGGTTGATTTCTATTAAATATATATCTGTTTGGTGGCGGAGAATTTATTCTCTTGCTTAACGCCCTTCTCTGAGACGTACGAGCTTAGAGGTTATATATTGATGGATATCAAACGCATGGAGTGAATTGCCTGTGTGGCATGCCTAAGTGGCAAAATGATCAAGGCTTCTGTTGAAAAGCAGAGTCTTGTGGTGGATGATCAAAGCACGGCCTGTGTGGCATAGCTTTGTTTAACGTTGATTCGCGAGCCTCACACCCCGGTAGTGGACCAGAAACGGGAGAGGACCTCAGGGAGGACATGCGTTTCTTTCTAGTTAGAAGTGGCGTCAGTGGTTTTACTTGCCCTGACGAGTTTGACTTATGTGGTTGTTGCTGTTGCGAGGCGCCTCAGTTTGATCGGACGATCCGGGTCCGATGGAGTCATTCGTTGGCTCATTTACGCCCCATAGGGCGGGGAAACGCATGTTCAGGGTTTAAGTTTAATCCACATCAGTGGACCGGCCCTGTCGCTCCAAGGGCCCACCTGAGTCTGGGTCCTGAGGCTCGGGCTAGAGAGTCTCGAATCGGTGAGGACTATCTTCTGCCTCGGTTCACAGATGGAAATCCAACTTCCAATACGTGTCATTTGCGGTTTTATTTGTAGAACCTAGTATTGTTGACATAGTAGCATGGGATGCTATGCCGCCTATGATTGATATTTATGATTGAAATTGTTTTGACACTATACACTTAATATAGTATCAAATGATTTGTTTTTAAACGTACTAAGCATGTTTGGCTATTATAAGGTAAAATCCTATCCTCCGGCTTGCGTTGCATTGTATGATGGGACCTGGGTCTTATAATAGCTTCATTTTTCGAAAAAGCATTGCGTTGTTTATTCTATGCACTGGTGTTCTTGGGAGGAAACCCATTCTGTGTTATACGGCGTGGTCCCTTGATTTATCTAACTTTAAAATAAAGATTAATAACTGTTTTAGTTCTCACACCAGTCCCATGACTGACCTGGAGTTTATTGTTTTAACCTAAACTCTGGGTGCCCTTATTTTGACACGGGCAGCTAGTAGTTTTGGTTTTGCAGATTTATATTCATAGAATCCTGGTTTACAACTGAAACGATATCCGGAAAGCTTTGTATCCGTATATCTCCTTCAGTTGTATTTTGTATTCTTTTCCGCTGCTATGTAATGTATTGTAATCTATGATATTTATCGAATGCATATTATTTGTTTATACTCTGTATATTCTTGTATTCTGATGGAATTGTTGTAATATACAATGAAATGTTCTTCCGTCTGCGTTCTTTTGTGTGTTGTTCTCAAAGTATCCGCTCTTTCCTTCATCGGGGAAGTTCGGGTCATTTCACGAGATTTCTTGCAACCCGCATGGATCGGTCATGCTCAATTTCTTGAATTCCCTAGATGCTTTTGTAGACGGTCTTAGTTTGATGCCCACAGTTAGCGACTTTCCGACAATATTCGAGGAGGTGAGAGGACTACCTCCTAGGCGCGAGATTGATTTCTGTAATACTTGGTGGAGAATGCTAAGCCTGCTGCATTGCCAGTGCGCCACATAGCTCCAAGGGGGAGGGGGAGCTTAGTAAGAAGGTGGGATAGTTGTTTGAGAAATGGTTTATTAGGCGGAGTGTCTCTGAGTGGGGAACACCAGTCGTCTTCGCAACTAAGGCAGATGGCTATCTTCATCTATGTGTAGATTACAGACAATTGAACAACCTTACGAAGAAGAATAAACACCCACTCCCTCAGATAAATGAATTGTTCAATCAGTTAGTAGGCGCTTCTGTTTTCTCGCAGTTGTATTTAGCTATAGGTTTTCTTCCGCTTAGGGTAGCGGATGATAGCATAGATAAGATATCCTTTAGGACTCCCGATGGATTCTTTGAATGGATGGTTATCTCTTTGGGACTACCAATGCAACAATGTATTTTGTTGATTTGATGAGCAAGGTATTTAGGGAGTTCCTAAATAAGCTAGGGTAGTGTTTGTTGACAATATCTTGGTGTTCTCGAGGAACGAGGACGAGCACGCCTTGCACTTGGGAGAGTTCCTCCGTACTCTCCATGCACATTAGCCGAAGGCGGAGTTTTCTAAGTGCCACTTTTGGCGGAAGGAGGTGAGGTTCTCGGGGATTGTTATTTCCAAAGATGGTATAAAGGTGGATCCTACTAAGGTTGTCGCAGTGCAAGATTAGAAAGCCCCAAGAATGCGATAGAGGTGAGGGTAGGGTTGTCTTCTGTGGGAGTAGATAGCTGAGGCTACATGAGAAGAATTATGTTACCCATTATTTGGAGCTAGTGGCGATAGTTTTTGCGCTTAACTTGGAGACATTATTTATTAGGTGAGAGTTTTGAGCTATATACTGACCATAAGTCTCTCAAATACTTCTTTTCGTAGAAGGATCTTAATTTGCGAAAACAACGCTAGATGGAGTTTTTTTGCATTCTATAACTTTGAGATATCACATATGCTAGGAAAGGGAAACGTAGTGGCAGATGCACTGAGTCGGCAGAGGATGACTTTGAGTCCATTGTTCGTAGAGTGGTGGAGTTTAATTATCTTGTCATTTTATTTTAGACCATCTGCGGATTAAGCATCAGGATTATTGGCATCATTGGAGGTGTGCCCTACTCTTTTAGAGCATATTGGATCCAGTCAGCGCGAAGATCAGCATCTAGCATATATCATGGACCGAATTAGTAGAGGAGAGATGTGACACTCCACGTCCCTTAATGTCACCCATACGAAGATGCATTAAGTTCAGTAAAGAGCAATAATAATAAAGGGACTAATTTCACATGATAGAATAAAGAATGCAGCAGAAAAACTTTTCGAACTTTTATTTCAAACCAAATATGAAATTACAATTTTCAAAGTAAACCATCAATGTCATAACCATACACATCTGTCTCATAAACCATCAGAGTATAAAACCATATATTAATATCCCGTTATGTTGTAACAATAAAAGTAGAAAAAGAAACCGAAGTAATACATAAAAAGAGCTAATCCAAGTCCAAGATGAATAGAATCGCGGTCACAACTACTGTCCACCGCCCTGACAACCTAGGGAGGGGGAAAGGGAGAGAGAGACGAAAAAAGTATGTTAGAAATAAAGTTTGGCAAGCTCCAGCGACTTTTAGCATAAGCATAAGATAGAAAGTATCAATGCAGATCAATAATGGAATACATAAAGTATACAAGTACGAAATAAAAGCGATAAGGTAATCAAGTAAGCTTCTCATTTATATCCTAGAACATAATTTCTACACCTGCTATCAAAATAATGGGATCAGGTTTTTCTCTAATTACTACCCAGCGATAGGCTCCCTACAGACATGAATAACCTGTGCCAACCACGACAATAGGGTATATCTGTCCCTAACCCGTTAACTATAAAGACACCGACTTATCTGACGGTGTTACACCACCTTAGTTTCCACCATCGGACTCATGCTTGCTCATGACTCCATCGAAACACGCCCTTACCCACCTCCAAGATTTTGAATCTCTTACAATCCAGATCAGTAAAGCATGCCCTATCCCTTACCTAGTGTGAGTCCATGATATGATATCAACAAGGATACTGACTGACAGATGTTACAAACAACATTAGAATTGAAACATGCCAACACCTAGGCTTGGTCCCCTAAGTAATCTAGGAATTTAAGAGTCCCAAAACCGAATATAAACAACAGAGATGAAACCTCTTAGCTTATTAAATAATAGATTTAACTTAGTATGTTTAAGTTCATTAATAAGAAACATATAACCCTATGTTATATTTCCTGGTTGTAAATGACATTCAATATAAATGTAACAACCCTTCCCCAAATCATATAGGCACCTGCTAAGATGCATATAGACTAAGTTACATGTTTTACTTAATTACATCCGATTCTCATATCTTTTCATTTTACTTAATATAAAATTAAGTTTAACCTATTCATGTTAACATGTTTTGCATACTATTTGATCTACACAGTCAATGGTTCTCATGTTTCAATATGCCAAATTCTCCTTTTTACTGTTATTATACATGTTATCCAAATTTATCCCAATTTTATGCAATTCTAGTGGAAATATCCTAGGCATTTAATGGCCTAGTCTTAATGAAAAATAAAAAGGAAAAGGAGAAAATAGATCCAACTCAAAAATAAATAAATTGAATAAATAGGCATAAGACTGTAAATAAAACTAAGATAGAAAAGGGGATAATAAGGACGTACATGTAACAGGTAATAACTTAACAAATAATTGGAAATAAGAGAACAATAAAAAAGAAATATAAATACTATTACTTTTCAAATCCAAATTATTTACTATCAAAATACTTTTTAAATAGAATATCCAAAAATAACTGGAACTCACAGTGATTTGGATTATATCCAAAAAGAGTTTTTCTAATAATTGTTGTAGAAGAAAAGAAGATTATCCCTTCAATCTAAGTTCTAGCAGGACCTCGACATTTTCTTAATTTTATTAAGAAATAGCTTGGAGGAGGAAGAAGATGAAGATATGTTTGTGTGTAAGAAAATGGTGAGGCTGCTAGCCTGTTTATAGATAAGTTAGGATAAATCTGAATCGTAGGATATTAGGTACATCTCAAGCCAAGTCAGCAATGAACATGTCAAATAAAAAAACCCAGACTTAGGCGCAGAAATCTGCCCTGCATGAAGGTGGGTCGACCCACCTTCAGCATTGTCGACACTAGTGTCATCCCATGGATCGACACATGGGTCGACCCATGTGCTGTTGGATCGTCCAGTGACCGTTGTTTCCTAAGTTGTTAATTTAATTTTAAAATATATATATTGTTTCAAACTTCTTTAATTCATAACTTCTTCGTACTTAATCCAATTTAAGAAAACCAGGAGTCTATCTTGAACCATAATTTCAAAACGAATGCAAAGGTAAAGTCCATTTTATCTAATTCTGAATATTTTTTAATTAATATTAATTTTTTTATCTTCTTTATATAATTATGGTGTATTAAAATATGGGGTGTTACATTCTCCCCTCCTTAAAGGATTTCGTCCTGGAAATCTCAAAGTTAAGGAGAATGTTACTAATCAAAACCTACATCCATCTACTCGTCCATTAACCATTGGCATTCATTTTCCTTAACGTTCTTAATGGTTTGTATGAACATGTGCAAAGGTGTTATGTATATGTACCTATACTAATGCGAAAATCAGGCGGTCTACTAATTCAATTTACCTCTTTAATGCAATATATGTTTGTGCCATGTATGCAATGTGTATGCAAAAAAATTCAAATAGTACTTATAAATTCTATATGTGTGCACAACCATTCACCAAAATGCAACATCCATACGATGATTCAACCATTTCCATCCATTAAAAATTAAAATGTGCACACATCCATATGCAATATGTAAGTGCTTAAGTTGATCTAATGCCTAATGTGTGTATATATGCATCCATTTGCATCCATTAGAAAACACCTACATCCACTTGCAACCATCAAACATAACATGTCTCAAACACATATTTTCAAACATAGGTTTCTACCTAGGGATCGAAGATTCAAATGATAGAAAAAACTCGAATTCAAAAGCTTAGTAAGGAATTAAAAACGTACTCTTAAAGAGAAAAAGGTAAGAAGCATGAATATTGTATTCGGGTTCCCATATCACATCATTATGATCTTCTCCCATTGCTCCTTCACTAGCTCGATCTCCTTATTAAGCAGCTTTTTAACTTCCGATCCAAGAATACAGGTAGGAACTTTCCTAACTGATGCCTCCTTTACATTTCTACATCCTCAAGTGTACTTGGCTCAACTATCTCTGCTGAATCATGTAGATATTTCCTCAAATAGGAAACATGGAACAGGTCGTGAATTCCCCCCAGCCTCTCTGGTAGTCTAAATCTATAGCTCATTTGGGATATCCTCTCAACTATGGGGAATAGTCCTACAAACCTTGGCACCAACTTCCCTACCAGGCCAAATCGAACAACGTTCCTCAAAGGTTACACCTTGGTAAAGACCGTATCTCCTACCTTGAATTCCAAGTCAATCCTCCTCCTATCGGCATATGACTTCTTCCTGCCTTGAGTAGCTTTTATTCATCTTCGACTAAGGTCTATCTTCTTAAAAGCCTCTCTAACCATCTCAGGCCCAAGTAGAAGTCTGTCCATAGACTCCCATCAACATGTTGACGATCTGTAGGGTCGTCCATAAAGTGCCTCGAAGGGTTCCATACCAATACCCGACTAATAACTATTATTGTAGGCAAACTCGACCAATGGAAGTTGTTCCTCCCAAGTCCCTCTGAAGTATAGGAGACATAGTCTCAAAAAATCCTTGAGAACCTTATTGATCCACTCAGTCTTTCCATCGGTCTGAGGGTGATATGCTGTGCTAAGTCGTGACTGTGTACATAGGGATTCTAGCAAGCTCCTCAAAAAATACTCGTAAAGATAGGTTCACGGTCACTTACGATACTGGAAGGTACCCCATAAAGTTGGACGATCTCTCTAAGGTATACCGATGCTAGCCAAGTTGCCCTCCTCTTGCTCTTGACCGGAATAAAGCAAGCGCTCTTAGTCAATCTGTCTACTATAACCCATATACTGGTGTTGTCCTTCCTCGATCTGGGCAGTCCATAGAGAAGCTCTCCCACATCCATTGTGGGATATCCAAGGGCTGAAGCAATTCGCCAGGTTTCCTCTATTCATCCTTCGTTTGCTGACAAGTCAAACATTGAGCCACGAACTCTGCCATGTCCTTCTTCATACCAGCCCAGTGAAAAACTCTCTTCATATCTCAGTACATCTTGTCACTGCCCAGATGGATAGTCATCGGAGAGTGATGCGCCTCCTCAAGAATTGATCTCAGCAAATCTCCAACCCTGGGAACACATAGCCTTCCAGCTCGATGTAGCCACCCTTTCTCATCCACAAAATATCTAGCTAGGTGATTAGAAATCTCTCCTCTATCGAGTCTATCCATAATGTCCACTAACTATTGATTCTCTCGCTGTTTGGATCCAATGCGCTCCATAAGAGTAGGTCGCACCTCTAATGATGGCTACAAACGAAACTAAAATTCGTAGATGACCTAAAATCGAATGTTGAGATAAACTCCAAGCTCTGCCTCTCTACGAATAGAGGACTCAAGGTCATCCTCTGCCTACTTAACATGTCTGCAACCACATTTCCCTTGCCTGGGGTATAAGCTATGTCAAAGTCGTAGGACGTAAGGAACTCCATCCATCGTTGCTGCCTCAAATTGAGATCCTTTTGCAAGAACAAATATTTGAGCGATTTTTGGTCCATGTAAAGCTCAGATCTTTCTCCAAGTAGATAGTGTCGCCAAGACTTAAGCATGAACAATATTGCAGCCAACTCCGTCATGGCTGGGGTAGTTCTTCTTGTGAACTCTAAATTGCCTACTTCCATAGCAGACCACCCTACCCTCTTACATCAACACAATACCTAATCTCGTGCCACACGTATCCATATAAACTGTAAACACCTTACTACCATCGGGAAGAGTTAGAATAGGGGCTGATGTCAGAGTCTTCTTTAACCTCTAGAATGCATCCTCGCAATCAATGCTCCAAAAGAAAGCCAAATTTTTCTTCGTCAAAGGGGTGAGTGGAGCTAATATCCATGTAAAGTCCTCAATGAACTTTCTGTAGTAACTCGCCAATCCTAAAAAACTCCTAACCTCTATCGCATTCTTATGGGCTTTCCAATCTCAAACTGCGACAATTTTAGCGGGGTACACTGCTATTCCATCCTCAGAGACAACATTCCGTCGGAACCTTACTTCCTTTCGCCAGAAATGACACTTATATGACTTAGCCTTAAGCTGATGCGATCTAAGAGTGCGGAGAGCCTATTCTTAGTGTCTAGTATGCTCTTCCTCGCTCCTCGAAAAAACTTGAATATTGTCCACAAAAATCACAACAAATTTATTTAGGTAATCCCTAAACACCCGAATCATTAAATCCACGAAGTATGCGGGTGCATTGGTCATCCCAAAAGGCATGACCAACCACTCGAAGAAACCGTCCGAAGTTCCTAAAGTCGTTTTGTCGATACTATCATCTGCTACCCTAAGCTAATGAAATTCAATGGCTAGATCTAACTGTGAGAAAACCAAAGCGCCTACTAACTGGCCAAACAAGTCATCAATCCTCGGTAGTGGTGCCTTTTCTTCTTAGTGAGCTTATTCGACTCCTAATAGTCCACGCATATACGGAGAGTGCCCGTCTGCCTTAGTTTCAAAGACGACTAGAGATCCCCGCTCAAAAATACTTCGTTTGATGAATTCTTTCCCAAATAACTCACCTAATTTTTTTACAAGCTCCCTCCTCTCCCTAGGATCCATGTGGCACATTGGTAAAGCGATTGATTTTGCATTCTCCACAAAGTAAATTCGAAAGTGTATCTTTCATTGGGGAGTTAATCCTCTAACCTCATAGAACATATCCGGAAAATATCTGACTATGGTTACTGATCTAAGATCATCAACAGAAGCATCAAGTGAATCTCGGAAACTAAGAATAACTGACCCCCACAAGTCACAATAAATCTCGAGAGTTCTACCATGGCACGTCAGAAGCCCTAGAAATTCTCCTTTCACAGTCTAGAATGGCACCACAAATGGCTAGCCAATCCATTCTTAGAATAAGCCCGTAACCCATAAAGCCAATAACATATGCATCACATTCAAATTCGACGCCCATAAAATAAATTCTCAAACCCCCAATATCATATACAAGTGAGTTATACCTCCTATGGTGTTTGAGACTACAACAAGATCATAAACCATACAATATCTAAGTGTAGACTATCTACTACAGGATTGGATATGAATGAATGAGAAGCATTGGAATTAAAAAGAGTCCTAATAGGAGAGTTAAAAAGAGAAATCAAACCTTCTACGATGACTTTCCTACCTCGATCCAGTATGCCATCCTGAGCTGCCTCTAGCTCCTGAATTTTCCCTCCAGATGATCCAGCCTTTTGTCCTTGCTTGTTAGGGCACTTCTTGGTAAAATGTCCAAATTGACCGCAACTAAAACAAGAATTCTTCGTTTTCCAAAGTCCAAACAAAGTGCCCTAAATTCCCACATCCATGAAACTTTAGCTTTGTCTTGATTTGTGCCTTATCAGGTTTTTCTCCCTTCTTGGGCCACCACTTCCTTTTATTAATCTTGGGTTTGTCCTCTTCAGCCTTAACTTCTTTCTTCTCCTCTTTTCCGTCCTCATGCATCAAATCCATGTCTACAAGCCTATCGAAAGTCACACCCGTCGTGAGAAGGGTCAATGCTAGTGCTTGGAGAGGTTAATTCAAATCTTTCACAAATCTTAAAGCCTTCTTATGAGGAGTGTTTACCAAATCCAAACCAAATCTCGTTAGTTGATTAAAGCTACTGACATATTCCTTCACTGTCATGTTTTCTTACTTAAAATTTAAGAATTTCTCCATTTTCATACCTTTCTCTACCTGCAATAAGAACCTCATCTCAAATCTATTCTTAAACTCATCTCAAGACGCCACCATTTCCCTGCCTGTATCACCTCCCACCAATACGATGGTTTATCCTTCAATTACCAAGAAGCCAACTGAATCTTTCTCCTATCATCTAGCTCCAACAAGTTAAACACAATCTTTGACTCCTTAAGCCAATTAGTGTGCCTCCATGAAAC
Organism: Allium sativum; assembly: GCA_030737875.1. Taxonomy (NCBI): domain Eukaryota; kingdom Viridiplantae; phylum Streptophyta; class Magnoliopsida; order Asparagales; family Amaryllidaceae; genus Allium; species Allium sativum. Next base: position 200,883,171 of record CM060918.1, on the reverse strand, counting down.
ACTTCGTACCACGAAATGGCTTGCCTCCCATCACATAGAAATCCTTACAAATCCTAAAGAAGTTGACTATAGGATTGGGTGAAGCAATTGCGGCTGCAGCTGGGGAGGGACATTTCCATGCACTTCAGCAGGTGTCGTAGCCTCTACCTATCTATGAAACCAAGTTAGAATAGGAATGCCCTTAGGGAAATTAGGAGCTCCGGACATGCTGAAGAGAGAAGAAACAAGGATTTAAAAAGAAACTAAAGGAATATTGTAAATGACTTTATGGGATATATTTTTCAAAAATAGGTTACTAGAAAATCATTTGCTTTGAAAATACTTTTTCGAAAACTTTTCCTCTTGTAGCCATAGGCTCTGATACTGAATGTGACACCCTGTGTTCCTTAATGTCACCCATATGAGGATGCATTAAGTTCAGTGAAGCGCAATAATAATACAGAGACTAATTTCACAAGATAGAATAAAGAATGAAACGGAAAACTTTTCAAAGTTTTATTTCAAACCAAATATTGCACTACACTTTCAAAATAAACCATCAATGTCTCACAAACCATCAGATTACAAAACCATAAAATAATATCCCTCATATGCCTAAACAATATACATGAAAAAAGAAACCAAGGTAATACATAGGAAGAGAGGTAATCTAAGTCCAAGAAGAATAAAATCACGGTCACATCTACTATCCACTGCCCTGAGAGACTAAGGGGGGAAGTAATAGAGAGAAGGAAAAACAAATTAGGTCAGACATAAAGTTTTGAGAGCTCCAGTGACTTTCAGCATAAGCATAAGATAGAAAGTATCAAGATAGATCAATAATGTTGAACATGAAATTACAGGAAAGGATACAAGTACGAAATAAACAAGATAAGGTAAGATCAAGTAAGCTCCTCATTCATATCCCAGAATGGAATTTCTGCGCCTACTATCAGAATAACAGGATTAGGTTTTATCCCAATTACTACTCAGCGATCGACTCCTTACAAAAATGAATAACCTGTGCCAGCCACGGCGGTAGGGAAATCAATCCCTAATCCATCAACTTTAACAACATATCCTTATCCACCATTGTTACAGCGTCTTAGTTTCCCTCATGGACCTATGCACGTCCATGACTCTACCAGAACGCGCCCGTACCCACTTCCAAGATTTCGAACCTCTTACAATCCAGATTAGTAAAGCGTGCCCTGAATCATACCTAGTGCGATGCCCCGATATGATACCAATAGGGAAACTGAATGATACGGGTTCCAAACAACAACAGAATTGACACAAGCCACCCCTAGGCTTGGTCCACCAAGTGAACTAAGATTTTAAGAGACCCAAAACCGGGTATGAATAGCAGACGTGGAATCTCTTAGCTTATTAATTAACATGTTTAACTTAGTAGGTTTAGCTTCATTAATAAGCAACATATAACTCTATGTTATATTTCCTATTTGTAAATGACATTTCCTATAAATGTAACAACCCTTCCCCAAATCATAAAGGCACATGCTCAGATATATGTATGTATATATAGATTAAGTTAAATGTTTTACTTACTTACATCAGATTCTCATATCTTTTCATAACATGTTCTACTTAATATTAAATTAAGTTTAACCTATTTAGATTAACATGTTTTGCATATTATCCCAACTATACAGTCAATGGTTCTCATGTTTCAATATGCCTAATTCTCCTTTTTACTATTTTACATATTATTCCATTTTATTTGAATTTTCGCAGTTCTAATGGAAATAGCCTAGGCACTCGATGGCCTAAGCTTACCGCAAAATAAAAAGGAAAAGGAGAAGATAGATCCTACCCAGAAACAAATAAATTAAATAAATAGGCATAAGACTGTAAATAAAACTAAGATAGAAAAGTGGATAATAAGGATGTACATGTAATATGTAATAACTGAAATCTGAATAGATATTGATAGTAAAAGAACAATAACATATAAACATATTAATACTATTACTTTTCAGATCCAAATTATTTACTATCAAAACACTTTTTAAATTGCAGATCAAAAATAACTAGAACTCACAGTGATTTGGATAGATCCAAAAAGCGTCTTTGTAATAGTTGTTGTAAAAGAGAATCAAAGATTATCCCTTTAATCTAGGTTCTGGCAGCACCTCGACATTTTCTTATTTTTATTTACAAATAGCTTAGATAAGGCAAAAGATAAAGATATATTTGTGTGTAATAAAACGGTGAGGCTGCTAGCCAATTTATTGATAAGCTAGGATTAATCTAAACCATAGGATATTAGGTTATTAAATCAAACCGTACATCTCAAGATGAGTCCGCAATGACTATTGCTAATAAAACAGTCCATATTCAGGCGTAGGAATCTGCCTTGCATGAAGGTGAGTTGCCTACCTTAAGCATGGGTCGACACATGGGTTGACCCATGTGTTGTTGGGTCACCCAGCGACCGTTGTTTTCTGATTTATTTAATTTCGAATAATATATATATTGCTTCAAACTTCTTTAGTTCATAACTTCTTCATATTTAATCCTATTTATGAAAACCAAGAGGCTATTTGAATCATAATTTCAGAACGAGCGCAATAATGTATCTATTTTACCTAATTCTGAATATTTTATTAATTAATATTCATTTTATTATTTCATTTATATAATTATGGTACATTAAAATATGTGGTGTTACAATGGACCTTTACTCACCTTGCTAGGTATTCTACGGACGAGAGAGGGTGGATACGACATGATGAGAGAAATTATGGGTTCCTCGTGTTGATGATTTGTTAAGATCGGTTTTAAAGGAGGCTCATCACTCTTGGGTGACCATCCATCCAGGATGTGATAAGATGTATAGAGACAAAAGGAGGGTCTTTCATTTGATTGGGATAAGAAGGATATGGTAGTGTACGTGGCTAGAAGCATAACTTGACAGAGAGTGAAGGCTAAACAAAATAATCCTGGTGGATTGCTTCATCCTCTAGATGTGCCACACTAGAAGTAGGAGTGGGTCTTGATGGACTTTATAGATGGGTTTCCTACACGAGGAAGGGCAATAGTAGTATGTGGGTTATAGTTGATAGGTTTATTAAGAGCACTCATTTCATCCCAGTTAAGAGAAAGAAGATGGCAACTTGGTTAACATCAGTGTATCTTGGAGAGATCATCCGACTTCATGGAGTTCCGTCTAGTATTGTTAGTGATAAAAACCTCATCTTTACTAGCGAGTTTTGGAGGAGTTTGCAGGAGGCACTAGGGACACAGCTACGACTTAGCACTGCCTATCACCCTCAGATAGATAGAAAGACAGATAGGGTTAATAGGATTCTTGACGATTTAATGGCTGTGTATCTTCGACTTCGAAAGAACTTAAGATGAGCATCTTCCGTTGTAGAGTTCGTGTATAATAACAGCTACCAGACGAGCATAGGTATAGCCCCTTTCGAGGCATTATATGGGCGGCTGTAACAACCTGTATTTTAATAACATATTAAAACCATAAATCAAGGAAGAATTAAATTTTAAAATAAGAATCAAGGTAAATGGGTTGTGCCATTGCATTCGTCTCGAAATTATGCTTGGAAACGAGTCCGAGTTTTCGAAAAACGGATTCCGTATGAGGGAGATATGACTCTCCGAAGTTTCAGGAATTTTTAGATTCGAAAATAGCTCGAAATTCGAATTCAAACCCCAGCGCAGACTGGGTGGGAATTTTCCCGCCCAGGACCAGGTCGACCTGGGGGTCGACACCATGGTCGACCTTCCAAGGGCCAGGTCGACCCTATGGTCGACCTGGTGCCAAAACCCAGTTTGGAGCCTGGGTTCATTCTGATGTTTTTGGTCTCGTTTTCAGTCTAGATTCGTTCGCCTAATCCTATATAAACAGCCCCCTAACCCCATTCTCTTTACACCATTCTTCTCTAACCTTACGCTGCACAAATTCTTGATGTACATGGCTTCTTCTTCTTCAAAATTAAATTAAAAATAAATTAAAATAAAACACGAAGACTATTTCTTGAAGACTAGGGCTAGGAATTGCATATTGGGGATTTTCTTTTACAATCAAATCGAGATTCAACGATTCAACGACTAGTTTCTAGATTCAACTTCTGCATCTCAATTTCTTATTCCATGAACAGTAAGTTCTAATTACTTTGAGATTTAAACTTGTTAATTGTAATTTGGACATGAGATAAAGTGAAATTGGTCTTAAGTATGATAATCGATTCACATCTATTCTAGTTTCCATCTTGGATCTTGACATTTGGGAATATTGCAATGAAATTAGTTTGGACCTATTCATGTTGTAAATCAAACTCTTTCATGTCCATAACATTATCATGCCTGTGATGTTGAATCAGTCTATTATTTACATGTTTGGGACTATCACCTTATGCCATGACTATCACCTTATTATGCTAGATTTGAAATCCTATTATTTTCTATATGCCAGTGATGTTGTAACCAATTATCTCAAGTTATGTCATGCTAGTCTTGTAATCCCTTTTATCACTTTATGCTTGTCCTTTTTGCCTATCATAGTTTTGATGTAATTCCCTTTATTTCTTGATTTGGATTTACTTGTAATTTAGATCGATTCACGTTTACATGCGATGGGAATACGATTTGGGTAGATTAGGCAAAACATGAATTGGTTATGAACATGAATCATGAACTTGATAATAGGCATAAGTTGAAACATGAAACTTGACATGATACTTGCCATGAAACTTGACACGAACTTGACATGAAATTTGAACATGGACATGACACTAGAATGAACTTGAAAATGGCCAACTCGAGGTTGGGTTGAGTTTGCAGTGCAATTCCGCCCGGAACCGCCCGGCAAATCCAGTGACTGCAAACAATAGGATCCAATGTGGGTAGTTGGTCATATCGCGCTTGAAACCCGAGGTCAGACTGAGTTGTGGTGTAAATTTGCCTGGAACCGCCCAGCATATCCAGTGACCACAACAACAGGTCTGATGTGAGAGGTTGGGGTGCATTAATGAATTAATGCCACATGATAGGGTTAAGGCATGAACATGAAAGACAACACTTAACCAACTTGACATGCTAGACTGATAAGGATTAAGTCACGAATTTAAATGACAACACTTAACCTGTTGGACGGAAACCCTAGTTACGTGGTCCATTTCAGCAGTAACCCACTTAGATGTATCATGGTACCCTGGAACTAGGCAGGATGGGGCACGATTACTGGGCTGATTGTAAGCGACCAGAATGACGGCTGAGTTGGTGCGCCAGTGTAGGTTCAGGCGGACTATGGTCATGCACGTAGTCCGGAGTTGAAAAAGCAGGCGTTGGGCATCAGTAGGTTTACACTGTGCGTACTTGATTCGTGTTGGTAGTTGCCACCCTAGGGCTTGATACACCCTATGGTGGACCTAGCACAGGTGACTACATTCGTGATAGGGCCGTTTGACACAGACACACGACGAGCTAGAACTTGTAGGGTTCCGATCGATTAATGGATCGTTCCGTAGGACCCCGAAATGGGTCATTTCATGATATTGGGCCAAGGGATCATTTCATGTTTAATATATGACATGGGTTTGGGATACTAGTACAGTTGGTGCAGCGAATCTTGAACATGCGATGCTATACTTGATTTATAATTAAATTATCATGCTATCTTAGTCTATCTTGCCCATCTTAACAACATCCTTATGTTTACTTTCAGTTTATACATGTCATGTTACCTTTACCTGTTTTTATGCTGAAAGTCACTAGGACTTACCAGTCTTTATGACTGACCCGTTTTCTTTCGCCTCTTTTTCTTTCATTCCCCCCCAAGGTTCTCAGGGAGGAAACTCTATCACTTAGCTTGGATTTCTCTTGCTTTCGGTTCAGCTCATGTATGGTTTGATCTTGAGCTCTGCTATGGCTGCATTTCTGCTATCTTTGTGAATTATACTATTTTTGCTGTTTAAGCTTTTATGCTTCTTTATTTATGCAAGAAAAAATTTGTTGTAATGGAAAATGATGACTTTGGCTATTTGGTACTTTGGATGAAAAAGGCTTTGACTATTTTGAAAGTAATGAAATTTATCTTTTGACTCTTCCGCTGTTTTATTTATGTCTGTCTTGTAATATTTCTGTGATTGTTTACCTCGATAATGCTCCTCCCAAACTAGTGCATTCCCTTTGTGAGTGACCCTAGCGGAGGTGGGGTGTTACACTTGGTATCAGAGTAGAAGGTTACCAGACTGGACAAAAGTTTTTAAAAACCTTCTAAAACTATTTTCAAAACCGTTTACAAAGAAGCATTTTTCAAGAAAAGTCTTGTTTTATTTAAAGGCTATTCCCCAAAAGCCATTAGCACTATCCTTTTTTCCTCGTTTTGAATCTCTTCTTTTTCATTTCAGCATGTCTGGGAATCTTAACCTTCCAGAGGGTGTGCCAATTCCTGGCTGGTTCAGGAGGTACTTAGAGGCTAGGGCCAACGATGTAGGCCCAGCGGATATTCCTCCTCCAGCTCCAGCGGCTCCTCCTCCTCGTGCAAATGCTTTCTCAAAGATCTGTAGAGATTTTAAGGCCATGGGTGGAAAGGATTTCAAGGGAACTGAATCATTCATAGAAGCAAGGAACTAGCTCAAAGAAACTGAGGATTTGTTCGTTATCTTCGAGGTGGACGATAGGCAGAAGATACAGTTGGCAGTATGGTTGCTCAAAGACGAAGCTTCCTATTGGTGGGAAGTCACTAACGCTGAAAGACCTGTTGACACATGGATTGATTTCAGGATAAGGTTTGAGATGAAATTCCTCTCACAAGCTGAACGAAGTCTACAGCTGGAAAAGTTCTTATCTCTTAAGCAAGGAAGTATGACGGTCAAGGAGTACGTCAATCAATTCAATCAGCTGGCCCGGTTTGGACTGGACTTAGTGAATACTCCTCATAAGAAGGCTCTCCGTTTTGTCAAGGGATTGAATGAGCCACTTCACAGCTTGGCTATGACCCACATACCTATGGGGGCTACTTACGAAAGGTTAGTAGACATGACACTCTTAAATGAGGAAGACAAGGGCAAGAATGAGACAAAAGCAGAAGTGCCTCAAGATAAGAAGGGGGAAGGGTCATAGAACAAGAAGGCTGATCCAAAGAAAGGCGGGAAGAACAACAAACCCGGTGAAAAGAGAAAGTGTAATTTCTGTGGCATTCCTAGACATCTGGTTAAAGACTGCAGGAAGAAGAAACGGAAGATGGGTGGCTGTTTCCACTATGGTGAGACAGGACACATGGCTAAGGCCTGCCCAAGGAAGCAAGGGCAGGGAGCTGGACCTTCTTCTAGAGGACAAGTCCACGCTCTCACGGTACGTTCGCAAGAACGAGGTAGAAATATTTCTGTCGAAAGTTTAATCTATCTATTTGATCATCCTGTTCGAACCTTGTTTGATTCTGGAGCATCGCATACTTTTATTTCTTCTGATATTGTTGAAACTCTGCACCTATGTACTAGTCTAGTTGAGGATCCCGTTATTGTTTCAAATCCAATTGGTGGCTCCGCTCATTTATCTATGATTTGTGTGGATTTGAGGATTTCTATCTTAAGCGTAGAATTCACGTGTAATGCTTATGTTATCGGATTTATGGGATACAGTTTGATTCTAGGCATGGATTGGCTGTCCAATAATGGAGCCATTCTCGATTGTGAACGAAGGGTAGTTAGACTCATGACTCGCCTTGGCAATACCCTTGAAATTTCTTGTAACCCTATGGGTCCTGTCATGTTATGTTATCTAGAATCTCTTGACTCGTCTATCGATGATTTGTAATCAATAAGGGTAGTCCGAGAATATCCCGATGTCTTTGATGAGGTTAAGGGATTACCCCCTAAACGCGAGATAGATTTCCGTATATATCTTGTTGATAATGCTAAGCCAGTTGCATTGCCCGTTAGACACATGGCCCCGCGAGAGAGAAAAGAGCTTAGTAAGCAAGTTAAGGAGTTGCTTGAGAAAAATTTCATTAGGCGAAGCATTTCTGAATGGGGTGCTCCGGTGGTATTCGCTACTAAGGCAGATGGTTCGCTTCGTCTATGCGTAGATTATTGTGAGTTAAACAAGCTGACTAAGAACAATAGGCACCCACCACCGAGAATCGATGACTTATCCGACCAGCTTGTAGGAGCGTCTATTTTCTCTCAACTCGATCTAGCTACAGGATTCCATCAACTTAGAGTGGCTGAGGATAGCATTGACAAGACTACGTTTAGGACTCCGGATGGTTTCTTCGAATGGCTCGTCATGCTGTTTGGTTTGACGAATGCACCCGCGTACTTCGTAGACTTGATGAGTAGGGTGTTTAGGGAGTTCCTTAACAAGTTTGTGGTGCTCTTCATGGACGATATTTTGATCTTCTCAAAGGATGAGGAAGAACATGCTAGACATCTCAAGGAAGTCATAGATATGCTTAGAGCACACGAGTTAAAGGCTAAGTTCTCCAAGTGTCATTTTTGGAGAAAAGAAGTTTGGTTTCTTGGACATGTAGTTTCTAAGCAAGGTATAGCTGTGGACCCCACAAAGGTAGTTGCGGTGCAAGACTGGAAAGTTCCTAAGAACGCAATGGAAGTGAGAAGCTTTCTCGGTTTAGCGGACTACTATAGGAAGTTCATTAAGGACTTCGCTAAGATTTCACCCCCTCTTACTAGGTTAACGAAGAAGAACCTAGCTTTTGCATGGGACATAGAGTGTGACGTTGCTTTTCAAAGGCTTAAGAGAGCCCTTGCCACAGCTCCAGTTTTGGCATTACCCGACGGAGGTAAGATGTTTACGGTGTACACAGATGCGTGCGGCACGGGATTAAGCACTGTCCTAATGCAAGAAGGGAAAGTGATATGCTACGGTGGTAGACAACTAAAAGTTCATGAGAAAAACTATCCCACACATGACTTGGAATTGGACGCGATTGTTTTTGCGCTTAAGTCTTGGCGCCACTATCTTCTAGGTGAGAAGTTCGAGTTGTATACCGATCACAAATCGCTTAAGTACCTCTTTTTGCAAAAAGATTTGAATCTAAGGCAACAAAGGTGGATGGAATTCTTGGCATCGTATGACTTCGATATAGCTTATACCCCTGGCAAGGGTAACGTGGTGGCGGATGCGCTAAATAGGAAAAGGTTGACTTTGAGTCCTTTGTTTTTTGAAAGGAAAAGTCTAGGGTTTATAGCAACCTTTGATTTCACACCTGTTGTTGAGTCGTTGGCTAGCACATTAGCACCTCTTGAGTTAAGGCCTACGCTTCTAGACCAAGTAGGGACTTCATAGAAGGAAGACCCACAGATAGTTGAGATCATGGACAAGTTGATTAAAGGTGAGATGTCAAGTCACCTCAGTAGGTATGCCATAGATGGCAAAGGATGGCTAAAGCGTGATGGTAGACTATGTGTCCCACAAGTGGGAGACTTAGTAAAGAGAGTTCTAGAAGAGGCGCATCACTCGAAGATGACTATACATCCCGGAGGGGATAAAATGTACAAGGATATGAAGCACATTTTCTATTGGAACGGGATGAAAAAGGACGTGGCGGAATTCGTTTCTAAGTGCATGGTGTGCCAACAAGTAAAGGCTGAATCGAAAAAGCCCGGTGGGCTATTGCATCCTTTGGAGGTTCCGCTGTGGAAATGGGAGAGTGTCTCGATGGATTTTGTGGATGGATTGCCTAGGTCAAGGAAGGGAAATACTAGCATATGGGTTATAGTAGATAGACTCACGAAGAGCGCTCACTTTATTCCTGTGAAGAGCAAGAGGACCGCATCATGGCTAGCGTCTATATACCTTGAGAAATAGTATAGTTGCACGGAGTTCCTTCTAGTATAGTTAGTGATCGTGACCCGATTTTCACTAGCGAATTTTGGAATAGTTTGCAAGAAGCAATGGGTACACGACTAAGTTTATGCACGGCCTATCACCCACAGACGGATGGACAAACCGAAAGGGTAAATAAGGTACTAGAGGATCTTTTGAGACTATGCATTCTTGACTTTGGTGGTACTTGGGAAGATCACCTACCTCTCGTTGAGTTCGCGTATAATAATAGTTACCAAGCTAGCATAGGAATGGCACCATTCGAAGTTTTATACGGAAGACCGTGCAAGTCACCAACTTGTTGGCGGGAGTTGACAAACAAGCTCATACTTGGACCCGACATGATAAGGGACACTTCCAAGAAGGTTGAGTTGATACGAAGACGGATGAAAACGACCCAAGATAGACAGAAATCCTACGCGGACAAGAGAAGGATAGACCTAAAGTTCGAAGTCGGAGATATGGTCTTTATAAAAGTTTCTCCTTTACGCAATGTGGTTCTCTTTAGAGCGGTTGGAAAGTTAGCTCCGAGGTTCGTAGGACCGTTCCCTATCATCGAGAGGATTGGACAGATGGCCTATAAGGTAGAGTTACCCGAGAGGTTGGCCGGAGTACACAATGTCTTTCACGTTTCGCATCTCCAAAAGTGTTTACATGAGTCTGCCGAAGTGGTTGAGCCAAGCATCGTTGAAGGCGTAAAAGTGGAAAAAAGAGGCAACGTTGAGGTGAGTTCTGATTCGTATCTTAGGAACAGAGATCAAGAAGCTAAGGAATCGAGAAGTCAAGCTAGTTAAAGTACAGTGGAGTGAACCCCAAGAAGACGCAACTTGGGAAACCGAAGAGAAGATACGCGCGCTATACCCAATTCTTTTTTAGGGTACATTCTCGATCCCTTTTTCCTATAAGTTTACATACCTTCGTATCATGTACATGCTTTTGCTATCCATGTTTGTCTTGTTATCTTCTCGATCCTATCTTGAGAACCTTAGGTAGAACCCTTTTGGATGTAAACATGTGATTGAAACATGTTATGGTTGATGATTGCAAGTGGTTGCTCATGGTTGCATAACACACATTAGGCGCTAGGTCGGCTCAGTCACATATCTCATATTGCATATGCATGGGTGCTTATACTTGTATATGGATGGAAACTTGATATGCTATCATTTGGATGTTGCATATTAATGAATGTTTGTGCACTCATGTAGAGATTATACAGTATGTTAGGAATTTGCATACATGTTGGACTAATTACACTAACATATTTTGCATTAAGGAGGTCTACTGAATCAGTAACCGCCTGATCTTTTGCATTAGATAAGTACATATACACACACTCTTGCATAAGTTCATACAACATTAGAAATCTTTTAAGGACAATGGTTGCTTGTGGATGATGGTTGAGTAGATGGATGATAGGATGCATTCTTCTTAACTTGAAGATTTCGGGGACGAAGTCCTTTAAGGAGGGGAGAATGTAACAACCCGTATTTTAATAACATGTTAAAACCATAAATCATGGCATAATTAAATTTTAAAATAAGAATCAAGGGGAATGGGTTGCGCCATTGCGTTCGTCTCGAAATTCTACTTTGAAACGAGTCCGAGTTTTCGAAAAATGGATTCCGTATGAGGGAGATATGACCCTCCGAAGTTTCAGGAATTTTCAGAATCGAAAACAGCTCGAAATTCGAATTCAAACCCCAGCGCAGACTGGGCGGGAATTTTCCCGCCCGGGACCAGGTCGACCTAGGGGTCGATACTATGGGCGACCTCCCAAGGGCCAGGTCGACCCTATGGTCGACCTGGTGCCAAAACCTAGTTTTGAGCCTGGGTTCATTCTGATGTTTTTGGTCTCGTTTTCAGTCTAGATTCGTTCGCCTAATCCTATATAAACAGCCCCCTAACCCCATTTTACACCATTCTTCTCTAACCTTATGCTGCACAAATTCTTGATGGACATGGCTTCTACTTCTTCAAAATTAAATTAAAAATAAATTAAAATAAAACACGAAGACTATTTCTTGAAGACTACGGCTCGGAATTGCATATTGGAGATTTTCTTCTACAATCAAATCAAGATTCAACGATTCAACAATTCGACGACTATTTTCTAGATTCAACTTCTACATCTCAATTTCTTAGTCCACGAACAGTAAGTTCTAGTTACTTTGAGATTTAAACTTGTTAGTTGTAATTTGGACATGAGATAAAGTGAAATTGCACTTAAGTGTGATAATTGATTCACATCTATTCTAGTTTCCATCTTGGATCTTGACATTTGGGAATATTGCTATGAAATCAGTTTGGACCTATTCATGTTGTAAATCAAACTCTTTCATGTCCATAACATTATCATGCCTGTGATGTTGAATCAGTCTATTATTTACTAGTTTGGGACTATCACCTTATGCCATGACTATCACCTTATTATGCTAGATTTGAAATCCTATTAGTTTCTATATGCCAGTGATGTTGTAACCAATTATCTCAAGTTATGTCATGCTAATCTTGTAATCCCTTTTATCACTTTATGCTCGTCCTTTTTGCCTGTCATAGTTTTGATGTTATTCCCTTTATTTCTGGATTTGGATTTACTTGTAATTTAGATCGATTCACGTTTACATGCGATGGGAATACGATTTGGGTAGATTAGGCAAAACATGAATTGGTTATGAACATGAATCATGAACTTGATAATAGGCATAAGTTGAAACATGGAACTTGCCATGAAACTTGACATGAAATTTGACCATGGACATGACACTAGAATGAACTTGAAAATGGCCAACTCGAGGTTGGGTTGAGTTTGCAGTGTAATTCTGCCCGAAACCGCCCGACAAATCCAGTGATTGCAAACAATAGGATCCAACGTGGGTAGTTGGTCATATCGCGCTTGAAACCCGAGGTCAGACTGAGTTGTGGTGTAAATCTGCCCAGAACCATCCGGCATATCTAGTGACCACAACAACAGGTCTGATGTGAGAGGTTGGGGTGCATTAATGAATTAATGCCACATGATAGGTTTAAGTCATGAACATGAAAGACAACACTTAACCAACTTGACATGCTAGACTGATAAGGGTTAAGTCACGAATTTAAATGACAACAGTTAACCTGTTGTACAGAAACCCTAGTTACGCGGTCCATTTCAGCAGTAACCCACTTAGATGTATCATGGTACCCTGGAACTAGGCAGGGTGGGGCACGATTACTTGGCTGATTGTAAGCGATCAGAATGACGGCTGAGTTGGTGCGCCAGTGTAGGTTTAGGCAGACTATGGTCGTGCACGTAGTCCGGAGTTGAAAAAGCAGGCATTGGGCATCAGTAGGTTTACACTGTGCGTACTTGATTCTTGTCGGTGGTTGGCACACTAGGGCTTGATACACCCTATGGTGGACCTAGCACAGGTGACAACATTCGTGATAGGGCCGTATGACACAAACACACGACGAGCTAGAACTTGTAAGGAGCCAATCGATTAATGGATCGTTCCGTAGGACCCCGAAATGGGTTATTTCATGATATTGGGCCAAGGGATCATTTCATGGTTAATATATGACATGGGTTTGGGATACTAGTACAGTTGGTGCAGAGAATCTTGAACATGCAATGTTATACTTGATTTATACTTGAATTATCATGCTATCTTAGTCTATCTTGCCCATCTTGACAGCATCCTTATGTTTACTTTCAGTTTATACATGTCATGTTACCTTTACCTGTTTTTATGCTGAAAGTCACTAGGACTTACCAGTCTTTATGACTGACCCATTTTCTTTCGCCTCTTTTTCTTTCGTTTCCCCGCTAGGTTCTCAGGGAGGAAACTCTAGCACTTAGCTTGGATTTCTCTTGCTTTCGGTTCAGCTCATGTATGGTTTGATCTTGAGCTCTACTATGGCTGTATTTCTGCTATCTTGGGGAATTATGCTATTTTTGTTGTTTAAGCTTTTATGCTTCTTTATTTATGCAAGACAAAATATGTTGTAATGGAAAATGATGACTTTGGCTATTTGGTACTTTGGGTGAAAAAGGCTTTGACTATTTTGAAAGTAATGAAATTTATCTTTTGACTCTTTCGCTGTTTTATTTATGTCTATCTTGTAATATTTCTGTGATTGTTTACCTCGATAACGCTCCTCCAAAACTAGTGCATTCCCTTTGTGAGTGACCCTAGCGGAGGTGGGGTGTTACAGCGACCCTTCAAATCGGCTATTGGTGGTAAGAGTCCACAGATAGACTTCTACTTAGGCTTGAGATGGTTAGTGAGACCTCAGATAAGACGGATTTGATTCGAAGGCGGATGAAGGCATCTCAGGACAGAAAGAAGTTGTATGCAGATTAACATAGGACAGACCTAGAGTTCGAGGTAGGGGACATGTTTTTCATTAAGGTTTCACCCTCGAGGAGTGTTGTTTAGTTCAGCTTAGTAAGGAAGTTGGTGCCTATGTTCGTAGGGCCAGTACCTATAGTGGAAAGAATAAGTCAGATTGCCTACAAGGTTAAACTACCAAAGAGACTGGCACGAGTTCTAGATGTATTCTATGTTTCTCACTTGCGAAAGTGCTTACATAATTCTATGGTAGTGGTGGAGCCAAGTACCCTAGAGGATGTTGAGATAGAGAGGGAGGCATAAGTTAGGCTAGTTCTAACCCGGATACTAGGATCTGAGGTAAAAAAGTTGCAGAAAAAGAGATCAAGCTAGTTAAGTTTTAGTGGGGAGAGGACACCGATGACGCAACTTGGGAGCTAGAGGGTGCGATTCGTGCTTCTTTTCTGTTTCTCTTTGATAGTACGCTGTTAATCCTTTCCTAAGCTTTGAATTTGAATCTATTTTTCCTATTGTTTGAATTATAAGTCTTGGCTAGAAGCTTATGGATGGTAGAAAATGGTTTAAAGCAATAGAACATTTATGGTTGAATGAACTCAGGAGGATGCAAGTGTGTGTTAGTGGATGCATACACAAAAACTAGGCGCTAGTTAGCAGTCGACAAGCTAGGACACTTACGTAATTGCATATTGATGTGTGTTCATTTTTTATTTATTTTAAATATGAGTGAAAATGGTTCTATTATAGGATGTTGCATATCAATGAATGGTTGTTGCACATATATAGGATTTTATATGTATCATTTGGATTCCTTTGCATACATGTGGGATGCATGACATGGAAATGAAATTGTATTAATGAGGTCAACACTTCACCTTAATTGTTATTTGAACAAAAAGATCATAAAAAACTTTTGGTAAAAGTTGTGTCTTGGTCCGAGTGGGGATAGCATTTCTCTTCTGCATGTCTATGGAGTTTTTAAAAATCCAATTAATTAGTGGACTTCCTAATTTTTGCATTAGCTTAGGGACGCATACACTAAACCCTTTGCATATGTTCATGAAAAGCATTAGAAAATCTAAGGACAATGGATGCCAGTGGTTGACGGTTTAGTAGATAGGTCATTCTTCTAGCTTTGGAAATTTTGAGGACGAAATCCTTTAAGGATGGAAAGAATGTAACACCCCGAATTTTGATAAACAATATTTAAATAGAAAAGGATTGTAAACTAAACATTAATCAGAATAAACTTCAGAATTGGACAACGGGACTAGCACCATTGGGCCCGTTGGAATTTTCTGATGAAAATAGACACTTAGTTTGTTGAAAACAGAGTTAAAATGAATAAGTTATGGGTTAAAGAAGATAAGCTAAAAATAAGAAAATAAATATTAAGTAAAAGGTCGCTTGGGACGACGCGTTCCCACTTGGGTCGACACCGGGTGAGTATAGGTCGCCCCAGGACGTAATTACTACATCCCTTGGCACACACTTATCAGCAGTGAACATTTTATATTTTTGCACCATTATTTTCTTAGCTATCTTAATTTTATGGGTTTATTTTGAACCAGAGATTGACGTGAAACTTTTTGATTGGTCCTATGATGTGGTTGGTCCAAATTCTATCCTAAATTTGGATAGTTGAGGACACCTAGTAGATCCTATAAATAAACCAATAGAGCCTCTCTCATTTCTTCACATCCATTCTTTCTGTCTTCTTCTTCCCCTGGCCTATCTTCAAAATTAGGAAGGGCCAAATAAATTAAATTCTTATGGGGATAAAGAAGTTCTATAATTTTCATATTTATTTTATAAATACTTCAGGAGGTGGTGGTTCTGTTGGAATAAGAAAGGCCATGAAGGAAACTCTCTTCATCAGATCAGTGAGTTTTTATGTGATTTCTAGATTAGCAAATTGTGTAGGAAAATTTAGATAGTTAAATAGTTTTAATTTGTAAGTTCAAAGTTTACAATTATTTATAGTATTTACCCGTTTAGTTTCTCTGTAAAGTTACTATAATTTATTTACTATCTATGCCTATTTCTTTCCATTTATTTACTATTTATAAGTTATTATCCTTTTCCTTTTAACTTCTTTGTTGTATCTTTATTTACAGTTCAGGCTATGCCCTATTTTATTTTATTTGTTTATTTTTTTGAGTTTAGGCTTTATGAGTAGCCTAATCTATTTCCCTTTTTATTTTAGCATTAAGCCTAGGCCTAAAGAGAGCCTAGGCCTTTATCATTATTTTGCACTAAAATTGGAACAATATTAAAGTTCAATGAAAAGGGATTGTTGGGCATGTTATAAATGAATCGGTGTTGGATTGTAATTTGGGCATAATATTTAATATGTAATTGGAGAACATGTAAACACATAAATTAGAATAGGTTAACTTAGTTGGACGCTAAGTGACATGGGTTTGGGTTGTATATAAGGAGAACATTAATTAGGAATGTTTAATACAACCTAGAATATAACATGAGGTTATATTGTGCTTATTAATAGACTTAAATTGTGTTAAGTTAAACTAATGATAAAATTAATAAGTTAAGGTAGTGGAGTCCATTCCAGCAGTGTAGGATTGATTGGGGATAATGACTGGCTCGTAGTTTAGGTCCGTTCTAGCAGTGTGGGGATCACTGGTGAAAATAAGAGGCCTAGTAAAATAATAAGATTGTAGTCGGAGTCCGTTCGTCAACATGGGGATAATTGGGGAAAATAAGTGGCTCGTAGTTTAGGTCCGTTCTTGCAGCATGTGGCTGATTGGTGAAAATAAGTGGCCTAGTAGAAAAATAAATAGGGACAAAGTCTAGGGTTGACTTGTGTTAATTGCATATTTGGTTAGGGACCCATATAAGGCAGTATCCCTATTATCATCTATGGAGGTCTCATGCTAGGTAGAAACGAGGGCACGCTTTACTGTACTAGATAGTAAGAGGTCCAAACTAGGTGGGTACAGGCCCGTTCCGATGGGATGATAAGTGTGCATCATGCCGATTAGGGAAAATAAGCCGCTGTAATGCCTGCGATTAACGACTTTGTCCTTTAGTTGATGGACTCGGGCTTGATAACCACAAGTTCCATAATTGGCATAGGTCACTATGGTTATAGGAGCTGATCGACGAGTAGAAATTAGATAAAGCCTAATTATTATATCTTTGGTAAGTTGGTGTAGCAATCTTGGATATGAATGAGAAGCCAATTTTTATTCGTTCTTAACTTTGTTTATTGCCTTTATACCTTTATGTTTTAAGTCCTTAGAACTATTCATATGTTTAATGCTTCCTTAATTTACGCTCATGCTAGAAATTATTAGAACTCACCAGACGTATGTCTGACCTAGTTTGTTTTCTCCTTCTCACTTCCTTTTCTCCTTCTTCATGTATAGTAAGCCCAACGCCTCCAATTCTTTGAACACTGGCGGTAAGTTCATCCAATTCTTCATCTTGTTTCCTATAATAATAATAAAGGGAAAAATTAGAAATAAAGAATAAAAATGAGCTCACATAAATCTAGATCTTCCATCTGAGATCTGAGGAGGGATATTGAGGGAGACGGTGAGGAGAGGGTCAGGAGGGATTGTTGGAGGAGGGATCAATAGACGGGGTAAAGCCAGACATTGTTGCTGGGTGTGGTTGGCCGGGGAGGAGTTCTTCGGAAAGGTAAGAGAGGAAGGTAAATCTAGAGGGAGTACAAAAGAGGACGCACCATTTATTTTGACAGTGGTACATGACGAATTGGCACCATTTTTGATTCTCCAAAGAACCCTAAGTCCAGATCTTGAATTTGGTGATTTGGGGGAGAACGAAATGAAAAGAAGCGCTAAATGAAAATGTTAGCGGGAAATAGAGGTGACATGGTAGATAATTGATGGACGGTTGAGATTTTTTTTAACCAATGACGCGGATTGCTAAGGTGTTTTTTTTTTAATTTCTTAATTTAGAATATATCTATAGCTACTACAACACATGTTGATATATATGCTAACATATTGAAGCGTTCGTTGCAATAGAAAAAAATAGCATAGTTATGACAACATTGTAGCTAGCAACACCATGGATTTTCGTTGTAGTAGGCCATCTATGGTGTAATGTTTTGAAATACTCTGTCAAACATTCATTCATACAAATCATCTAGAAACAGGATGAACCGAAGGTACTCTCCTACCGCATCCTATGTAGGAATCAGACTAAGGATCAATAGTGAGTAGTCCTTGAAATCCGTAGATTCCAACAATGACATAACCACAGTTATCTCTGATTGCTACACAAAGATTATAAGCGGTTCTTCCATCTTATGAAGATCCACGGTCTTCAATTGCTCCATTTTCAAATAGCATCTTCCACATTTACGTATTCGCTAGTTTGGAATGGTTTTCGAATATAAATTTGATCCCAATCTTTCGGTACCAGCAGTCGATAATATGCCAGATTTGATAGTTGGTTATTTAACTATCATAGTACAACCATGAAACTATAAAAATAATACGAATTTACTAGTTCAATACTCAGCATCACTTGGTCTTTTTGATTTAAGACATTCGTCAAATAAATTTTAAAATCTTTCAATAATTCGAACATAGCTTTTCACTTCTTATTTTATTATAAGAGTATTCGCAAAACTATTATATATATACTTCCAACTTTGGTTTCAAAAAATTTCACGTAAAACATCGTTATGAATTATCTTTTGTTTCATTGCTTGAAAAAAAAGTAACTAACACTTATCCCCTTTGAATAAACCTAATCCAAAACTCATTTTCTTACTTCCTTTAATCTCGAAAGTATCATTATATTTCCACAAAATCTCCTTTAGTTCCTTTACTTTGGAAATACCATTATAAAATAACCCAATGGCATAATCTAATTACAAATCTCAAATATGGTCGAAACGATGACATTTGACACATTTTAGAATATCTAGACCAAATGGTTTTATAATTCTTCATAGTTTACCGAACATATCTTATGTTAATGTTTATGGAAATAATAATACAATTTCCATTATTCCCTTCCATTACAAACTAATATCATCCTCAGATAATATTGAAGTCTTTCAAGTTGGAGTATTTTATTTATCCTTCACACCTTAATCGACAACATTCATATCTTAAGATAAATAAGAGTTTATAACTCAAATACCGATCTTCATTATATTACCAAGCAAATCCCGTTTAACTATTTTATTAAAAATAGGGTTTTATAAACCCTTCTTATTTTTGAAATCTCTTTCTTGAATATTATTATTGGTTAATTCATTGATTAAATAAATGATTGCTAAACATCATCTACTAACTTCTGACTTCTTTATACAATTTGTTTTATTACTCGGATTTTTATTACAAAATCCTATTACTAAACCCTTTGCCAAATCCAATTACAAAAAATCCATTCAACCATTTTCTGCTTTGAAAATCTCTTCTCAATTCCATTCATTTTACTTAATTCTATTATTAAGTAACGCTAATTTAAACGTCACATTAGCTCTAAATTTCCTTTTATAAATCTTGTTTATATCACTTTGATTTTATAAAATCCAATTAAATACAACTCCAAAAAGAATTCAATTTAACTGTAACTTATATTACTATTAATATAAAGTCACTTAAAAATTTATTTAACCATAAACAGAGAAATATGACTTCATAAACCTCGTTCATTGAATTCTAATTACAAGACAATCATTTTGATTATTATTAATTAAATAATAATCAATTTCAACTTTATTTAAATTATAAATAGTTTACCTTCTCGTTAACTATCAATATAATAGTTCATATTACTTTCAAGGTTATTAGAATAACAATCGACTTCATTAAATAATTAACAATTCAATAATTGTCTTTAAAACCAATTGATTAAAATATTGTCCAATCTCTTGAGTAACTGTATTACGTTCCACAATTATTTGTCGCAAATATCTTCATTAAATTAAGTGACAATAATTTAATTCAATAATCCATTCTAGTTAAAGCAGTTGCCTTAGTCAACTCATGTTAACCAGTTCCAATTAGTCTTTTCTTTAAATTGATTAATAATATAATTAGTTTAAATAATCCCATTTAATTTCATATTAGCACCAATTAATCCAATTCTTAATCCTTGGGTAAATTTCTGTTGACTTGCTTATTAATGTAAGAATGTGTTGCATAAAACCATTTAATAATTTCTTATAAACTTAAATACATATTTTCTTTTAATAAAATTTTATTCAAAATAATATATTTCAAAATCTATATTTAGTTATAATACGTCAATCGATTCACCTGACGGTAAATCAATCCTTATAAAATAATGTATTTTTAGGCCATTTGCTGCCAATTCCTCAACCGATACTTCCCATTGGTTAATAACAAAACAAACGTTGAATTTTGATTCAACAGTAAATAACCAAATCAATCGTCCAATCAGATTGGTTAAACAGTTCATATAATGATAATATGAAAATAAACAATAAATTTGAGAAATCTAGTTGGATCCCCCCAACTCGTTTTTCCCTGTATCCGAATAGGTTACCTCAAATAAATCATTCATTCAATACGATAATATATTTATCGTTGATAAACAGAAATAAATAGTCCAACTAATAATTTCAACAATCAACCAATAACAGTAATCCAAGCAT
Organism: Allium sativum; assembly: GCA_030737875.1. Classification (NCBI taxonomy): domain Eukaryota; kingdom Viridiplantae; phylum Streptophyta; class Magnoliopsida; order Asparagales; family Amaryllidaceae; genus Allium; species Allium sativum. Next base: position 200,862,402 of record CM060918.1, on the reverse strand, counting down.
CCAACTATTAATTTTGTACATTTATATTATTATAAACGTGACCAACAAGGTAAGTTACCTTAATTGGTTACAATCGTTAAAAATAATGATTGGTTTCAATTAAAAGAACATTTAATTTATTAGTTCAGTCAATATATATGAATATTTTTAGTAATCATCCAACAATAAACAATCATAGCAGACAAATATTAAACCCAACTTATATACAATATAAGTGAGACAAACTAAGAGAGTAAACTCATCTTAGTTTCCATTCGAGGTTAAAATGGTTTGTTTTAATTAAACTAAACGGGCATTTTATTTAATTAAAAATTCCAGTAGCTACCAACTCTGATCAAACCAGCTTCATAATGTTACGCTTGTCGCTATGGGGATATTGTCCCTTATTTGGTCCAATTCTGTGCATGTATAAGAATGTTATACATATTATATGCATTTTAAATAATCGGTATCCTTAATTAACTTCAATTAATACTAATTAATCTCACTTTATAGTTTAACAGCCACATAAGCTTTCTTCCCTATTTCTAATTCTTTGAACCCATTGATCCTCTACTTGCCATAACCGACTTTCATCATCACCTAATACCCCCTCCTCTATCCACCACCCAGCACTGCCTCGACCAAGCCTCCGACTCCGACCAACGTCCTCTCCAACTCCACCAAGTTTCTACCATCTTCCTCCAACTACTATTTCACGAAACCCACATAAGCACGCACTTCATCAATACCGCGACACAACCCCTCCGACTGCTGGACCCTCTTCCCAACCATCTGAGCACCTGCACGTTCGCTCACCAACGCCCCTGTTGCTCCACAAGACCACATTGATTCCCGACAGTAAGTTAAACACGGAACAGATCTACTCTCCTTAACCAATGTCCACGCCTGCACTATCACCGTTTACCATAAGCGACCGAGCTCCACTGACCTCTGCCCAAATGTCAAGCTTAACCCCTCCCTCTACGATATTTTAGATGTGATCTTAGGCTAATATGTGTGGGTTGAGGGGTAAAACTGGTTTCATGGAATGGTGTTAAATTTTGTTTTTGAGAAGGAAGTTTCGGTTTATTTTTTTATTGGAAGAAAAAGATCGGGGAGTTTGGTTTTCATTTTTCTTCGTGAAGAGAGGTGTTCATTATTCTGGAACAAGTAGGAATGAATATATATATGTATATATATATGAGATATGTGGGTAGCACAGTTTCTAATACAAAGTAGGTGTGGTTTTTCACAAATTAGGCTGCTGCAAATAGGGTAGGTTTGCATGTGGTTTTTAGTTCTAGGTCTGCTAGTATATAAATTTTAGGGTAGCTTGAAAAGGTGTATTACTTGCCTTAAAAGGAAAGGCATTGCTTTTTTTATTTAATTTTTATTTTATACGGTTAATTTCTTCCACCGCTATTTACGTTAAACGCTCTATATTTGTACTGACATTCACGAATTCCAAACGCAACGAAAATAAACACATTGACATACATGATGTTCCAGATCCAATGAAATTTTTTTGGTCAAAATTCAACTCCATTGGTAAAACAATGTTATTTTAATTTCAATTTATTTATCGGTTCACATTTAAGTTTCGCACGCTCACAAAACAACTCCGATTGGCTCCAAATTGGAAATATACTAATAATTAGCTATACATATTCTAACAAAATTTGTTTCAATGAAAACGGATGTTGTTTGAAAAATGGCTATTCTTGAGGCTTATAAAATACCAGTAAAACATAATTAAATCCAAAACAAATCAATTTAATAATATTAAATTGATATTATCGTATATACTCAAATAGAATATCATATAGATTCAAAATAAACCAATATGGATTTCAACTTAATATATAAATTTCTGGGTTAAGCAATATCCAATTTATATAAAAATTCCTTTTAAATATATTAAGTAAACGTTATGATTTATAAACATTTCCTAGCGACTTCTACAAATTTGATTTGGACATAACTCACAATCCATAATATGAAATCTCGAATTTTCTTTTTTACTAGAAAACTATAATCAATTAGATTCGGATGATTCTTGTTTCAAAGAATTCCGACTTATTTTGGATTCTGTATATTTAATTAAAGTTCAAAACTCAATATTACAAACTACCGCGCCAATGCGAGTTCATTTTAAATATATATATATATATATATATTCATACTTCACATCCTTTTCACAAAAATGCCGAAGTGAGAAAAGTTCATCAAATATCCCGTCGAAATTTTCATCGAATTTAAATCGGAATCAATCTCAAGATAAATCGGCTGCTGTTTTGATTTCAACCGCTGAGAATCCAAGTTCTGAAGTAGATCCAAAGCCTTTACACTATATTAAACCTTCAGCGGATCAAGCTTTCATTCCAGAAGATATTTTTAATTCCTCTGAAGAAGTTTGGCATGATACAATTGCGTTGCACCCGATTGATTTCAGATTATCTATGGGGAAATTGAAGGAATATATTCGTAAAGTTTGGAAACCAAATGGTAATTTTATTGTTCATATAGTTGCTGGTTTTCACTTTACAGTTCAGTTTCAGGATCTCTTGGATTTCTAGTCTGTTATTAAATCATCGACGCATTCATATTTTGGTAATTTGTTAATGATAGCTAAGTGGTTTCCTGGATATGAGTTCGACAAGTTTAAAATAGATATAGTCCAAATCTGGATTAGGTTGCTCAATCTAGATATGGAGCTGTGGTCGACTAAGGCTCTCTCAAGAATTGTTAGCTTTATTGGTGATCCGATCTGCATAGATGAAACACCATTAATAAAAAGTTTACGAGATATGTTAGAGTGTTAGTTGCAATTGATATTGCTTCTGTTCTGTTTGATAATATTCTTATACAGCTTCATAATGGTGTTAAGAAGGCTACTGATGTTGAATATGAGTTTATTCCCCCCTAAGTGTGATAAATGTCATTTGTTTGGACATCATACTATTATTATTCATGATATTGTAGAAGACCCAGTTTGGGTAGCAAAAGAGAAAGAGGATGCTTATATTGCAGAGGGTAACGTTGATTCTAATATGCAGAGTAATGTATCATCTTCAGTTAGGAATAATGATGAAGAGAATTTAGATTTCTTAGATTCTGAACTGCTTAATGACATTTTACCGATGATATTAATCATGTTGTGGATTCTCTAAATGAAGTTAATATAGAAGAAGAAAATAAGGATGTTTCAGATGGTGTTGACAAGAATGAAAGTTATCTTTCACATCTTAAAGGCAAAGCTCCCATTAATTCCACTGCTCCTCCTAAAAGACATAAAAGGAGCTCAGTTACGAATAAACGACAATAATGAGCCGAAACATCAGGGGGACGAATTCTTCTTTTAGAATGGAAGAGATTATATACCTTTTGACAAAAACCAGATCAACTTTAGTTGGTTTGGTGGAGAATAAAATTAATGCAAAAAATGTTCTTGTATTCAAAAAACTTCTTCTTCGTATCTGGGATCTTCTTCCATATTATTCTACTGAATTTTTTGGTAGGATCATTATTATTTGGATCATGGAAATATGGTCTTTGAATATTATTTCTTCTTCTAAGCAGCATGTAACTGTTGAAGCAACAAATAAAGGAGGTCTGAATATTTTTATCTTCATCAAATATCCTAGTAATTCTTTTTATGAGAGACATGAGCTATTGCAACATATTATTCGAGAAGCATCAATGATTTCTGGTGAATGGCTTTTAATGGGAGACTTTAATAATGCTACCACTCCTACTGATAAAAAAGGTGGAATTCCTGTTCCTTTCCAGCAACTAAGAGCTTTGAACAATTGTTTGGCACAACCAGGTCTTATTGAAATTAAAGAAGTGGGTTTCAATTATACAAGGAGAAGGCGAGGTATAACAAATCATATTGATAAAATTTTTGTGAATCACTCCTTTTTGCATAAGTTTAATGACATGAAGGCTCTGTCCTTTCACAATTATCTAGCGATCACAATCCATTATTACTTGATTTAATTCCCACTTCTATTAATAAGGGTTTCCCTTTTCGATATTCGAATGAATGGAGTTTTAAAACATGGTATATGGATTGTTTTATGAAGCTTGGAATGTCAGTGATTGGGGATCTTCAAGTTATAATTTTTTGTTGAAATTACAAGCTTGTAAGAGGGAGTTGAAACTGTGGAATAAAATAAGGCCTAAGGATGATGCTACGCTTTTGGAAGCTAAATACAAATTTAAGGAGAAAGAAACCACTTCAGACGATCCTGAGAACTTAGTATTATATGAAGAAATGCAGGAGGCAAAACATCATCTAATGGTTTAGAAACAAATCAGATTTTGAAGTTATAAACAGAAAGCTAAAGTGTCGTGGCTTTAGGATAGAGATACCAATTCAAGATTTTTTCATGCAAAAATGTCTTCTCGAAGACATTGTAACAACTTGAAAGCTATAATTAACTCCAATGGTGATTTATTATATAAGTAAGAAGTTGTAGCAGAGGAAGCAATCATATATTTTCATAATATGTATAATGGTTCAAATTGCAGAGAATTTCCTCTTTTCCAATCCCAGTTTGTTATTAATCAGCAAGGTCAATCTGATTTACTTTGTCTAATTTCTTTAGAGGAAGTCAGAAAAGATGTATTCTCTATTCATGAAGACACTAGTCTAGGCCCTGATGGTTTTAATTCAAAGTTCTTTAAATTGCATTGGGAGAATATTAAGATGGATTTATTGAAACCAGTCCAGGATATGTTTCATTCAACAAAGATTCCTAAAGGTTGTAATCATTCTTTCATTGCTTTAATTCCTAAAAACGATAGACCATCTGATATATCCCATTATCGTCCTATTGCATGTTGTAATCTCTATTACAAAGTGTTTAGAAAAATATTATGCAATAGAATTAAATGGTTCCTTCCTTGTCTCATTTTTCATAATCAATGTGCATTCATACCATCACGACACATAGGGGATAATTTTTTAGTAGCGCATGAATTGATTAGAGATTTTAAAAAAGAGGGGGTGAATAAATTGTAACGTCCCGTATTTTTGGCAGTCAAATATTTAATTTAATTTATTATTTTAAATATTTTATTTGGGATATTAATGAATTTAATATTTAATTCGTTATTTAAAACGAAGGTTGAACATTATATATTTATATAATTATAAATCGAGCTCGAAATGGCACTGCAGTTCGTAATATTTGGTTTTGAACTTCAACTCGATATACAAGATCCGATATAAGTCGGATTTCTGTGAAACAAGAAACGTTGGAAGCGTAGTGATAATAATTTTCATATGAAAGAGAAAAATCCAGATTTCGTATTGTAAATTGTAAGTTATGGCCAAATCAAATTTTAAAATAATCGCTGTGGAAATCGTTATTAAATTATAGGCTTTTAAAATGGCCATTTTGCAAACGGTCTTCGTTTTTGATGAAATCAGTTTCATTGGGACCGTAACATTAAATTATTGCATGGTGTTAAATGGCGTGGCAAACCGATGTAGTATGTGGCCATGGTAGCCGTAAACGCCCGTTCATTTTCTATAGCGCGTAATTAATGTAATAAAGGGATATTCAAGTGTAACTTGAGCAGACGATCGAATTAAGCCGCGAAACCAATTCCGTTGAGTTTGTATTGTCGATTAGAGTCAGGATAGGTATATAGTTTGTTATTTTTAAAGACCGGGTAATTTGGTGCCCAAAATGGCATTGCGGTACGCGTAAAAATTGGCTACTGGAAAAAAACATTCTCAGAATGCGACGAAACTGGTGCCGTTGGTTTCGCATTGATTAATTATTTTAGTATTTCAAAGTTCCAAGTTGATCGGATTTATTTAGTAATCGTGGAAAATTTAAATGCGTGTTTATTTCTGGTTTTGTAAAGGAATTTTTTTCAAATGATGTCAGAATTCGACGAAACTTGTCCCATTAGGTCCGGAATATTTTTCTATGCTAGGATTAGCCTTTTTATCAGTAAACGGAGATCGTCTGTAGTGGTTTATTGAGTTACTTCACGGCGAAGTATCGTATAATATTATTTTATCCAACCAACACCCCTATATAAACCCCAAGTAACCCTATCTCATGTCCATTTGCGGTCAACCCAATAATACGCCGCCACCCTTATCAAATGGACGAACAGAAATGTCCCGATTTCCCCCTTTTAAATCTCTCCTAACCCAATCAATTCTAACCGAAACACGACTACAAATTGCCTGAGCTTGTTGAGCTCTGGTATATGGACGGAGGTGATGGGGTTTTATGCTTTGTGGTGGCTGTAATTGAAGGAGGCGGGTATGTCAGTCTTTGGGTAACTGGCAGCAATTGGCAGAGGCTGGAGATCCGTCGAGTGGAGTAGGACCCGAGGAGACTAAGGCGCTCCAGATGGTGGCTACCGATCCACATACGGTGGACTGTATTGGGTGGGAATGGTTCAAAACGATGAAGATGAAGTGTTAAAAGCACAGAAGTGTTGATGCAGCATATGGGGGAGACGGGGAGACAAACCAAAGTGGGACGACTCTCATGTGAAACTGGAGAGATCAGGGAAATATGAATGAAGGAGGAAAGGGAATTCTGGAGCGAAACGATGAAGAACAGTAATAATCCGCATATATAATTAAGTGATTTTCTTAGTTAAACTATAAATAAGGGATTTTGGTTTTAATTGAAGCATGCATGATGCAGGGTACTAGTGAGCAGATGTTCAGAACGAAAGGCAACAGTTTTGGTTAGGGGAGCATAAACGAGGAACGGATCGGTTAAGCTGTCTAATTAGAAGTAATTAATGACTAGTTTAAATCTTTCATTTAAGTTAAGAATTTGTTTGGTAATGAAATGTGTTGTGGAACCAGGAACTGGCGTAGTTGGCATGCTGAAAAAAAGGAAGCACAGTAAAAGGAGTCGACCTCTAATGATTTAATCAAGTAACTAACTATCATTAAATTGTGATTAAGAAAATATATTATCAATTAAATCATCATTTACTATATCGTGAATTATACAGGCTTTGGAAAAAGGTCTAAACACCTGGAACGGAAATCAGATGGGAACGAAGAGGATCGATTGACTCTTTTGTAACCACTTGTGTAATTAAAATTATATAGTTAATCATCTATTTAAAATTTATCACTTAAATTTTTTATAATTAAATAATGTTAACTTAAACCTGATTTATATGCAAGAATGCTTATTTGGTATTGATGAACGATCGATCAGGAGGAAAGTGAACCGAAGTTGACAGAAATATTTATAATGTAATTAGTCAACGTTAAAAACTCTAATTAAGAAGTGATTATAATATATTTAATCGTATACCTTATAAATATTTTAACTAATTCATATGTGGTCAGAATTGGGCAAACAGAGTGTCGTTGAAATCATTGACGAACATTACGTCTTGGAACAATACTGGACATGAATCGGAATCAACTGGGATGTTTAATTAAATTAAACAACCGTTTAATTTAATTAAAACGAGCCGTTGACAACAGAATCAAATCAAGATGAGTTAAACTCACTCGGTTTTACCCATTTATATTTTATATAAATTGGGTTTTTATTTTGTGTGCTCTGATTATTGATGGTTAACTGCTTGCTAGTTATATATTTGTTTGTTGATTTAACCGATGAAATTGAACTGTTGTTTAATTTCAGTAAAATATCAAATCGTTATTCTAACGATTGGTTCCAATAAAGGTAACTTACCTTGTTGGTCACGTTTATAAAATAAACGTGTTTAATTGGTTGAATTGTTTGAATTGCTTGTGGTTAAGATTAAATGGTTGTTATTTATTATTATCAGTTAAATGAAATTGAACGATCTGTTTGGAGATAACCATTTGTATACAGGGAAGAATAGATTGGAGGGATCCAACCGGATTCCTCAAATATATTATTTATTTTCATATTATCATATGAACTGTCATGTTTGGGTGATTGATTTGAATATTGATTGGAAATTCAACTTGTGTTCGGTTTTAACCAATGGGCAGTATTTGTTGAGTAATTGGCAGTAAATGGCCTAAAAGTAAATTGTTTTATTTATATCGATGTACCTTCAGGTAAGTTGATAGAACTGAAGTTATAAAATTTATTTTATAGCTAAAGATAGATTTGAATATATATATTTTGAATAAAGGTTTGTTAAAAGGAAATAAATTATTATTATTAATTATTTAATAAATAATTATTAGTTGATTTAATAAAGTAAATTGTGATATAATCAGAATTATAAACAAGTGATTAGAGATTTACCTAACGATTAAATTGGATAATTATCTTGTTAAGAATAATTAATGGGATTATTTAAATTAATTATATTATTAATTAATATAAAAGGGAAACGAATCGGAATCGGTTAATGAGATAATTGTGGTTGGAATTGACTAAGTCGACCATTTTAAATTAAGATTATTAATAAGTTAGTATGTTTTGAATAAAATGAGTTAAAGAATATTGTTTTAATTTTAATAGGATTTTAAAAAGGGATTTACTGTTAATTAACTACTAATGTAGTTAATGGTTGAAATAAATTATTATTTTAATTAATAAAAATTTAGAAAATTACTTTCTAATGGGAATTCATTTGAAAAGTAATCTAAGTGAAATGAAATCCAATGGAATAGTGAAAGGAGTTTATGAACAGGGTTTGTTTAAGACCTGAGTTTTATAACAAAGTTATAAAAGGAATTTTTAAGCAAATATTATAACTTAAAATAAATGTTACTTAATTATTCAAAGCGTAAGAAGGTTTTATGAAACCATATTTTGAATAAAATAGTGAAATTGAATTTGTATTGATATTGAGATGAAGTATCGGGTTTTGAATTACAACTTGTATCAATCTTAAGATATGAACGTTGTTGATCAAGGTCTGAGAGGTAATTAAAATACCCCAACTTGAACGACTCTAGGATTATCTGAGAATGATACTAGTTGTAAGGGTAAAGGAGGTTAGTGAAATTTATTATTTCATCAGCAAAATGATAACGCAACATTTTTGTTGAAAGTTGTAATATATACATATACATACATACATACATACATATATATATATATATATATATATATATATGGGATTCCAAAGTAAAGGGGAAGTAAAAGGGAATTGCGGGAAGTTATAATGACATTTTCGAGTGAGAAGGAAATGTAAAAGTCGAGTTTTATTCAATAAGAATAAGCACTGGGTGTTGTTAAGAAATAAATAAAAGATATTTCGTAATAATGTTTTTACGAATAATAAGTGAATTGATTTCCCAATATTAGACAATAACGTGGGTAATGTTTTAAAAGTGAAATAGGAATCTGGATACGATATAGAATTTTCCCTAAGTAGTAAAATGAATTGATTTAAAGAAAAATCTCAAGTTAAATAAGAACGAAAAGCTATATTCGGCATATCGAGATATTTAAGAGTTTTTAAATTACACTTGTTTTAATTAGAAGGCCAAGTGATGCTGAATACTGAACCAGTGAACTCATTGGATTGTCATGATTGAAACACTGATTATTTTGATAGTTAAATCACCGACTATCAAAGCTGTCCAATACGATTGTTGGTACGGAAAGACCGGGATCGAATTTATATTCGAAAACCATTCCGACCAACAAATATGTGGAGATATCAGAAGACGGTCGAGATGGAGCATTGAAGACCGTGGATCTTCATAAGCGGAAGGATTACTTATAATCTCTGGCTTAACGGCCCGAGATACACTGTGATTCTATCGTGGTTGGAATCTACGGGTTGCAAGGGCTTCTCGCTACTGACCCATGAGGTGATTCCTATATGAGATGCAGTAGGAGAGTACCTTCGGTTCATCCTGTTCCTGGATAACTTGTAGGGACGAATTTCTGACAGAGTATTTACAAAAGGATCACATACATTGATTTCTTCAAACGTGCCATAGTTGGTTAGCTCCCAACTAGAGTATTTTTGTGGACGTCAATTAGTGATATCTGGCGGATCTGATGATGTGGCATTCAAAGTGAATGGTGACCAGATGTTCCAGAAGTTAAATTCAAACCTCAAGCCTCACAACCGGGAGATGACAAAAATCGGGCAGGCAGCATAGCTATGTGGGTCGCTCCCATTAGAGTGTATAATCACCTATCTAGAGAAATTCCTTTTCCTTCTTTAATCTATTTCGATGCTGTAACTTTTTGAGAAACGGTGGTTTGAGCCCAACCGTTGGTGATATACATTCGATACACTCAAGCGAAATGAGTGGTCGATCATGTGAGGGCCGGTTTGCAAGACGTTCTTGTTGAACCCAGTGTATTCGCCTCTAGAGATACACTATCGGCGGGTAGTCCCATACCTTGTCATAGTCGGAATCCAATTTCCAATAAGCGCCCGCGGTTTTGATTGTATACTATATATGTAGAGCGTGAGATGCAAGCGTTCCACTATATTGTTATTTACTTGTACTTAGACACTATTATAATATCAGAAAAGATATTGATTTCGGAAATGTTTGGGTTATCGTAAGGTAAAACCCATCCGTATTTATGTGTGGATTCGTGCTTACGATTATCTTTTTCTTTTGAAAAGATTTTGACTTTAAAATCAAGTTGTGTGATACCCTTAATACTGTACGAGTTTTTCTCACTCTGGTTCACCAGACTGACCTGGTATTTTGTAAATGCTCGGGTTAGACCAGGTGTACAGGTTCAGGTTAATGAATGCTGTGAAGAGACGAGCTGGAAGAGTTCAGACATATGATATTATATAGCTACTATTCCACTGTGTATTGTATAGGAGGACATGTTACTATAACTGTCCAGATGTGTGATGTACTCTGATGATTGTAAGTATTTTTAAAGCTCTCAATAAAGATTTATTTTTGTATTGTATTTTGTCCCACTACGATGTGAGACTCTGTGTTGTGTTGTTTCTTCTTCTTCTATTCTTATATTTCTTTCTTTCTTATCTCACCCTTTAAATTCTTTCTAATAACGTTCCGGTGTTTTCGGTGTTTGGAAGGTCGGCATAAGGTACGGGAAATGTATTTATGTCGATTTCCGGGGCCGAAAACCCCTGGGTCATTACATAAATTTTGAATGAAAGTGGATCTCCATAAGGCTTATGATAGGATCAATCGAGAATTTATATGCCATATCATGATGAACATGGGTTTCTCTATACGTTTAATAAATGTTATTTATGAATGTATATCTACAACTACTTTTTCTATTATGGTATAAGGTGTACCTATGGGTTTTATATCATCAAATAGGGGTATTCGACAAGGTGACCCTCTTTCACCCTATTTGTTTTCTATAGCAATGAAGTAATTTTCTTTTTCTATGGCTGAGGTAGTTGCATAGAAAAGATTCTTGCCTGTTCATTCATTTGATCCTATTGTTTCTCATTTATTATATGTGGATGACTTAATGGTGTTTGGCAAATGCTCTATTTCAAGTGCTTCTTTTATGAAAACAGATTTTTATAGGTTGGAGTTATTAAGTGGTTTAGCTGTAAGTGTTTTAAAGACTAAGATCTACTTTAGTTTGTCTGCTTCTTTGATAAATGAAATTGTTGATATTCTTGGTTTTAATGTTGGAAATCTTCCTATCAAATACTTGAGCGTACCATTATCAACAATTATATTCATTATCAAGATTGTCAAGGGCTCCTACATAGAATTTAATAGAAAACTCAAGCCTGGGATGTCAATTATCTTAGTTTTGTAGGGTGGGCTGAGTTAATTCAATCAGTTATAACTCCAACACTGTTATATTGGTTGTTCATATATCAACCACCTGAGTTCACAATTGAGAAACCGAATATGTTGTGCATAGATTTTCTTTAGGGTGGAACAAAACATAAGGTGAAATGGGAAACTCTGTGTACTCCAAAGAAGGAAGGAGGCATTGGTTTGAAATCCTTTAAAGATCTGAAGAAAGCAGCGTGTATCAAAACTAATATGGAAATATTTGACAGATTCTTCGATGTGGAGTAAATGGATGGCAATGAAGTATTATAGAGGGAAATTCTTTTAGCATATGAGTTTGGATAATAATTATTCGTGCACATGGAAAGCAATAATGAGATTACGATTAAATGGTAAGCAGCTGTTTAATAAAGTCATTACCAATGGCTCTTCGACTCTTTTGTGGTTTGAACCTTGGTTAAACAGCAAATGTTTAGTTGATATTCTTGGCATTTCCAGATTTCAAGCTTTGGGGAGACAAAATGAGTGTGTTAATTGTATTATTCAAGATGGCAGAATACTTTCTAATATACATCCTGCTACTAGAGAGGCTAAGCAGTTTGTGGAGAAAGTAGAACTGAAATTGGACATGCAGAATGATTATTTTGAATGTCGTGAGGGAGGAGATTTTTCTTTTAACAAGGCCTGGCAGTTGATAAGAGAAAAGCATCCAATAAAACAAGTATTCAAAGTTATTTGGCATTCAAACAATTCGAGGAGAATGTCATTTATAACATATTTAGTTGTGTTGGACAGACTAAGCACAAAAGACAGATTATTGAAGCATGGGATTATTCAGGAAGACAGATGTTCTTTATGTGGTAGTGAGGAGGAATCAGTTAAGCACCTATTTTTTAGTTGTGCCTATTCAAAGTATATTTGGAATTCTTTGAAAATGAAGTTGGCGCTGAATTCTTATGTGAATGGATTGATTGAAGATGAAGCTAATTTGATTATGCGGTTGTTTCATGAGAAGGACCAGAAGCAAGATGTTGGTTGTGCAACTATTACTTGTACAGTTTATCATATTTGGTTGGAAAGAAACAAGAGGCAATTTTCTAATCTTGCTATGCAAAAGGAGATTAAACTTAAGATCATTGAAAAGGAATTAGATATTTGGTCAATGGAAATAAAACTGTCAGATTGGGTTTTAATGTAGCATTCGTGAGGAGATGGGGGTGGAGTTGCTTGATACTGGCTAAATGGTTGATGATGCTTATATTTGGTGATGGAGACGCGGAGTTTAGAGAGTTATATTTTTTTCTTTTTACGTTACAGGTTATATTTTTCTTGATGTATGTAATTGAGGATTTTATAGCTGTAGTGGATTGTATTGTGAATATATGGATTATACATGTGCTCTTTTTCCTTGTTGTCACACCCATTTAGGGTGGTGGGCACAAGGTTTTGATGAGGCATATATATGAAGTATATGATTGGTTTTCTTACGCAATATAGTGAACCAATTTTCATTTTCAATATATATATATATATTCAAACTTTGTTTTATGAATAAATTCCCTATATAAATTCCATTAATATTTCAAATATAATATTTAAAACCAAATTTAAATATTCCAATTTAGGAGATCAAAATTCTATTCATCACATTGTCAAACAAGCAATGCTTACCAGAATCCCTCTCCATCTGAGTTGACTCCCTCAGGGAGGCTTTTTAAATAGGGCAACCGGATGAACTTCCAAGTAAATCTCTTTCAGAGAACGAGTAAGCTCTGCGTGTTAAAGGAATCTGGGATAATTCCATTGATATGGATTTCGAGGAGCAGCCTTTCCTTTTCCTTTACCAGTGTGGGATGTTCCTTTGCCTTGAACCGAATTAACCTCAAGAGCCTTTTTTATTAGCTATTGCATCCTCTTCCCTTAAAAAATGATCTACTTCGAAGTAGAATTCACCAAAGTCCCTTGGTGGATCTCGTTGTAGCGAGTTCTTCAAGTACATCTTGTCCAAAACACAAGAAACCGTAGAAGGATCCGGCTGATCAATCGATGCCACAGCTATATTAAACCTCTCCAAAAATTTGCACAAAGTCTCGCTTATCCTTTGCTTAACCACCATAAGATTCATCACGTTCTTGGGTCAAGCAATGTGAACTGCAAACTATTCGATGAATTTACCGACCAAGACATTCCAACAATTCACCGATTCATTTTTCAACTGCTGAAACTACATAACAGCAATGTCTGTAAGGTAAACAGAAAAACACTTCACCATAACATTATCCATAGCCTAAAGTACTTCCATGTGTTAGGGAATAAAGAATGTGGATCTTAAGGAAAAACAAACACTAGAGGGGGGTAATATAGTTTATAAGGAATTTATGAAAATCTTAAATTTATTTGATTTACTGTATGAATCACACAATGATTATCACACCAGACTAGTTCTCATTAAGTCAGTTCTTGACTGTATGAGTTCACATATCTTTGCTGCTATTACTCCCACTGCCCTTCTTCCGCTCTTACCGTTCTTTGGCTTCTTCCTTTCTCTGGGGAACCAAAGATAACGCTTCTCGTCACCATTTGATATCTTGGAACTCCATTTGTCGTCCCAAAAGTGAGGGAGGCCCGGGACTCCGTAACCCTCAGGACATCTGTACAACTTTTGCTTGCATGTTTTGGGCGAGGTTTGGAATGAACTCCCTTTGGGCGATGTTCCTCCATGCCAAGTACAAATTTTAAATTATTTCAAGCATATATCTATGTACTATATATAATTTTATTGATTTATATAATTTCAATATATACTATTTGTTTCAAAATATATGCAGCATAAGTTGACAAGCAAAATTAATAGTTAGAGTTTGAACATACCTTTTAATATTGGAAAGATGTCCTTTCAAATTTTCTAATCCAAATCAAATAGTAATGAAAATTAAATTTAGAATAAGAATTTTTTAATTAGATTGGTATATTGATAAGTATACTATGGTGTATCAACATATGGACCAAATTATCTAAAATTATAGAAGAGATAAATTTATGTATCTTACTATGTGCATAGATGTAAATTACTAAATATAATGACAATTATGAAACTATTGTAAAGCGTACCTCATTTTGCATTCCTCCATTTTGTTGTTCTTCCATTGTCACGAACCATACATTTATATCTTTTAGAATTTGATGATAAGATCAACTTTATTGCGACAAGCTCATTTTTCTGATCTACATAGTATATTCATTTGCTGAGTTTGAAGACCATATAAGAAGAGTACTGATGATTTAGTAGTTTAACCAACTTATAGCCAAAATTTTGAATTTGAATTTTGAATGGAAACTTCAACTACTATAAGCCCAAAAGTCATATCCTTTCATAAACTTTTCTCTTCTTGGTTGATGAATGATCATCTTGGTGTCTTTCGGCCAGTAGTCATTAGACATAACTCTTCCTCTGCAAAACAACACTACTTTTCAAAGAATCAAGTGTCTTTTCAAAATAACTAATTGTATTTTTAAAATAATAACACCGTGATGATACAATGACATATCCATATGAAAAATTTTGAATTTGAATTTTGAATGGACACTTCAACTACTATAAGCCCAAAAGTCATATCCTTTCATAAAATTTTCTCTTCTTGATTGATGAATGATCATCTTGGTGTCTTTCAGCCAGTAGTCATTAGACATAACTCTTCCTCTGCGAAACAACACTACTTTTCCAAGAATCAAGTGTCTTTTCAAAATAACTAATTGTAATTTTAAAATAATAACATCGTGATGATTCTATGACATATCTGTATGATCAAAAAATTACTATTTTAAACTTCTCAAAAACCAAATTATGATAACTTGATTTTTTTTAATATAATAAAATGCAGAGCTATCTAATACTGATGCAGTGCATGAATTTAAACTAATGTTATAAATCATTTCAAAATTTGCCATTTAATATTTCCAAAATTCAAATGATGAACTTTTGAAAACCTATGCTTTGATATCAATTGCTAGGGAATGTGGAATGCAAATCTTAAGGAAAAACAAACACTAAAGGGGGTGTGAATAGTGTTTATAAAGAATTTATGAAAATTTTAAACTTATTTGATCTACTATATGAATCAAATAATGATTATCACACTAGAGATGATCACAAACACAGAAACAATCACAGAAACAGAAATAGAAAAATAGAAAATGTAGAAAAAGGAAGAACACACCAGATTTTATACTGGTTCGGATTACTCCTACGTCCAGTACCACGCTATTATGGATTGCGCAGAGTTTTTTTTATTATCAATATCCAAGTACAACACTTTTGATTTCATAGCTACAAGGTTAACACCAATTTCAACAATCTTGATTTCACGGCTACAAGGTTAACACCGCTCCCTTTCCTTGATTTTAGGGCTACAAGGAACACACCCTTTCCCAAACAATTCCCAAATGATTACAATAGCCCTATAACTCTTCAATAACACTTCAATTCAGAGAGTATTTGATAGAGATTGAGAAGGGAAGAAATTTGATATAATTTGAGTAAAAATCGGCAAAGTATAAGTGTACAAATCAAGAAAATAATGAATATTAATGGTGGTAAGTAAAGGGGTGAAGATGGAAAAGAAGAATGGATAAAAAATTCGAAATCAACCCCTATTTACTATGTCCTAAAAGTTGCAATGTTTCTGAAATGTTTCAAATGGTGAAAAGGCACTTCCTTTGAAAATTCAAAATATGAAAGTTATATGTTGACAAGTCTAATTATGTATGTCGGCATATGTATATTATTTTGATTTTTAAAACTATTTTTCAATTGTTTAAAAATATATATTATTCTGGAATTGCTTGAATCAAAACTTAGTAATATAAATGAATATTCTAAAGTGTAATATCATATGAAAACATAATAATATATTATATAAACATATTTATAAATTTATAAGATTTAAAACTATAAAACTATATGTATTATAAACTTATATATATTAAAACTTTATAAACATATACGTTTTAAATCATAAGTAAGATAATAGTTTGAAATCTTTTAGAAAATAATTTGAAATCAGGATTTGAATTTTGAAAATAGAATTTGAAATTTAAAAATCAAAATTTGAACCTGGTGTGCTATTCAGAGTCTTACATATAAACTAGACTCAATTACTATATTTTTCCCGAACTCTTGAAATCTTGATATCTTGATATCTTGATAACTCATGAGTCTTGGATCTTCTTTTGTATCCGGAATCTCTTGGCTCTTTAAAATTGTGCAGTCTTCGGTATTTAAGTCCTGTATACAAACCCTGCATATATATATATTCAAAATAGAAATATTAGTATATATTTTATAATCAATTAATAAAGTTAATTAAAATAGGGTTGTTGTCATCAAAACTCCATTCTCCAACATCGTGTGGCACATATAGCGCATCAAGTGAACCGTAGTTTCCTTCCCACTATCGAAAGCCTCCAGCATTGGGAGTTCGAAATCCGATGGGTTTCGAAAATTCTGTATATCCAGAATGAATGCACTCGGGTAATACAATCCAAATTGATGAGAGAACACTCCATCTCGAGTGAACCGTCGAGTCATATTGATGATCTGACTGCTACTTCCACTACCAAGCAAATGATTCCAGACGTTCATTCCAACACCGACCCCCAGTGTCAAGTCCAACATTAATAAACTATTGGTCCCTAACAAAAATATTTGGCTCAACCCTAGCCTGAGGTGACGCCATAACTACAGAAGTTCCTGCATCCAAAGTGGCGCGCAACGACGCTCGAGCAACATTACCACACTAGGACCTAAAACCTAACCAACCAAAACTAGAGCCTAACCTTTGCCAGAATTAGGGGAATTGCCCCGAGTCTAGCCGATCTGGTACCAATTTGCGGATTGGTGTCAACAGGGGGTCGATCTTCGAGAATTGCCCCCAAGTTCCGAGCTAGACCTTGAGAAACACTAGCACTTGTTCCCACAATATTTCCTAGGCCAAACGACCTTTAGAAACCTTCAATCCTAACAAGAAGAGTATTCATGGTCACTTCCTGCCTTTGGAAATGCTCTTCTTGATATTCCAGCCGAGAAGTAAAATCCTTAACCACTCCGTCAATATCCTCATGAGTAACATAGTTCGACATATGTCCAACAGAGGAAATTTCTTGACTTTCCTCTATTCCGCTCCTTTCGAACAAATTAACGAGATATGTTTCCTTTTAACCATGGCAAAATTTGTGAGTATCTGTTTAGATAGCAATCCAAAGGAAATCCAGTGTCCCAAACGGCCATTGAAATCCTCTTAATTCCAAAAAGCACTAAATATGTTCCAGTGTCTAAGAAGAAAGAAAAGATTTAGTCCAAATGCCAAAGTGTTGTGAGAGAACTTCTATGTGAAGTTCACAAGTCCAAAATACCTTCCAAAGCCTTGAAACCCATGAAAGTAGCCATTACTGCAAGACCAAGATTCTATCATGTAGAACCAAGCCATAAAAGATTTTGAAAACAACTAAGTGTTGGACTATTTATATGTGAGGGGATACGAGAATTTTTAAACTCATAATTTCATATCCCGAAATTGATACAACTCCAGGGTACTTAGCCAATTTCAACAACTTCCTCTTTGAATCACTTGAACATATCCAAGCCGATACGTTTTCCAGGATATGAATTGTACTCCGTATTAGGTATCTTGATCAAGAAACCTGTCAAACTATGATTTTGTATTCGTATCTACTGATACAAATTATCAAACAAAAGAGGACATTGTATTCTGGGAGGATGAAGAAACTGGACTTCAACTTCGTATTGCGTGATCCAAAGGAGACATATACAAAGTACACTTTGTATCCCTCATTGTTAAACCAATTCTAGAATGCCTGATCTCCTCTTCGTATCCCCACTTTGTACCCGAGGATATGAAAATGCTAAGGTACGAAAAATACCACTCTTTGACTTCCCAAAGAAACTCTGATCCATGCAATATGAAACACAACTTCGTATCCCGATCCTCAGAGTATTATCCACCATGATTTTCATAAGATACGAAAATCCTAAAGCCAATACGGGATATGAAATCTATGATGCAAGCAAGATACAAAATGTTCTTTTCGTATTGCCAATGTCGATCCCGAGTGTTAACCATTTTTCCAAACTTTCAAACACTTCGCAGCTTCGACCAAATCGCTACGTGTTTCCATGTGTCCTTACTTGTGTTTCGAGCACATAGAAAGCCGAAAATCCGTCATAAGACTGCCTCACCAAAAGGTGGTCAACATAAGGTAAATAAATTGAATCAATTAAATAAGCTAATAAAGTGAATTAAGTTAATGAGTAAAATGGAATGGAGACTGATATAAGATGGAAATGAACTTAAATTATAAAGCAAAAACAAGTATAGTGAACCATAATGATTGAAACCAAGTCAGTTGGATTTTTTTAAATAAAAGTTAATTGAATATGAATTCTTCGTAAGTGAATAAATGTATATGAGCTTATTAAACTTGGAATAAAACAAATTTGAAGAAATTGAATTGAATGGAAATTTATTTAGTGACTACTTAAGTGATTGTTAATAAGTAAATAGTAGTCAATTGAATATGAATCAATTAACTTTGGAAGAAACCAAGTGAATAAGTTGGAGACTACAAGTTGTTTATAAAACAAAATAAATGTTTAACAGTTTAATATTTATAGGGAATAAGGGTAATAAACTAAAATATTGACATTTGGAAATGTAAATTTTATACAAAAGGAATAAGCCAACTGAAATTGTATAAATAATACATTGACATCGCAAAACTAGTAATTGTGCTTTGGTTGGATGAATGTGATTGTTTAGATGTTTTTATATGTTTCTTTGGTTGTATTTGCTGTTTCATATATGATTATTGTAGATATATCAATTTATTCCTTTCATTTATATGTTCTTATTTGGTTGTTGATTGTTTTGGTAGGTACTAATGGCATTTGCTTGCTTTTGGAGCCGCTTGCGCATAATATTACTTTTGCTTGATAAGAAATAAGCTAAATTCCTAATAACGCTAACGAAAGCTATGCATATAGTACTATACATCGTATTCTGGTATTATATATTTTTCCCTATAGTTTGGGATGCCACATTATTGAGATGAGATGTATATTTGTTATTATATGTATTGTTTTTTTTTTGAGACCTAGTCATCCAAAGGAAACTCTGCATAATTTTTCATAAATTTGGGACTTAGAATTTTTTTTATTAAAATTGAATTATTTACAAACCGATTTTAGAACTAGGTTGAAATGCCTTATAGGATTAATGAAAATCTAATTTCATTAAATATATGTAATGATCGAACTCTAACTAAGCCTTTTTCAAGGATGAATAGTTTTGAGTGAGGGAGAATGCAACAACCCATATTTTCTACCATTTAAATTATTGAATTTAGTATGATTTTTGATACTATTATGGTTAGAAAAAAATTAACAATTTAATTATGTATATTTTATGGTAAGCTTAATTAAATTGATTAAGTAATGAATTCCAACTGATTATCAGAATAATAACTTGTATTGGTTGTAAATAAGCTATTTGAATTGAGTTAAATTTGAATTAATGAAAATTGAATATTTTATAATTTAATTAACATAAGAAATTAGCCATTTTGGCCACTGTCTCTGATTTCGACGAAAGCAGTTTCATCGCATCTCTAACTGTATATGATTATAGGATATTAAGTTTCATAAAATCCAGACTTGTCATTAGATTGTGCAAATTCGAAACGAGTAGTAGTTCATTAATGGATTTTTAAATTGAATATTTTGATCTTTGAGATTAACTTCCATATACAATGGAATTAGATTCCGGATCATGTTCCATTGGGTTTAGAATTATCAAAAATGTATGTTTTGATATATGGACTGATCTATTTTATTTTATTTTCGAAAGAGAAACAGGTTTTTTTCACTATTTGTAGCTAGTTTAAACCTTTTGACCCACTTTTTGGCAAAAAGATGGCATAGTTCAACGGATCGAAGCCCAATGTCAAAAGACTCATGAAATAGTCGGTCGACTCCTTCTTTAGAAAACCTAACGGGCGGCTTTTTCTTATGAAACCTAGGAGATCGGCTCCTTCTTCAGAAAAAGCCGAATAAAATATGGATCGAGCCATATTTCCCTTGAGCAACATCTCATGCTCCAAAAGAATCGCTCTCCCTGACCGATCGAGTCAAACATTACTTAAAATTCGGATCGACAAGATATCTCTAGATCTATGTGGAAATATGCAAATGAGTCATTCATTGCTCAGCCCGATTCTCAAGGCATTAAAGGCGGTCAAACACTTCCGTCCAGAGCTCTACTTTTGATACACATCATCTCGAGTGCCACCTAAGCCACAATTCTTGAGGGTACTATGAATGAACAGTAGACCAGGTCCCACCACTGCAACTACTTCAAATGATTGAGCGCCACATGTCCAAGCTCCGCAAAAGAGGCAAGCCATGTGCGGATCACCCAGCGCCTCTCTACACCTATAAATACCTCTATGCTGAAAATAAGAACGGGACTTTTATAGATCTTCTTTTCTCCGCTTCAACTTTTGGGCACGAGCTCTCACACTCTCAAGCTCAAAGTCCATGGCTAACAATAAAAATAGCCAACTCTCCTTATTTCTTCAAACAGAAAAAAATGTTGTACTTGTAATCAAAAGAAAGTCAATATATAAAAAGTGGACATAGGCACCATCTTTTCCGAACCACTATAAAAAGTCATGCGTGTCCCTTGTTTTCTTTATTTTACCGTATTCTGTTATTGTTATTTGTGTGTTCCACGCATGACTGGGGGTTGACTGTCACAAGTGACCAACTTTTGACGTCAACACTTTGGCGCGCCAGTTAAGGGGACGCACCGACATACCCTACGACCTTTTGCCTTCTCTGATCCATGGCGAACAAGAGGAAGAAGGATGCAACATCTTCTCGTCCTACAAATGATGATGCAGCCGACACAAACGCTGTAGAGGCAAGTCAGGAAGCCTCCTCTCATGAAGATGTGTCCCAGTATCTTACCTTAGACAACATGGATAAGATTACGGCCGAGTTCATAGACCAAATGACATCTCATGGTAAAATCCTCGAACAACAACAGTTGATGAGCAACCTCCTCGCTTGGATGGAAAATGGATCTAATGCTTCAACGTTAATTCCTCCACCGGGCGAAGCCGGGGCAACAACTGATCTTTGGTCTACACAAATACAAGTCTCATACCAGGCCACACCTTTGCTTCCTCTTGGCTCGACTGCACTCCTCGACTGACCACAGCCAGGAGTATCTCTTCTAGCGACCAGTGTAGAAGCAGTTGCAGATTCTCAATTGGCCTACAATCAAGATCTAGGTCATTTGACCATTTTGCCTCCACTCTAGGGAACAACTCAACCCCCTATATCAACCTAATAGCCGTTGGGCCGACTGGGATTAATTCCATTCCCATTACAACCTGGCATCTTACCAGAGACTCGTCTTATGTCTCTTCCCCTCCAACAAAGAGCTGGTAGAACCTTCCCTTTGAACCAGGAAGATCAATCTACTATAACGGTTCTCACCGTGGTGGAAGAAAACACTACCATAAACCCTTCTAAAATCGCTTCGGGTGGGGGAACCAGAGATCCCCGAACATCACATGCTATGTTGGATCAGTCCCGACCTTCCATCATGGGCAATGGCTTGTACCAATTCTCAAAAGGTTCAAAAGGCACCAGTCTACCCAGAACCACCAACTATGATGCACCCTCGCCCTCACCTTCACTCAAATCTCGGAGGTCGAGCCCAACCAAAGGCTACACTTCCGAGCATTCTTTCGGAGGATCCTAGTATTGGAGTTCTTCCAAATGTTGAGCTGGATTCATAGCAACGGCTCCTTGAAGATGGAAGCCAGCTTGCTAGTATTATCAGACGTTTCACCCGGGGAACTTCTTCTCAAAGGGAAATAGATGATATCCACCACTGCCCCTTCACCAGGTGTAACACCCCGTATTTTCTGTAAACATTAAAGTAACGAATTAAAGAATAAATAATTAGAAATGTGAGGATTAAGGGAAATGGGTTATGCCATTGCATTCATCTCGGAATTCTGCTTGAGATAGAGTCCGAGTTTGTGTAAACCGGAATCCGTATGAAGGAGTTATAACCTTTAGAATATTCAGAATTTAGAATAAACAGCTCAAAATAAAGTTCAGAAAAATCAAAATTTAAAGTCAGGAGCAGAAGCGGGCTGGGCGGGAAATTTCCTGCCCAAGGCCAGGTCGACCAGGAGGTCGACCAGGGAGTCGACCTCCCCCCATACAGGTCGACCTAGGGATCGACCTCCCCCTTGGGTTAGATCTGAAATCTGACGTGTTTTCTCCTCTGACGAGTTGTTGTGTCATTAGGGCTTGCGTGGCACATTCTGGTTGGTTCTCTTAGGTTTGAATGGCTTTGATTTGCTCTAGGTTAATCTGACGGCTCCTATTAAATCAAACTTCTATATAAGCAAACTAAATCTAAACCCTAAAGCCACACAAAAATATTCCTAAGACCGTCATGCTGTCAACCTCAACCTAGAGTAGCCGCCATTCTCATTCAACTAGAAAGCATGTAGGATTTGCAAATGAGAGCTATTCAACTTCAGAATACAGATCCCAAAACTCAAGACTGGTCTCCTTTTTGTAAGTCCAGTTATCATTTAGACATAAACAATATTAGAATTGTTACTAAATAACTAGATGTAGAACATCACCTAATGTAAATCTGTGCCTATCCTTTATGTTAAAACTGAATTGATTAAGACCACGACTCTTATCATGTTTGTGATCATGTTGTATGTAATATAATGATAAATGTTAAATGCTTTGAAATAGATCCATATGTTGTATAATTCGTCAATGACATATTATGTTGTATATTTTGGCGATGACATAAATTGGCAATGACATATTATAATTTGGCGATGGATTATCATATTGTGTAATTTGGTGATGACATACCATATTGTATAATTTAGCGATGGATATCATATTGTGTAATTTGGCGATGACATTCCATATTGTATAATTTGGCGATGGATACTATATTGTGTAAATTGGCGATGACATACTATGTTGTATAATTGGGTGATGACATTTTATGTCGCATGATTTGGTAATGACATCTATAAGTTGTATGTCAATTTGGGAATTTTATGCAAGTTCAACCATGTTCACATATATGACCCAAAACTACATACTAATATGATTAGGTTCATGTAAGATTAGATCCAACTAATTTGTGAAGTTCATAATTACATGCCTAATGTTAAGTTTATGTAATTCTATGTAAAACCCCTATTTCATGATTCAAGTTGAGTAGATCTAAATTTGCAAGTTCATAATTAAGTATATATTGTTCTATGCCATATTCATATGACACATGTGTAGTTAAATCCATATTTTTATGGTGTTGGAATTATTACATGTCCCTCTTTTTCCCCTTTTGTGTATAAGTTGGGCTATGTATCGAGCCTAACATTTTACGTGATTTATGCGAACATTTAACGGTGGTAACATTCGGGAAAAATATGAAATTATATATAATTGGTATATTTGGCTCATGAACATGTAAATGTTTTACGGCACAAAGTGGTATAAATTTTTATACCTAAAATATGAACTTGATTTAAAAAGGAAAGTGGGGCTTGACTTGAATGACATTAATTTACATATAAATATAAAGAGGTAAATATGTAAATTTAGAAATGACGAATATGCCTAACCCGAGATTAGATTGAGTTACGGTGTAAGACTGCCCGGAACCGCCCAGCACATCCAGCAACCATAACAATATATATCTAATGTGGGAGGTTAGTGCATCGAACCCAAAGGAACCCGAGGTTACACTGAGTTGCGGTGTAAAACTGCCCGGACCCGACCGGCACATCCAGTAACTGCAACAATACCTGTCTAAAGTGAGTGGTTGGTGCTTTAATAAATGAATTAAAGCTAAGTCAGGAATGGTAGGGCTAAGTTAATTAAGCCAATACTTAACCAATGCAACATGTTAACTAAACTGATGGGTGGGATTAGGTTAACTTGGGCACTTAACCAATTTAACATGTTTACTAGGAAACCTTAGTAACGGGGACCCATTTTAGCAGTAACCCATATAGTTGTATCATGGTAACCTGAATTAGGCAGGGTGGGGCACGATTTTTGGGTTGATTATAAGCGGTCAAAACGACGGCGGTTAGTGTGTCAGTTTAGGTTTTGACGGGGAGTGGAAAAAGCAGGCATTGGGCATCAGTAGTTATACACTGTGCATCTTGAATCGTGTCGGGTTGCCACCATAGGATTTGATACACCCCATGGTGGGACCAGCACAGGTATCTACAATCGAGCGGGGCCGTATGACACAAGTGGAAAATGCGTGCGAGTAGGAGCCGATCAATGAAAAGGAATCACTGGGTTTGAACTCATGATAATGGTTGAAATGTCTAGTAGGTGCAGAGAATATGAACATGAGTGCGATAGTATGATTAGTTTATCTTGCCCTGTTTATCTTACCTTCTCCTATGTTATCTTATTTCCTTGTTATTGTCTTGTGCCCAGTTTATTCAAGCCATGGTTCTCTTATCAGTTTACATGCTGAATAATCACTGGACTTACCAGACTTATGTCTGACCCATTTTCTTTCGCCCTCTTTTCTTCCGTCCCCCCCCTCAGGTACCCAGGGAGGGAATAGCTCAGCTTAATTTGGACCGTTCATCTTTCCAAGCTGGAAGACTCCGTGATGTATAGCTTGGAACTTCTTATCTTTGGCTTTGGACACACTACTACTTGGGGATTTATGCAGTTTTATTTTGTTCTATGCTTCTTTATGTAATAATCAAGACAGAGATTCTGATGTAATTATTTGGAAGTTGATTTGAAACAGTTTGCTGTAATGTTTTGTTATGGACCACATTTGAAATACAGTTAGTTTTTTCTTCGCTGCTTATATATGTCTGTCTTGTAAATAATCTGTGTCTTTTACCTACAATGCTCCACCAAAGTTAAGGCATTCCCTTTGTGAGTGACCTTAACGGAGGTGGGGTGTTTCACTTGGTATCAGAGCAAAGGTTTACCAGATCAGATAAAATTTTTGAAAACTGGTTTTCAAAAAGAAATTTAAAGAAGCAATTTTCAAGAAAAAGTGTTTTATTTTTAAAAATAGGCATAATCCCCCAAATCCATATGCACTATCTTTTTATCCTTTGTTTTGAATCTTTCCTTTTTCGTTTCAGCATGTCTGGGGATCTTAACCTTCCAGAGGGCATGCCGGTACCTGGCTGGTTTAGAAGGTACCTAGAGGTTAGGGCTAACGCAGCAGGCGCAGCAGACGTTCCTCCTCCCCCAGCTTCTGCGGTTCCTCCTCCTCCTCGTGCAAATGCTTTCTCAAAAATATGTAGGGACTTTTGAGCCATGGGTGGAAAGAACATTAATGGAAATGAATCCTTCGTGGAAGCAAGAAACTGGCTCAAAGAAACTGAGGATTTGTTTGATATATTCAAAGTGGATGGAAGACAGAAGATACAGTTGGCCGTGTGGTTGTTCAAAGATGAAGCTTCCTATTGGCGGGAAGTTACTAACGCTGAAAGACCAGTTGAAATTTGGATGGATTTCAGAATGAGGTTTGAAATGAAATTCCTCTCACAAGCTGAACGAAGCCTATAGATGGAGAAGTTCTTAGCTCTCAAACAGGGAAGTATGACGGTCAAGGAATACGTTAACCAATTCAATCAACTGGCTAGGTTCGGATTAGAGTTAGTGAACACTCCACATAAGAAGGCTCTCCGCTTTGTTAAAGGGTTGAATGAGCCACTGCACAAAGTAGCTATGTCCCATATACCTATGGGTGCGACTTATGAGAGACTGGTAGACATGGCACTGTTACAAGAAGAAGATGAGGTTGGAAAGAAGGAGACAAAGGTGGTAGCATCTCAGTATAAGAAAGGGGAAGGATCACAGAGCAAGAAGACAGATTCCAAGAAGGACGGGAAGAACAACTAAACCCGTGACAAGAGGAAGTGTAATTTTTGTGGCATTCCTGGACATCTGGTTAAGGACTGCAGGAAGAAGAAAAGGAAGATGGGTGGCTGTTTCCATTGTGGCGAGGCATGACACATGGCTAGGGACTGCCCAAGAAAGCAAGGGCAAGGGCAGAGAGATGGATCTACTTCTAGAGGGCAGGTTCACACTCTCATGGCACCTCCGCAAGAACGAGGTAGAAATGTTTTGTTGAGAGTTTAGTTTATCTTTTTGATCATCCTGTTCGTACACTCTTTGATTCTAGCGCATCACACTCTTTTATATCTACTGCTTTAGTTGAATCTCTGCACCTAGACACCAGTTTAGTAGAGGATCCCTTTGTTGTTTCAAATCCAATTGGGGGCTCAACTTATTTGTCAATGATTTGTTTGGATTTGGAAATTTCTATACTAAGTGTGGGGTTTAGATGCAATGCCATTGTTTTGGGCTTCACGGGCTATGGGTTGATTCTAGGCATGGATTGGCTATCAAGTAATGGTGCCATCCTCGATTGTGAAATGAGAGTGGTTAGACTCATGACTCGCCTCGGCAACACTCTCGAAATTTCTTGTAATCCCATGAACTCTGTTATGCTTAGCTATCTAGAATCTCTTGATGTGTCTATTGTGAATTTGCAGTCTGTTATAGTAGTCCATGAATACTCGTATGTCTTTGAAGAGGTTAAAAGGATACCTCCGAAGCGGGAGATAGACTTCTGCATATACGTCGTTGATAATGCAAAACCCGTTGCTTTACCCATTAGACACATGGTTCCAAGGGAGAGGAAAGAACTCAGCAAGCAAGTTAAAGAGTTGCTTGAGAAAGGGTTTATAAGGCGGAGTATTTCTGAATGGGGTTCTCCAGTAGTGTTCGCAACTAAAGCGGACGGTTCACTTCGCCTATGCGTTGATTATAGGGAGCTAAACAAGATGACCAAGAAGAATAGGAACCCACTTCCAAGAATAGATGACTTGTTCGATCAGCTTGTAGGTGCAACGGTTTTCTCCTAACTAGATTTAGCTACCAGGTTTCATCAGCTGAGAGTGGCTGAAGACAGCATTGATAAGACCACGTTAGAACTTCAGATGTTTTCTTCGAGTGGCTTGTCATGCCTTTCGGCCTGACAAACGCACCTGCTTACTTTGTTGATTTGATGAGCAGGGTGTTCAGGGAGTTCCTTAATAAGTTTGTGGTGGTCTTCGTAGATGACATTTTGATTTTCTCCAAGAGTGAGGAAGAGCATGCTCAGCATTTAAAAGAAGTCATGGATACTCTTCGAGCACATCAGTTGAAAGCCAAATTCTCCAATTGCCACTTCTGGAGAGAGGAAGTAAGATTTCTTGGACATGTGGTATCCAAGGAAGGGTTAGCCATGGACCCCGCAAAAGTAGTTGCGATGCAAGATTGGAAGGTTCCACGGAATGCGACCGAGGTCCGGAGCTTCCTCGGGCTAGCGGGCTTTTACCGAAAGTTCATCAAAGACTTTGCGAAAATCTCAGTTCTACTTACAAAGTTGACGAAGAAGAACCTAACTTTCAATTGGGATTTGGATTGCGATATTGCTTTCCAACGATTAAAGAGAGCTCTAACAACAGCCCTAGTTATGACATAGCCGGATGGGAGCAAGATGTTTACCGTATACACGGATGCATGTGGTATGGGACTAGGTGTTGTCTTGATGCAAGAAGGGAAGGTAGTAGCTTATGGAGGCAGACGTTGAAAGTACATGAGAAAAACTACCCAACCCATGATCTAGAGTTGGCTGCCATCGTCTTTGCGCTTAAGTCTTGGCGCCATTATCTCCTAGGTGAGAGGTTTGAATTATATACTGACCATAAATCGTTGAAGTACCTTTTCTCGTAGAAAGATCTTAACTTGAGGCAACAAAGGTGGATGGAATTCTTGGAATCCTACGATTTCGAGATTTCCTATACCCCTGGCAAGGGCAATGTAGTAGCAGACGCCTTGAGTAGAAAGAAACTGACCTTAAGCCCTCTCTTTGTTGAAAGGCATAGCTTGGAGTACATAGCCAAATTTGACTTTAGACCCTCCATCGATCATGTGACTGGTTTGTTAGCATCGCTAGAAGTGCGGCCTACTCCTTTGGATTCAATAGGAACCGCGCAACGTGAAGACCCTCAACTAGTTGATGTGATGGACAAGCTAATTAGGGGTGAGACTTCTAGTCACCTCAATTGATACTCCATCGATGATAAAGGTAGGTTAAGGCGGGATGGAAGGCTTTGCGTCCCACAAGAAAAGGTTTTGGTGAAGAAGGTTCTCGAAGAGGCACACCATTCCAAGTTGACCATACACCCAAGTGGAGACAAAATGTATAAAGACGTAAAAAGAGTTTTCTTTTGGAATGACATGAAGAGGGATGTAGCTGAATTCGTCCCTAGGTGTTTGATATGCCAGCAAGTCAAGGCAGAGCAAAAGAAGCCTGGTGGTTTGCTTCATCCTCTAGAAGTCCCGCAGTGGAAATGGGATAGCATTTCAATGGACTTTATTGATGGGCTGCCTAGGTCAAGAAGGGACAATACCAGTATTTGGGTAATAGTGGACAGGCTCACAAAAAGCGCTCACTATATACCCGTTAAAAGTAGGAGGACTGCCTCATCTTTAGCATCCATTTATCGAAAAGAGATAGTTCGACTCCATGGGATACCCTCCAGCATTATAAGTGATCGAGATCCTATCTTTACGAGCGAGTTTTGGAAGAGCTTGCAAGAGGCTGTAGGCACACATCTATGCTTAAGCACGACCTATCAACCTCAAACCGACGGTCAGACAGAAAGGGTGAACAGGGTATTAGAAGACCGCTTGAGACTATGCATTCTTGACTTTGGAGGAACATGGGAAGATCATCTTCCTTTGGTGGAGTTTGCCTACAACAATAGCTACCAAGCCACCATATGCATGGCACCCTTCGAAGATTTATATTGAAGACTATGCCGATCACCAACTTGTTGGTGGGAGGCTACAAACAAGCTCATACTTGGACCAGATATGATTAGAGAGACTTCAGAGAAAGTGGACTTGATATGAAGAAGAATGAAGACTACCCAAGATAGTCAGAAGTCATACGCAGATAAAAGAAGGACCAACCTTGAGTTTGAGGTTGGGGACATGGTTTTCCTTAAAGTACCTCCCTTGAGGAACGTCGTTTGCTATGGATCCGCAGGAAAGCTGGCACCAAGATTTGTAGGGCCGTTTCCTATCATTGAAAAGATTGGGAAAATGGCTTACAGAGTAGAGCTGCCTAAAAGATTGGCTGGAGTTCATAATGTCTTTCACGTTTCTCACCTACGAAAGTGCTTACATGAATCTACGGAAGTGGTGGAACCAAGCATATTAGAGGAAGTAGAAGTAGAACGAGAAGCGACTGTGAGAAGGGTTCCGACTCATATCTCGGGTACAGAAGTCAAAAATCTATGCAACCGCGAAGTCAAACTTGTTAAAGTTCATTGGAGTGACGCTGAGGAAGACGCGACTTGGGAGACTGAGGCCAATACGCGCAGCCTACCCTTTTCTTTTTGAGGGTACTTCTTTGATCTCTTTTTCCTTAAGTTGTTCATGCTCGTATCTTTCTTTTTAGTATTTTTCCTCAGTGCTATCCTCGATCCTTAGGTAGAAACCAATGGATGTAAACATGTATTTGAAACATGTTATGATTGATGGTTACAAGTGGTTGCAAATGGTTGCTCGTGGATGCATAAACACACACATTAGGTGTTAGATCAGCTCAGTCACTTTCATATTGCATATGCATATATGTACTTGTATATGATTGAAACTTGATGTGTTATCATATGAACATTGCATTTTCATGAATGATTGTGCACTCATGTAGAAAGTATGATTAGGGATGATTGCATACATAATGGACTCATGGCACCGACATGATTTCATTAAGGAGGCCAACTGAATCAGTAGACCGTCTGATTTTGCATTAGATAAGGACATGTACACACACTATGCATATGATCATGAAGCAATTTGAAGTCTTTTAAGGAAAATGGACGCCTGTGTTTGATAGTTGAGTAGATGGACGATTGGATGGTAGGATAAACGTTCTTCTTGACTTGAAGATTTCAGGGACGAAATCCTTTAAGGAGGGGAGAATGTAACACCCCGTATTTTCTGTAAACATTAAAGTAACGAATTAAAGAATAAATAATTACAAATGTGAGGATTAAGGGAAACGGGTTACGCCATTGCGTTCGTCTCGGAATTCTGCTTGAGATAGAGTCCGAGTTTGCATAAATCGGAATATGTATGAAGGAGTTATGACCTCCAGAAGATTCAAAATTTAAAATAATCTGCTTAGAATAAAGTTCAAAAAATTCTAAATTTAAAGCCAGGAGCAGAAGCGGGCTGGGCAGGAAATTTCCCGCCCAAGGCCAGGTCGACCACGAGGTCGACCCGGGGGTCGACCTCCCCCTATACAGGTCGACCTGGGGGTCGACCTCCCCCTCGGGTTAGATCTGAAATCTGACGTGTTTTCTCCTGTGACAAATTGCTATGTCATTAGGGCTTGCGTGGCATATTCTGGTTGGTTCTCTTAGGTTTGAATGGCTTTGATTTTCTCTAAGTTAATCTGACGGCTCCTATTAAATCAAACTTCTATATAAGCAACCTAAATCTAAACCGTAAAGCCACACAAAAATATTCCTAAGACCGTCATGCTGTCAACACTCAACCTAGAGTAGCCGCCATTCTCATTCAACTAGAAAGCAAGTAGGAATTGCAAATCAAATCTAATTCAACTAAGAGAATTCAACGTCTACAACAAAGGAGAGCTATTCAAATTCAGAATACAGATCCCAGAACTCAAGACTAGCCTCCTTTTTGTAAGTCCAATTATCATTTAGACCTAAATGATATTAGAATTATGACTAAATAACTGGATGTAGAACATCGCCTAATGTAAATCTATGCCTATCCTTTCTGTTAAAACTGAATTTATTAAGACCATGACTCTTATCATGTTTGTGATCATGTTGTATGTAATATAATGATAAATGTTAAATGCTTTGAAATAGATCCATATGTTGTATAATTCGTCAATGACATAATATGTTGTATATTTTGGCGTTGACATAAATTGGCAATGACATATTATAATTTGGCGATGGAATATCATATTGTCTAATTTGGTGATGACATACCGTATTGTATAATTTGGCGATGGATATCATCTTGTGTAATTTGGTGATGACATTCCATATTGTATAATTTGGCGATGGATATCATATTGTGTAAATTGGCGATGACATACTATGTTGCATAATTGGGCGATGACATTTTATGTCGCATGATTTGGTAATGACATATATATGTTATATGTCAATTTGGGAATTTTATGCAAGTTCAACCATGTTCACATATATGACCCAAAACTACATGCTAATATGATTAGGTTCTTGTTAGATTAGATCCAACTAATTTGCGAAGTTCACAATTACATGCCTAATGTTAATTTCATGTAATTCTATGTAAAACCCCTATTTCATGATTCATGCTTAGTAGATCTAAATTTGCAAGTTCATAATTAAGTATATATTGTTCTATGCCATATTCATATGACACATGTGTAGTTAGATCCATATTTTTATGGTGTTGGAATTATTACATGTTCCTCTTTTTTCCCTTTTGTGTATAAGTTGGGCTATGTATCGAGCCTAACATTTTAAGTGATTTATGCGAACGTTTAACGGGGGTTACATTGGGGAAAAATATTAAATTAAATATAATTGGCATATTTGGCTCATGAACATGTAAATGTTTTATGGCATAAAGTGGTATAAATTTTTATACCTAAAATTATGAACTTGATTTAAAAAGGAAAATGGGGCTTGACTTGAATGACAATAATTTACATATAAATATAAAGAGGTAAATATGTAAATTTAGAAAAGACGAATATGCCTAACCCGAGGTTAGATTGAGTTATGGTGTAAGACTGCCCAGAACCGCCCAGCACATCCAGCAACCATAACAATATATATCTAATGTGGGAGGTTAGTGCATCAAGCCCAAAGGAACCCGAGGTTAGACTGAGTTGCGGTGTAAAACTGGCCGGACCCGACCGGCACATCTAGTAACTGCAACAATACCTGTCTAATGTGAGTGGTTGGTGCTTTAATAAATGAATTAAAGCTAAGTCAGGAATGGTAGGGTTAAGTTAATTAAGGCAACACTTAACCAATGCAACATGTTAACCAAACTGATGGGTGGGGTTAGGTTAACTTGGGCACTTAATCAATTTAACATGTTGACTAGGAAACCCTAGTAACGGGGACCCATTTCAGCAGTAGCCCACATAGATGTATCATGGTACCCTGAACTAGGAAGGGTGGGGCACGATTACTGGGCTGATTATAAGTGATCAAAATGACGGCAGTTGGTGCGTCAGTGTAGGTTCCGATGGAGTACGGGCGTGCACGTACTCCGGAGTGGAAAAGCAGGCACTGGGCATCAGTAGTTATACACTGTGCATCTTGAATCATGTCGGGTTGCCACCATAGGATTTGATACACCCCATGGTGGGACCAGCACAGGTACTACAATATAGCGGGGCCATATGACACAAGTGGAAAACACATGCGAGTAGGAGCCGATCAATGAAAAGGAATCACGGGGTTTGAACTCATGATAATGGTTGAAATGTCTAGTAGGTGCAGAGAATATGGACATGAGTGCGATAGTATGATTAGTTTATCTTGCCCTGTTTATCTTACCTTATCCTATGTTACCTGATTTCCTAGTTATTGTCCTGTGCCCAGTTTATTCAAGTCATGGTTCTCTTATAAGTTTACGTGCTGAATAATCAATGGACTTACCAGACTTATGTCTGACCCATTTTCTTTCGCCCTCTTTTCTTCCGTTTCCCCCGCCCCTCAGGTACACAAGGAGGGAATAGCTCAGCTTAATTTGGACCGTTCATCTTTCTAAGCTTGAAGACTCCGCGATGTATAGCTTGGAACTTCTTATCTTTGGCTATGGCTTTGGACGCACTACTACTTGGAGATTTGTGCAGTTTTATTTTGTTCTATGCTTCTTTATGTAATAATTAAGACAGAGACTCTGATGTAATGACTTGGAAGTTGATTTGAAACAGTTTGCTGTAATGTTTTGTTATGAACCACGTTTGAAATAAAGTTAGTTTTTTCTTCGCTGCTTATATATATATCTATCTTGTAAATTATCTGTGTCTTTTACCTACAATGCTCCACCAAAGTTAAGGCATTCCCTTTGTGAGTGACCCTAATGGAGGTGGGGTGTTTCACCAGGGAAATCAGAAACTCCCGCAATCCTCCCGACTTCAAGTTTCCATCCATTGAACCCTACAATGGTCGGACTGACCCGACCATTCATCTCATGCGGTATATGCACCATATGGAAGTACTCTCTACATCGACCAATATTATGGCTAAGTGCTTCCCACTCTTCCTCACAAATATAGCCGACATGTGGTTTTGACAGCCAACAACGGAATCGATCAGCAGCTAGAACATGCTAGTCACCCGCTTCATCGAACAGTTCAGAGTCCACATCTCCCAACCGAAGGGCGTCTTGTTCTTGACCTCCATCATGCAACAACCAGGAGAGACACTTCGATCTTTCCTTGAAAGATTCAATGTGGTCGTAGCATCAGTCGATCGACCTGAGCCATCGATGGAGCTTATTGCTACCATTGCAGGTATTCAGAACCGACCAGAATTCAGAATGTCTTTAACAGGAGATCCTCCCAAGGACATTGGTGACTTCTACTCCAAGGCTGAGCAGTTCCCCTGACAAGAAGACACCGGCATTGAGATAGAAAGCCTCAAGGTACTTTCTTCCAAAGACGGTGGTCCATTCAAACACTAATGGCCAGAATAAAGGAAGAGGAAAGGCCGCAGAAAAGAATGAACGCAATGTATGACCCAAGAGAGAGGACAAGTACAATCAGTACACGGAGCTTGATTCTTCCCTGGTTGACATCTACCTTAAAGTACGAGGATCTTTGCCTTTCCAAAAACCTCCTCGAAGAGACCCGACCCAAAAAGAGCTCGACTATGGAAAACACTGCATGTTTCACAACATTGCTGGTCACAGTACCAATGAATGCAGGCATCTGCACGATCTCATCGAGGATAGTGTCAAGCGGGGAGAACTACCCGAGTATCTCAAGAAATCCATGCAGGTTTTGCCACTAAAGTCTTCTGCACAAGCTCCTCAGGCCGACCCTCGAGCTCCTAGAAACGGAAGGGACCCTGAGCCCAGCAATCGCGGCATCATCATCAATTAATAAGATTTAGTTTTTTTCTTTCGAATGTATTTTTTATTTCTTTCAATAAAATGGGTATGATGAAGTACACACGTACGGGGTTAGGATTTAGCTCCTATGCATGCTCTGGATTCAGTTATCACCCATTTAGGATTTATTTTCATTTCCTTGTAATAGCTCTTTAGCAGCAATAAACTTTCTTTTGCAAACATGGACTATGTTTGAATGATTTAAGCCGAGCATGACTGACGCTCGCCAACCCAAATAGGTTAGTGCTAAGCCACCATCTGTAAAACATGGTCAATTGCCACCATATCTAAGCCTGCTCCTTGAGTTGAGTATGGTCAGATTTCTCTAAGCCTAGTATGAATTATACTCGCCCTTTCTTTAAGTTGAGTGTACTATCCACTCGCTAGAACTTTACAAATATCACCTACCATATATCCCACTCCATTGGCCGAGCACGGATAAAATTATATAAGCCAAGCATAGTTAACACTTGCCATAAGCTGAGTATGGATAATACTCGCCAAAGAAAGGAAAGAAGAGAATGAACTAATCGAAAACCTGTAGAATGTCTCACAGCGCATGGAACAAAATATAATAATAACATAATCTTGACATAAAACAGGCAAGACAGTGCATAAGCTGAAAACTATACCAACATAGCAGCGGAAATCCAAATACAGCTTATTACAACTTCCTAAATTACTGTCTCTAAACAAAAGAAAGCTAAAGTAGAAGATGCACTACTAATGCTCATCTCCGGATCAGCTACCCGTGCATACCCAGCTAACCTGTCTCTAGTCTGCTCGTGAGAGCACCCAGAGTAATAAGAAGAGACATAAAACTCTGGGTCAGACAAAAAGTCTGGTATGAGCGATAAGCAACAAAACAAAACAATAACATGTATAATCCAATAATACCTGAACCTGGACCTACAACCAAAGAGTTAGCACTGCATACTGTACAATACTCTAAGGTGCCACTAAACATAAGGTGTAAAGATACGGGGGTGGGGGTGTGCATGTCATAATGGTGGTAAACAGGTCAAACATAGCAACCATCCTCACATCTCTCACTCAGTGCGTAAAGTATATGATATCCACTATTTGATCACCTAATCTTTTGGGCCCTGACGGAGTCCAACCCCGTACAACTATCACTACAAGCCCACTATCCGTCTCTCGGTGGTGAACTAAAGTTATGAATACCTACAACCCCTTTGCACACATCCCGCAGCAAAGCCCAACTCATGAAGTCGACTCGTGGGTTCCCAACCGGATCTTGGGTACAAACTTCCCTTTTGGACTACCTTTGCATCTCGGGTTTTGGTCTTCTTCTCCTCCCCCGGATTGGTCTTCATTTCTTCACTTCACTCCGCTTTAGGTCGTGGTCATCAGCTCCACGGTTCGGATCGGAATACTCCTCCCTGAGCAATCGGATCAGTTCGGAATCTCCAGCTCAAACCTTCCTCTCTGCTCCGGGTCGGATCGGAGTCCACACCTCCTAGCTCCATGGAAAACCCCTCTGGTTCGGTCCTTCTTCCCAAGCACTGGATCGATTCATGCCAACCTTCTTCGGATCGGATCGGAGGTCTTCATATGATGATGGAGCGGATCGGCCTCCTTCAGAGTACACCGGGTCGGGTCGTAGTCTCCAAGTCACGTCGCCATACAACATTGACGGATCGGGTCGGTGAACTTTAGGCGGTTCGGTCCGGAGAGGACACTCCTCCTGGCCAAGTACAAATGGTTCGTGGTCATCATCCATGGGCGGTTCGGTTCGGAGGGACTAACCACGATCGGGTCGGGTCGGCTATACGGTCCGGTTCGGTTTCCTGCATTTTCCTGCAACATCCAGCGAGTTGTTTACGCCATTCGACGGCGTTTTCGACCATTCTAACTATTCTAATCAATCACAAAGCATACCACCAAGTCATAGCAACAAATAGAAGTGACCTCAAACACCAAAACATCAATATGATAGGTTAAAATGGATCAAACATAGCCAAAACCCCATATTTTTCCTTAAGCATGTTCAAGCATAATTAATGATAGGATTAGCAAATCTTAACCAAATCAAACCCAATTTCTAACAGAGGTCTAAAACATTATTTAAGAATTTATAAATATTTTTCCAGAATTTATTAATGCATAAATTCGTTAATCTTCACTAATTACCCTTAATTGACCATGATTAGTGAGGAACTATGCGAATCACCCACCTTAGCCACAAATAAACCTTATATCTGAAATAAATCTCTGATATGGCGCGAATACCAATGCTAAACAGCAGCTCTAATATTGATTTGGCGAAGATCTCCCTTGATTTGATGTTGCTAAGCTTAATCCTTGATTAGAAAGTGATTTGGAGGTGATTTAGAGGTTGAAGGCCATTTTTAGGGTTTCTAAGAGGTAAGTGGAGGCTAGAAAACTGAAATGGAATGAAACCCTAACTCTTTTCAGCATCCCCATAACCCTATTCCCTAAATGGGTTATGGGCCCATTCACTAATCACCCTATTTGGCCCGGTTAAGCAGTTTTTCACCTTCCAAACCTTATTTCAGCCATATCTCCCAAACGGTAAGCCCGTTTTTCACATGTGACCACTCTACGGAAAGGTAAACCATCATCCGAAGCCAATGGAAGTGGTTTCAGGTCAAAAATCCTTTCCAATCAAAAGTTATGGCTGAAACAAGATCAGCTAGGGGCAAAACAGTCATTTAAAAATCGGCAAAAATCATGAACATGGGAAATGACCCCAATGGTCGTTTCCCAAAGCCACATGACCATACGACTTCATATAAGAAAGAAATAAATATTCTACGATCCTTCGATGCGTAGAATGCGGGTTGTTACATTCTTCCCCCCTTAAGAAATTTCGCCCCCGAAATTCCCTAACCAAAACACCCAAAGGGTTCCGCATGCCTTTCAGCCATAAAACAACAATCAAACATGCAAAACAAGCAAAACAAGTCTATCCTAGCATGCAGAATAACTAAATCGAAGCTGTAATCTTACCAGGCAAGGAGCTTTGGATACGACTTTCTTATGTCATTCTCTACATCCCAAGTACAGTCGTTCTCTCGCCATCGATTCCCATCTCTACCCTAGAGGTAATTTCTAATAGGTTGGGATCGTCCCTTTGACTGGAACCGATCCACTTAATCTAGATCGATCTAATCGTCAAGCTTATTAGCGTTTCTGAATCCAATTCACATTTAAGTCTGAAGTCATATCCCATGATATACTCAAGTTGCTTCCATTCCAAAAAATAGCCTCTAAACTGGCATGTCTCCTACCCAAATGCATCAACTATTGCACCCAGTCTGGTACTATGGCATTCGTCTACTGTCATCTTCTTAGGTAATCCAACCCTATACGTCAAATTTTCAACTACATTCCAAATGTCCTTTCAAGTCCAACTTGAGTCCTTCCTACATTCGTACTGCACGTCCAACGTACATTCACCTCCTAGAGGCAAACTAGACCCATCCAATGAACCTAGGTACTCCACTTATACTCGTACTGCACGCCCAACGTACATTCACCTTCTAAAGGTGAACTAGACTCATCCAATGAATCTAGGTACTCTACCTTCGAGTCCAAGTCCAACTTGAAGCTCCTATATCAGC
This sequence comes from Allium sativum, assembly GCA_030737875.1. Classification (NCBI taxonomy): domain Eukaryota; kingdom Viridiplantae; phylum Streptophyta; class Magnoliopsida; order Asparagales; family Amaryllidaceae; genus Allium; species Allium sativum. The sequence continues at coordinate 200,823,785 of CM060918.1, read as the reverse complement.
TAAATCTTCAAGGTCAACGGACGCTCCACAATGCCCAACCTACTTCAAGTCTAACGTAAAGTATCTTACACCCGTCATATCACCATGATCAACGAACTTATACTATTTCCATTCAACAGGATCCTACAGGTGATACTCAAGAGAAGAAAGGTAGGAGCAAACACAACAACCATAGCATCCATCAAACAAATCCTATCTATCACCTGCTAAAGCCATTAATACATCGATACCTGTATGTCTGGTCCAACCAACATAAATAACTAATGGAAACTCTGCCTCCAAACGAACTACTGTACGTCCAACGTACGTTTATCCTCCAAGGATAACTAGATCACGTCCAACGGATCCAAGGTAAGTGGGCGTCCCCAGATACCCCTGCTTTTAGTCCGCCTGAAACACTCAAGTCCCACCCAAGTCTATCCATTATCTTGCTACCCTCTCGAGTCCAACTCGAGCCCATCCAATTCCTTGCAACCTTCTCGAGTCCAACTCGAGTCATTGTATCACCCATAAATTAAGACCCAGTCTTGAGTATCCATTACCTACAGACCCTAGTCCGACGTGAGTCGTCTCCCTATTCGTTGCATCTCCAAGATCAACGAACACCCATTTTCTTTTACGAGTTCAAGTCCAACTTGAATCGTCCTAATCTTCGTTGCATCTTCCATGATCGACGAATACATCCTATTTCTTCAAAAAGAACATCAACATAAGGTCCTAAATAATCCATTACTTTGCTTCTTTCTCGAGTCCCACTCGAGTCATCTCATAACCCTATCGAGTTTAACTCGGGGCAATCCATACCAACGAATAGTCTTATCCTATCACAGCTGCCCATTACTCCTCGAGTAAACCAAGATATTATCCAATGAAAATCACAACAACTACTTATCTCTCACGCAAACCATCCTAGTCAAACTCGACATTCCCCAAGCACAAGCCCCAAAGGCCTAAACCAATATCAGACAAGCACCCAAGGAACATCTCCTCCGAATTCGGACAATCCACGTGAAGTGATACTAGCAAAACAACTAAGCACTGGAGCACTCATTTGCCTCCCAGAGACAACTAGAACTTAATACAACGATAACCTCTCAGCTTCCTTAACTCCAGTTATTATCACCATCACTAGGTAGGTACCTAATACCACCCTATTCCTTTAGAGTAGATTGACTTCCCAAAGTAATGCTAAACCCAGTAAAGCCCAAAACAAAGTAATTGCAAACAAACATACATCCACAACTCGATAAGACCACGTTACGACAAATCATACTGAGGCTAGTCGAACCACCAATCGGGTTCGTCACTGCTAAAGGTCTATCGACTAACTCAGGTTTGTCAAACAAAACTCGATCAAAAACATCTTAAATAGAAAGCATACCTCGAATAACGACACCTTTTTTCCTTCTGCGCCGCAGTTGGGGCATTCGACGAAGAAGGAACAACGTTGATAGCATATGCTTTCACGATCTGCTTCTCCCTAGGAGGTTGTGGACATTCATTCTTGTGATGTCCCGCTTGGCCACAATTAAAGCACTTCCTTTTCCTAGGCTTTTCCCGACAATCTCTGGCATAGTGGCCCTTCTTACCACAGCTAAAGCACTCGCCATCTTTCTTATTTTTTTTATTCTGACCATCCATGGTTTGGTCTTGTTTCCTCTTATTCTGGGAATTATTCTTGCCTCCACCGCTTGCTTGCGGCTTTGGCTCCTCTGTAGATGCAACCTCAGTCTTCGACTTAGGGTAAAGACTCTCTGACCTCAATGCTTTCCCCACAATCGATTCAAACGTCTCATCGATGTGGTTAATAAGCTTTCCCCTAAGTACTGATCCAAACCTGTTATAAACTTCTCGTTCTTCTTCTCGGCAGTATCTATTAGGCATAACCCATATTTCGACAAAGTGTCGAACTCAGCAATATACTCCGAGACTGCCCTACCATTCTGCTTAAGCTCCAAGAACTTCCTAAACAATTCTGACATCTGAGCAGCTGGAATAAACTTATCACCGAAACGAGTTCTAAACTGATCCCAAGTGACTTGATCCATTGGAGTTGCTGCCATAATAGCATTCCACCAATTCATTGCCCCGTCCTTGCAGCTGACGGGATGCTAACCTTCTCTTCATCGCATCCTCGATACCCAAGTCTTCGAAGATGCGCTCGCAGCTATCCAACTAATCCTGAATATCCGTAGCTGACTCCGTTCCGTGGAACGGCTTCCCACCAAGACTAGTATAATCCTTATTCAGCTTTGCGAAATCGGCCCTAGGCGCCTGCACTATTGGACCACCATCATTACCACCATTGGGAGCTGCCCTCTGCACATCCCTAAGCATCTCCCTCATGAGGTCAGTAAACATCGTCCTCATGTCAGCAGCATTCCCATTATTGGCTCCCCTACCGGCACCTCTTGCGTATCGGCTCATCGTTCAATCTGTAAAGAGAAAACGATTAACCATCTCCATAGTGGTGCTAGTGCAGTGCGACTTCATCCTAAGCTATACTAATAGTATATATATATAGCTTTTGAAAACCAAAATAATCACAAATACGCGCTCTCATATACGTATACTATCTCTCCCTGATGACTTCCCTAGGTTAACTACGCAACTTAGAGCTTTGATACCAAATGTGACGGCCTGCCCCGCACCAGCCGACATTTCCTTCGAAAGTGCGCTGTACACATGCCCGACCAGCACAGAACGGCCGCCAAAGAAAGGAAAGAAGAGAATGAACTAATCGAAAACCTGTAGAATGTCTAACAGCGCATGGAACAAAATATAATAATAACATAATCTTGACATAAAACAGGCGAGACGGTGCATAAACTAAAAACTATACCAACATAGCAGCAGAAATCCAAATACAGCTTATTACAATTTCCCAAATTACTGTCTCTAAACAAAAGAAAGCTAAAGTAGAAGATGCACTACTAATGCCCAAGCAGTGATCTTCAACAATACAGGGATAATACTATATGTATCATACGTGGAAGCCTCCTGCTCGTCTCCGGAATAACTATCCGTGCATACCCAGCTAACCTGTCTCTAGTCTGCTTGTGAGAGCACCCAGAGTAATAAGAAGAGACATAAAACTCTGGGTCAGACAAAAAGTCTGGTATGAGCGATAAGCAGCAAAACAAAACAACAACAGGTATAATCCAATCATACCTGAACCTGGACCTGCAACCAAAGAGTTAACACTGCATACTGTACAATACTCTAAGGTGCCACTAAACATAAGGTGTAAAGATACGGGGGTGGGGGTGTGCATGTCATAATGATGGCAAACAGGTCAAACATAGCAACCATCCTCACATCTCTCACTCAGTGCGTAAAGTATATGATATCCACTGTTTGTAATCTTTTGGGCCCTGACGGAGTCCAACCCCGTACAACTATCACTACAGGCCCACTATCCGTCTCTCAGTGGTGAACCAAAGTTATGAATACCGACAACCCCTTTGCACACGTCCCGCAGTAAAGCCCAACTCATGAAGTCGACTCGTGGGTTCCCAACTAGATCCTGGGTACAAACTTCCCTTTTGGACTACCTTTGCATCTCGGGTTTTGGTCTTCTCCTCCTCCCCCGGATCGGTCTTCATTTCTTCACTTTACTTCGCTTTAGGTCGTGGTCATCAGCTCCTCGTTTCGGATCGGAATACGCCCCCCTGAGCAATCGGATCGGTTCGGAATCTCCAGCTCAAACCTTCCTCTCTGCTCCGGGTCGGATCAGAGTCCACACCTCCTGGCTTCATGGAAAACCCCTCTGGTTCAGTCCTCCTTCCCAAGCACTGGATCGATTCGTGCCAAGCTTCTTCGGATCGGATCGGAGGTCTTCATATGATGATGGATCAGATCGGCCTCCTTCAGAGTACACCGGGTCGGGTCATAGTCTCCAAGTCATGTCGCCATACAACGTTGACGGATCGGGTTGGAGAACTCTAGGAGGTTCGGTCCGGAGAGAACACTCCTCCTGGCCAAGTACAAACGGTTCGTGGTCATCATCCATGGGCGGTTCGGTTCGGAGGGACTAACCACGATCGGGTCGGGTCGGCTATACGATCCGGTCCGGTTTCTGCATTTTCCTGCAACTTCCAGCGAGTTGTTTACGCCATTCGACAGCATTTTCGACCATTCTAACTATTCTAATCAATCACAAAACATACCACCAAGTCATAGCAACAAATAGAAGTGACCTCAAACACCAAAACATCAATATGATAGGTTAAAATGGATCAAACATAGCCAAAACCCCATATTTTCCCTTATGCATGTTCAAGCATAATTAATGATAGGATTAGCAAATCTTAACCAAATTAAACCCAATTTCTAACAGAGGTCAAAAACATTATTTAAGAATTTATAAATATTTTTCCAGAATTTATTAATGCATAAATTCGCTAATCTTCACTAATTACCCTTAATTGACCATGATTAGTGAGGAACTATGCGAATCACTCACCTTAGCCACAAATAAACCTTAGATCTGAAATAAATCTCTGATATGGCGCGAATACCAATGCTAAACAGCAGCTCTAATCTTGATTTGGCGAAGATCTCCCTTGATTTGATGTTGCTAAGCTTAATCCTTGATTAGAAAGTGATTTGAAGGTGATTTAGAGGTTGGAGGCTATTTTTAGGGTTTCTAAGAGGTAAGTGGAGGCTAGAAAACTGAAATGGAATGAAACCCTAACTCTTTTCAGCCTCCCCATAACCCTAATCCCGAAATGGGTTATGGGCCCATTCACTAATCAGCCTATTTGGCCCAGTTAAGCAGTTTTTCACTTTCCAAACCTTATTTCAGCCATATCTCCCAAATGGTAAGTCCGTTTTTCACATGTGACCACTCTACGGAAAGGTAAACCATCATCCGAAGCCAATGGAAGTGGTTTCAGGTCAAAACTCCTTTCCAATCAAAAGTTATGGCCGAAACAAGATCAGCTAGGGGCAAAACGGTCATTTAAAAATCGGCAAAAATCATGAACATGGGAAATGACCCCAATGGTCGTTTCCCAAAGCCACATGTCCATACGAGTTCATATAAGAAAGAAAGAAATATTCTACGATCCTCCGATGCGTAGAATGCGGGATGTTACATCGGCTCCTCCTTCAGAAAAATCTCGAATAAAATATGGCTCAAGCCATATTTCCCTCGAGCAACAGAATCTCATGCCCCGAAAGAAACGCTTTCCCAGATTGACCGAGTCAAACGTTTAATTAAAAGTCAGATCGATCAAATTTCTCTAGATCTACATGGAAATATCCAAACGAGCCATTCATTGCTCAGCCTAATTCTCAAGGCAATAAAGGCGGTCAACCACTTCTGGCCATAGCTCTACTTTTGATACACTTCATCTTGAGAGCCAAGTAAGCCACAATTTTCGAGGATACTATCAATTAGCAGTAGACCGGGTCCCATCGCCGCAACTACATCAAAAGATCGAGTGTCACGTGTCCAGGCTCCGCAAAAGAGGCAAGCCACGTGCAGCTCACCCAGCGCCTCTCTTCACATATAAATACCTCTATGCTGAAAATAGAAAGGGGACTTTTTTGGATCTTCTCTTCTCCACTTCAACTTTTGGGCACAGGCTCTCACTCTCTCAAGCTCAAACTCCACAGCTAACACTAAAAATAGCCAACTCTCCTTCTTTCTTCAAACAGAAAAAAGTGTTGTACTTGTAATCAAAAGAAAGTCAATATATAAAAAGTGAATGCAGGCACCATCTTTACCTAACCACTATAAAAAGTCTTGTGTGTCCCCTATTTTCTTTACTTTACCATATTCTGTGATAGTTATTCATGTGTTCCACGCATGATTGGGGGTTGACTGTCACAAGTGACCAATTTTGACGTCAACTAAACCAATCGGGCTTGTACGAATAAACCTAGTTACCGGTTGATATAAATAACTGCCATATTCATGTCTTAAAACCTAATCCATTTCTTTCATTCTCCCATAAACAAATAAAATGGTCGCCTTCTTCAAATTTCTTCAAGAATTTAATTTGACCAAGTTACCTAACGAAATTGGAAATAGTTTGAATAGTTGAACTCGTGAAAGAAAGAGATAAAGATGATGTGTTTTGTTGTGGGTGCAATGGGGTCCGGGTTTGCTAGGAATAGCCATGGCCATGATTAGGTTGAGTTTTTCTTGAGATCGAGGGATTTTTTGATCGACCGAAGTGCAGATTTGGGTTTATAGGTTGAAACAGCATCTTCGGTGGAGAAATGATGGTTAACATTAATTTTGGTAGTGTGAATATGCATTGTCGCAGAGCTTGGGAACAGGTCGCGATAACCTAGGGTTGTTCGAGTGGAGTTTGGTGGGGTCAGAGAGGTAGCTTTTGTCGAGGAGAAGGTATAGGTGAAGGACTTGGGTGCAACAACTGAGTATAGAGTAAGGTTGGTTAGAGGGATGAATCATCCAACAGTTAGATGTATAGGTGTTTTAAATTTGGGAGTGATGAAGAAGATATGAGTTGATGACATGTCAAAGAGAGAGAGAGAGTAGGTGAGTGCTGTTTATTTTATTATAATTTAAAATTCCAATGTTTGAATGTTAATGACCTTAACATGCGAACTCAGATTGATGCACGGTTTGTTCCATTGGACTCATACCGAAATTTCGGATGACATGAAGTTGGTTTAAACCAATTTTGAGACCATCGAATTTTAAACCATTATTGAATTTCCAATGGGTTCAGAATCAATGGTGAGTAATTAATCCCACTCACGAAAAACTAAAATATTTGATTAAGTTAAATTAAAATCATATTATGGTATGATTTTATTGATCGATGTTTGTTAGTTTAAAATGCATATTTAGGTTTATTTGTATAGATAGTATAATTAAATTTAGCTACTAATTTAAATTTTACAGTTAGGTTAAAATTGAAATTTAATTGCTAGTTTAAATCCGACACCTAATAACTAATAAATTGTTGTGATATTTATCAGTTTTAATGGATTAGTTTTGGTAGATGCCTAGGATTGATATGTTTGATATATCGATGCTTAATTGTGTGATTCACCCCGTTACTCACTTTATTTATATATGACTGTTGTTTGTGTTGCTTTATCCCAACCTTTCACTCTAGATGTTACAGGCATCAAATAAACTTTGGATTAATCATTTAAATTTAATTAATAACATAGATTGAAATTATAAATGCTTATGACCCTTGATTTGGATTGAAATGATATATATTCATCCCTGAAATATTAAAATTAAATTTAAGTATCACTTACCCATAGGATTGAAAATTATATACGGACACCGATTGGTTAAATATGGACTTTGAATTTTGAAATATTGTTTTTTTTATTGAAAGGGAAGTAAAAACATTTATTATCAACAAGAACAATTACATGGAAATTACAAGTGAATACACTGACTATGCACATAACATACAAGAGACTCAAATGACACTGCAAACAATATTGAGGAAAAAAATCCATAACAAATACGAAAGCAATCCACAAAAAACCTTAATACTACTACAAATACCCACTTTCAACCATTACCGTTCATAAAAGTTCTTTAGACAATATTTGTTTCTCTGCATTAGGCAAGAAAAATATTACCAAGGTAGACTTTTGAAATCCAGCAACCCATAAGCACAGTCTCATGAGCCAAAATAGGCTATTTATCCACATTACCCATAACCATCAATAAGTATACAAAAAATCAACGGTGATGATACTAAAGCCCTTCTTCAAAACTAACAGTCAATAAAACTGCAAAGAACCTTAATAGCAATCACACTAATGTACTATCTTCTTCAAAATTGACTACCATACTGCTATACTATTCGCCATAATATACTAATCCCATCAAATCCTCAAAATAAAAAGAAAACTCTGTCGTACAACAGCTAAACCCTTCAACCTAAAACTCTTTGAAGCAACTAAACAATCTCAAAGCAGTTAACCATCTCAAAATAGAAAGCAGAATGCAAACTCAAAAGTACCGCATACAAAAAACAAAATCAATTATATAAGATTTCTTCTCGTATGCCTCTTGCCTGATTTCAGACCACTACTTAAAGGCATTACATCTTCAACTTTGTATTCATGGCCCTCATCAAGATCACACTCATCATCAGAATCCTGCCAAAATTTCCCTTTCAATTTGTTATCCTTATATTTAGATTTCACAGCAAATGACTTGGATGCCTTAGCAGTGTTAACTATGGGAAAGGTCAAACCACTGCCAGTTACATTAGGAGGAGGTAACTGGATAATATATGGAGGCTTCAAATTAGCATAAGGGGAGGATTGTGAAAGTATTGAGGATGAGAGAGTAGATGTCTTGCTCATACTGGAACCAGATGAAGGTGAAGTGAAACTGAAAGTCGATGAGCAGGGCATTGTATTTGCAGAGGAACTAGAAAACATGGTATTATTAACAGAGAAACTCATGCCAGTAGATGCAACAGTTGAACTAGTCATTGCCACATTATCAATAGTTTCATCGAAAAGATTGCCTAACAAAGTTTATGTATCCTCATTCTGTGCCTCATTATTAACCATAGTGTTTTGAGCTTCTGCGTCATTACTCTTATTCAAATGTATATTACCATTTAAATGATCAACCACTTTATTATTGACTTGCTCTGTAGAATTTAAACTATCCTCAGCATTAATTTCATCAGTGGTGCAGTTACCATCATGTTTCTTGGCCAAAACATCAAAAGGATTGACATTAACATTTGGCACTTCAGTATTAACAAACTTATCGACATTCTTTTTGTTAACTGCCTTCTTAACCCAAAGCTTTTTAGTTTTTGGATTAGCAAAAGTCCAAGAATTATAATTAGCATTAGAAAAAGACTTCCCATTGTTATAACCAACTTCATCATTAAATCTGACATGAAAATTATTATCAACATCCTGTACATGATCCTCACAAGCCAAGTTTGCCTTATCATCGAATTCACGGTTAATAGTCACATGACCAAAAATCTTACAAATTGTACAGATATTGGGTCTCCAATCGTAATTTACCCCAAAGGACGGACAATCTTTACCTAAACCATCAACCGCAATTTTATCAAGAAGTTTAAACTCAACTGAAATATCTATCAATGCCTTCACATATCTAAAACGCTTTAACTTTTTTGTACTACGATAAAAACAAATTAACCCTTCTATATGACAAGCAAGTCGGTTTATTCCCAATAGTGTCCAAAGACTAATAGGGATTCTACAGAAATGAACCCAAATAGGCAACTTTTTTACCTGAGCACGTGTATTACCTATTGAGGGATCCCAATTAGTTAAAATGAACATACGACCTCTGATGAAAATTGGATTTGATTTTAAAATTCTTGTCCTGTCTGATTCATTCGAAACTTAAAATAGAAGTGAATTCCATCGAATCTAGAACTAACTTCACCATTTAATTTCCAATATCGATTTAAGAAATTTACCACCAATGAGTATGAATGTAACCACCCGTACTTTTGGAACTAATTTAAAATTTAGTTTTAATTGATTTTTATGAAAATTAAATATTTTATAGGATTTATTTTGAGAATTAACGATTTGAAATTTATTTAAGCCGAATTTAGAACGTATAAATTTAAAATTTTATAAAAACGAACTCGAAATGGCATGGTAGTTTGAAAATTCGATTTTAAATTTCAAATGAATGTACATAATTCAATATAAATCAGGTTTCAGTAAAACAAGAAACGTTGGAATATTTTGAATTGTAATTTTCTAATGAATGTAAGAAATAGAGATTTCACTTTATAAATTGTAAGTTATGTCCAGTTTAAAATTTAGAATAGTCGCTATGGAATTTATATATATTTTAATATTATATATAGCCCTTAAAAATAGCCATTTTGCAAACGAACTCCATTTTCGACGAAACCACTTTTGTTGGATTTGGAATGTCAAATTACTGTTAGGTTTAAAATTTCATAATTTTTGGAACTAATATGTGAGCGCAGTAAATATAAACGTAATTTCAGTTTTAGTTTAAATTTAATCGACTAGTAAAAGATCATTTTTCAAATGGTCTCCAAATTCAACGAAACTAATTTTGTTAAGACCGTATCATCGAAACATAGCGAGATTTCAATATTCATAATTTTTTGAATCAGTATGTGGCCTGCTAAATTAAAATATACGTTGGAATTCAATATTGACCGTTATATTAATTTATATTTTAATTTTCATGAAAACTGATCGAAGTAGTCGAATTGGCTTACGAAACATATTCCATTATATTCGGAATGGGGGTATTTGGCAAGGAATGACAGTCATTGGGTTTGATTTGGAGTTCGTATGTAAAATCTCACTTTTTGGAATTAAAATAAAATAAATAATATTAGTATATATACCGCCACATAGCTAACCCCACCCTCCTTATCTTCAGCCACCGCCTCCACTTAGAGAACGAATGAAATCGTTTGAATTAAAACCCTAAATCACACACAAATTAACGCGTATTAGTATATATACCGTCACATAGCTAACCCTACCCTCCTTATCTTCAGCCACCGCCTTCACTCAGAGAACGGATGAAATCGTTTGAATTAAAACCCTAAATCACACACAAATTAACGCGAATTGGATAACGAATCCAAAACGATTATTGTAGAGGATCGTTGGAGCTTCGATTTTATATGGCTTAGATTGGATTTAGTGACTTGATGTTCTCGATTTTTGGCTTCGAAGCCGGCAAGTTTGGGGATATTTTTGAGGCCGATGGCAGGCTCGAGTTCGCCAGGGATGGTGGCACAGGGAGGTGGCGAGGCGGCAGTTGATCGGGGTCCGACCCCCTCTAGTGATGGCGCAGTGGCGATGTTCAATTCGAACGTTGGATTCAATTTTGGGTCTGTAGGGTGAACGTTACGGAAAGTAATTAGAGAAGTTAATTAAAATTTTAATTATAATTAGTTAATAATTTTTGTAATTAACGTATATAAACTCATATCTTTTTCATACGAGGTCGAAATCTGACGATTTCAGTCGTGTTAGAATCATGGTGAAAAACTCTACAACATGGAACTGACTGGAACGGAAACGGAAGTTATTACAGTTTTTGATAAAATTAAAAGTTCGGTTTAATTTTATTAAAATAAAATCCTCAAATAAAGAATGACAAAGTGGAAACAAAAGTGCGAATTCTCTCACTAAAATATTGTATAATTATTTATTTTATAATTAAATATATAAATTTCCAGTGTTAATTTTTATTAGTTTTTAATTATCACAAATGTTGTACGGTGCCTGTTAGCTCACCTCACTGTTGTTTGAAAACCATGGATGATTTAATTGACTGTATTGTATTGCGGTTGTGATGATTAACATATTAAAAATATCGTTAACATTAATATGGTAGTTGAAATTAAATTATAAATATCTAGTTATAATTTAAACAGCAAAAAATGGTTAAGTAGAAAAATAATTCAAACTGAATTAGAATTGGTTAAATTTATTAACCAATGATTTATTTAAATAGACTATTGTTGTTTGTAAACCCCACACGGGTATTGCGATGATATTTAACATACACTAATCCCAATATTTAGTTGTAAGTCAATTGATTAGTTGACAGACTGTGGTGAGCATTATTTATTTATTTATTTTAATACTTACACAGTTGTAGAATGCACTCTGGATGTGAATCGACTGTTTAATAGTTGTTTATCACTATTTTTGAATACATACGATGTATGAAATCCTTATAACTGAAATTATATGGTAATTGATTGAGTCGCATTCTGATTCAGAATATAAACGAATATTTTAAAATAATATTCAATAAAGAATCAAAATATGATTTTGATGTCCGATTTTGAATGGACACGAAAATGTTGAAATATTCATAATTGTAATGAATATGAAGCCGAGTTAAGTATATATACGCCATTTTAACTCGAGTGGATTTTTATATCGATTTTACTCATTTTATAATGAATATCGAAAAGATTTGATTTCAAAATCTGATATTTCGAAAATATTATCATTTTAATATTATAATGATATAGAACATTCAGTTTTGGTTAAAAATTGAAATGGAAGTTGGAATCATTTCAAAACGAGTTTATAAACGATTTATAAAATACATTTTAAATAGAAATCGATGAAATATATTATATATTTAAATGGTTTGAATAGAACGCGCCGCACAATGACCGTTTGCGAATTTCAACCATTACCTTCAAATTGACGTAATGGGAGATCCGACCTTTGTATTCTCCTACAACCAGAACCATTGGCTTCGTATCGAAGTATCTTTCCAATGAATACAAGAGATTTAAATTTGAATGGTTGGATTTTAAATTATGTCTAAATCAATTTCAGAGAAGGTCGCTATGAATGTAGTTCGGTGGCCGATATTGGAAACCGACTGTAAGGGCCTTAATAAAATTATTAAAAATATGGAAAAATTATGTAAATTCATAATAAATGATTTGGAAAGATTTTGGATGAAAAATTCCAAGTTTGAAAAGATAAAAATATATTTTTATCGAAATGAACTATTTAATAACTAGAATAATAATTCAATGATTTTTAGAAATAAATTGGAAAGGATTTAAATGGAAATAATCTACGGAATATTTCGATAGTGGATTCCGTGATTATATGGATATTTTTGAGGAATTTGGAAGATATAAATATCATTATTCCCAATATGATGTCTGTTAGTTTTAGATTTTGATATTGAATATAAGTCGATATAGTTTCTATTCAAAGCCTTGTTTTTTTTGTCAAATTGGATTTTGGGTTTGTCGTGAATGGTGTATTTATTAACATTGTTCTTAAACCCAGTTGAGGAAAGAATAAATCTATTAACCAATATTTAAAAAGTTTTCCAATTAATTAATATAATTGGAATTAAATGGTAGTTGATTACGGGTTCATTGTGAACAGTGTTTTAAATAAGATTAGTTCTTAAACCTAGTTAATAGTGAAGATATGATTTGTAATTTATAATCTTTTAATTAAGATTTAATGGAAAATTTCCCAAAGTAGTTTTTTCCAATTTAATACATTAAATTGGAATTGAATGAAATTCGATTTAATAATAATCGAGATGAGCTTCTATGAATGTAGACCATTACCATATATGGAATTTAAAAGGCTTTGCCATTATTCCATTTATAGTATTAGTCTGATATGGGAATTTATATCGATTATATACTGTTATGATTTCCGTGTAGATTCCATTTTGATGGTAGATGATTTTGGGTTTATCGTGAGCGATATTTTTAATAACATTGGTTCTTTAACCCAGTTAAAGACAAGATTAATTTCTTAAAGTTGAATAATCATAAAGTAATGATTTTTGATATTAAAACCAAGTTGGAGTTTTAAAGAATCTTTAATTAGATTGAAAGTTAAATGGAAATTAAATTTACCAAATTCAAGAAATGTTTCGAGATGGAGTACAACCAGTTTTTCTTCATGGGATGAGTATATTGGGATTGGAAATAATAAAATAATAAATGATTACTTTGGTAAGGCTCGATAATCCCGACTAGTTTTATAAACCTTAATCTGGTTTAGAATTGTTAGAAGATAAAATAAATTCTTTTGAAAATGATATACAAAGGAAGATTTAATAGTTAGTTTAAAAGAATTTATCTTTGATAAAATTAATGGGAACCTTTTCCCAAATATATGAATATTTGAACAAAAGAATATTCAGGATTGGAGTGAGGAGTATGATGTGTTTATATATCACTTGATTATAAGATGCGCAAGTTATTCAGAAAGACCGGGTTTAACCCAGTCTGAATAACTATTACGACAAACTAAAGTTGAAGATATTGAAGACGGTGCAAGACCGCCAATCTTCACATCGAATGGATTTCTACTTATGCCTTTGATTGGAGTTGCTGCCTTGAAAGCGTTACAGTGGTAGTTATCCGGACGTACTTGTTGATTATTTGGATATGCGAGGGCCTCTCTTCTATATTGGACATATGGGACGAGGAATATGGTGCCTCCGGTTTTGTTCAGACCCATAGCGGACTTGTAAATGGATTATGTATGACGTTGTATTGTGTGCTATATTCGTTGATCTCTACTAAATATATATCTGTTTTGTGGCGGAGAATTTATTCTCTTGCTTAACACCCTTCTCTAAGACATACGAGCTTAGAGGTTATATATTGGTGGAAATCAATGTTATGGTATGAATTGACAATGAAGCATGCTAAGATGTAAATTATCAAGGCTATTGTTGAAAAGCAGAGTCTTGTGGATGATGATCAAAGCACAGCTTTAAGTAGCATAGCTTTGTGAATAGCGTTAATTCATGAGCCTCACACCCGGTATGATTCAAAAATGAGATAGTGACTACAGTGAGTGCATGACATTTCTTTCTAGGTAGAAGTGGTGTCATGGTATAGATCCTAGACATTTTTACTTGTTTGGATGATGGATTGTGTTAGACCAAAATCTGGGCCTAACACCCAAATGCAGATCACAAATCACAGAATGCAGAAAAAAGTAAATAAAGAGGAGACACACGAGGTTTTTATAGTGGTTCGGTTGTAGATGTGGCCTACGTCCATTTTATAATCTTATTGTTATACTGACAGATTACAAGAATCAGTTATATGCAGACACACAATCCGTGTGTTAATTGAGATTACAAGAGGAGAATTTATGTGTAGAAAGGTGCAAAGTCCTTGCAATTGGTAATGGCAGAGGCTGTCTAGATGTAGGAGAAAGTCTCAGCCAAAAAGTCAGAGAGAATCCCCCTAAAATTCCATATAGAGGTATATTTATAGCTGTAGGAGAGCTTCTGGGAAGACCGGTTCGTGATAGGGTACGTGGCACCCGATCCGGAAAAGTAGGAGCAAGATGTGGCATGAGAACAGGTCAAAACAGTGTGTGTATCAGCAGGTGCAAGGGTCGGTTCGTGGTCATGGGATCGGATCGTGATATGGGCTCCACGAACCGAGGTCTGATCATGAGCTGTATGGTGAAGCTGGTGTGTCACGAGCGGGTCGTGATCAGGAGGTGTACCACGAACGGGTCGTGGTCTGAGGGTGCGCCACGATCCGAGGGGAGGAGATCCGATGAAGGGCGAACAGTGGGTGCACCACGAGGCAAAGAGGATGCACGAGCCGTACTCCGATCGTGTGACGCTTCGTCGCTTTATCCAGGAAATTGCCAGATTACACCCATTCACGGAAACAGGCGTAACTTTCAAACCGTAAGTCCGATTGAGCCAAACCAAAGCTCAAACTGAAGCTAATTCAGAGATCTACAAAAGTTATAGAGCTTTGCTCTATAATTGCTGTTTTCGGGCCCAAAAAAGGTCGTCTGATAGGAGTTTCGGGCCTTTCTTTGTTTGTGATGCGACTTTGACCAAATTGCTGCCAATCTTCTGATGTTGTTCTCCATATCCGAGCTCGATGCTATCCAGATATTCAGTGTGACAGCTTTTACCAAAAAGAGTGTCAACAGATTGCGAGGCGCATCAGATATATTGGTCGCTACTAGCCAAGTGATAGGTCTGATAGGACCTGTAACGAACCGACTTTTCGACCCTTGAATGTTGACACTAATACATCCATGGTATTCACGTGCCGAGCACCCAAGTGCCGGAAAGACGAAAAGTTAGGGTGAAATAAAATAAAAAGAAAATAGACTAAGGAAGAAAAGGACACAATATAAGAATCTCACAATGGAATGATAACATATAATATAAAGAATGATCTTCACAAAATAAAACTGTATGATTACAACTATCAGAGAAGACTAACCTATCATAAACTTGGACAGTTATAACAACCTGTCCTCATAAATGTTGATGTACAACATAGGATGCAGCGGATATAAAAAGTACGGTAACTAAACTCCAACTCTCTTCTAGAAGCCCCAAAGCATCCAAAGTAAAACCTACCATACTCAAATTACACGAAGGAGTACGTGAGGATTTTAGGGAAAATAAAAACCAAGCGTCAGACATCAGTCTAGTATGAGAAACTCAAGATACACATTGCATGTAACAATACTGAGGGGCCCGTGCATATTACCTCTCTAGTTTTTCCCCTCAAAAGAAACCAACCATTTATTAGGAGAAGTATAGTTGTATATTAGATAATGTCTAGGGTGTGTAATATAAATAAATTCACATAGAAGGAATGACTACATTGGTTACATTCGACAACTATTAAGTATACAAACAAAACCGATAAGGTATGTTCGCTTATTGGATTTCCATCGGAGATCTCTCAATACAGATCCGAACTCCATACAAAAGGGTCAGAAAGTACCTCTGAGCGTCATATATGTAACACCCCACCTCTGCCAGGGTGGCTCTTGCAAGCACTCTGACTTTGGAGGGGCGTTTGAATCAGGTAAACATGCATAATGATATATCAAGGCAGAACAAGAACATATGTATATATGTAAACAG
Organism: Allium sativum; assembly: GCA_030737875.1. Classification (NCBI taxonomy): domain Eukaryota; kingdom Viridiplantae; phylum Streptophyta; class Magnoliopsida; order Asparagales; family Amaryllidaceae; genus Allium; species Allium sativum. The sequence continues at coordinate 200,807,386 of CM060918.1, read as the reverse complement.
AGTAAATAACATAGATAAAACAGCGGAAGATTTCAAACCATTTCAAAACAAGTCTGGTACAACATAATGTCAACTTTCCAAATAAACAAGTCTAGATAAAAACAACATCAACTGAAAAACTGAAATACATAAGTACTATCCCCAAAATAAGTGATAACCATAGCTAGCTTCATGTCAAACCGTACATGAGCTAAATCCCACAAGCAAGCGATCAGAAATCCAAGCTAGGCTCCAATATTCCCACCCTGAGAACCTGGGGGGGGGGGGGGGAACGGAAGAAAAGAGGCGAAAGAAAACAGGTCAGTCAAAAAGACTGAGTAAGCCCTACTACAATCAATGTAAACTGATAAAGTTAACTGGCATGAGAAGCAGGGATGACCATAAGGATAACAACATACTAGCATGATGATTAACTAACAAGGTAGATAAAGGTGTCATCGCATAATCAGGTTTAAGGTTTTGCACCACAGGTGTACTAGCAAACTAACATGACTTGAATAAACAAGTATTGATCCCTTGGCCCAAGCTTTGGCCCAATAACATGAAGTGACCCTAATACGCGGTCCAACCAAACGGTCTAGTCGATCGGCTCCCTATGAGCCTAACTCGTCACGTGTTGGTGTCAATGCGGCCCAAACATAATTGTAGTCAGACTGTGCAGGGTCTCCCGTCGGGTGTATCAAGCCCTAGGGTGTCAACCCCTGGACACCATAAACATAAGTGCACAGTCTCGATCTACTGGTACCCGTGCATGTTTTCCCCGGCTTCGGACTATGTGCACGACCATAGTCCGCCCGGAACTACACCGGCGTACCACTCTGCCGTCGTTTTTGGTCTCTTACCTCAAGTCCAGTAATTGTGCCCCCACCCTAGCCTAGTCCCTAGGGTCATAATGATACGAACTTGGGATTACTGCTGGAGTGGACCCCATTGCTAGGATTTTCTAGTGGGTTAAGTACGGTTTAACCCTCTTGCTAATCATGGATTAACTTGGTTAAGTGTAACGATGAGTTCACGACTTAACCCTGATTAATCTACCAAGCCCAAATTGGTTAAGTATTAAGTGGACCATGACTTAACCCTAATCATGAGGCATTAATTAATTTAATGTGCCTTGACCTCTCACATTAGACCTTGTTGTGGTTACTAGTTAAGCCGGGCGGGTCCGGGTAGCTTTACACCACAACTTGGTCTAACCTCGGGTTCAAGGTACAACATGACCAACTTCTCACATTGGGTCCTATTGTTTGTAGCAACTAGTTAAGCCGGTCGGTTCCGGGTAGTTTTACGCTACAATCTCAACCCAACCTCGAGTTGGTCACACTTATATTTTCTAAGTGTCATGTCCATCATGTTTCCAAAACACATTACAAGTTTTCAAGAATTTGGGTAGACCTAACTTAATAGGTAAATTCCCAATGGGTAGATCTAACTTAATAGGTAAATTCCCAATCTTATGTTTTTATGTCTTTTAAATTTACCTAACCCCAAACGCAATCCCATCGCTTACATATCGCAATAGCGCATAAAGGATAGAAAGAGGGAACTTGGCGTAATCATGACATAAAGGTGTTGAAGCCACAAGTTTAACATGGTGGCATATGAAATGTACATATGTTCATATACTTGCATATTACATTTTTAGGCCTCAAAAGCATGCATAAAACCAAACTTAGCATATTGGTGATACATGGTGATAAATGACATGTAGAAATGGCCATAAGTTCGCATTTAGCCTCACATGCAAGTTATCATAAGAGATATGATAACTTACATGTTGTCAAAATGCAACCTTTAGCATAAAGCTTGAAGCTTTATGTTCATATACTCAAGATAAGCTTGCATAACATGATATCATGAGTAAAATGATCAACCCAAACTTGCATAACATAACTTGATAAACTTGCATATCATAACATGGCAAACTTGCATAACATAACATGATAAACTTGCATATCATAACATGGCAAACTTGCATAGCATAACATGGTAAACTTGCATATCATAACATATCAAACTTGCATAACATGACCTAGTAAACTTGCATATCATAATGATCAACCAAACTTACATCATTCATTTAACTTTAGAGTTTCAATGCTTATGAAGACACAAAAATATGACAAAGCCCTTATGCAATCAAATAGACCCAAAATGCAAGCTCTAATAGAAAAACCCTTGAGCCAAAATGATCAAAACCCTTGCTTTATGATGTAAATATGGAAACTTGACTTGAATGCAAGCTAATGATGCTCATACAAGCTTGAAAACACTTGTATGCATTGAAAATCTCTCATAGAAATAACTTAGGAATTTTATGAAGAGAGTGGAGGCCATGAGAGGAATGATTTTGCCATAGTTTAGTTGTATGAGTGAATAATGTTGATTTAGGCTTAGGTTAGGGTCTTATTTATAGAGATTAGGATTAGTTCTAGCCTTAGGATTAAACCCTAATTCCAATCTCAGCCCTCAAAACCAAATCTGGCCCCCAAACTCAACACAACTCCAAAATGGTGCACCAGGCAAAACTGCCCGGCTGAGCCAAGTCGACAGCCAAGTCGATAAGGCTGTCGACTTGGGTCCAACCAAGTCGACTCCCAAGTCGACAGGGCTGTCGACTTGGGTGCTCTGGCGGGAATTTTCCCGCCTGGCCCAATCTGACCTAATTTCCAAATTCAAACTTGAATTTGAAATCTGTTTTTACTTTGAAATTTTCTGAAAACTTCGTTGGGCCTTAATCGGGTCATACTGACTCCGATTTTCGAAAACTCGGACTCTATTTCGCGTATTTTTCCGAGACGAACGCAATTGCATAGCCCATTTCCCTTGATTCAGATTTTAGAATTAAATTCTGCCTCGATTTATGTTATAACAGGTTATAGAAAATACGGGTTGTTACATTCTCCCCTCCTTAAAGGATTTCGTCCCCGAAATCTTCAAGTTAGGAAGAACGTATCCTACCATCCAACATCCATCTACTCAAAACATCATCCACGAGCTATCATTGTCCTTAAAAGATTCTAAATGTTGTATGAACATATGCAAAGGTGTGTGTATATGTACTTATCTAATGCAAATATCATCAATGCAAATTATGTTAGTGAAATGAATCCATATGTATGCAATTCCTAACATAATATATAACATCTACATGTGTGCTCATAACATACATCCATATGCAACATCCATGTGATAACACAAAAATTTTCATCCATGAATAAGTATAAACACTCATGCATATGCAATATGAGGAGTGTGTGAGCCGATCTAGTGCCTAACGTGTATAATGCATCCACGAGTAACCACTTGCAAACACTTGCAACCACTTGCAAACATCAAGCATAACACGTTTCAAACACATGTTTCATCCAAAGGGTTTCTACCTAAGGTTCTCATGACAAGATTAACACGATAAACTAGATAATCAAGACAAACATGGATAGCAAATGATATGCTACAAAGAGATCGGGAAGATAAGCAGGATATACTCCTTTTGGATTACAAGAAATCCCTTCCTAACCCTGACATGTATTACTAGCCAATAAGTCATATCTCCCGACAGAAATAGGACCGAGAATGGGACCGAGAGGATATACGTAATAAGATAACATGCAAGTAAGTTCCACAGGAAAACAAGGATCAAGGATATACTCATAATAAAAAGGATATGATGCGCGTATCCAGCCTTCAATCTTCTAAGTCACATTTCCTTGTGCTTAACTCCACTGTGCTTTGACCGTCTTTTACCTCATGATTTCTTAGCTTCTTAACTCTTATTTCCAAATATGAGTTGGAACCCATTTCATTGTCGCCTCTCGTCTTCCTTTTTCACTTACTCTTCTATCATTCTTGGCTTAAACATAACTATGACCTCATGGTTTCATGCAAGCTCTCCAAAATTCACTAGTGAATCCTGGATCTCGTTTACTTACTATAAAGTATTCCACGCAGCAGAACTTTTCTTGAAAATACCAATCCACGTTGCCAATTGCTCTTACCAACGTGATTTTCTATAACTCATGATTGAACGAAATGAACCATCCGCCTGCGAATGATAGGACGTCCTTAGATCCAGCCGTTTGCCCATGACTTCCCGTAGACTATCTCAAAATTGGTTAGTGAAGATTGAGTCACGGTTACTAACTATACTTGAGGGAACCTCGTGCAACCGCTTTATTTCTTGAAAGTAAACTGTCGCTAGCTATGATGCAGTCCTTTCGCTCTTTACCGGAGTGAAATGAGCACTCTTCGTGAGTCTACCTACTATAACCCACATGCTCTTATTCCCTTTCTTAATCTAGGCAGTCCATCCACGAAATCCTTCGTGACGTTTTTCCCTCTTCCATTGCGGAGACCTCCAATGGATATAATAGCCCATTGGGCTTCTATGACTCGGCCTTTAACCTGTTGGCACAACATGCACCTTGGGACAAACTCGGCCACCTCCTCGGGTGATGTGCATCTTCAAGAACCTTCTTTCTCTCATCGCGTCTTAGCCATCCCTTGTCATCTATAGCGAGGTGACTTACCATCTCGCCTCAAATCAACTTGTCCATGATCTCGACTAACTGCGGGTCTTCTTTCTGTGAAGTCCCTACTTGATCCAGAAGGGTAGGTCTAAGCTCAAGGGACGCTAACTAACTAATTAAACTGAGAGAACTTCTTACTTCGGTTGCATTCCATGGAGTCTTCCAATCCTGAACTGCAACTACCTTAGCGGGATCCACCGCTAAGCCTTGCTTAGAAACTATGTGCCCAAGAAATCTAACTCCTTTTTCTCCAAAATGACACTTGGAGAACTTGGCCTTCAACTGATGCGCTCTAAGCGTATCCATCACCTCCACGAGATGCCTTGCGTGCTCTTCCTCATCCTTAGAGAAGATCAGAATATCATCTACGAAGACCACGACAAACTTGTTCAAGAACTCCCTGAACACCCTACTCATCAAGTCCACGAAGTAGGCGGGTGCATTAGTTAAACCGAATGGCATGACCAGCCATTCTAAGAATCCATCTGGAGTTCTGAACGCAGTTTTGCCTATACTATCCTCAGCTACTCTGAGCTGATGGAATCCAGTAGCAAGATCAAGAGAAAACAGATGTTCCTACAAGCTGATCAAACAAATCATCGATCCTTGGCAATGGTTGCCTATTCTCTTTGTTTAACTCACGATAATCAACACAAAGTCGAAGAGAACCATCTTCCTTGGTAGTAAATACTACAGGCGCTCCCCATTCAGATATACTTCATGTAATGAAGTTCTTCTCAAGCAACTCCTTGACTTGCTTTCTTAACTCTCATCTTGCGGGGCCATGTGCCTAACCGGCCACGAAACTATCTTGGCATTATCAACCAGATAAATGCGGAAATCTATCCCTCGTTTAGGGGTAACCCCCTTCATTTTACCCAAGATATCAGGATATTCTCGGACCACCCTCACCAATTGCAAACTATCGATAGACGAGTTGAGGGATTCAAGATAACACAACATGACGGGACTCATAGGGTTACTAGAAATTTTTAGGGTATTACCGAGGCGAGTCATGAGCCTCTCAACCCTATGCTCAAAAATCAGGAATGGCTCCAAAACTGGACAACCAATCCATGCCCAAAATCAACCCATACCCCATGAAACCGAGAATATAAGCATCACGCGAGAACTCTACACTCAAGATAGAGATTTTCAAATCCACGTAGATAATAGACAAATGGGTGTAAACCCCAATTGGATTTGAAACACACACGGGATCATAAACTAGACTAGTACTTAGGTGCAAACTATCAACAAGATCAGATGAGATAAAGCTATGCGATGCACCAGAATCAAACAAGGTACGAACTGGAAAATCAGAAATATATACAAGGCTCTCAACAGAAATACTACCTCGATCGGGAACTGGAGCGACATTGAGAGCATGAACTTGCCCTCCTGAAGGTCCAGCACGCTGAGTCTGACCCTGGCCTTGCCCTTGCTTCTTCGGGCAATCCTTAGTCTCACCACAATGAAAGCATTCACCACTCTTCCTTTTTCTCTTCCTACAATCCTTAATAAGATGCCCAACTGAACCGCAATAATGGCACTTCCTCTTGTCGTTATTGCCCTTGCTATTGTTCCCCTTGTTGCCTTGACTCTTGTTCTTGTTCTGATTGCCTTGACTGCTCTGACCACTTGGATTACCCTGATTTCCTTTCCACTGGGAATCAGTCTTCTTGGCTTGAGTATCATTCATCTTGATCTCCTTCTTGTCACTCCTATTCTCTTCATTGAGTAGGGCCATATTCACTAAGCTCTCGAAAGTTGCCCCCAAGGGTATATGAGTCATGGCTAAACCATGTAATGGCTCGTTTAATCCTAGAGCAAAGTACAGGGCCTTCTTCTGAGCTGTGTTAACCAAGTCTAAACCAACCCGAGCCAGTTGATTAAACTTATCTATGTATTCCCTAATAGTCATGTCCCCTTGTTTCAGTGATAGGAACCTTAGTCCAAACTTTCCTCGAAAGTCATCCCAAGTCTCAATTGGCCTAGTAGCGGTGGTGACCACCTACCAACGTGCAACTTCTTCCTTTAGCAACCACACTGCCAATAAAACCTTCCTACGGTCATCTATATCAAAGAAGGCAAAAAGATCTTCGGTTTCTTTCAACCAATTCCTTGCCTCTACAAAAGTCTCCGTTCCAATGAAATTCTTGCAACCCATCGCCTTAAAGTCTTTGCAAGTCTTTGCGAAGTCAACTTGAGGATGCTGAGGGGGAGGAGGAAGAGGAACCTCAGCGACAGGAGGAGGAGGAACATTAACTACCGGAGGAGGAGGAGGAGGAACATTAACTACCGGAGGAAGAGGAGGAGGAACATCTGCGGGGCCGGCTTCGGACGCCCTAGCCTCCAAAAGTCTCCTATACCAAACAGGTACGTGTACTCCCTCCGGAATGGCAAAGTTATCGGCTATATTGAAAACGAAGAAAAAGATAGATTCAGAATGGAGAAAAACGAAGGAATTTTGCTAATGGCTTTTTGGGGAATAGCCTTTAAAATAAACTAGACTTTTCTTTGGAAAATACTTTATACTTGGTTTTGAAAATAGTTTTCCAAAAGTTTTAAAAACCTTTTTGTTCCTTCTCGTAAACCATATGCTCTGATACCAAATGTAACACCCCACCTCCGCCAGGGTGGCTCTTGCAAGCACTCTGACTTTGGAGGGGCGTTTGAATCAGGTAAACATGCATAATGATATATCAAGGCAGAACAAGAACATATATATATATATATATATATATATATATGTAAACAGAGTAAATAACATAGATAAAACAGCGGAAGATTTCAAACCATTTCAAAACAAGTCTGGTACAACATAATGTCAACTTTCCAAATAAACAAGTCTAGATAAAAACAACATCAACTGAAAAACTGAAATACATAAGTACTATCCCCAAAATAAGTGATAACCATAGCTAGCTTCATGTCAAACCGTACATGAGCTAAATCCCACAAGCAAGCGATCAGAAATCCAAGCTAGGCTCCAATATTCCCACCCTGAGAACCTGGGGGGGGGGGGGGGGAACGGAAGAAAAGAGGCGAAAGAAAACAGGTCAGTCAAAAAGACTGAGTAAGCCCTACTACAATCAATGTAAACTGATAAAGTTAACTGGCATGAGAAGCAGGGATGAACATAAGGATAACAACATACTAGCATGATGATTAACTAACAAGGTAGATAAAGGTGTCATCGCATAATCAGGTTTAATGTTTTGCACCACAGGTGTACTAGCAAACTAACATGACTTGAATAAACAAGTATTGATCCCTTGGCCCAAGCTTTGGCCCAATAACATGAAGTGACCCTAATACGCGGTCCAACCAAACGGTCTAGTCGATCGGCTCCCTATAAGCCTAACTCGTCACGTGTTGGTGTCAATGTGGCCCAAACATAATTGTAGTCAGACTGTGCAGGGTCTCCCGTCGGGTGTATCAAGCCCTAGGGTGTCAACCCCTGGACACCATAAACATAAGTGCACAGTCTCGATCTACTGGTACCCGTGCATGTTTTCCCCGGCTTCGGACTATGTGCACGACCATAGTCCGCCCGGAACTACACCGGCGTACCACTCTGCCGTCGTTTTTGGTCTCTTACCTCAAGTCCAGTAATTGTGCCCCCACCCTAGCCTAGTCCCTAGGGTCATAATGATACGAACTTGGGATTACTGCTGGAGTGGACCCCCATTGCTAGGATTTTCTAGTGGGTTAAGTACGGTTTAACCCTCTTGCTAATCATGGATTAACTTGGTTAAGTGTAACGATGAGTTCACGACTTAACCCTGATTAATCTACCAAGCCCAAATTGGTTAAGTATTAAGTGGACCATGACTTAACCCTAATCATGAGGCATTAATTAATTTAATGTGCCTTGACCTCTCACATTAGACCTTGTTGTGGTTACTAGTTAAGCCGGGCGGGTCCGGGTAGCTTTACACCACAACTTGGTCTAACCTCGGGTTCAAGGTACAACATGACCAACTTCTCACATTGGGTCCTATTGTTTGTAGCAACTAGTTAAGCCGGTCGGTTCCGGGTAGTTTTACGCTACAATCTCAACCCAACCTCGAGTTGGTCACACTTATATTTTCTAAGTGTCATGTCCATCATGTTTCCGAAACACATTACAAGTTTTCAAGAATTTGGGTAGACCTAACTTAATAGGTAAATTCCCAATGGGTAGACCTAACTTAATAGGTAAATTCCCAATCTTATGTTTTTATGTCTTTTAAATTTACCTAACCCCAAGCGCAATCCCATCGCTTACATATCGCAATAGCGCATAAAGGATAGAAAGAGGGAACTTGGCGTGATCATGACATAAAGGTGTTGAAGCCACAAGTTTAACATGGTGGCATATGAAATGTACATATGTTCATATACTTGCATATTACATTTTTAGGCCTCAAAAGCATGCATAAAACCAAACTTAGCATATTGGTGATACATGGTGATAAATGACATGTAGAAATGGCCATAAGTTCGCATTTAGCCTCACATGCAAGTTATCATAAGAGATATGATAACTTACATGTTGTCAAAATGCAACCTTTAGCATAAAGCTTGAAGCTTTATGTTCATATACTCAAGACAAGCTTGCATAACATGATATCATGAGTAAAATGATCAACCCAAACTTGCATAACATAACTTGATAAACTTGCTTATCATAACATGGCAAACTTGCATAACATAACATGATAAACTTGCATATCATAACATGGCAAACATGCATAGCATAACATGGTAAACTTGCATATCATAACATATCAAACTTGCATAACATGACCTAGTAAACTTGCATATCATGGCAAACTTGCATATCATAATGATCAACCAAACTTACATCATTCATTTAACTTTAGAGTTTAAATATGAAAGTAGAAAAGGGCTTACAATGCTTATGAAGACACAAAAATATGACAAAGCCCTTATGCAATCAAATAGACCCAAAATGCAAGCTCTAATAGAAAAACCCTTGAGCCAAAATGATCAAAACCCTTGCTTTATGATGTAAATATGGAAACTTGACTTGAATGCAAGCTAATGATGCTCATTCAAGCTTGAAAACACTTGTATGCATTGAAAATCTCTCATAGAAATAACTTAGGAATTTTATGAAGAGAGTGGAGGCCATGAGAGGAATGATTTTTCCATAGTTTAGTTGTATGAGTGAATAATGTTGATTTAGGCTTAGGTTAGGGTCTTATTTATAGAGATTAGGATTAGTTCTAGCCTTAGGATTAAACCCTAATTCCAATCTCAGCCCTCAAAACCGAATTTGGCCCCCAAACTCAACACAACTCCAAAATGGTGCACCAGGCAAAACTGCCCGGCTGAGCCAAGTCGACAGCCAAGTCGACAGGGCTGTCGACTTGGGTCCAACCAAGTCGACTCCCAAGTCGACAGGGCTGTCGACTTGGGTGCTCTGGCGGGAATTTTCCCGCCTGGCCCAATCTGTCCTAATTTCCAAATTCAAACTTGAATTTGAAATCTGTTTTTACTTTGAAATTTTCTGAAAACTTCGTTGGGCCTTAATCGGGTCATACGGACTCCGATTTTCGAAAACTCGGACTCTATTTCGCGTATTTTTCCGAGACGAACGCTATGGCATAGCCCGTTTCCCTTGATTCAGATTTTAGAATTAAATTCTGCCTCGATTTATGTTATAACAGGTTATAGAAAATACGGGTTGTTACAATATATCTCTAGATAAAATATATCATAAGATAAACACAACTGGCTCACGCACGAAAACACCCGTGTGCACCACATGGAACCAAAAATATCCAACTCCCATGTGCAACTTCGAGGAGCTCCCGCACAATTGGATAATAAGAATACACTAGATATGGAGTCAATATATCCTGCCATAGGTCAGCAAAACCCCAGATTGTTCTTTTGCTCTGTTTTTATCAATTTCCGATGTCGAGGTTTTGTTTGGCATCTCTCACACGAGTCTTCGTCACTCGAACAGAACCATAATTCCCAGTTGGAATCCCACAGCTCAATAGATCTTGGAATCGCACATAGATTCCTTCACAGATCTCGGAATCACACATGGATTCCAATAAATCAACAGATCTTGGAATCACACATTGATTCTTTCACAGATCTTAGAATCACTATATGTGTTCGAGCATCACAAACGATCTCGAATCCCCATATAGACTTCACTTCACAACCGCTTTGAAAACATAGAACCTGTATACTAGTTTTGAAGTGGTTTTTGATAAGTAAAACACTTACTAATCCCGGTCTCCTGAAAATCAATCGCTCTATTTAAGGTCATATTCTATAGTCAATTAACCGACTATAATTCACATAATAAATGGTTGTACATGGAAAACAGCCTCGCTTAATTTCCATAACAATTGAATAAACGTCCAAGGCACTATCATGTCATAAAGCATGATAAACAATCAAATCACTATCAAGTCACATAGCATGATAATAGTCAAAGCACGATTAATTCATATAAACGGCTAAATTCCTTTTCCATTTAATTAATCTTTCATTAATTAAAACTACTTTATTAATAAAACTTCTTTTATCTAATAAAACTTCTTTTATCTAATAAAACTTCACTTATCAAATAAGACTTCACTTATCTAATAAGACTTCATTTATTAATCAATAATTCATACTCGATTAATATCCCTTTATATACTAGTGTATATATTCAATGCATACATATAAAAGGCGTACATGTATGTATTCTACTAATTCACTATTCCTTTAGTCTTCGATACTTAAAAAGGTTTTAATATACTTAACCCTCCGGTATAAGTATATTCACAATTCAATTTCAAGATTTCTTTTCTAACTTCAATATTTCAAAATGTACTCATATACTTATCCTGAAAGATTTCTATACTTGCTTCTATCTTTAAAATCAGTTATTAAAGACCTAAGTATATTCAAAATCATTAAACCGTATATTCCAGTTTTACATATTCCAAGGGTTTAAAAACAAGTGTTGCTAAAATACTGTTTACAACAAACCCAAAACAAATCTTTATAATTATCTTTAAATGTTTGTTTAAAGATTTAATTATATTTACTTGGATGATATAATCTAAGAGGGTTAAAGATGAATGCAATTAACACATTGTCACAACAAACCCAAAGCCATTTAATGCTTATAGAAATCACAGTTCGTACACTTAACTCGTTTCCGACATTATCAACTTAACTATCCCTCGGTCAAGAGTGAGGCCAGATAAGTTAGAGCACTGGTTGCATATCACCCCTTGCCTAGACACCCTATTCTTGATACTCACATATAGATAAGCGTACTCGCTAACTTATTAGAATTAAGCATGGTATCCAAGATATTCAATAAACAGGTAAGTAATAACATGATTAACACGTTTCCAACATTCCCAACCTATTTATTCCTTAGCAAGAGGGAAGCCGGTAGGTTAGAGCTCTATTGCTCCGTACCTACTCGACATCAATCTTAACTCTCACAAATAGATAAGCCTATTTCGTTGGCTTATTAGTGTTAAAAATTATCAATTACCTTTTAATCTAGTGACTTACTCATGACAAGGTTTAGAAATTCATAACCATTTCTAACTTTTGTTTTATTTGAAAGATATTTTATAAGAAGATATTTAGAAGATATCTTAAAAGAAGATATTTAGAAGATATTTTAAAAGAAGATATTTTGAAGATATTTTGAAAGAAGATATTCAGAAGATATTTTGAATGAAGATATTTTGAAAGAAGATATTTATAAAATATTTTGAAAGAAGATATTTTGAAATCCAAATATCAAGGTTAAATGGGTACTTATGCACTAGTAAAGTTTTAGTCATTTTTAATGGGTTACTTAACATTTCACTATCCAATAACTTAAGGTAGTAAACATACAAATAATACAACAAGATTAATATGATAAGAAATCACTAAGGATGTTATTACAAAGTTCCATTCAAAGTGTTGAAAACACAACAATTCCAAACTGCATCTATAGCGATTATCGCTATAAGTGCACTTTCAAGTTCAAGTCCACAATATGCCAATTCCCACTAATCCTTATGAGCTTTGTTCTAAGTCCATTCTACTTGTTATCCAAGTCAATTCAAGTACAATTCCATGTCCATTAAAGTCCATTCCAATCCATTAACATGGATCACATATGTTACTTACTTTAAAAGTAAGAATCAAGTTAACGTTTTTGACATAAGTGACCAACATTTAAGCAACTTTTAGTATCGTTAAAGACATGTAAATGATTATTGTTTGCTATCCAAAGTAGTGAGTAAACTCAGCTTAACCCTTAACAAATCATAGATCCAAGAATAAGAACCAAGATCCAAGATAGCAGCCTCCTTATTTTCCTTGCTTTCCTTGCTTTCCTTCCTTATAAAGCTCACGACCTCTAATGGAAAATAGAGAAAGGCTTGGATTTTCAACTTCTAACTTGCTAAAAGGTCTTATAATAGCGTAGGAAGGCTTCACTCAAAGTTTGAGCTGATTTGGAGTTGGTTTGAGAGTAGTTTGAGAAAGTTAGTAAGGAAGAGGAAGAAGATGAAGACAAGCCATTAAAAGCTTCACTTTTGCTTAGGAATTTTGTGTATGATAAGAGAAGGTGTGCCTCTTCTTTTATAGGAAAAGAAAGGTGAATGGTAAAAGACCTAAAATCCCTTAAAACCCTAGTCTTACAAATGAAGTATTACTACTTTTGCTCATTTTTCTTATTTGCTCATTTCCTAAATATCTTGCTTATGTCATGCATGACATCATCAAAAATTTTGTTAACCATAAATACTGAAAATATTTTTATTTGCTAATTACTTTCTTAATGATTAATTAGACACTCATTTAAATTTTCAACAACTTTTATTGAGAAATTAACTATATATCGATAAAACGGTTTCGGTCACATTTTCGACATTTTTCCAAAAAATATATTTTTGGAAGCACCCCCACAAATTCCACTCTTCCATATAAAGACAAAACGATTCAATGGCCTAGATCACTTTTATCACTAATTGGATCTAATTTTATGTAATGGCCTGCAAATCCGTACTATCTGAGTTGACTAATACCACCACATGTCCAACCCAAATTGCACAGAAATACGAATCATTATTAGAAAGAAGTTAGAGGATGAGAAATAGAAAGAAAGAAATATTAGAATAGAAGAAAAACGAAGATCACAAACTCACAGAAAACGAATAAAATATATTAAATAACATAACTTTTGAAATACAAATACGTTTTCAATACACCTACCATTATCAGAGCACAACCGCTATTTCTGGAACAGTTATAAACACCTGTTTCCAGATAGAAACATGGTACACAACGGAATATATGATAGTCTATAGCTAACTAGTGAAGCCTCCTGCTTCCAACTCCTCCAAGTGAATCTGTAAAATCCCGACTACTTGACTGCCCGTACAAATTTAGGCACCCAAGAGTTTAGGGAAAACAAAAAAAACAAAAAAAACTCTGGGTCAGTCATGGGACTGGTGTGAGTAAACTCCAATCATTTGTTTAACTTTAAAAATCCTTTCGAAAGAAATGATAATCGTAAAACCAATCCACACATAAACACAGATGGTTTTTCCCTTACGATAACCCAAAATATTTTGGAATTAAATATATCTTCTGATATTATAATAATGTCTACATCAAATAAATAGAATCTAGCGGAACGCTTGCATCTCTCGCTCCATATATAATATAAAATCAAAAACCGCATGGCGCTTATTGGAGATTGGATTTCCAACATGACAAGGTATGGAACCACCTTCCGATAGTATATCTCTAGAGAGGAATACACTGGGTTCAACAAGAACATCTTGCAACCCGGCCCACACATGACCGACCACTCATTTCGCTTGAGTGTATCAAATGTATATCACCAACGGTTGGGATCAGCAACCGTTTCCCGAATGGGACAGCATCGAATAGATTAAAGAATGAAATGAATATCTCTAGATAGGTGATTATACATCCTAGTGGGAACGACCCACATAGCCATGCTGCCCGCCCGATTTTTGTTATTTCCCGGTTGTTGAGGCCTGAGGCTACGATTACTTATCATTCCTTGATAGCACAATCACTTTGAATGCCACATTGTCAGATCCGTTAATCACTAATTGATTTGCACAAATATATTCTGGATATTATGCTAAGAGAATAAATTCTCCGCCACCATATATCTATATAGACCAACATATGCGATCATTGGAAATACTCTGTCAGACATTCGTCCACTTACGTTCGTTCTGGGATTGAACGAAACCGAAGGCAACATTTCTATTAATAGAAAAGTCCTTGCACTTTACTCAGTCTTCGATTATCTTCATATAGTATTATTCGCAACGCTACTGCCAATACGGAGTGGTTCTCGGATAATAATCCAACCGGTCTCTCCATATTGACAACGATATTGGCAAACACTTCGATAGTCGGTTATTTAACTATCAAAGAAAAACAAACATTCATTCAAAGCATTAAACAAATCACTGGGCCTGTTAATTAATATTTCATTAATTAATTCACTTCTTCATTTCCCTATCAATATTTGTTAACCAAATATTTTCAATAATCATCTTGGCCTTTTCGCTATTTGAAAAAAAACATTTCCATATATCTCCTTCTTTTATTTTCTATACTTAGAAAATTTATTCTATTTGCAATTGAAAACAATCTCAATCACTTATCTCTTTCTCGACTCGGATATTTTTATACTTAGGAAATATTTATGATATATTTCCAAAATTCCTCTTACTTGGGTTAAAACAACTGTTGTGTAAAACATCGTTACAAACAACCCAAAATACTGCATTCCACTAACTCTTATTCAAACATTTCTCTTCGAGACTGGATCTTGCTACTTATCGGTTAAAAATGAAATCAATCAAGTTGGGGTATAACTACCTCTCAGACCTTGACTGAAAACATCCTTAACTTCAAAACGGACATGACCACTTACCTCGAATAATACACACCACATAAAGCCAATTGTTCATTTTTAAAACGTATATACATTTCTCTTTCTATTACCAGACTATCGATTTCCTTTTTGTTTATAATATTCTATTTTAAATTCATTTCCTTATCGAATTCAATGTATATTGATATATAGATTTCTAATTATCAAATTATCTTAAAAATATTCTAACTCCTTAAATTTTCGGAAAATTTCGCCATAACCTCCTTTGTACCGGGAGCATCGGGAAAATCCCCAAACCGCCACACATGCCTCCCCAATCAAAAAGAAAAAGAAAAAGCCTAGCGGCTTGCCGATACGGCGCATAAAACCTCATATGGAATTTAAACATGTACCTTTTTGTCGGGCATTTCAATATATATCTCCTTATATACTTCATTCCATACCTGTCTAACACCTATCTATCCATTCTCAATTTATTACAACTCAATCCAATCATTTTAAACTCGATTCGCTAATTTATTCTTTAATTGTGATGACCCCAAAACCCCGTACGACGGTGTCAAGGGTAATCTTTGGAATATAACACATAAACAGGTAATAGCAGAATAGAATTAAATAAATACACCAGATAATGCACAATAGAATACACTGGATAAACGTAATCATCAGAGTTACACAGTATACATGATCATACTTAGTACAAATACAGTTCAGCTATACATAAATGTCTACAGCGGAAAACAAACATAATATGTACAATAGGAGCTGAACAGCATAAAAAGAGATAAATGATAGAATCCATCTTCAGCTCTAGCTATCTAGAAAGAGCCTGCTAAAACCTGAATGCAAGGCTGCCCGTGTAGAAAAAGGGGCACCCGAGTTTGCAAGTGAAACAAACTACGAGTCAGTCATGAGACTAGTATGAGAAATCTACTAAACACATTTATAATATGGTTAATCACTGGACCATGCCACTTTCACGGAACAGGTTTACTCCATTGGATTGCCAGTGCTTTAAAACAAGTAATTCTTTTAAATAACGCAATGCTTTTTATAAAAAATGAAGCCATTATAAGACTCAGTACCCATCACACAATGCAACACAAACCGGAGGATAGAGTTTTTACCTTATAATGGCCAAAATATGCTTGATACGAATAAAACAAAAGAATTTGATATTACTACTAGTGTTTATATGTTTCAAAAACAATTTCAAATCATAAGTATCAATCATAGACGATATGAGCGTCCCATGCCACTATGTCGCCATATATAGGTTTACAATCAAAACCGCACGATGTCGTATTTGGAAATTAGATTTCCGTCATGAACCAAGGCAAAAGATAGTCCTTACCGACTTCGAGACGCTCTAGCCTGTGTCTCAGGAGCAGCCGCAACTACACCTTGGATCGTCAGGGCCGGTCCACATGGAGTGGATTATAATGCCTGAACAATGCGTTTCCCCGCCCTATGTGGCGTAAATGAGCCAACGAATGACTCCATCGGTCCCGGATCGACCGATATAACCGAGGCGCCTCGCAACAACAATAACCACACAGGTGAAAATAGTATAAATGTCAGCCAGTTTAAGCACTGACACCACCTCTAGCTAGAAAGAAACGCACGTCCCCCCTGAGGTCCTCTCCCGTTTCTGGTTCATACCGGGGTGTGAGGCTCGCGAGTTAACGTTATACACAAAGCTATGCCACACAGGCGGTGCTTTGATCATCAACCACAAGACTTTGCTTTTCAACAGAAACCCTGATCACTGCATCTTAGCATGCCACACAGGCAATTCACACCATGCAACTGATGGTTATCAATCGCACAGAATGAATTCCAATGTCAGACACACAGTCCATTTGCAAGTCCGTTCTGGGTCTGAACGAATCCGGAGGCACTATATACCTCGTGTACCCATTGATCTCCACGTATGTCTAGACGATCACCATTCATTATCCATATTTCGGGATGCCTCCCAATCAGGACATCAGTTACCATCCAAACGAGGTGAAGATCTCCGGTCTTCAACCACCGTCTTCATCTTCGATTTCTTATCGTCGATTCAGTTATTCAGAATGGGATAAACCCGGTCTTTCTGAGCAACTCGTGTATATAATAAACAAGTGCTACACAAACACAACATACGCCTTATTCCAATTCATTAGTCACTAACCGTAAATCAGTAAGAGAACGATTCCCCAAATATTAACCCCGAAGGCCGAAACCGACATCAAATCAAAACCCAGGAAACCATTCGACTTAGCCAACCTTCAGCTAGTTTCTAAATTTCACATTCCATATCATTTATAATATTTTATAACGATTTATCACTATTTTTATTTATTTTAAAATAGCCAATTTATTCAAACGACGCTTCGGGCCATAACACGGTCGTGGCGCTGTTTTTCTTCAGATTTGATTTACACATATCTAAAAATCTAACCGTTGGATCTTCACAAAATTTCTATCATTAGAAAGATCTTTTCAAAACGAATCCAACACTTCCAGTTTTCGGAAAATTCGACGGTCAGATCTCCCGGTACAATCGTTTGAAGTTTCGATTTCAAAATACGAACTGCAGCGTCTTTATTCGATTCGTTTAAATTATATATATATATATATATAATCTATTCTTCGATTTCAAAACCATATTATTTTCGTACCTTTGATAAAAATGATATTTTTATCCAACCGATATTTATTTCAACACTTCACTATTTTTAACAATTCATTGATATAATAAAAATGTGATTTTTATTGTAAAACAATTTATTTCAAAACACGAATACCATTCAACACATGAATTTCTATTCAACGAATGAATTTCTATTCAACACATGAATGTTTTCTATAGTTTATATATATAAATAAAAAGGTGATTTTTATATTTAAAACAGTTTATTTGAAACACGAATACCATTCAACACATGAATTTCTATTCAACGAATGAATTTCTATTCAACACATGAATGTTTTCTATAGTTTATATATATACAATAAAAATGTGATTTTTATTGTAAAATAATTTGTTTCAAAACACGACTATTTTATATAGTTGATATATATGATAAAAATATGATTTTTATTATAAAACAATTTCTTTCAAAACACGACTATTTTATATAGTTCATATAGATGATAAAAATATGATTTTTATTTTAAAACAATTTATTTCAAAACACAAATACCATTCAACACATGAATTTCTATTCAACGAATGAATTTCTATTCATAACATGAAGGTTTTCTATTCAACACACGAACATAGTTTCAACACATGAAAATAATTCTAACACATGAATATTATTCAAAATTTCGGCAGCATAACGGCAGGGTAGTTAAAACCGGCGCCGTCCCTAGTACAGCTCCTCGCTCTACCCTAAAGCCTCGCAGCTTTTGACAATGGAGATTTCATGCATCTAGTTCGCACGCAAGCGGCATGTATTTTTTTTTTATTTCCACAAACTAATCCTATGTGGTTTCAACCAAATAATTCTCAACCACAAACGGGTATTTTTCAGCCACAATCAATCAATTTCAGCCACAAACAATTCTATTCAACCATTCGTAATCAACCAATTTTCACACCGATCACAACCAATAAATATCGTCCATGGTTTGTGGATGAGTGGCATATATATATATATATTTATATAAGCATTTCACTTCTATTTCAACACATATATATTTTTTACAACGCGTATATAACTTATATATCGAACGTACAACTTATACAACGCTTATACAAGAGGTGTACAACGCTTATATAACTCATACATCGACTATATAATTTATACATCGTTGTTTTCCATATCGTTTATAATTTAGAAATCTCACATTGGGTTCCACTCCACCAAAAATAGCAGAAGGCTCAGAAAAATATGCGGTCTCTTCTAGAATGTAGAAGACGTCCACATGAGTCTACTGTCTCTTGTTTCACTGAATTTCGTCAACAAACGAAAACGATATGATTTTTACAGTGAAATCAAAAACCGTAGCGCTTTAAAGTGCTATAATATAGTTTAATTAATTTCAGCCGTACCTCTTTTTAAATCTTCAAAACTAGGTCTTGATTTTAAATCAAATCCGTTGTACTTCGTCAAGATCAGGAAGCACCACCTTGTAGAGCTAGGAACGACGCCTCCAGAGGGTACCACCTCGTCGAACTCGCGTGCGCAAGGGAGGAGGAATTCCATCTCGAACGGCGAACCTTCACGAGGTCGATGCGAGATAATTGCGGAGCGAGGGGAGGTGAATCAAGTATGGATTTGAAGAGGGAGGAGAGGGCTTTAAAACGTGGGTGGTGGCGCTCGATTTCGTTGAGGGACGGAGGAGAAATCGAGGAGAGAAAGTTTGAAGCTCCACCGCTGTATATCACGAGGGTTAATCGGGGAGAGAGAGTATCCACTGGCCAATGATTTTTTTTTATTTATATATTTTTAAAATCACAAAAATACCCTCTTTCACACACGAACACCAATCCAGACCCAACGACTATCATCCCTATCTAAATACCCCCATTCCGAACACAATGGGATATGTTTCGTAGGCCCATTTGAATGTTTCTGTCAGTTTTCATTCAAATTAAAATATAAAACATTCAATATTTGATTTGAACGTACATTTCAATTTGCCGGGGCCACATACTGATTCTAAAAATTCCCGAAAAATAAATCTAGCTATGTTTTGACGATACGGTCCCAACAAAACTAGTTTCGTCGAGTTCTGAGACCGTTTGAAAAATGGCCCATTTCTGGTCGATCCAATTTAACTGTAATTGATCAAAACACGTTTTCCTTTGCCACGCTCACATATTAACTTCAAAAATTATGAAATTTGAAACCTAGCAATAATTTGACATCCCGGATCCAACAAAAGTGGTTTCGTCGAATTCCGAGGTCGTTCGCAAAATGGCCATTTTCACGGGCAATATAAACTCTATAGCGACCTTTCAAAAAATTCATTTGGCCATAACTTTTGCTTCCCGCTATGAAACTTCAATTTTTCAGATTCGTTAGAAAGATATTCACTAACAGATTTAAATATTCTTGGTTTCACTCAAATCCGTTTTGTTTTGCACCCGGTATAGTCAGCCAAAGTTTGAATTCAAATTTTGAAACTACCGCGCCATTTCAGGCCTTGTTTATAATTAGAATTAATTATATTTACTTTCAAACTTCGATTCAAACTCAGTTTTTGTCGTTATTATTTAAAATATTTATTTTAAATATTTTAAATTCACTATTTTAGCCAATTTAAAATTTTTAAATTGGTTCAGATTTTCCGGGTCGTTACAATCTCCCCCACTTAAAACTTTTCGTCCCCGAAAAGGAACAAAGTCGAAAGTGGTTTGATTAATCAACTGTACTTTCAATCTGGCTTCCATTCTCCAAATTTTCAGTTTCTGAGAATTTTCAAATTCTTCAAAAATTTGGCTAACACCCTAAATTTTCGAAAAATTTCGCCATAACCTCCCTTGTATGGGGAGGGGTTTGGAAATTTATTGGGCCTTATTTGGTACCCAATAAATCCTATAAAGCATACACATATTTATAGTGATATATTCTGGTGTTTACAGGCGAGTGTGTATAGATAATAATTCCAGAGAATAAATTCTCGTCACCATGTCCAAGCCTGACGGAGTGTGTATTTTTAATTGCTCCAGAGAATAAATTCTTGTCACCTCGTCCCGTATGGGAAACAAATAATCCATGTGCCGTATCTAATAACTAGAGAGACGTGATTATTGTCAACTCCAGACCCGTGTGGTGTTTTTATTATTCTGGCAATTTACCGTTACATTTTATATGGTCCATATCAGTCATCAGTTCAACCTGTAATATATAGTCATCGCCATACAAGCCTCTCACTCGTATGGTAAATCTTCCACCTCGTCACAGTACAAGCTCCAACTGCTTATGTGGTATATGATGAAGTATGCCTATCTTCAAGAAGTATGCCATGTAGTGTAGTTCAAAATTAATTGTTACTATCCTATGGCGACATTTATTATTACACACAGAATAACCAGCACTCCGCATCCAATGGCATTCACAGGAGTTGATATAATAATATTTCGCATCCAACTCATTAATGTTTACCTATTTGTCGGGCACGCAAAATTATTCTTTACTCAATAGCTAATCCATTTACCTGTTGAAACATATATATGCACATGTATATATTTCTATCTATTTTTAAATCAGTTCAATGTGTGATTTAATCGAATAATTTCTACCCTTCATTCTATTATTGATTAAATTAACTATCGTTCTAATAATTTAATTAATCAAATCCACTAATACACAACACAAACAACAATCAATTTGTTTTTAACTTTTCAAAATCATACAAATTAATTCATACACTCTTTTTAAATTAATCAGACTATAGAGTTACAAGTGCACATCCATGGAAAGAAAATAACAACAAAGTAGAGAACAACTGGAAATTTCAAAATATGGTAAATGTACCTTGCACCGGATTCAATCAGAAATATCCACTCGACACTTAGGATAGGCTTTCTGAATGCTCTCCTCTGTTTCCCAAGTACAATCTCGCGGATCTCCACTCCATTGCACTTTGACTAAGTGAACCTTCTTGTTCCTCAGTTCTTTGGTTTCTTTGCCGATAATCTTTAGCGGCTCTCTTCTCACAGGGAACTCTGGAGTAATTTCAATATCCTATTGGGTGGCTTCTTCCACAACCAAGTCTGGGTCATGAACATGCTTTCGAAGTTGAGATACGTGAAATACATCACGCACTCCAGACAACCAATCAGGCAATTGAACCTTATATGCGAGAGTTCCAACCCGTTCAAGAATAGGAAACGGACCAATGAATTTGGGCGCCAACTTCCCAGTTTTACCGAACCGGATAACTCCTCTCATCGGCGATAGTTTCAAATATACATAGTCACCAACAACAAATGATATATCTCTTCTTCTTTTATCTACATAGCTTTTCTGTCGGCTTTGAGCGGCGAGTAATCGTTTCTTAACGAAATCGACTTTGTCGGCAGCTTCACGGATCATATCAGGTCCCAATACAAGCCTATTACCAGGTTCGACCCAACAAGCAGGAGATCGGCATGGTCTACCATACAATGCTTCGAATGGCAACATTGTCAGGCTCGCTTGGTAGCTGTTTTTGTATGAGAACTCAACTAAATGCAGATGGTCTTCCCATGATCCACCAAAGTCAAGAACACAAGCCCACAATAAATCTTCTAGTATACGATTCACCCTCTCAGTTTGACCATCTGTCTGAGGATGATAGGCGGTGCTTAGATTCAGCTTTGTTCCCAGTTCTACTTGAAATGCCTCCCAAAATTTGCTAGTAAATATTGGATCTCTATCACTAACTATACTGATCGGCACTCCGTGTAGCCTAACAATTTCCTTGAAATATATCTGCGCCAGACTCTGAGCAGTTCTATTTGATCTGACAGGTATGGAATGGGCGGTCTTCGTGAAGCGATCTACGATCACCCAAATACTGTCATTTCCTTTTCTGGTTCTGGGCAAACCATCTATGAAGTCCATGGAAATATGTTCCCACTTCCAACCTGGAACGTCCAGTGGTTGCAACAATCCAGCCAGTTTCTGTTGGTCGCTTTTGACTAGTTGGCAAGTAGGGCACCTTCTGACATATATAGAGATGTCTCTTTTCAACGATTTCCAGCAGAATGTTCGCTTGATATCGTTATACATTTTACTCACACCCGGATGGATACTGAGCTTAGATTTGTGGCATTCATCGAGCACATCTCTTCTGAGTTCAGGAATTTCTGGAACACAAATTCGTCCTTGTAACCTCAGAATCCCTTCGCTATCTAGCTGGAAATCTGAAACATTGCCTTCACGAATCTGCTGGCTCATTCCTTTAATAAATTTGTCGTCTTTTTGGAGGGCAGATATCTTGTCAATTAAAGAAGTCGCAATAATAAAACTGGCGATCATTACATTCTTTCTGCTTAACGCATTGGCCACGACATTGGCTTTCCCTGGAGTGTATAGAATCTCAAAATCGTATAATGCAAGGAACTCTAGCCAACGTTGTTGCCTCAGATTCAAGTCTTTCTGGGTGAACATATACTTTAGCGACTGATGGTCGGTAAACAGTTCGAATTTCTCACCCAAAAGATAATGTCTCCAGATTTTCAAAGCGAATACTATAGCCAACAACTCAAGATCATGAGTAACGTGGTTCTTTTCAGGTGGCTTCAGCTGGCGGCTAGCATAAGCAACAACTTGACCTCTTTGCATTAATACTGCACCAAGGCCTTCTCTAGAGGCATCTGTCCAGACTTTCAAGTCCTGATTGCCATCGATAATCGTTAACACTGGAGCCGTTGTTAATCATAACTTTAACTCCTCAAAAGCCTCCTCACATTCTGGAGTCCACTTGAATTTCGAGTGCTTCTTTGTAAGCTTTGTTAGGTGACTAGATATCTTCGAAAAATCTTTAACGAACTTCCGGTAATAACTAGCCAATCTAAGAAAACTTCGGACTTCTGTGGGAGTACTAGGCTATTTCCAATTTTGAATAGCTGTGATTTTACTTGGATCCATAGCAATTCCCTCTTTCGATACGACGTGGCCAAGAAACTTTACTTCATCTTGCCAGAATATACATTTGGACAGTTTGGCTTTTAATACATTCCTTCTCAGAATTTCTAGAACCTGCTCCAAATGTTTTTCATGTTCGGCCTTTGACTTAGAGAAGATTAGAATATCATCAATAAAGACCAGAACAAACTTAATCAAGACTGCTCTGAACACTCGATTCATCAAATCGGCGAAATACGCTGGAGCGTTACATAGGCATTACTAACCACTCATAGAATAAGTCGGGACCTCTGAATGCTGTCATAGGAACATACTCTTCGGCAATACGAAGCTGATGGAAACCTGTAGCTAGGTCCATCCTTGAAAATACTTGTGCTCCATTCAGACGATCCAATAAATCATCGATTCGCGGCAATGGATATTCATTTTTTATTGTCTTCTTATTCAAATCACGATAATCCACACATAGTTGCAGAGTACCGTCAGATTTTGGGACAAACACCATTGCTGCTCCCCAATCAGAGAAACTAGGCCTGATCAGACCCTTCCATACAAGCTGTCGAGTTTGATTGTCTAGTTCTTCTTTCTCCTTTAGAATCATTCTCCGAATAGCGTGCACTACTGGCCTTGCGTTCAGAATTAAAGCGATCTTGAAATCGACTTCTCTCTACGGAGGTAAGCTAACAACTTCTTCGAACACATCCACATAATTCTTTACGACAGGAATATATTTGATGAGGTCTGGAATATTCTCTGTGACTACAGGGATATTTTCTATTTGAACGGGAGAAACATCCAAAGCTGCCCAGAAGTCTTTTCTATTAGAATTCTGACCTTCACAAGGAATGGTTATATAATCACCTGATTTAATCTTCGCCTTAACGACTCTGTCGGCGCATTTAACCTCAGCTTCATATTTGGTCAACCAGTCTAACCCCAAGATAAGATCAAATTCTGTAAAATTCATGACGACCGCGATGGTAAGGAACCGATTACGAGAAAAGAAACCGGCACCCCACAAACCCAACTGAGATTGAGGGAACCCCCAACCGGATTATGGACAGTCATTGGTTCTTTGAGCTTCTTCAAATTCAAATTCAGTTTCTTAACTGCATTCTTTGCAACAAAGCTTCGCGACGTGCCGGTGTTAAACAATACTTTAACTAGGATATCTTTGACAGTAAGTGTGCCTTCTAAAACATCTGGCCTTTCCTGAATAGCTGAGGTCTCAGAAGTTTCTACTACTTCATTTACCTGAGCCTCTTTGGTCGCTTTTAACAGTCGGCAATGTTGCTTTACATGACCAAACCGATGGCATTGATTGCATCTTCTATTCCCTTGAAACCTGTTACCAGACTTAGACCCATCCTTTCTTCGCTTCTTTAAAGGTCCGCAATTTATCGACAAGTGCCCTTTCTGATTACAGTTAGAGCAAGTGGCGGTCTTTACTGGTTGTTTCCCAGATCTGGCCCTTTTTCGATTGACTTTTGGCTTCTTACTCACCTCAGACATCGTACTGGCCTCAGGATGATCTGTTTCAGACTCACCTTTATTACTAGAACCGACTTCCTCTTTGTCGCGCAACATACCTTTCTTATGGAGATCTTCATACTGATAAGCCATGAATATCATTTCTGAAAAAGGAAGCTTCACATGCCCCATTACTTTATTCTGGTATTTCCTTTGAAGCCCGTTAATAAATCTCAAATTCTTCCTCTTTGGATTTTGAATTAGATGAGGGGCAAAGTGAGGAAGTTCGTTGAATTTTTTATGATATTCTGGAATGGTCATATCTCCTTGTATCAGGTAAGAGAATTCATCACATAGCCGCTCAGTTGCTTCAGGAGGAGTAAATCTTTCTAGGAAAATCTCTTTGAACCTATCCAAGGTGATATCACCTTCTGGATAATCTTTGATGATTGTTTCCCACCAGATTAAAGCTTCTTCTTTGAGCTCCCAAGATGCTACTAATATTTTCTAATCATCTCTCACTAGGAAACGCTCAAAAATTCTTTCGGCAGAACTCATCCAAGCTTGGGTTTGAATAATCGATTCATTTCCCGAGAATTGTGCTCCACCCAGATTTCGATATCTCTTAAATAGAGCCTCTAGATCTGGTTCTGCATTCCTTCTGTTTCTGACACTCATTTTCTAGTACATCTGCAAATAGAAGATCAAGTGTCAGGTCAACAGAAAAGATATTTCAAAATATAGTGACAAATACATGAATGTAAATGTGTCTACTGGGGTGTATTTCATTCTGCTATTCTCATACTAGGATATTACTGATCCTATCTGTAATGAGTTATTCGTCCTAGAACACTACTGGTTCTATTTTTGACGAGTTCGTTAATATGTTATATTCCAGCACTAAGCTTAACCAAAGCTCTGATACCACGTTGTGACGTTACTGCGAAATCCGGTAGGCTTTGCAACCATCCCTTCATCCTCCAGTACAGCAGGTAAAACCCACCATGGCTCACAATGGTCCCCCAGTACTACTTGTTTTAGGGCCAGCCTCTCGACTGTCAGCACACAACAACCAACACCCGCAAGGGACATATGGAGGTAAGAGCCCACTGTTCGCCACCAAACCACATGGTGAGAACCCCCCATCATGACTGCAACAAGGAATGGTATGAGAAATCCACTAAACACATTTATAATATGGCCAATCACATGACCATGCCACTTTCGCGGAACGGGTTTACTCCATTGGATTGCCAGTGCTTTAAAACAAGTAATTCTTTTAAACAACGCAATGCTTTTTATAAAAAATGAAGCCATTATAAGACTCAGTTCCCATCACACAATGCAATGCAAACCGGAGGATAGAGTTTTTACCTTATAATGGCCAAAATATGCTTGATACGAATAAAACAAAAGAATTTGATATTATTACTAGTGTTTATATGTTTCAAAAACAATTTAAAATCATAAGTATCAATCATAGACGACATGAGCGTCCCATGCCACTATGTCGCCATATATAGGTTTACAATCAAAACCGCACGATGTCGTATTTGGAAATTGGATTTCCGTCATGAACCAAGGCAAAAGATAGTCCTTACCGACTTCGAGATGCTCTAGCCCGTGTCTCAGGAGCAGCCGCAACTACACCTTGGATCGTCAGGGCCGGTCCACACGGAGTGGATTATAATGCCTGAACATTGCGTTTCCCCGTCCTATGGGACGTGAATGAGCCAACAAACGACTCCATCGGTCCCGGATCGACCGATATAACCGAGGCGCCTCACAACAACAACAACCACACAGGTGAAAATAGTATAAATGTCAGCCAGTTTAAGCACTGACACCACCTCTAGCTAGAAAGAAATGCACGTCCCCCCTGAGGTCCTCTCCCGTTTTTGGTTCATACCGGGGTGCGAGGCTCGCGAGTTAACGTTATACACAAAGCTACGCCACACAGGCGGTGCTTTGATCATCAACCACAAGACTTTGCTTTTCAACAGAAGCCCTAATCACTGCATCTTAGGATGCCACACAGGTAATTCACACCATGCAACTGATGGTTATCAATCGCACAGAATGAATTCCAATGTCAGACAAACATTCCATTTGCAAGTTCGTTCTGGGTCTGAATGAAACCGAAGGCACTATATACCTCGCATAACCATTGATCTCCACGTACGTCTGGATGATCACCACTCATTATCCATATTTCGGGATGCCTCCCAATCAGGACATCAGTTACCATCCAAACGTGGTGAAGATCTCCGGTCTTCAACCACCTCTTCATCTTCGATTTCTTATCGTCGATTCAGTTATTCAGAATGGGATAAACCTGGTCATTCTGAGCAACTCGCGTATATAATAAAAAAGTGCTACACAAACACAACGTACGCCTTATTCCAATTCATTAGTCACTAACCGTAAATCAGTAAGAGAACGATTCCCCAAATATTAACCCCGAAGGCCGAAACCGACATCAGATCAAAACCCAGGAAACCATTCGACTTAGCCAACCCTCAGCTAGTTTCTAAATTTCACATTCCATATCATTTATAATATTTTATAACAATTTATCGCTATTTTTATTTATTTTAAAATAACCAATTTATTCAAACGACGCTTCGGGCCATAACGCGGCCGTGGCGCTGTTTTTCTTCAGATTTGATTTACACATATCTGAAAATCTAACCGTTGGATCTTCACAAAATTTATATCATTAGAAAGATCTTTTCAAAACAAATCCAACGGTTCCAGTTTTGGGAAAATCCGACGGTCGGATCTCCCGGTACAATCGTTTGAAGTTTCGATTTCAAAATACGAACTGCAGCGTCGTTATTCGATTCGTTAAAATTATATTTATATATATAAATATAATTTATTCTTCGATTTCAAAACCATATTATTTTCGTACCTTTGATAAAAATGATATTTTTATCCAACCGATATTTATTTCAACACTTCACTATTTTTAACAATTCATTGATATAATAAAAATGTGATTTTTATTGTAAAATAATTTATTTCAAAACACGAATACCATTCAACACATGAATTTCTATTCAACGAATGAATTTCTATTCAACACATGAATGTTTTCTATAGTTTATATATATAAATAAAAAGCTGATTTTTATATTTAAAACAGTTTATTTAAGACACGAATACCATTCAGCACATGAATTTCTATTCAACGAATGAATTTCTATTCAACACATGAATGTTTTCTATAGTTTATATATATACAATAAAAATGTGATTTTTATTGTAAAACAATTTGTTTCAAAACAAGACTATTTTATATAGTTGATATAGATGATAAAAATAGGATTTTTATTATAAAATTATTTCTTTCAAAACACGACTATTTTATATAGTTCATATAGATGATAAAAATATGATTTTTATTTTAAAACAATTTATTTCAAAACACGAATACCATTCAACACATGAATTTCTATTCAACGAATGAATTTCTATTCAACGAATGAATTTCTATTCAACACATGAAGGTTTTCTATTCAACACACGAACATAGTTTCAACACATGAAAATAATTTTAACACATGAATATTATTCAAAATTTCGGCAGCATAACGGCAGCGTAGTTAAAACCGGGGCCGTCCCTAGTACGGCTCCTCGCTCTACCCTAAAGCCTCGCAGCTTTTGACAATGAGGATTTCATGCATCTAGTTCGCACGCAGGCGACATGTATTTTTTTTATTTCCACAAACTAATCCTATGTGGTTTCAACCAAATAATTCTCAACCACAAACGGGTATTTTTCAACCACAATCAATCAATTTCAACCACAAACAATTCTAATCAACCATTCGTAATCAACCAATTTTCACATCGATCACAACCAATAAATATCGTCCATGGTTTGTGGACGAGGGGCGTATATATATATTTATATAAGCATTTCACTTCTATTTCAACATATATATAATTTTTACAACGCGTATATAACTTATATATCGAACGTACAACTTATACAACGCTTATACAAGAGGTGTACAACGCTTATATAACTCATACATCGATTATATAATTTATACATCGTTGTTTTCCATATCGTTTATAATTTAGAAATCTCACATTGGGTTCCACTCCACCAAAAATAGCAGAAGGCTCAGAAAAATATGCGGTCTCTTCTAGAATGTAGAAGACGTCCACACGAGTCCACTGTCTCTTGTTTCACTGAATTTCGTCAACAAACGAAAAAGATATGATTTTTACAGTGAAATCAAAAACCGTAGCGCTTTAAAGTGCTATAATATAGTTTAATTAATTTCAGCCGTACCTCTTTCTAAATCTTCAAAACTAGGTCTTGATTTTAAACCAAATCCGTTGTACTTCGTCAAGATCAGGAAGCACCACCTTGTAGAGCTAGGAACGGCGCATCCAGTGGGTACCACCTCGTCAAACTCGCGCGCGCCAGGGAGGAGGAATTCCAGCTGGAACGGCGAACCTTCACGAGGTCGATGCGAGCTAATTGCGGAGCGAGGGTAGGTGAATCAAGTATGGATTTGAAGAGGGAGGAGAGGGCTTTAAAACGTGGGTGGTGGCGCTCGATTTCGTTGAGGGACGGAGGAGAAATCGAGGAGAGAAGGTTTGAAGCTCCGCCGCCGTATATCGCGAGGGTTAATCGGGGAGAGAGAGAGTATCCACTGGCCAATGATATTTTTTTATTTATATATTTTTAAAATCTCGAAAATACCCTCTTTCACACACGAACCCAAATCCAGACCCAACGACTGTCGTCCCTAGCTAAATACCCCCATTCCGAACACAATGGGATATGTTTCGTAGGCCCATTCGAATGTTTAAGTCAGTTTTCATTCAAATTAAAATATAAAACATTCAATATTTGATTTGAATGTACATTTAAATTTGCCAGGGCCACATACTGATTCTAAAAATTCCCGAAAAATAAATCTAGCTATGTTTTGACGATACGGTCCCAACAAAACTAGTTTCGTCAAATTCTGAGACCGTTTGAAAAATGGCCCATTTCTGGTCGATCCAATTCAACTGTAATTGATAAAAACACGTTTTCCTTTGCCACGCTCACATATTAACTTCAAAAATTATGAAATTTGAAATCTAGCAATAGTTTGACATCCCGGATCCAACAAAAGTGGTTTCGTCGAATTCTGAGGTCGTTCGCAAAATGGCCATTTTCACGGGCTATATAAACTCTATAACGACCTTTCTGAAAATTTATTTGGCCATAACTTTTGCTTCCCGCTATGAAATTTTGATTTTTCAGATTCGTTAGAAAGATATTCACTAACAGATTTAAATATTCTTGGTTTCACTCAAATCCGTTTTGTTTTGCACCCAGTACAGTCAGCCAAAGTTTGAATTCAAATTTTGAAACTACCGCGCCATTTCAGGCCTTGTTTATAATTAGAATTAATGATATTTATTTTCAAACTTCGATTCAAACCCACTTTTCGTCGTTATTATTTAAAATATTTGTTTTAAATATTTTAAATTCACTATTTTAGCCAATTCAAAATTTTTTAATTGGTTCAGATTTTCCTGGTCGTTACATTAATTAACTCTTTTGCCTATTTCACTTTTATTTGAACATATCATGTTCGTATATATTTTTAATTCGCTTATAAACAAGTCGAATCTCATCTCAAACTCAAGTTTCCTTTTCGATTTCGAATAAAATTTCTCAAACCGCCTTTACTTATTCAAAGCCCAATTTCTTATCAAATTTCGATTTACTAATATTATTCAGATTAGTTAGTTCTATTCAATAATTTAAAATATGATTTTTGTTCCAAAAATCATTTCATTACACCACTTGAGTTCATATTTATTTTACAACTCAAGTCTGGATTTTTCCAATGGAAATTCGGATTTTATTTACTTAAAATCCCTTTATTTATTTAAATAAACCATTATGGTTTTATAATGGTTATGGCGCTGTTTTCCAGAAAATTTGATTTTGACAAAACTCAAAATCTATACGACGAAATCCAGATTTTTCCCTTTCATTAGAAAAATATTATCAAACCGGTCCCGACGATTGTTGTTTCAAAGAATTCCGACTTAAACTGAGTTCTATACACTCAATTGAAGTTCGAAACGCCAAATTACGATCTACCGCGCTGCGGTGAGTTAGTTTTAATTATATTTAATATATAAACGTTTTAAACTTCATTTATAATAATTTCAACACCATTCTAATATATTTTCAATATATATCAAATCAGTTTTCCAATTCAACATAATATTTTCGACTATCTATAATTGTCAATTTTTCCTTACTCGGTAATATATTTATTTATATTTCGATCTTCTTTATTAAATTCCAATTCCTTTGACAAGTTATAAATCCTTTGTATTTATTTCTATTCTGTTTAAAAAAATTCACATTCTGAAATATATTTCGTCGTTCCCATTTCGAAATGATTTCAACTTTCTATTTTCAAATTCTATTTTCAATTTCTATTTGAATTTTCTATATTCAAATTATATTTTCAATTCTATTTTAAATTCATATTTGAATTTAAATATTCAAATTATCTCTTGATAATTAATTCATTATATTTATAAACACCATTTTATAAATTTCCTTGTTTTATATTTAAACAAGTCTATTTCGAAATCTATTTAAAACCAACATCTTATTTTGGAAATTTCTATTTATAATAACTTATATATATAACACCCAATTTATTTTCATATTCAATTTAGCTTCTATTTAAATAAATTAGAATTAATCGAATTCAAATCATAAATCCTCACGGATTTATTTTAGTTCAATTTATATTCTGAACATCAGAATAAATTCCATTGTTTATTTCTTTAAAATGATTTTCCCATTTCTATTTTTAAATTAACATTTGAATTTAAATATTCAAATTATCTAAATGATAATTTTTCCACTTTATTTATAAACACTGTTTATAAATTCATTTCAATTCTCTACATTTATTAATTTATAAACAACGTTTATAAATTCACTACTTGTTTTATATATTCAAAAAAAGTTAATATATTTATAGCCCAATCGAAATTCAAACTCTATTTTAGATAAATAGATTTTTCTCTTTAAATTTCAAAATATCCTTTCCTCGATATTTTTATATATCAACAATTTGGCCCAGTGAAATTTAAACAATCAAACCACTCAACGATCAATCAACACATCACATATGATAATATATGTGAAAACAAACAAATAATAATATTTTTGAGGAATCTTGTTGGATTCCTCCAACCTGTTTTCTGCATCGACAGACGTTAG
The DNA here is from genome assembly GCA_030737875.1 of Allium sativum. Classification (NCBI taxonomy): domain Eukaryota; kingdom Viridiplantae; phylum Streptophyta; class Magnoliopsida; order Asparagales; family Amaryllidaceae; genus Allium; species Allium sativum. The sequence continues at coordinate 200,774,617 of CM060918.1, read as the reverse complement.
TCAACATAAACAATACCCATCCTGCTTCGAGGCAGGATATCGCGATATGAAGGTCATCCACTATCATAGCGTGGGGCGTATAGGGTAATCATCCGTTAATAATACTGCGGGCATCCGCTAATGATACTGCGGCAATCCAACCAACAATATATATATAATAGCAACCACCAAGCCTAAATAACTAATATATTTTTAACAGCAACAAATAATATTTAAAGCATCCAAACAATCAACAAACAATTATTTTTAACTGATAAAAATAATTCTAAATAAAATTTGAGTGAGATTTACTCACCGAAATTGCAGTTGTTGAATATCCTGTTTATTACCAAATCACCGTCTATGAATCTTCTCGAATGAATTCACACCTACGATAATTTGATTTAAATTTACTGATTAACATTTATTTATTTAAATTAACTATGTAAACTAATAAATAAATTTCATATATATATATATATTCTCCTTTTCCATTTAATTTAATCATCACAAATCATTTTAAATTAAATATCAAAACCATGATTATAACCTTGTAGACATAAAACACAATATTTTTAAGGAATTTATTAACTCAATTAGTAAATAAAACTAAATTAACTAAATTAAATCAATTTTCATCTTATTCCTTATTCTCCTTTAATCACGTTTTAAATTTTGTATTTATAAATTAACATGTTTATATATATATATACACATATATAGATATACATACACAATCAATTAAATAAATTACAGTTTTAAATCAAATAATTTATTTTTCTAACTAAATGTTAATTCTTGCTAATTATGCATTAAACAAATCTAACTAATGTATTTATATAAACAAGCCATTTCTAATTTTGTTTCACCTGTTAGTGAAGACTATTTTCTTCTTCAACCTGCGCCAGATCCCAAAATGCTAGCTCGAAAACTCCCTTTGATTGGAGAACAACCACAATCCCTCAGAGGAAATCACGAACTGTCACTGCACCTCCCATCTCTACAATAACCATGATTCTACTAACCGAGCTCTCCAATTTTTCGCTCCTTCCCAACCTGGAGCTCAGTCAAAATCCCACCGCAACATCCAAGGGTCAAAATCCCCTTCTGCAACCAACTCGTTGCAGATCCCATCGTAGCATCCCATAACACGAGCGCTTCCATCGTTCACCATCTCAACCTCAACCCGACTATCCCCTTGACAACCAACTCGAGTCACTTTTCATCATCGTGACCTCGACCTTATCACCTAGGTTGCGATAATCAGACTCGCGCACGTATCATGGTGTCTCTCAACCCTTCGCGTCAGATTCGAAAATCGAAGCTCACGATTCCTCTTTGATTTTAGATAAATTTTGAAGTGGGGAAACTCGATTTTGGTTCGTGAAGAAAATGAAGGAGCGGTATTTCCTTTTGAAGCATTCATTACCAAATAAAGTGAAGGAGTGGAATTTCTGAAGCTTTTTGATTTAAAAGGGGGATGGCTTAATTTTTGACGAGGGCGGATTGATTTAATTTGCCTGAGAATGAAATCAAAGAGCTCGTGATTTTATACCGATCAATACTTTGACCTTAAGGAAATGAAGGTAGGTGTATTACTGGGTAACGCTTATCAGAGGTAGGTTTTTTCTAGTGTACCGTTCGCTTAGGAAGTAAGGTATTTATTTTATAATAATATTTTATTTTATTTTAATTTTAATGAAAACCGGTATCCTTAAATTTTAAATTATCACGATGATTTCAACTCCTATTTGAGCCCAACAACAGTCCTTCCTAGGTTTAAACCACTATTCTGAACATACTGGGACTGATTTCGAAGTCCAGTTCGATCATACGGGGGAAGATATTAATATTATTTCGATATAAATTAAATTTAAAACAAATAAAATACTCGATAATATGTTGTTGTTATTATTATCGATTCTATTTAAATTTAATTTCTATAAATTATCTGAATTATTTTCAACTTAGTTTTAAATTTTAAATTTAATTATTTCAGATTCTCTTATTACAATAATCATTTATATTCGAAATAAATCGTATTTCGATTATTTAATCGATAACTAAATATAAAAATTCATTTATATTACCAACTCAATATTTAAACAATATTAAATATTTAAAATAAACTGTTCAAAAATGTGGGTCGTTACATTCTTCCCCCCTTAAAAGAATTTCGCCCCCGAAATTGCTAAGGTAAAAATGCTACAAACCTATGTACTTTTCAAAACATACTTATGCTGAAACTCAACTCTTCATATTTCAACAACTTTTAGTACCCACAAACTTTTGGTTTTCATTCATTTAATTTTGAATGATCTACAATCAATACATTCACATTTGATTCAGATTCCATTCAAATTGATTTTACTCAATTTATTCATTTCGATCTATTTAAATTACTTAAGTTAAATTTTTAAAATTTCAGAATTCAAATTCCTGGGATTTCATTCCAAATCTTTTCGAAATCACATATATATATATATATATATATATATATATATATTTATAACCATTTCCAATTCAAAACATTTGAATTTTTTCAAACTATTTGTTTTCTTCCAAACAAATTTCCATCAAAAACTTTTCTAAGGTAGCAATCCATCACTTAGAAACTCGAAAATGAACACTGATGAAGCTGCAGTCATCATCAGAATTATTTTCCAGCCACTAAAGTGAGTTCAGTGCTTTAACACCTTCAGAATCCAATCAAAATGATTTTTATTCAAAAATCCTTTCAAAATAAAGCTATATTATTTTAATATACTTTATAAAATATTTTCCAACTTCCCAGGATTTAAATTCCAAATTCTGGTCTGAATTCAATTTTAATTCATCTCATTTGTATATTTAATTCATATACAAATTCTATTTTGGTTATATATAACCATTCCAATTTTTATAATCTCATCTGATTATAATAACAACCAACTCATCCATATAATATAATAATTCTAGAAAATCATTCAATTTCTATAAAAATATAATTTTGGGTAAAATTATTTCATTTACCCACTTAAAAACAATATTATGTTGACATTTTCTATTCAAGTGTTTAGAAATTCCTATCGACTTCACGGCGTCCCATGATTCGATCAGAACTCATAAACCACTCAACAAACTAGCCAACACAACATAAAATAGTTTTTATATCAATTAGCAAATACGCTCTCTCGTATATATACACTCAACTCATTCTAGGGTACTACTGACCCTATCTCTAATGAGCACATGCCAGCAAGCCTAGTTATTCGCTCAACCTAAGCTCTGATACCAACTGTAATGGCCCGCAAATCCGTACTATCTGAGTCGACTAATAACACCACACGTCCAACCTAAATTGCACAGAAATACGAATCATTATTAGAAAGAAGTTAGAGGATGAGAAATAAAAAGAAAGAAATATTAGAATAGAAGAAAAATGAAGATCACAAACTCACACCGAAACAAACAAAATATATTAAATAACAAAACTTTTGAAACACAAATATGTTTTGAATACACCTACCATTATCAGAGCACAAACGCTATTTCTGGAACAGTTATAAACACCTGTTTCCAGATAGAAACATGGTACACAACGGAATATATGATAGTCTATAGCTAACTGGTGAAGCCTCCTGCTTGCAACTCCTCCAAGTGAATCTGTAAAATCCCAACTACTTGACTGCCCGTACAAATTTGGGCACCCAAGAGTTTAGGGAAAACAAAAAAAACTCTGGGTCAGTCATGGGACTGGTGTGAGTAAACTCCAACCATTTGTTTAACTTTAAAAATCCTTTCGAAAGAAATGATAATCGTAAAACCGATCCACACATAAACACGGATGGTTTTTACCTTACGATAACCCAAAATATTTTTGAATCAAATATATCTTCTGATACTATAATAATGTCTACATCAAATAAATAGAATCTAGCGGAACGCTTGCATCTCACGCTCCATATATATTATAAAATCAAAAACCACATGGCGCTTATTGGTGATTGGATTTCCAACATGACAAGTTATGGAACCACCTTCCAATAGTATATCTCTAGAGAGGAATACACTGGGTTCAACAAGAACATCTTGCAACCTGACCCACACATGACCGACCACACCTTTCTCTTGAGTGTATCGAATGTATATCACCAACGGTTGAGATCAGCAACCATTTCCCGAATGGGAAAGCATCAAATAGATTGAAGAATTGAATGAATATCTCTAGATAGGTGATTATACATCCTAATGGGGGCGACCCACATAGCCATGCTGCCCGCCCGATTTTTGTCATTTCCCAGTTGTTGAGGCCTGAGGCTACGATTACTTATCATTCCTTGATAGCACAATCACTTTGAATGCCACATTGTCAGATCCGTTAATCACTAATTGATTTGTACAAATATATTCTGGATATTATGCTAAGAGAATAAATTCTCCGCCACCATATATCTATACAGACCAACATATGCGATCATTGGAAATACTCTGTCAGACATTCGTCCATTTATGTTCGTTCTGGGATTGAACGAAACCGAAGGCACCATTTCTATTAATAGAAAAAGTCCTTGCACTTTACTCCGTCTTCGATTATCTTCATATAATCTGATTCGCAACGCTACTGCCAATACGGAGTGGTTCTCGGATAATAATCTAACCGGTCTCTCCATAATGACAACGATATTGGCAAACACTTCGATAGTCGGTTATTTAACTATCAAAGAAAAACAAACATTCATTCAAAGCATTAAACAAATCACTGAGCCTGTTAATTAATATTTCATTAATTAATTCACTTCTTCATTTCCCTATCAATATTTGTTAACCAAATATTTTCAATAATCATCTTGGCCTTTTTGCTATTTGAAAAAAAACATTTCCATATATCACCTTCTTTTATTTTCTATAATTAGAAAATATATTCTATTTGCAATTGAAAACAATCTGAATCACTTATCTCTTTCCCGACTCGGTTATTTTTATACTTAGGAAATATTTATGATATATTTCCAAAATTCCTCTTACTTGGGTTAAAACGACTGTTATGTAAAACATCATTACAAACAACCCAAAATACTGCATTCCACTAACTCTTATTCAAACATTTCTCTTCGAGACTGGATCTTGCTACTTATCGGTTAAAAATGAAATCAATCAAGTTGGGGTATAACTACTTCTCGGACATTGACTGAAAACATCCTTAACTTCAAAACGGACAAGACCACTTACCTCGAATAATCCACACCACATAAAGCCAATTATTCATTTTTAAAACGTATGTACATTTCTCTTTCTATTACCAGACTATCGATTTCCTTTTTGTTTATAATATTCTATTTTAAATTCGTTTCCTTATCGAATTCAATATATATTGATATATAGATTTCTAATTATCAAATTATCTTAAAAATATTCTAACTCCTTAAATTTCCGGAAAATTTCGCCATAACCTCCTTTGTACCGGGAGCATCGGGAAAATCCCCAAACCGCCACACATGCCTCTCTAATCAAAAAGAAAAAGAAAAAGGCAAGCGGCTTGCCGATACGACGCATAAAACCTCATATGGAATTTAAACATGTACCTTTTTGTCGGGCATTTCAATATATATCTCTTCATATACTTCATTCCATACCTGTCTAACACATATCTATCCATTCTCAATTTATTACAACTCAATCCAGTCATTTTAAACTTGATTCGCTAATTTATTCTTTAATTAACTCTTTTGCCTATTTCACTTTTATTTGAACATATCATGTTCATATATATTTTTAATTCGCTTATAAACAAGTCGAATCTCATTTCAACCTCAAGTTTCCTTTTCGATTTCGAATAAAATTTCTCAAACCACCTTTACTTATTCAAAGCCCAATTTCTTATCAAATTTCGATTTACTAATTATTATTCAGATTAGTTAGTTCTATTCAATAATTTAAAATATGATTTTTGTTCCAAAAATCATTTCATTACACCACTTGATTTCATATTTATTTTACAACTCAAGTCTGGATTTTTCCAATGGAAATTCGGATTTTATTTACTTAAAATCCCTTTATTTATTTAAATAAACCATTATGGTATTATAATGGTTATGGCGCTGTTTTTCTAAAAATTTGATTTTGAAAAAACTCAAAATCTATACGACGAAATCCAGATTTTTCTCTTTCATTAGAAAACTATTATCAAACCGGTCCCGACGATTCTTGTTTCAAAGAATTCCGACTTAAACTGAGTTCTATACACTCAATTGAAGTTCGAAACGCCAAATTACGAACAACCGCGCTGCGATGATTTAGTTTTAATTATATTTAATATATAAACATTTTAAACTTCGTTTATAATAATTTCAACTTCATTCTAATATATTCTCAATATATATCAAATCAGTTTTCCAACTCAACATAATATTTTCGACTATCTATAATTGTCAATTTTTCATTACTCGGTAATATATTTATTTATACTTCGATCTTCTTTATTAAATTCCAATTCCTTTGACAAGTTATAAATCCTTTGGATTTATTTCTATTCTGTTTAAAAAAATCCGCATTCTGAAATATATTTCGTCGTTCCCATTTCGAAATGATTTCAACTTTCTATTTTCAAATTCTATTTTCAATTTCTATTTGAATTTTCTATATTCAAATTCTATTTTCAATTCTATTTGAATTTTCTATATTCGAATTCTATTTTCAATTCTATTTGAATTTTCTATATTCAAATTCCAATTGAATTTTCCACATTTAAATTCTATTTTTAATTCTATTTTAAATTCATATTTGAATTTAAATATTCAAATTATCTCTTGATAATTAATTCATTATATTTATAAACACCATTTTATAAATTTCCTTGTTTTATATTTAAGCAAGTCTATTTCAAAATCTATTTAAAACCAACATCTTATTTTGGAAATTTCTATTTATAATAACTTATATATATAACACCCAATTTATTTTCATATTCAATTTAACTTCTATTTAAATAAATTCGAATTAATCGAATTCAAATCATAAATCCTTACGGATTTATTTTAGTTCAATTTATATTCTGAACATCAGAATAAATTCCATTGTTTATTCCTTTAAAACGATTTTCCCATTTCTATTTTTAAATTAACATTTGAATTTAAATATTCAAATCATCCAAATGATAATTTTTCCACTTTATTTAAAAACACTGTTTATAAATTCATTTCAATTCTCTGCATTTATTAATTTATAAACAACGTTTATAAATTCACTACTTATTTTATATATTCAAAACAAGTTAATATATTTATAGCCCAATCGAAATTCAAACTCTATTTTAGATAAATAGAATTTTCTCTTTAAATTTCAAAATATCCTTTCCTTGATATTTTTATATATCAACAATTTGGCCCAGTGATATTTAAACAATCAAACCACTCAACGATTAATCAACACATCACATATGATAATATATGTGAAAACAAACAAATAATAATATTTTTGAGGAATCCTATTGGATTCCTCCAACCTTTTTTCTGCATCCACAGACGTTAGTCGAAATAAACAATACCCATCCTGCTTCGAGGCAGGATATCGCGGTATGAAGGTCATCCACTATCATAGCGTGGGGCGTATAGGGTAATCATCCGCTAATGATACTGCGGGCATCCGCTAATGATACTGCGGGAATCCAACCACCAATATATATATAATAGCAACCACCAAGCCTAAATAACTAATATATTTTTAACAGCAACAAATAATATTTAAAGCATCCAAACAATCAACAAACAATTATTTTTAACTAATAAAAATAATTCTAAATAAAATTTGAGTGAGATTTACTCACCGAAATTGTAGTTGTTGAATATCCTGTTTATTACCAAATCACCGGCTACGAATCTTCTCCAATGAATTCACACCTACGATAATTTGATTTAAATTTACTGATTAACATTTATTTATTTAAATTAACTATGTAAACTAATAAATAACTTTCATATATATATATATATTCTCCTTTTCCATTTAATTTAATCATCACAAATCATTTTAAATTAAATATCTAAACCATGATTATAACCTTGTATACATCAAACACAATATTTTTAAGGAATTTATTAACTCAATTAGTAAATAAAACTAAATTAACTAAATTAAATCAATTTTCATCTTATTATCCTTTAATCACGTTTTAAATTTTGTATTTATAAGTTAACATGTTTATATATATATACACATATATACACACACACACAATCAATTAAATAAATTACAGTTTTAAATCAAATAATTTATTTTTTTAACTAAATGTTAATTCTTGCTAATTATGCATTAAATAAATCTAACTAATGTATTTATATAAACAGGCCATTTCTAATTTTGTTTCACCTGTTAGTGAAGACTGTTTTCTTCATCAACTTGCGCTAGATCCCAAATTGCTAGCTCGAAAAATTCCTTTGATTGGAGAACAACCACAATCCCTTAGAGGAAATCACGAACCCTCACTGCACCTCCCATCTCTACAACGACCATGATTCTACTAACTGAGCTCTCCAATTCGTCGCTCCTTCCCAACCTCGAGCTCAGTCAAAATCCCACCGCAACATCCAAGGGTTGAAATCCCCTTCTGCAACCAACTCGATGCAGATCCCATCGTAGCATCCCATAACACGAGCGCTTACATCGTTCACCATCTCAACCTCAACCCGACTATCCCATTGACAACCAACTCGAGTCACTTTTCATCATCGCGACCTCGACCTTATCCCCCAGGTTGCGATAATCGGACTCGCACACGTGTCCTGGTGTCTCTCAACACTTCGCGTCAGATTCGAAAATTGAAGCTCACGATTCCTCTTTGATTTTAGATAAATTTTGAAGTGGGGAAACTCGATTTTGGTTCGTGAAGAAAATGAAGGAGCGGTATTTCCTTTTGAAGCATTCATTACCAAATAAAGTGAAGGAGTGGAATTTCTGAAGCTTTTTGATTTAAAAGGGGGATGGCTTAATTTTTGACAAGGGCGAACTGATTTAATTTGCCTGAGAATGAAATCAAAGAGCTCGTGATTTTATACAGATCAATACTTCGACCTTAAGGAAATGAAGGTAGGTGTATTACTGGGTAACGCTTATCAGAGGTATGTTTTTTCTAGTGTACTGTTAGCTTAGGAAGTAAGGTATTTATTTTATAATAATATTTTATTTTATTTTAATTTTAATGAAAACCGGTATCCTTAAATTTTAAATTATCACGATGATTTCAACTCCTATTTGAGCCCAACAACTGTCCTTCCTAGGGTTAAACCACTATTCTGAACACACTAGGACTGGTTTCGAAGTCCAGTTCGATCATACGGGGGAAGATATTAATTTTAGATCGATATAAATTAAATTCAAAACAAATAAATTACTCGATAATATGTTATTGTTATTATTATCGATTCTATTTAAATTTAATTTCTATAAATTATCTGAATTATTTTCAACTTAGTTTTAAATTTAATTATTTCAGATTCTCTTATTACAACAATCATTTATATTCGAAATAAATCGTATTTCGATTATTTAATCAATAACTAAATATAAAAATTCATTTATATTACCAACTCAATATTAAAACGATATTAAATATTTAAAATAAACTGTTCAAAAATGCAGGTTGTTACATTTTATGTTCAAATAGTCGCCTCCAATAGTATATACTATTCATTTTTCATGTTTGCATGAATATACTGCATATTGTAAATCAAGCAAAGAACAAAAATGAAAAATTCAAACATAAAGAAGTTGAATAAAAACAATTGTGAATATATTAAGCTGCTAATTAAAAATTGATAATAAATGAAAGATAATAAGCTGAGTTCTAAACATAATGATTAAACATTAAAGAGAATACAATATTTTAAACTACATGAGGCCGAATTGTACAGGAATAAAGTTACAATAAAGAAGTTCATAACATGGTTTTCAAATATATAATATTAGCGATAAGCTGGATAAAGAGAAAGTTGGAAGAGAACTCAAGCGTCTTTCATAACAATATGATATTTACATCAACTATAAATTTTTTAAGCAACGCGCTTCTGATGTCTTCCGAGTAACATCTGCAAACGATAGTACAAAAGTAAGACATCTACTGAATCACAACATAAAAGTAAATAAAAATAAGAGTACCTGAACTATTTAAATATGTTAATGAAATTAAGATGGAATGAATTTTGGAATAGAAATAAAAATAAAATTGTACCTGAACTATAAATGACGAGTTGTTACATACTCATTCCACATTTGTGTGGCTATTTGATCTCTAACATATCTCATTTGAGCCGATTGACTAACATTAAACTGGACAACTTCTTGTTCATGACTTGACTCCAATGTGGATTGAAATGCCATATTCTCTGATGAATATTCAGTAAATAGAGTATCCATCATGTGCTCTTCCCAAGTAAAATTGTGTATTATGCAACATGCAATTGGAATTTATCTTTGTTTAGAAAGCTGAAAATTTGTCACCAGCTTTAAAATAGGGAATCTTGCTTCTAGAACTCAAATGCAACCATCACATTTTATGTTACGACGTTTTTTCTGTCGTGGAAAGATGTTTGCTTTGAAGGAGCCCACTCTGTGTTCCATCTATTGCTCCAATACAATTCTATTGTCTAATATTGAATTACAATATTATTATTATTAATATTTTGTTTCTAAGTAGATAAATATCATAAGTATTTGATTGTATCACCTTGAAATGAGGATAATTTTGTGTAATGGCCCGAATTTCCGTACTCTTTGAGTTGACTAATAATACCACACGTCCAACCCAAATTGCACAGAAATACGAATCATTATTAGAAAGAAGTTAGAGGATGAGATATAGAAAGAAAGAAATATTAGAATAGAAGAAAACAAAGATCACAACTCACAGCGGAACGAATAAAATATATTAAATAACATAACTTTTTGAAATACAAATCAGAATTGTATATATATACATACCATCATCAGAGCACAACAACTATTTCTGGAACAGTTATAAACACCTGTTTCCAGATACAGACTTAATACACAGCGGAAAAATATGAGTCTATAGTAAACTGGTGAATCCTCCTGCTTCAAACTCCTCCAAGTGAATCTGTAAAATCCCGACTACTTGACTGCCCGTACAAATTTGGGCATCCAAGAGTTTAGGGAAAACAAAACAAAATAACTCTGGGTCAGTCATGGGACTGGTGTGAGTAAACTCCAACCATTTGTTTAACCTTCAAAATCCTTTCGAAAGAAATGATAATCGTAAGACCGATCCACACATAAACACGGATGGTTTTTACCTTACGATGACCAAAAGTATTTTTGATATAAAATCCAGTGATATTACAATAGTGTCTAAATCAAATAAATAGAAATATAGCGGAACGCTTGCATCTCATGCTCCATATATATAATATTAAATCAAAAACCGCAGGGCGCTTATTGGAGATTGGATTTCCAACATGACAAGGTATGGAACCACCTTCCGATAGTGTATCTCTAGAGGGGAATACACTGAAGTTCAACAAGAACATCTTGCAACCCGGCCCACACATGACCGACCACCCATTTTGCTTGAGTGTATCGAACGTATATCACCAACGGTTGGGATCAGCAACCGTTTCTCGAAAGGGACAACATCGATAGATTAAAGAAGCAAATGGAATTTCTCTAGATTGGATATTATACGTCCTAATGGGAGCGACCAACATAGCCATGCTCCCTGCCCGATTTTTGTCAATTCCTTGTTGTGAGGCTTGAGGTTTGAATTATCTTTCAGAACATCTGGCCACCATTCACTTTGAATGTCACATCGTCAGATCCATTGGAAATCACTAATTGATTCCCACAAAAATACTCAGATTGTTAGGCTAAAGAATTTTCCCTTCTTTGCCACCAATTTCGTACGTTTGAAGGAATCAACGTACGTAATCCCTTTGGAAATACTCTGTCAGACACTCGTCCAAACAAGTTGTCCTGGGTCTGGACAAACCGAAGGCACCGTTCTATTAATCCATCTTAGGCAATTTCTACCTTGGGTTAACAAAATAGCCCTCGCATTTTACTTCGTCTTCAAATCGATTCATAACGCTTATACCAATACAGAGTGCTTTTAGATATTAAATCTAATCCCGGCCTCTCCATATTGACAACGGGGGTATAAAATAAATCAAAACTTTGATAGTCGGTGATTTAACTATCAAAGAAATATCCATACAATCAACGGTCCTATTTCCAATTGGAAATCCTACCGATCAAGCATCAAACAACACTAACCCCTTTTAATTTAATTTCTTATTAAAATATTATTTCCAATTCCTATTATCTCATCTTTCGTATCCTTTCAAAGCTCTATTTTTCTGTCTTGATTGTTGGAAAACATTTCCAATATCCTAATTTCTTTATTCGAGAAAATATATCTTATTGCAGTTAGAAAACATTTCAAAATCCTTTAAATTAACGTGATGTTACAGAACATCGTTGTTATAGCTCAAACCGGTAATCACTTATTAACTAACCATCTTGCTAACCCATATTCACTATCGAACCTTAACCATTCCTCCATCAATCACGAAGCCAATCAAGTTGGGGTATAATTACCTCTCAGACCTTAATTGAACAACATTCTCAACTTTGAAATAGTCAAAGCCTACAACTTCAAACAAAACATCGCTTACGCGACTTTTGGATTCAATCTAAGAACACACTTCTTTCACGGAAAAACTTTGATTATAACGGTAGCGTTATAATAGCTATTTCCAAATATTTGATTTATAAAACATTACTTTTAACAACAGCGTTACAATCGCTGTTTAGAATTATAGAACATCTATTATAACAATAGCGTTAAGATCGCTGTTTAGATTTACAAAACAGTTATTATAACGGCAGCGTTAAAATCGCTGTTTTATATTTGTAAAACATTTATTATAACGAAAACGCTACAATTGTTGTTTCTAAATATAACTTGTACTTATTAATTTTCAATAAAATCAATAAATAAATAAATAATTAAATAATGAAACTCGATTTAAACGGAAAGTAAAAACTGCTACTTCTCTAAATTCGATATAATCAAATTTCAATAATTAACTTTCTCTCGAATAATCTATATTCGATTTATATTCCGAACATCGGAATAAATTTATCTCTTAAGGTTGACACAAATTTCCTTAAAATTAATTCTATTCGCAAAACATTTGTTTCAAATCGTTCTTCACTTTGAGAAATGAATATCATTCCTTAAATAGGGATCTATATTCGTTTCATCAAATCAATTTGATTTTATTTACAATTATCATTACAGATTCAAATCTCAGCTATCGAGTCACTTAAAAAACCCAAATTGTATTCTACTTCATTTGTAAATTTTGTTCACAAAACTACTGCTGACATCTTTCCGTTTATATAAATCAATCAATTTTTTTCTTACTTTTCAACTTCTACATATTCCAAATCACTGAAATCAAATCCATTTGATCTTGTACTTATAAATATCATCTTAAATTCAAATTCCTTTTATGACATTCATTTAGAATTTATTCATGGAATATCTCAATTTTATCCCAAGTATTTATAATCTTGTTTTAAATTTCTATATAACTGTTAAGTTTAAAATCTCATTTAAAAATATCGATTCAAAACTTGATTTCTCCTTTTTTCAATATAAATTCACATTTGAATTTAGATTGTATTTTATCCAAGGATAATTAATTCACTTAATTTATGAACTGATTTATAATCCACCTCTTATTTTATTCATTTAACATAATTTCTTATTCTAAGTTTATTTGAAATTAAATTCCTATTTTGGATAATAATTTCCTTTTTAGATCTCAAATTCCTCTTTTATATTCGAAAATATTTTACGGTATTAAATACCAAAATTCTAGGGCTAGTAGCACAACAAAATCAATCACAGTTAACGTATCACAGCATATGTCACAATCAATGCAAACACAATAATATAAATGTTGAGGAATCCAGTTGGATCCCTCCAACCTGTTTCCCTGCATCCACAGATGTTAATCAACATCAATAATATTATTTTCACATCAATATGAAGTGTCAGAACTAATAATCGATCAATGATGTAATTACATCAACCATTTCAACCAATTTTATCATTATTCAACCAATTAACCATCGCATAGTATAAGAATTACTACAAATAAATTTAAAACTCATTTATATAAAAATATAAATGAGGTAGAGTTAGTGAATATACTCACCTGTTCGCAGTTGACGAGTTCTGCTTTTATTTTGTTTTTAAATCAAAAAGACATTTGATTTTTATTGTAAAATTTCATTAGCTCCATTCTCAGCTATGTGGGTGCCAAAATGTACACCGCGTTGTTATGATTCCAACGTAATTGGTGGCATTCAATTCTGTTCACAGATGAGTGAAATACACCAGTTACAAGTTAATAGTTAATTCAACATTATAAATTTTAAATTTATAATTAACCAACATTAATAATTTTTTTAGTGTCATTATTATTACCGCAAATCACTTTGTTAAACTCGTTATCCTTGCCTTGTTCAATTACCACAAATTCCGTTGCTTATCCCCTGCCGTTACTTCCTCCACCTTACTTCCTCCACCGTATCCTCCTCCTCCGAATACATATAATATATATTCATATGCTGAAACCCGTCCCCTGTAGCATTCATCAAGTCAAACTCTTGAAATTTCCTTCCTACCGAAATCTCCAACCAACCCAATGTCATCCCACAATATTCATATTAACCTTAATCCATTCATTTAACCATGCTTTAACCTTATTTAATCAACTAATCCATTATTTGGCCCGATAATTTGGAGATTAACGTTCTGAACTTCATTCCCAGGAACCCGATACTCCATCGTTACCTACAATCACCAACCGCCACCAACTTAAGCCGCCGGAGCTTCACCCACACCACCAGATCAATCGCACCGCCGAGAGTCATCCTCAGGCCAAACGTCGCACATCCTTGACCCTCGGTTCACCAGAACAGGCTGTATAACCGAAGCACGCCTCGAACCCAATTCCTCCGGCGTCGAACCACGGCCGCCGCTCGCACCACCGCGGAAAGAACCACCACACCCTCCTCTTCTTACTTCCTTTAGACACCTGTCTCATTGGTGCTCCTATCGCCAGTAGTTTGCAGCCCTAGGGGGTGAAACAACGACGACAAAAACCAACTTAAACGAGATGAACAATATTCATGCCAATGTGAAGCTATTGTCTACTGGAGTTTCACGAATTCGGTCTTAGGGGTTTTAGATTTTCTTTCAAATTTTATTTTAATTTTTGGACTTGTGTTTTCCTCAGTTTTGGTTTTCGAGAAATGAGGGATTCAGAATATAAAGAGAAGGACAACTTGGTAGGCACGGGTTTGAAGAACTTGGTACGCACGGAATTGAGATGCGTGGAGAGAACGATATCTGATGGCTTGACACGCATGGGGTATGTAACGTCCCATATTTTTGCTGGTCGAATATTTAATTTAATTTACTATTTTAAATATTGTTTTGGAAATTATAAATGGATTTATAATTTGGCCCGTGCTTCGCACACTGTAAATTATTCGCTATATTATATAGGCATTAGAAATGATTTATTTTCCAAACAATCTCCGTTTTCGACGAAACCAATTTTATTGGAATACGTGCAGCTAGCTATTTCTATATTTTCAATTTGAAGCCTATCGAAGTTGTTTTACCGGTGTGCGCAATTTAAAGGTCAACCGATAAAATTAAAATAACGCCGTTGTGCAAACAAAGTCGGTTTTCAACATAATAAATTTTATTGAGACCAGGACGTTACGACAGAGTGGTGCACCTATTTTCATTGCGTTGGGGTTCGCGTGTGACGGTGTGCCTATTTAACATTTCACGAATGACCATGTATAAATAAGCATATAAAATCAAAGAAAAATAAAACATAAAAAAATAAGCATAAATTCATGCTTAAGTGCACTTAAAATTTTCATTTGAATTCATTTCACGGCTGTTATACAGTTTGTAATAGTATGCAACTTCCTTATAGAGCATAAGTGACACGGATACAGTTGTAACCAAATATTGATATACAGAAACATTAAAATTCATTAGCAACAGATTCTATATGTTTATATAGTCACCGATTTAAATGTATTGGCATCTATATAATTGGTATTCAGTTCCCCGTTTGTTTATATATTACAAGCAGTGTCCCTTCTAAATTAATTCATGCGCTGGCTTGTGTTGTCATTCACACAGCTAGCCTATAATGAATTAAGAAAACCCATACCGCATACTTATATTACTAGAAAGGGATATACACTAGGTACCTGTTCTATTCACACACAGTATGATGCAATCCTGTTCTGTATGCTTCTGCAAAAGTGAGAACACAAGCCGCCTAACCATGTTATCCCTGGACATAATGTTTAAGTTATAAAAGGGTACATGCAGACCCTAAGCTACCCATATCTGTGAAAGGGAAATACACTGTGCAGTATAGAACAAAGCAGACCCTAAGACTGGCAATGCATTGTCACCATCTAAATCAGTCATTTTAAAAATTTGATGCTTTCAAGGTATATCCAGGTGCACATGCTGTGCCTAAATCAACCCAGCTACCCCTGTAAACACACTGCAAACTTGCAAGCTAACCTATCGGAAAAGAAAATACATGCTGAGAGGCTACCTAAGGATTTACACATACAACTTTCTACAGGCCTACAAATGTGTAGGCACCTAGATAAACCTATATGCTTAATTCCAAAGCAAACGAAGGACCCCTAGGTGTACACAGACTACCCTGCTTCCCCTCCTATCTTTCGCACATGGCTTCGTCCCAGTGTATTGTCCATCAACACAACTACTTCTGCATATACAAACGTACAGGCTATGAAAGGAGAAAATATCTCTGCTCTTACCTTCTATCTAAAATCGCATATGTTGTGTTTTCCACCATCACTAACCTGCCCGAAGAAAAACCTGAACAAGATACCGTCCCATGTTCAATTTCTTCACGTTTAAGCTATACTCACGAATTATCCAGCGTACAGCCATACTCATATTTATGCACATGGCTAATCTTCTGCGTTAACAGCTACCAATTTCTTTTCCTACCCTTTTCTTGTCTGTCTTTCAGGCGATAGAACAATACACGGCATATACATTTCATGTCTAGTCCATGCCATCCTTTCTGTGTACTCTTCAAACTGTTGAAGGCTGTCTCCAGCACATGCCTACGCTTTCACATCCATACCGCTTTCTTCATTGACACTGACCTAATACTTGGAGACCAAGGACTTTACCCCTACAAATACCCACGAAAAGAAAAGGAACTGCACGCATTCTCCTCTTAGTTTTAATTCATGGCATACGAACGATGGAGCCAAGGGGTCCGAAACTCAAGGTGAAGTTGGAGGAGAGGGGTTCGTGAGCAGGAAAGTAGGTGGGGTCGCGGTCTCGGAAACAGATGGGGATGAGAGCAGCTTTTGAACGGTTGTGGCGCTGCAAAATTAAATCGATGGCCGCTGTGTTGTTTTGTGACTTGAGTGCTGATAGTTGTCTGAACGTGGATGGGGTCGTTGAACGGATGCGAAGTTATGGAGCATGGTGGCAGGTGAGGAGCTGGGTCGTTGATGAACTCGGAAACAGTGGAGATGGATGATGAACAGTACGTGAGTGTTGGGTATATGCGAGAACAATAGTTAAATATGGAAGGAGATGAATACTAATAAAGTAATATGCCTAATTTTGTTCGAACGGGCCTAATCAATATTTAACCGTGACCCAAATGAACATAACCCTGTATATAAACATGACCACCTTTAAATATACCTGGTTCTTTTATTTATTCTACCTAACCAAATTGATGACGTTGCCTTGGGTTAGGAATAAAATACACAGCTGGGAATAAGTATACATTAGGGTGCCTGATATTAATGGTCTATACGTATACACGTTGATATATCTACTCTGGGTACGGTTACGCTTGTTTTATCAACTACATATAAATGCTTACCATATTGATCAGCCAAAAAATCAGCACGTTGAATTATTGTACACCACTTATTATATCATTCAGATTTACTGAATGACTCAAATGGTTATGGGTATGAAACGACCCAGACTTCCGTACCCTTTGAGTCGACTAATAACACCACACGTCCAACTCAAATTGCACAGAAATACGAATCATTATTAGAAAGAAGTTAGAGGGTGAGAAATAGAAAGAAAGAAATATTAGAATAGAAGAAAACGAAGATCACAAACTCACAGCGGAACGAATAAAATATATTAGATAACATACTTTTTGAAGTATAAATCGGTAACTGTATATACATACCATTATTAGAGCATAACGGTTATCCCTGGAACAGTTATAAACACCTGTTTCCAGATACAACATAGTACACCGCAGAAAATATGATAGTCTATAGCTAACTGGTGAAGCCTCCTGCTTCAAATTCCTCCATGTGAATCTGAAAAATCCCGACTACTTGACTGCCCGTACAAATTTGGGCACCCAAGAGTTTAGGGAAAACAAACAGAATAAACTCTGGGTCAGTCATGGGACTGGTGTGAGTAACTCCAACCATTTGCTTAACTTTTAAAAATCCTTTCGAAAGAAAAGATAATCATAAGACCGATCCACACATAAACACGGATGGTTTTTACCTTACGATAACCCAAAACATTTTGATACCAAAATCTGGTGATATTATAATAATGTCTACATCAAATAAATAGAATCTAGCGGAACGCTTGCATCTCACGCTCCATATATAATATAAGATCAAAATCGCAGGGCGCTTATTGGAGATTGGATTTCCAACATGACAAGGTATGGGATCACCTTCCGATAGTGTATCTCTAGAGACGAATACACTGGGTTCAACAAGAACGTCTTGCAACCCGGCCCTCACATGACCGACCACTCATTTCGCTTGAGTGTATCGAATGTATATCACCAACGGTTGGGATCAGCAACCGTTTCCCCGAAAGGGACAACATCGATAGATTAAAGAACAAATGGAATTTCTCTAGATAGGTGAATATACATCCTAATGGGTGCGACCCACATTGCCATGCTGCCTGCCCGATTTTTGTCAATTCCGGGTTGTGAGGCATGAGGTCTGAATTATCTTCCAGAATATCAGGCCACCATTCACTTTGAATGCCACATCGTCAGATCAAACGGAAATCACTAATTGATTCCCACAAAAATACTGCGGTTGTTAGGCTAAAGAAGTTTCCCTTCTATGCCATCAACTTCGTACGTTTGAAGGAATCAACGTACGTAACCCCCTTTGGAAATACTCTGTCAGACACTCGTCCATACAAGTTGTCCTGGGTCTGGACAAACCGAAGGCACTATCCCGTAAACAGGATAGCCCTTGCATAACTCCGTCTTCAATCATTTTCATTAAAGGATGATTCATAATGCTTATACCAATACAGAGTGGTTTTCAGATATTAAATCTGATCCCGGTCTCTCCATATTGATAACGGAGGTATAAAATAAATCAAAAACTTTGATAGCCGGTGATTTAACTATCAAAGAAAACATCCATACAACCAACGGTCCTATTTTCAATTGGAAATTTCTACCGATCAAGCATCAAACAACACTGGGCTCTCTTTTTATTTAATTTCTTATTATATTATCGATTCAAAAATCCATTTCAATCTTCACTACCGAACCATAACCATTCCTTAGTTAATTATGAAGTCAATCAAGTTGGGGTATAATTACCTCTCAGACCTTAACTGAACAACATTCTCAAACGGTCAAAGCTCACACTTCACACAAAACATCGCTTATGTGACTCTCAAATTCGATCTAAGAACACACTTCTTTTACAGAAAAATATTGATTTTATCAGTAGTGTTAAAATCGCTGTTTCCAAATATTTGATTTATAAAACATTGCTTTTGACAACAGCGTTACAATTGCTGTCTATAATTTTAGAACATTTATTACAACCATAGCGTCAAGATCGCATTATAATGGCAGCGTAAAAAAATCGCTGCTTTAGAATTTTCAAAATATCTTTTATAACGACAGCACTAAGATCGCTGTTTAGATTTCAAACCATTTATTCTAATAACAGCGTTATAATCGCTGTTTACAATTTACATAACCTTTACAACCATTCCATTCGTATACAATTGCTTTCAAAAAATTATTCATTTTTAAATATGAATATCATTCCTGAAATAGGAATCTAATTTCATTTTGCCAAATCAACTTGATGTCATTTGGGAATATCATTACATAATCAAATCTCGGCTATCGGGTCACTTCATAAGCCCACATCCTATTCCACTCCATTTATAGATTCAGTTAATAAAACTGCCACTGACACCTTTTTAAACACATTTACAAGATATACATCCCATACTTCTGGGATGAACTTTGTTTGATTCTTAAATTTTCTTCTTATTTAATAAACTTAATTTAAATTAATATTAAATTATCCCAAAACTTACATAGCTATAAACATTAAAATATTAGTTTCTTAACATATTTTATCTATAGATCCCCACTAGATAGTCTTTAAATCTCTTTCCTAAAATTACCTTTTCTAATAATAATATTCGACTTAGTCAAGTTCTAAATATAAATCCCTTGGATTTATCTCGGTTTATTTCATAGTCCTAACTTTAGAATAAAACCCATCGTGACCGTCTTGAAAACGATTTTCCTTTTCCCTTTCCTTTTTCATTTGAATTTATATTTCCAAATTCAAATCCTCTTTATAAATATTTTCACATTAAATCATCATTCACTTTAGTCGTGAATAACATTCCCTTTTATATGACCAAATCTATTTGAAATTTGCTTTCTATATTTTTGGAAATAATTTCCTTTTCAAAATCTCAAATTTCCTTTTCTCCCTTTTAAAATATTTTACGGTAATTAAATACAAAATTTATAGGCCCAGTGTAATTCAACCACAACATTATCAATTACCAATCATATATCACAATAAACAAAACAGTAAATAAAATGTTGAGGAATCCAGTTGGATCCCTCCAACCTGTTTCCCTGCATCCACAGTTGTTAATGATATCAATAAAATTATTTCACATCAATATGAAATATCAGAACTGATAATCAATCAATGATGTAATCATATCAACCAATTTTATCGACTATTCAACCAAGCAACCATCACACAGTATAAAATAAATTTAAAACTCGTTTATATAAAAATATAAACGAAGCAGAGTTAGTGAGTTTACTCACCTTAGTTCGCGGTTGACGGTTCTGCTTTTTATTTCGTTTTTAAAATCAACAAACGTTGATTTTTCCATGAGATTCCAATAACTCAGTTCTCAGTGGCGATAGTTCCATGATGTAGATTCCATCATTTCGAATCCAAGGGCTCATATTTCGTCTGATTCTGTTGTAGTATGATAACGGTATAAATTATGCGTGTTATTTACTCCATAAAATTAATATTAGAATTACTCGCATGATACCGTATCACTAACCTAACCTATGTTTGACGTTTTGCTTTATATTTGAGACGTGGAATCCCGATCTAGCAAATTTGAAACTTTGTGTGGCACAAAATGAATACTCCAGGCCATTATATATATACTAGAATATTTGGGCATTGTAAACAATTGGGTTAGGCATATTTTCGAAACATTTTAGGCATATTAACAGAGTTCTACACTTCCTGTTTAACGCACACTATTATTAGGCTAATGGTAACTATAAGGTCATGATGTTTAACAACTTTACTATTTCAATAATGTACGTTTATATATAACTTATATTAGGGCCCCTCAAGCACAATTTAATGTAACTAGGCCTCTTTATATAGCTTAGGCACGTAACCCGTGATTAGCTAAATTAAAACATTTGGTTAGGCATCCTATTGTAGTTGGGTTAGTCGCAATAAGGTATTATCAGGCATATATATGCTTAATCAAATTTAACAAAACAATTAGGCACATTAGAGTTTTACTGTTTATTTTATCCTTTGTACCTGTTGCTTCTCCAATTCGAATGGGACTTCTCCATTTCCCCCTTCGCACTCCTACACTCAACCACCGGAAGTTCATGCGCCGACCACCGGTCTCTAGTCTGGCCTTGAACCTGACATGCACCACCGCTTCCAACGTCACAGCGCCCCTCCCCTCTCTTTCTAAGCCACCAACGTTGCAAACATTACTACTGTACTATTCCAATCCAACGCCTATTATACAGGAAACACACACCTCCTCCCGGATCAAACACTTCATCTATCATTACTGCTTCTTTTATGTTAAAACACCATCCCCCACATCATGATCTCACCGTACATCCGCTCCTCCAGATCTCGGCAAAAGGTATGGCCTGCCAACAAGACCTCTGCGCCATCATTCTCAGCTCAAGCAGCAACTTCAAATAGTAGCCGACGACGAGCAGTGAGGTGGCACCTGAAAGAGACCAGCGTGGGTCAATGAGGGAGCAAAATCGGAACATCGATTACTGAGAGTAGTGAGAGGATTCGGTTTCATTTGGAGTTCAGCGGTTTATTTGATTTTCGATTTTTGCCTGAGGTTTTGATTTTCTGTGATTAAAAATAGAAGGTGGTTTTTCCTTCTTTGTTTTCAAGAAAATGAGGAACGAGGAGAGGAATGGTATTTACAGGAGGAGAAAGTGTGGTTGTCACGACATCTAACAGCTTGAGCATCACGGAATTGAAATACCTTGGCACGCAAGGTTGGTACATATAGGGTATGTACAGTGACACATGAGGTGGGTTTAGGCATGTGCGAGCATTAAATTTTCTGTCCAAAACTTAGTAATGCATGTGCAACAGAAAAATTAAAGAATTTGATGTTAAGACTTTTCACTGGAGATTATATTTTCAATTCATTTGTTAAGTTCACGGTTCTCTTTGACTTGGTGAAGAAAAATGAAGCAGCTGTTAAAACGATGAGGAAATTGGGGTTAGGGATTTCTGAGATGGTGTGAATGAACGGGTCAACAGGTTAAGTTTACAAGAGAGTATAATTATTTTATATTAACGAAACTTAGTGGTGAAGTATCAAGTAAAACTAACCAGATTCGACTTCTGTCTACTGATAAAAAGCCTTTTCTTAGTGTAAAAAGTTATTCCGGACCCAATGGGACAGGTTTCATCGAAATCCGAGGTCGTTTGAAAAAAATTCCTTTATAAAACCAGAAATAAACACACATTTTAATTTTCCACGGTCACCAGATAAATCAAATCAACTCGAAACTGCGAACACCGACAATAACTTTTCGATACGAACCCAACGGCACTATTTTCGTCGCATTCTGAGACTGTTGCCCCGGTAGGCCATTTTTAACGCGCACCGCACTGCCCTTCTGAACACCAAATTTGCCGATCTCTGAAAATAACAAACTATATATCTACCTTGACTAAAATCGACGATGCAAACTCACTGGAACTGGTTTCGTGGCCTGATTTGATCGTCTGTTAAAGTTACACTCGAATATCCCTTTATTTATTTGAATACGGGTTATAGAATTTGAACGGACATTTATGGCTACCGTGACCACATACGACATCGGTTTTTGACGCCATTCACCACCGTACAATAATTTAACGATACAGTCCCAATGGAACTGATTTCGTCGAAAACAGAGTCCGTTTGCAAAACGGCCATTTCAACGCGTATATTTTATATAACGATTTTCCATAACTATTATTTCAAATTTTGATTTGGCCATAATTAACAAATTATAATACGAAATCTGAATTTTTCTCTTCCATATGAAAATTATCATCAATACAGTTCCAATGTTTCTTGTTTCACAGAAATCCGACTTATATCGAATCCTGTATTCTCAGTTGAAGTTCAAAACTCCATATTACGAACTGCCGCGCGATTTCGAACTCGTTTTATAATTATATTATAAATTATACGTTCAAACTTTGTTTTAAATAAATAAATTCCTATATATAATTCAAATAAAATATTTAAAATGAATTTAAATATTCAGAATTCAATAGCTGAAAATCCGGGTCGTTACATTCCTTCCCCCTTAAAATAATTTCGTCCTCGAAATTGCTAAGATAGGAAAAGATGCTACATACCCTATCAGCTTGGTCCAAAAATTCTTTTTGTTCATTTATTAACTTCAGTTTAACTGGACCAATTTATTTCAATTAAAATATTAATTTATTCTTACTAACGAAAATTTTCAAAAATTCTGAAAAAAAATTCGGCAGCATTTCCCCTGCACGGCTCAACCGGTACAACCACAACTCGCCTTTCTAAGCCTTCTCCCATCCAGAAGAAAAAAAAAGCCAAGCGGCTTGCCCATAGGCTCACAAAAACATCAAACCCAAGTAATATTGTAAATATGTACCTTTTTGTCGAGGATTATTCAATCTCTTGCTTCTGCTTCCGTTCAATATCTGCTCAGCATACATGTATCCATTTCCAGTTGGTTCCAAATCGATCCAACTTCCAGTTTTTAACTCTCTAATCAACTTCTGATTAGTTTACTTCCATTCTATCAATTCCAATCCGATTTCCAAACAATTAAACTCTTGGTTTTCCAATTAACGAATCAGCTTTTTGATTAGTTCCCTTTTCATTCTACCAATTCAATTTGATCTTTATTTCAGAATCAATCCACTTATTCAGTTTGAGTTTCAATTTCCATTTAACTTAAGTTAAATTTCAGTCCACTTGATTTACTTCCACCATTTCAATTCATTCAACTTATACAAGTTAAATTCAATTTCAGAATTTAAATTTCCGGTTTTTATTTCAAATTAGTTTGAAATCATATAACTATACACATATATTTGAAATCTTTTGCAAATTCAAAACACTTGGACTTTACAGAAATAACTTGTCCCTTTCAAACCAATTTTCCATCAACCAATTTTCATGGTAGCAATCCACTACCCAGAAACTTGAAAATGAATACCGATAATGTCGCGACCCATTATCAGAATTATTTTCTCGCCACTGAAGTGATTTCAGTGCTTAATTACTTTCAAATCCGTTTAAAACCATTCTAATTCAAGAATCTCTTCAAACCAATGCTATATTACCTTTAAAATACTTCAAAGAATATTTTCAAAATATCCGAGATTTATATTCCAATTTAAGGTATGAATTTAATTCTAGTTTATCTTGGTTATATAACTGTTTCAGTATTTCATAATTTCCATTTGATTGTAATAACAATCAACATATTCATATACTATAATATTTCATAAATTATTCCTTTTATATTAAAATAATTTTGGGCAAAATTAATTCATTTACCCCTTTTGAAACGATATTGTGTCAAATTGTTTTGTCTGAGAGTTTAGAAACACCTATCGATACAGTTGTACTTCCTGTATCGACCAGAATTCATAAACCACTCAACAAACCAGTCAACACAATATAAAACAATTTTTATATCAAATCTACAAATACGCGCTCATATATATACACTCAAACTCAATCTAGGGTATTACTAACCCCATCTCTATTGAGTTACGCCACAGAGCCAAGGTAATCACTTAACCTTCAGCTCTGATACCAACTGAAACGACCCGGACTTCCGTACCCTTTGAGTCGACTAATAACACCACACGTCCAACTCAAATTGCACAGAAATACGAATCATTATTAGAAAGAAGTTAGAGGGTGAGAAATAGAAAGAAAGAAATATTAGAATAGAAGAAAACGAAGATCACAAACTCACAGCGGAACGAATAAAATATATTAGATAACATACTTTTTGAAGTATAAATCGGTAACTGTATATACATACCATTATCAGAGCATAACGGTTATCCCTGGAACAGTTATAAACACCTGTTTCCAGATACAACATAGTACACTGCAGAAAATATGATAGTCTATAGCTAACTGGTGAAGCCTCCTGCTTCAAATTCCTCCATGTGAATCCGAAAAATCCCGACTACTTGACTGCCCGTACAAATTTCGGCACCCAAGAGTTTAGGGAAAACAAACAAAATAAACTTTGGGTCAGTCATGGGACTGGTGTGAGTAACTCCAACCATTTGTTTAACTTTTAAAAATCCTTTCGAAAGAAAAGATAATCGTAAGACCGATCCATACATAAACACGGATGGTTTTTACCTTACGATAACCCAAAACATTTTGATACCAAAATCTGGTGATATTATAATAATGTCTACATCAAATAAATAGAATCTAGCGGAACGCTTGCATCTCACGCTCCATATATAATATAAAATCAAAAATTGCAGGGCGCTTATTGGAGATTGGATTTCCAACATGACAAGGTATGGGACCACCTTCCGATAGTGTATCTCTGGAGACGAATACACTGGGTTCAACAAGAACGTCTTGCAACCCGGCCCTCACATGACCGACCACTCATTTCGCTTGAGTGTATCGAATGTATATCACCAACGGTTGGGATCAGCAACCGTTTCCTCGAAAGGGACAACATCGATAGATTAAAGAACAAATGGAATTTCTCTAGATAGGTGAATATACATCCTAATGGGTGCGACCCACATTGCCATGCTGCCTGCCCGATTTTTGTCAATTCCGGGTTGTGAGGCATGAGGTCTGAATTATCTTCCAGAATATCAAGCCACCATTCACTTTGAATGCCACATCGTCAGATCCATCGGAAATCACTAATTGATTCCCACAAAAATACTGCGGTTGTTAGGCTAAAGAAGTTTCCCTTCTATGCCATCAACTTCGTACGTTTGAAGGAATCAACGTACGTAACCCCCTTTGGAAATACTCTGTCAGACACTCGTCCATACAAGTTGTCCTGGGTCTGGACAAACCGAAGGCACTATCCCGTAAACAGGATAGCCCTTGCATAACTCCGTCTTCAATCATTTTCATTAAAGGATGATTCATAACGCTTATACCAATACAGAGTGGTTTTCAGATATTAAATCTGATCCCGGTCTCTCCATATTGATAACGGAGGTATAAAATAAATCAAAAATTTTGATAGCCGGTGATTTAACTATCAAAGAAAACATCCATACAACCAACGGTCCTATTTTCAATTGGAAATTTCTACCGATCAAGCATCAAACAACACTGGGCTCTCTTTTTATTTAATTTCTTATTATATTATCGATTCAAAAATCCATTTCAATATTCACTACCGAACCTTAACCATTCCTTAGTTAATTATGAAGTCAATCAAGTTGGGGTATAATTACCTCTCAGACCTTAACTGAACAACATTCTCAAACGGTCAAAGCTCACACTTCACACAAAACATCGCTTATGTGACTCTCAAATTCGATCTAAGAACACACTTCTTTTACAGAAAAATATTGATTTTATCAGTAGTGTTAAAATCGCTGTTTCCAAATATTTGATTTATAAAACATTGCTTTTGACAACAGCGTTACAATTGCTGTCTATAATTTTAGAACATTTATTACAACCATAGCGTCAAGATCGCATTATAATGGCAGCATAAAAAAATCGCTGCTTTAGAATTTTCAAAATATCTTTTATAACGACAGCATTAAGATCACTGTTTAGATTTCAAACCATTTATTCTAATAACAGCGTTATAATCGCTGTTTACAATTTACGAAACCTTTACAACCATTCCATTCGTATACAATTGCTTTCAAACTATTATTCATTTTTAAATATGAATATCATTCCTAAAATAGGAATCTAAATTCATTTTGCCAAATCAACTTGATGTCATTTGGGAATATCATTACATAATCAAATCTCGGCTATCGGGTCACTTCATAAGCCCACATCCTATTCCACTCCATTTATAGATTCAGTTAATAAAACTGCTACTGACACCTTTTTAAACACATTTACAAGATATACATCCCATACTTCTGGGATGAACTTTGTTTGATTCTTAAATTTTCTTCTTATTTCATAAACTTAATTTAAATTAATATTAAATTATCCCAAAACTTACAAAGCTATAAATATTAAAATATTAGTTTCTTAAATTATTTTATCTATAGATCCCCACTAGATAGTCTTTAAATCTCTTTCCTAAAATTACCTTTTCTAATAATAATATTCGACTTAGTCAAATTCTAAATATAAATCCCTTGGATTTATCTCGGTTTATTTCATAGTCCTAACTTTAGAATAAAACCCATCGTGACCGTTTTGAAAACGATTTTCCTTTTCCCTTTCCTTTTTCATTTGAATTTATATTTCCAAATTCAAATCTTCTTTATAAATATTTTCACTTTAAATCATCATTCACTTTAGTCGTGAATAACATTCCCTTTTATATGACCAAATCTATTTGAAATTTGCTTTCTATATTTTTGGAAATAATTTCCTTTTCAAAATCTCAAATTTCCTTTTCTCCCTTTTAAAATATTTTACGGTAATTAAATACAAAATTTAAAGGCCCAGTGTAATTCAACCACAACATTATCAATTACCAATCATATATCACAATAAACAAAACAGTAAATAAAATGTTGAGGAATCCAGTTGGATCCCTCCAACCTGTTTCCCTGCATCCACAGTTGTTAATGATATCAATAAAATTATTTCACATCAATATGAAATATCAGAACTGATAATCAATCAACGATGTAATCATATCAAATAATTTTATCGACTATTCAACCAAGCAACCATCACACAGTATAAAATAAATTTAAAACTCGTTTATATAAAAATATAAACGAAGCAGAGTTAGTGAGTTTACTCACCTTAGTTCGCGGTTGACGGTTCTGCTTTTTATTTCGTTTTTAAAATCAACAAACATTGATTTTTCCACGAGATTCCAATAACTCGGTTCTCTGTGGCGATAGTTCCATGATGTAGATTCCATCATTTCGAATCCAAGGGCTCATATTTCGTCTGATTCTGCTGTAGTATGATAACGGTATAAATTATGCGTGTTATTTACTTCATAAAATTAATACTAGAATTACTCGCATGATACCGTATCACTAACCTAACCTATGTTTGACGTTTTGCTTTATATTTGAGACGTGGAATCTCGATCTAGCAAATTTGAAACTTTGTGTGGCACAAAATGAATACTCCAGGCCATTATATATATACTAGAATATTTGGGCATTGTAAACAATTGGGTTAGGCATATTTTCGAAACATTTTAGGCATATTAACAGAGTTCTACACTTCCTGTTTAACGCACACTATTATTAGGCTAATGGTAATTAGAAGGTCATGATGTTTAACAACTTTACTATTTCAATAATGTACGTTTATATATAACTTATATTAGGGCCCCTCAAGCACAATTTAATGTAACTAGGCCTCTTTATATAGCTTAGGCACGTAACCCGTGATTAGCTAAATTAAAACATTTGGTTAGGCATCCTATTGTAGTTGGGTTAGTCGCAATAAGGTATTATCAGGCATATATATGCTTAATCAAATTTAACAAAACAATTAGGCACATTAGAGTTTTACTGTTTATTTTCTCCTTTGTACCTGTTGCTTCTCCAATTCGAATGGGACTTCTCCATTTCCCACTTCGCACTCCTACACTCAACCACCGGAAGTTCATGCGCCGACCACCGGTCTCTAGTCTGGCCTTGAACCTGACATGCACCACCGCTTCCAACGTCACCGCGCCCCTCCCCTCTCTTTCTACGCCACCATCGTTGCAAACATTACTGTTGTACTGTTCCAATCCAACGCCTATTGTACAGGAAACACACACCTCCTCCCGGATCAAACACTTCATCTATCATTACTGCTTCTTTTATGTTAAAACACCATCCCCCACATCATGATCTCACCGTACATCCGCTCCTCCAGATCTCGGCAAAAGGTATGGCCTGCCAACAAGACCTCTGCGCTATCATTCTCAGCTCAAGCAGCAACTTCAAATAGTAGCCGACGACGAGCGGTGAGGTGGCACCTGAAAGAAACCAGCGTGGGTCAATGAGGGAGCAAAATCGGAACATCGATTACTGAGAGTAGTGAGAGGATTCGGTTTCATTTGGAGTTCAGCGGTTTATTTGATTTTCGATTTTTGCCTGAGGTTTTGATTTTCTGTGATTAAAAATAGAAGGTGGTTTTTCCTTCTTTGTTTTCAAGAAAATGAGGAACGAGGAGAGGAATGGTATTTAAAGGAGGAGAAAGTGTGGTAGTCACGACATCTAACAGCTTGAGCGTCACGGAATTGAAATACCTTGGCACGCAAGGTTGGTACATATAGGGTATGTACAGTGACACATGAGGTAGGTTTAGGCATGTGCGAGCAATAAATTTTCTGTCCAAAACCTAGTAATGCATGTGCAACAGAAAAATTAAAGAATTTGATGTTAAGACTTTTCATTGGAGATTATATTTTCAATTCATTTGTGAAGTTCACGGTTCTCTTTGACTTGGTGAAGAAAAATGAATCAGCTGTTAAAACGATGAGGAAATTGGGGTTAGGGATTTCTGAGATGGTGTGAATGAACGGGTCAACAGGTTAAGTTTATAGGAGAGTATAATTATTTTATATTAACGAAACTTGATGGTGAAGTATCAAGTAAAACTAACCACATTCGACTTCTGTCTACTGATAAAAAGCCTTTTCTTAGTGTAAAAAGTTATTCCGGACCTAATGGGACAGATTTCATCGAAATCCGAGGTCGTTTGAAAAAAATTCCTTTATAAAACCGGAAATAAACACACATTTTAATTTTCCACGGTCACCAGATAAATCAAATCAACTCGAAACTGCGAACACCGACAATAACTTTTCGATACGAACCCAACGGCACTAGTTTCGTCGCATTCTGAGACTGTTGCCCCGGTAGGCCGTTTTTAACGCGCACCGCACTGCCCTTCTGAACACCAAATTTGCCGATCTCTAAAAATAACAAACTATATATCTACCTTGACTAAAATCGACGATACAAACTCACCGGAACTAGTTTCGTGGCCTGATTTGATCGTCTGTTCAAGTTACACTCGAATATCCCTTTATTTATTTGAATACGGGTTATAGAATTTGAACGGACATTTATGGCTACCGTGACCACATACAACATCGGTTTTTGACGCCATTCACCACCATACAATAATTTAACGATACGGTCCCAATGGAACTGATTTCGTCGAAAACAGAGTCCGTTTGCAAAACGGCCATTTCAACGCGTATATTTTATATAACGATTTTCCATAGCGATTATTTCAAATTTTGATTTGGCCATAATTAACAAATTATAATACGAAATCTGAATTTTTCTCTTCCATATGAAAATTATCATCAATACAGTTCCAATGTTTCTTGTTTCACAGAAATCCGACTTATTTCGAATCCTGTATTCTCAGTTGAAGTTCAAAACTCCATATTACGAACTGCCGCGCGATTTCGAACTCGTTTTATAATTATATTATAAATTATACGTTCAAACTTTGTTTTAAATAAATAAATTCCTATATATAATTCAAATAAAATATTTAAACTGAATTTAAATATTCAGAATTCAATAGCTGAAAATCCGGGTCGTTACAGGGTAGGTTTATTTGTAGTCAATAGGATAATTTTACAGACCAGAGTTAGGATTATACATTTTCTAATCTTGTTATTAAACATTACCGAATCTTATTTGAAATGCCTAATATAGATTAACGTTAAGATAAAAAAATATTATTTAATAATAATATAAAGGAATACCGTATTAAAATTGTAACGGTGACCTTCGTACATAGAATCAGACAAACAAAAGGACGTTGGGACCGTACCGACGGACGCAATATTTTGGAAGTTGAACGGACGGAGTTGAACGCAGTTGGAGGCATTTAAAACAAACCGTTTTGACAACGTCAAGGTGAGTTCAACTCACTCAGTTTTATCCCACTTATAGTTTTACATAAGTTGGGTTTAAATATTTGTGTGTTATGATCGTGAATTGGTTGATGGATGTTTAGATTGCTGTTATTGTTTGATGGTTGAATATTATATTCGTTATTAAAATAAAATGATATTTGAAATAACGTATTTGGATGCAGGGAAATAGGTTGGAGGGATCCAACTGGATTCCTCAAATTTATTGTTTATTTTCACATTGCAATTATATGAACTGTTTAACTGATATGATTGCATGATTGATTGATCATTGTTTGTTGAATCTAAATTCAACGGTTGTTTTGTTAACCAATAAATAATATTGGTTGAGTAATTGACAACAGTTGGCCTAAAAATAAATGGTGTTACAAATATTGGTTTACTATTGGTTGAATCGACAGTAATGAAGTTATGAAATTTATGTTATAACCAGAGATAGATCTTTAAATCTACATATATAAATAAAAGTTCAATAAATGAAATTAAGGTTTATTATTTATTTCATAAGTTTTAATTATTTTTAATCGTTTAAAAGTCAAGTCTTATGTTAATGAGGGTTTACAAAGAGACGAGCAAATACTAATGCAATAGTTAAGAGTTGAATTAATTGTTTCAAGAAACAATGAAATGGAATTTATTTTAATTAATGATGTTTTTAATTAATTTAAAAGAATGAACAATTTGAATTAGTCAACGAGATGACCATGTTTTAGAATTGGTTTATTTAGTTTAGTATAATCTAATGAAGTAGATTAATGAACATTTCTTTAACTTTAATAAGGTTTTGAAAAGAAGTTTACTGTTTGTTTTAGTTAAATAAGAAGTTAACTATTCGTACGATAGTTAATGATGATGAAATTATCATTTTAATGAATAATGATGAAAGTGATCAATTTGTAATGATATCCATTAAGGTAAGTAATCAAAGTAGAGATTGAAGAATAATTGGATTTATTGAAAAGAGTCGATGAACGGTTTTATACTAAAACCGAATTTTATAACTAAGTTGTAAAAGGGATTTTGTGCCGAGATGATATCTTAAAATAAGTGTTTGAGTTAAGGATAGGAGAAGCGGATTAAAAGGGTTTATATTAAACCTAAGTTTTATAATTTTTTTTTATAAAAGGGAGTTTGAGGCTAATACGTTAAGTTTTAAATTAACGTTACTTAACAATGGAATTTAAAGGGAGATATTCAAGTTGGAAATGGTTAAATGAATTCGAAATGGAAATCGAACGGAAATCCAAATTTGAATTAAAGTGATTAGGCGGGTTGAATAATAAAGATGCGAGCTAGAATTCGCTATATTAATTGAGATATGAGTTTTCATCAAGATAATTAAAATGGGATTTGTTTTGATATTGGAAATGAATATCGGTTTTGGGTTTACAACTGATATCTATCTTAAGATAAGAACGTTGTTGATCTAGGTCTGAGAGGTAATTAAAATACCCCAACTTGAACGACTTCAGGATTATCGAAGGATGATATTAGTCGTAATGGTGGAAATCTTAAGATAATGTAACGTTATGCGAAGAATTTGGAATTATATATATATATATATATATGATGGGATTCTAAATATAAAAAGAAATGAAATGTTATTTCCATAATTGAAATAAACAAAAGGAGATTTGTGGAAATATACTAATATTTTCAAATAAGGAGACAACTTTTAGAATGGGTTATTTCTAAAAGGATAAGTGGTGATTATGGTGTTCAAATAACGGAAACAAAAAGAGAGACTTCATAACGATTATCGTACGATGTTAAATTAAATCGATTATGCAGTTTTTAGATGATAAGTAATGTTATGACAAATGTTTTGGAATCATAAATTTGATATAGTTATAAGATGTTTTCCCAATTAATGAAGACTTGAAATGATTTTGAGAATATTACTAAGAGGTAATATGTAATGGCCCGCAAATCCGTACTATCTAAGCTGACTAATACAACACACGTCCAACTCAAATAACACAGAAATACGAGTCATTAGGGTTAAAGAAAATAGAAAAGATAGAAGAAGGACAGAAATAACAATACAGAATCTCACAGCGGAACGAATAAACTATATTATATATCATAAGCTTTGAAATACAAAAAAAATTCCTCATACATACATACCATCATCAGAGCACAATACAATATTTGATACATCGGAAGTAACTCTACAATAACTAGCGGTGAAGCCTCCTGCTTCTAACTCCTCCA
The DNA here is from genome assembly GCA_030737875.1 of Allium sativum. Classification (NCBI taxonomy): domain Eukaryota; kingdom Viridiplantae; phylum Streptophyta; class Magnoliopsida; order Asparagales; family Amaryllidaceae; genus Allium; species Allium sativum. The sequence goes on along the minus strand of CM060918.1, from coordinate 200,740,667 downwards.
AGTGTATCTGTAAAAGACTGAAACACTTGACTGCCCGTACAAATTTGGGCACCCAAGAGTTTAGGGAAAACAAACAAAATAAACTCTGGGTCAGTCATGGGACTGGTGTGAGTAAACTCCAACCACTTGCTTAACTTTCGAAATCCTTCTGGAAGAAAAGGTAATAGTAAGACCAGCTCACACATAAACATGGACGGTTTTTACCTTACTATAACCCAAAACACTTTGATACGAAAATCCAGTGCTATTATAATAATGTCTACATCAAATAAATAACCAAATAGCAGAACGCTTGCATCTCACGCTCCACATATATAGTATAAAATCAACAACCGCAGGGCACTTATTGGAGATCGGATGTCCAACATGACAAGGTATGGAACCACCTTCCGATAGTGTATCTCTAGAGAGGAATACACTGGGTTCAACAAGAACATCTTGCAACCCGACCCACACATGACCGACCACTCATTTCGCTTGAGTGTATCAAATGTATATCACCAACGGTTGGGATCAGCAACCGTCTCCCGAATGGGACAGCATCGAATAGAATAAGAAATTAAATGAATCTCTAGATAGGCGATAATACATCCTAATGGGAGCGATCCACATAGCCATGCTGCCTGCCCGATTTCTGTCATTTCCCGGTTGTTGAGGCCTGAGGCTACGATTACGTTCTATTCATTTATAGCACAATCACTTTGAATGCCACATTGTCAGATCCGTTAATCACTAATTGATTTGCAGAAATATTCTGGATGTTATGCTAAGGGAATAAATCCGTTGCTACCATATATATTTATACAGACCAACCCATTAGATCATTGGAAATACTTTGTCAGACATTCGTCCATATATGTTCGTTTTGGGATTGAACGAAACCGAAGGCACCATTTCTATTAATAGAAAAAGCCCTTGTACTTTACTCCATCTACGATTATCTTCATATAATCTGATTCGCAACGCTACTGCCAATACAGAGTGGTTCTCGGATAATAATCCAACCGGTCTCTCCATATTGACAATGATATTGGTAAACACTTCGATAGTCGGTTATTTAACTATCGAAGTAAAACAAACATCCATTCATTCATAACATCAATCAATCACTGGGCCAGTTAATTAATATTTCATTAATTAATTCACTTCTCTATTTCTCTATCAATATTTGTTAACCAAATAATTTCGATAATCATCTTGGCCTCTTACGCTATTTGGAAAACATTTCCATATATCGCCTTATATTATTTTCTATAGTTAAAAAATATATTCTATTTGAAATTGAAAACAATTTCAATTACTTATCTCTTTCCCGACTACTTTAATTATACTCAGGAAATATTTACTTTTATATTTCCAAAATTCCATCACTTGGATTAAAACGAATGTTGTGTAAACATCGTTACAACAACCCAAATTTTTTTATTCAACTAACTATTATCCAACACTTCTCTTCAAGGATGAGTCTTGTTATTTATCCATTAAAAATGAAATCAATCAAGTTGGGCTAAAATTACCTCTCGGACCTTGACTGAAAACATCATTAATTTCAAAATAGACAAAACCACTTACCTCGATAATCCACATTTTAAAAACCAATTATTCATTTTAAACGTATATATGTTACTCTTTCTATTACCAGCCTATCAATTTCCCTTTTGTTTAAAATATTCTATTTTGAATTCGTTTCCTTATCGAATTCAATATATATTGATATATTGATTTTTAACTATCAAAATTTCTTAAAAATATTCTAACTCCTTAAATTCCTGGAAAAAAATCGCACCTCCCTTGTACCGGGAGCTTCGAGATATTTCAAATAGCCTCCCATGGCCCTTACCAATCCAAAAGAAAAATAAAAAGCCAAGCGGCTTGCCGATACGGCGCATAAAATTTAATATATGAATTTAAACATGTACCTTTTTGTCGGGCACATAAATTAAAATCTTCATATACTCCATCCCATACCTGGCTAACACATGCTCACCTGCTTCCAATTCAACTCAATCCAATCGTTTGAATTCGGTTTCGCTCATTTACTCTTTAATTAGCTATTTCGCCTATTTCACTTCTTTGTTTGAACATAACATGTTCAAACAAAATATTTAATTCGCTCATAACCAGATTGAATTTCCATTTTCAATTCTAGTTCCTTTTCGATTTCGAATATAAATTTTCGAATCTCTTTCACTTGTTCAACGCCCAATTTCAATTCAAATCTCATTAACTAATTTCTATTCAAATTAGTTAATTCTATTCAATAATCAAAAATCTGATTTCTGTTTCAAAAATCAATCCATTATTCCACTGGAGTTCAGATATATTTCACAACTCAAATCTGGGATTTTCTAAATAAAAATGCGGATTTTATTTGCTTAAAATCCGTTTATAGAATTAAATAAACCGTTATGGTTATTAAATGATTATGGCGCTGCTTTTCTAAAAAATTGATTTTGACATAACTCAAAATCTATTCGACGAAATCCAGATTTTTCTCTTTTATTAGAAAACTATTATCAAATCGGCCCTGACATTTCTTGTTTCAAAGAATTCCGACTTCAATTGAGTTCTGTACACTAAATTGAAGTTCGAAACGCCAATTTACGAACTGCAGCGCTGCGGCGAGTTCGTTTTAATTATATTTATATATATATATATAAACTTTTGAACTTCGTTTATAATAATTTCAACTCTATTCTGATATTTTTTTAATATATATCAAATCAACTTTTCCCAATTCAACATAATATTTTCGATCTTCTAAATTCAAATTTCATTTCAATCCTATTTAAAATTCCTATCTTTAAACTCCATTTGAATTCTATTTTCAAATTTTATGGTTAGAACTTCATTTGAATCCTATTTCCAAATTTTATAGTCAACTTCATTTGAATTCTATACTCAAATCTCTATTTGACTTTTCTTTATTCAAATCCATTTGAATTTCTTTGAATTCAAAATTTTCAATTCCTTTTAATTCAAATTCTATTTTCAATGCCTTTGAATTCAAATTCTATTTTCAAACTTCCTTAGAATTATATATTCAAATTCCCATTTCAAATTCTATTTTGAAATTCTATTTTCAAATTCCATTTCAATCTATTTGAATCATATATTCAAATTCCATATCTAAACTATTTGAATTCTAAGTTCAAATTTCACATTTAAACTATTTGACTTCCATAGTTTAAATTCCATTTGAATTCCTCTTATCCAAATTCTCTTTTAAATTCCTTTTATTCAATTTCTATTTGAATTTTCTTTATTCGTTCTTTAAAAAGTCTCGATTTCAATTCCTTTTGAAATCGATATTTCTATTTTTTTTGAAAATAGATTTCCCTTTTCAATTTCACACTTGTATTTTTATTTCTGAATTATCAAATGATAATTCTTTTCATTTTCTTTATGAACTTCGTTTATAAAAGAACTACTTGTTTTTATATTCTTTTAAAACAAGTTTATATTTCAAATCTATTTAAAAATTCAAATTCTATTTTCAATTCTATTCAAATTCTATTCAATTCTATCCAAATTTCTGTATAATCAAAATCTATTCAAATTCTATATTCAAATTTCATTCAAATTCTACATTTAAAATTTTCATTGTTCAAATCCCATATATTCAAATTCTAAATTTGAATTTCGTTTATTCTATTTCTATTTGATTTCCTTTGAATTCAAATTTTATAATTTAAATTTCATTTGAATTCTAATGCCATATTTAATTCTCTTTCATTCAAATTCTATTTGAATTTCTTATATTCAAATTCTATTTGGATTTCTTCATTTGAAATGTCAAATTCTATTCTAGAAAAATAGAATCTCCTTTTTAAATCTGAAAAATTCCTTTTCATGATATTTTTAAATATCAACACTTAGGCCCAGTGATATTTAAATACCAAACAACCAATTATTTATTTCAGGGTTTCTAACACATCATACATGACAATATATATGCAACAAATAACAAACAGAAAATATATTTTTGAGGAATCCAGTTGGATTCCTCCAACCTGTTTTCCTGCATCCATAGACGTTAGTCAACATAAATAATACCCATCCTGCTTCGAGGTAGGATATCGCAGTATAAGAAGGGGATCCTCTTATATACGTGGGCGTAGGGTCATCCGCTAATGATACTGCGGGCATCTGCTAATAATACCGCGGGAATCCAACCACCAAACCAATATATATATATATATATAATAGTCACCCTAAATAACTAATATATATAAAACAACCAGAGAGCATTCAAACAAGCAACAACAATTATTTTTAACTAATAAATATAATTTTAAAGAAAAGGCGAGTGAGATTTACTCACCATGATTTTTACCGCGCTGAATATCCAATGAAGCCAATTTTTATCGGTTTCACAGTGATTTCTCCAACCGTATGTTTTTCAAATGAAAAACAATATAAATAAAATTTCCCTTATTTTATTTGACTAATTAAATTTAATTAATTTCCACTTGTAAATTAATTCCAATTTGAACATTAACCTTACTAAACTATTAGTCTACAAAATTTATTCCTTAAAACTAATTTTCTTTAGATGGACTAATTAGATAACTATGTCTATTATATTGAATTAAATGGGCACCGTTAGGGTCAGTAAATTATTCGGAAAATTTTAGTTACTGTAGACTAAATTCTATCGGCAAATTACATGTAGACTAATATAAATAAATTTTATCGGTTTTGGGCAAATTTCATCGGCAAATTAAATGTAGACTAATATAATAGATATAGTTATAAATTACTGGATTATCAAGAATAAGAAATTACCTAAATTCGATTATTACTTACCATTTTAATTTAAATTAACTTACCAAATCATCCTATACAAATTTTAAATTAAAAACTGAAATATACCTATCCATTTTCTGCTGCAATTCCTTCACAACCCACCCGTGTTCAAATGCCGACCAACTCCTCCAATCTACAGAACAACCACTTCCCCGAGTTTCCCCTTTTTGGTCGTGACAGCCCCTGTTCAACGCTACAGGTGTAAAACCCTTTTTGGTGTCGAATTCCTTTGTATCACCTTCGCTAATGCCCTTCATTCATCGATGCACATCCTCCTTGCCATCAACGTCCAAATCACGGCATCACATCCTTCAGACATCACCCCATAACCATATCGCAACTTCCATCTCCGCGAATCACAATTGGTTTGAACCCTAGTTCGCTGTTCGAGATCAAACGCCCCCCTTCAGCAAAACTGCACGCCTCCACCCCTTGTGGTTTCACCCCAAAACTGTCATCACGATTTCCCCAAATCCGTCGCCTTGCCCCAAACTTTGACACGCTTGGTTCGAAATCGAAATCGAACTCTCGTAATCGTTCCCTCGCCTCACCTGGTTGACCCCGCGAGTGTCGGTTTACGTCGAGCTTCGAAGAACTCCAAAACCCAAATCGCGATAGTGAGATGGAGACAGAGGTTGCGGATGTCTTTTTTTTTAATTTATTTGAGGTCTGAGAGGTAATTAAAATACCCCAACTTGAACGACTTCAGGATTATCGAAGGATGATATTAGTCGTAATGGTGGAAATGTTAAAATAATTTATTTGAGAAATAATAATGTAACGTTATGCGAATAATTTGGAATTATATATATATGATGGGATTCTAAATATAAAAAGAAATGAAATGTTATTTCCATAATTGAAATAAACAAAAGGATATTTGTGGAAATATACTGATATTTTCAAATATGGAGACAACTTTTAGAATGGGTTATTTCTAAAAAGATAAGTGGTGATTATGGTGTTCAAATAACGGAAACAAAAAGAGAGACTTCGTAACGATTATCGTACGATGTTAAATTAAATCGATTCTGCAGTTTTTGGATGATAAGTAATGTTATGACAAATGTTTTGGAATCATAAATTTGATATAGTTATAAGATGTTTTCCCAATTAATGAAGACTTGAAATGATTTTGAGAATATTACTAAGAGGTGATACCATAATTTAAAATATATAAAAGACTTGGATGAATTAATCATTTGATAATTATTTATAATTAAAAAGGGCCAAATGATGCTGATTATTGAATCAATGAATTCATTTTATTGTCATGATTGAATGGTTGTTTATTTGATAGTTAAATAACCGACTATCAAATCTGGCCAATACGATTGTTGGTATGGAAAGACTGGAATCGAATTTATATTCGAAAACAATTCCGACCAATAAATACGTAAACGTTGAAGATATCAGACGCTGAGTAAAATGGAGCAATTGAAGACCGTGGATCTTCATAAGCGGAAGGATTACTTGTCGAATATTCTCTGGCCGTACAACTAGAGATATTCTGACGTGATTCAGTCGTGGTTGAGATTTTGCGGATTTGCAAGGACTACTCGCTAATGATCTGTTGGCTGCGGTAGGGGAGTGCCTTCGGTTTGTCCAGTCCCAGGACAACTTGTATGGACGGATGTCTGACAGAGTATTTCCAAAGGGATTACATACGTTGATTTCCTCAAACGTATTTCTGTGGCGGCGGAGAAGACACCTTCTCTTAACTTAACAACCGGAGTATTTTTGTGGAAATCAATTAGTGATTTCTGGCGGATTTGACGATGTGGCATTCAAAGAGAATGGCGGACATGTGTTTCAAAAGATACGTTATGACCTCAAGCCTCACAATCGGGAAATGACAAAAATCGGGCAGGCAGCATGGCTATGTGGGTCGCTCCCATTAGGGTGTATAATCACCTATCTAGAGAAATTCCTTTTCATTCTTCAATCTATCGATGCTATCCCTTCCCGGGAACAGTTGTTGATCCCAACCGTTGGTGATATACATTCGATACACTCAAGCGAAATGAGTGGTTGGTCATGTATGGGCCGGGTTGCAAGATGTTCTTGTTGAACCCAATGTATTCGTCTCTAGAGATACACTATCGGCAGGTGGTTCCATACCTTGTCATAGTCGGAATCCAATCTCCAATAAGCGCCCACGATTTTGATTGAGCGTGAGATGCTAGCGTTCCGCCAGATTGCTATTTATTTGTATTTAGACACTATCATAATATCAGACAAGATATGATTTTAAAACTGGTTTGGGTTATTGTAAGGTAAAAGACGTCCATGTTTATGTGTGGGCTGGTCTTACTATTATCTTTTTGTTCCGAAGAGATTTTTAAACTTTAAAATCAAGTTGGATGATCGCCTTAAAACTTTGCGAGTTGTTCTCACTTTGGTTCACCAGACTGACCCGGTATTTGTAATGCTCAGGTTAGACTGGATTGTATAGGTTTAGTTTATCGGATGCTGTGAAGAGACGAGCTGGAAGAGTTCAGACATATGATATTATATTATTCCGCTGTGTGTTGTATATGGGGACATATCATTATAACTGTCCAGATGTGTTGGCTGTAAGCTGTACTCTGATATTTGTAAGTATTTTCAAGCTCTCAATAAAGATTTATTTCTATATTAAATTTTGTTCCGCTGCGATGTGAGATCATGATTTTGTTGTGTTAGTTCTTCTTCTTCTATTCTAATATTTCTTTCTATCTTATCTCACCCTCTAACTTCTTTCTAATAACTTTATGGATGTTCGATACTCGAGTTTGGACACTGCATGTAATTGTGTCGAAAATTCGAGCATCGAATTTTCGGGGTCGTTACGGTGGTATCAGAGCATAAGGTTTAGTAGTAACCTCGGCTTTATGGCGTAACTCGATAGAGATAGGGTTAGTAATACCTTAGATTGGGTTTGAGTTTATATATGAGACCGTATTTGTAAATTTGTTTCTATTGTGTTATTTGATCAGTTCGAAGTGTTGAGCAGCATTTGAACTAGCAATTGACACAATACTGTTTTGGAAAAGGGTAAATGAAACAATCTTGCCCAAATTATATTTTAATATATAAAGTTATTTTTAAATTATTGGTATGTTAGTATGATTGATATTTGAATAGAATTCAAATTGGATTAAGAATTTGAATGGTTTGTTAACCAGGAGATTTCACATTTGAGATGGGTGAATGAGAGTTTCAATTATGAATTGATTGGGTCAGGATTTAACTTGAAGATAAGTTGAAGCAGAACAGAATGGATATTGAGATGAAATTCAAATTTGATTGGAAATTGGAATATAGAAAAGATAATTTCAATATGAAATTTACAAATGGGATTGTATGAATTAGGATTTAACTAACAAAAGTTAAATAGAAATGTCTAGATTAGAATTTATCTTGGAGCTAAGTTGAATAAAAATAAAATGGACTAAAATTGGAAGATTATTAAAATAAAATCAGAAATTGGATTTTAAAATAGTTGTGAATTGAGTAGAAAATCAATTAGTTAATGATGGAGTTGGGATTTAACCTGGTTAGGTGGATAGTGTTGGATACAATAAATTAGAGATTTCGAAATTGAGAAATGATTATGGAAATCAATCTGATATTAATCGATTGATAATTATGGGATGTAAAACCCAAGTGAATATAAATATTGAATATAAATAAAATTGATTGGGTTAGGTTGATGTGTATAGTATGTTGATTGTTGACTTAAATTCCCTAGTGATTTAATAGGAGTTAAATGAAGTGGTTTTCGATATATTATAAATAGAATTTGGATATTTAATCGGTCGGTAACATTTTTCTATTTAGTAATTTCGGGGACGAAATTCTTTTAAGGGGGAAGGAAGGTAACGTCCCGTATTTTTGGTGGTTAAATATTTAATTTAATTTACTATTTTAAATATTGTTTTGGAAATTATAAATGGATTTATAATTTTGCCCGTGCTTCGCACACAGTAAATTATTCGATATATTATGTAGGCGTTAGAAACGATTTATTTTCCAAACAATCTCTGTTTCCGATGAAACCAATTTTATTGGAATACGTGCAGCTAGCTATTTCTATATTTTCAATTTGAAGCCTATCGAAGTTGTTTTACCGGTGTGCGCAATTTAAAGGTCAACCGATAAAATTAAAATAACGTCATTGTGCAAACGAAGTCGGTTTTCAACAGAATAAGTTTTATTGAGACCAAGACGTTAAGACAGAGTGGTGCACCTATTTTCATTGCGTTGAGGTTCGCGTGTGACGGTTTGCCTATTTAACATTTCACGAATGACCGTATATAAATAAGCATATAAAATCAAAGAAAAATAAAACATAAAAAAATAATCATAACTTCATGCTTAAGTGCACTTAAAATTTTCATTTGAATTCATTTCACGGCTGTTATAAAGTTTGTAATAGTATGCAACTTCCTTACAGAGCATAAGTGACACGGATACAGTTGTAATCAAATATTGAAGTACAGAAACATTAAAATTCATCAGCAACAGATTCTATATGTTTATATAGTCACTGATTTAAATGTATTGGCATCTATATAATTGGTATTCAGTTCCCCGTTTGTTTATATATTACAAGCAGTGTCCCTTCTAAATTAATTCATGCGCTGCCTTGTGTTGTCATTCGCACAACTAGCCTATAATGAATTAAGAAAACCCATACCGCATACCTATATTACTAGAAAGGGATATACACTAGGTACCTATTCTATTCACACACAGTATGATGCAACCCTGTTCTGTATGCTTCTGCAAAAGTGAGAACACAAGCCGCCTAACCATGTTATCCCTGGACATAATGTTTAAGTTATAAAATGGTACATGCAGACCCTAAGCTACCCATATCTGTGAAAGGGAAATACACTGTGCAGTATATAGCAAAGCAGACACTAAGACTGACAATGTATTGTCACCATCTAAATCAGTCATTTTAAAAATGTGATGCTCTCAAGGTATATCCAGGTGCACATGCTGTGCCTAAATCAACCCAGCTACCCGTAGACACACTATAAACTCGCAAGCTAAACTATAGGAAAAGAAAATACATGCTGAGAGGCTACCCAAGGATTTACACATACAACTTTCTACAGGCCTACAAATGTGTAGGCACCTAGATAAGCGTATATGCTTAATTCCAAAGCAAACGAAGGACCCCTAGGTGTACACAAACTACCCTGCTTCCCCTCCTATCTTTCGCATATGGCTTCGTCCCAGTGTATTGTCCATCAACACAGCTACTTCTACATATAAAAACGTACAGGCTATGAAAGGAGAAAATATCTCTGCTCTTGCCTTCTATCTAAAATCGCAAATGTTGTGTTTTCCACCGTCACTAACCTACCCGAATAATAACCTGAACAAGATACCGTCCCATGTTCAATTTCTTCACGTTTAAGCTATGCTCACGAATTATCCAGCGTACAACCATACTCATATTTATGCACATGGCTAATCCTCTGCGTTAACAGCTACCAATTTCTTTTCCTACCCTTTTCTTTTCTGTCTTTCAGGCGATAGAACAATACACGACATATACATTTCATGTCTAGTCCATGCCATCCTTTCTGTGTACTCTTCAAACTGTTGAAGGCTGTCTCCAGCACATGCCTACGCTTTCACATCCATACTGCTTTCTTCATTGACACTGACCTAATACTTGGAGACCAAGGACTTTACCCCTATAAATACCCACGAAAAGAAAAGGAATTGCACGCATTCTCCTCCTAGTTTTAATTCATGGCATACGAAGGTTGGAGCCAAGGGGTCCGAAACTCAAGGTGAAGTTGGAGGAGAGGGGTTCGTGAGCAGGGAAGTAGGTGGGGTCGCGGTCTTGAAAACAAGTAGGGACGAGAGCTGCTTTTGAATGGTTGTGGCGTTGCAAATTTAAAAGGGAGGCCGCTGTGTTGTTTTGTTACTTAAGTGATGATATTTGTCTGAACGTGGATGGGGTCGGTGAACGGATGCGAAGTGATGGAGCATGGTGGCAGGTGAGGAGCTAGGTCGTTGATGAACTCGGAAACAGTGGAGATGGATGATGAATGGTACATGAGTGTTGGGTATAATGCGAGAACAATAGGTAAATATGGAAGGAGATGAATACTAATAAAGTAATATGCCTAATTTTGTTCGAACGAGCCTAATCAATATTTAACCATGACCCAAATGAACATAACAATGTATATAAACATGACCACCTTTAAATATACCTGGTTCGTTTATTTATTCTACCTAACCAAATTGATGACGTTGCCTTGGGTTAGGAATAAAATACACAACTGGGAATAAGTATACATTAGGGTGCTTGATATTAATGGTCTATATGTATACACGTTGATATATCTACTCTGGGTACGGTTACGCTTGTTTTATCAACTACATATAAATGCTTACCATATAGATCAGCTAAAAAATCAGTATGTAGAATTATTGTACACCGCTTATTATATCATTCAGATTCACTGAATGACTCAAATGGTTATGGGTAGGTATATTTGTAGTCCAGAGGATAATTTTACAGACCAGAGTTAGAATTATACATTTTCTAATCTCGTTATTAAACATTACAGAATCTTATTTGAAATGCCTAATATAGATTAACGTTAAGATAATAAAATATTATTTAATAATAATATAAAGGAATACCGTATTAAAATTGTAACGGTGACCTTCGTATACAGAATCAGACAAACCAAAGGACATTGGGACCGTACCGACAGATGCAATATTTTGGAAGTGGAACGGACAGAGTTGAACGCAGCTGGAGGCATTTAAAACAAACCGTTTTGACAACGTCAAGGTGAGTTCAACTCACTCAGTTTTATCCCACTTATATTTTTATATAAGTTGGGTTTAAATATTTGTGTGCTATGATCGTTAATTGGTTGATGGATGTTTAGATTGATGTTGTTGTTTGATGGTTGAATATTATATTCGTTATTGAAATAAAATGGTATTGTTGAAATAACGTATTTAGATGCAGGGAGACAAGTTGGAGAGATCCAACTGGATTCCTCAAATTTATTGTTTATTTTCACATTGCAATTATATGAACTGTTTAATTGATATGATTGCATGATTGATTGATCATTGTTTGTTGAATCTTAATTCAACGATTGTTTTGTTAACCAATAAACAGTATTGGTTGAGTAATTGACAACAGTTGGCCTAAAAATAAATGGTGTTACAAATATTGATTTACCATCGGTTGAATCGACGGTAATGAAGTTATGAAATTTATGTTATAACCAGAGATAGATCTTTAAATCTACATATATAAATAAATGTTCAATAAACGAAATTAAGGTTTATTATTTATTTTATAAGTTTTAATTATTTTTAATCGTTTAAAAGTCAAGTCTTATGTTAATGAGGGTTTACAAAGAGACGAGCAGAGACTAATGCAATAGTTAAGAGTTGAATTAATTGTTTCAAGAAACAATGAAATGGAATTTTTTTTAATTAATGATGTTATTAATTAATTTAAAAGAATGAACAATTTGAATTAGTCAACGAGATGATCATGTTTTAGAATTGGTTTATTTAGTTTAGTATAATCTAATGAAGTAGATTAATGAATATTTCTTTAACTTCAATAAGGTTTTGAAAAGAAGTTTACGGTTTGTTTTAGTTAAATAAGAAGTTAACTATTCGTACGATAGTTAATGATGATGAAATTATCATTTTAATGAATAATGATGAAAGTGATCAATTCGTAATGAGATTCATTAAGGTAAGTAGTCAAAGTAGAGATTGAAGAATAATTGGATTTTTTGAAAAGAGTCGATGAACGGTTTTATACTAAAACCGAATTTTATAACTAAGTTGTAAAAGGGATTTTGTGCCGAGATGTTATCTTAAAATAAGTGTTTGAATTAAGGATAGGAGAAGCGGATTAAAAGGGTTTATATTAAACCTAAGTTTTATTAAAAAAAATGTTTATAAAAGGGAGTGTGAGGCCAAGACGTTAAGTTTTAAATTAACGTTACTTAACAATGGAATTTAAAGGGAGATATTCAAGTTGGAAATGGTTAAATGAATTCGAAATGGAAATCAAATGGAAATCCAAATTTGAATTAAAGTTATTAGGCGGGTTAAATAATAAAGACGCGAGCTAGAATTCGCTATATTAATTGAGATGAGAGTTTTCATCTAGATAACTAAAATGGGATTTGTTTTGATATTGGAAATGAATATCGGTTTTGGGTTTACAACTGATATCTATCTTAAGATAAGAACGTTTTTGATCCAGGTCTAAGAGGTAATTAAAATACCCCAACTTGAACGACTTCAGGATTATCGAAGGATGATATTAGTCGTAATGGTGGAAATGTTAAAGTAATTTATTTGAGAAATAATAATGTAACGTTATGCGAATAATTTGGAATTATATATATATATGATGGGATTCTAAATATAAAAAGAAATGAAATGTTATTTCCATAATTGAAATAAACAAAAGGATATTTGTGGAAATATACTGATATTTTCAAATATGGAGACAACTTTTAGAATGGGTTATTTCTAAAAAGATAAGTGGTGATTATGGTGTTCAAATAACGGAAACAAAAAGAGAGACTTCGTAACGATTATCGTACGATGTTAAATTAAATCGATTCTGCAGTTTTTGGATGATAAGTAATGTTATGACAAATGTTTTGGAATCATAAATTTGATATAGTTATAAGATGTTTTCCCAATTAATGAAGACTTGAAATGATTTTGGGAATATTACTAAGAGGTGATACCATAATTTAAAATATATAAAAGACTTGGATGAATTAATCATTTGATAATTATTTATAATTAAAAAGGGCCAAATGATGCTGATTACTGAATCAATGAATTCATTTTATTGTCATGATTAAATGGTTGTTTATTTGATAGTTAAATAACCGACTATCAAATCTGGCCAATACGATTGTTGGTATGGAAAGACTGGAATCGAATTTATATTCGAAAACAATTCCGACCAATAAATACGTAAACGTTGAAGATATCAGACGCTGAGTAAAATGGAGCAATTGAAGACCGTGGATCTTCATAAGCGGAAGGATTACTTGTCGAATATTCTCTGGCCGTACAACTAGAGATATTCTGACGTGATTCAGTCGTGGTTGAGATTTTGCGGATTTGCAAGGACTACTCGCTAATGATCCGTTGGATGCGGTAGGGGAGTGCCTTCGGTTTGTCCAGTCCCAGGACAACTTGTATGGACGGATGTCTGACAGAGTATTTCCAAAGGGATTACATACGTTGATTTCCTCAAACGTATTTCTGTGGCGGCGGAGAAGACACCTTCTCTTAACTTAACAACCGGAGTATTTTTGTGGAAATCAATTAGTGATTTCTGGATGATTTGACGATGTGGCATTCAAAGAGAATGGCAGACATGTGTTTCAAAAGATACGTTATGAGCTCAAGCCTCACAACCGGGAAATGACAAAAATCGGGCAGGCAGCATGGCTATGTGGGTCACTCCCATTAAAGTGTATAATCACCTATCTTGAGAAATTCCTTTTCATTCTTTAATCTATCGATGCTATCCCTTTTCGGGAATGGTTGATGATCCCAACCGTTGGTGATATACATTGTAACACCCCGTATTTCTGTTAATACTAATATTCACAAATTAAAAGAATTAATGTTGAGAATTTGCACGAAATAGCCTTTAAAAGGCATATAACAAATTTGAGATATGTGAATTGCCTTAAAAGGCGAAAAATGGAATTAAGACATTAATTGGAAAATTAATGTGTAGAAATGGTCATAAGTTAATTATGGATTAATTTGAATTCATGAATAGGTGCGTGTGTATATATATATTTATATATATATGGGCAGTTAATGTAAACATGAATAGAAGTTTATTAATTTGCTGAGTGTTTGCTGAGTCACTTCTGACTCATTGCTGAGTCAATAAGATAAACCCCATCTGGTTTGAATGGCTGCGGTTATTTCTAGGTTAAATCTAATGGCCTAAATGAACCCTAACATCTATAAATAAGTGGGTAGACTCTAACCCTAAATCACTTGAAAAATTGGAGAGCTACCGACATGTCGTTGCCATGGAGTTCAGCATAGCCGTCACAAACTAAAGAAGAAGAAGGCCTAATCTACAAACTAAATCTACTCAAATCAAATCAAAAGCTCTCTCTCTTTCTATTTCTCTTCTTTAAAATTGTGAGTATGATGAATCTCACAATATTATTATAAAATAATTTGATTAAGTTATGAATGGATCACAAGAAAGTGATATGAATTGTTATGTATTTGTAAATTATGTTGTGGATCTCTTGTTATGCTATTATGTTATCATATATATGTTGTTATGTTGTAGTAATTATGTTGTAAATAATCCTATGCTATGTCATATGTGATTAATCATGCTATGCTATGTTGTAAATCATATCATGCTATGTTGCAAATTATGATATGCTATGTTGTAAATCTTATATATGTTGTAGATCTCATATTATCACATATGCTGAAATACTTATGTTATATGATAATGATGTCATGTTAAGTTGTGTTGAATCATACAAGTTGTAAAATCATGATGTTAGTATTTATGCGAATTGGATCATGTTTAAAGTTTATGTTTTTTTTATAATAGATCTTGATTATGGGAATTTGCCTATTGGGTTAGGTGTACCCATATACATGAATCTACAAATTAATTGGATCTTGAATATGGGAATTTGCCTATTAAGTTAGGTGTACCCATATACATGAATCTATGATTAAATGAATTTTGATTTTTGGGAATTTGCCTATTGAGTTAGGTGTACCCATATAAAACCATATTGTTAATGATGTTGATTCACACATGTCCTATACAAGTTTATGAAATTTGATCAATATCATATTATGTGAATTATGAATAAGTTGACACCCTTAGATCCATGACATGTATAACCTTATGCAAGTTGTAATGTATGCAAGTTTTACCCCTTGTTATGATTTATTTAGTCACATATATATGTTGTTGTTGTGAATATTTTCTTTTATGCTATGAGTTAGACTAATCGGGTCTAGCATACATTTTGCGAATAAACGTTCAAACGTGGGGTAGGGGTAATATTAGGAAATTAATAAATTGGGGTGCAATTGATATGATTTTGCATGCCTTAAATGGATGTCCATAATTGAGTCAATTATGGACATTGTTAAATTTGGAATTAATTAATAATTCAAGTAGGGAATTAATAAAATTGGGGAAAGTGGATTATTAATAATAATCAATGCTTAGGACACGAGGTTGGACCCGTTTGTGACGTAAACCTGCCCGGACCCGCCCGGCAAATCCAGTAGTCACAAATGTTGGCCCAATGTGAGAGGTCCTAGGCCCAAACTAAAGCATAACAGTTGTAAAGACACGAGGTTAGACTCTTTTATGGTGTAAGACTGCCCGGACCCGCTCGGCAAATCCAGCTGCCATAAATGCCAGTCTAATGTGAGAGGTCTTTATGAGGTTATGGCCTTAATGAATTAAGAGTTACTTAGCCAGATAATCATGTAAGGTGGGACATAGGGGTTAAGTAGGTGCCTTGGGTGGCATGAGGAATCTAGTGGTTGCCTTTAGAGGCATTTGAAATACGATTAGACTTAACCAAATACACATGTAAATGAACATGACTAAGTGGGTTAAGTGGATGGACTAATGGGACAAGCTTAGGTGGAATGCTTGTGGGAAATAATGGGGGCCCCTTTCAACCAGTATCCCAAAACGTATCTTTGTGGGCTCGACCCAAGTCGAGGACGGGACACGCATACTGGGTTTTACTATAAGAGGCCAAAACAGGGAGCGGGGGCAACGCAAGTCCAACAGGTTTCATATGCGTGTGTGGACCCGGGCTGGTAGGTAAGACGTTGTTGCATCGTGTAGGTATAAGCCGTGCATCTCCGTTATATCGGATTGCCACTTTAGGGGAATGATACACCCCACTGTGGGGCCAGCACGGGTATCTACGAGTAGGGAGCCGATCGAAAAATGGAAAGTGGGGTACACCTAGTGGAGATAGGGGCAGGCGGCACCTATGTAGTCAGCTAGGAGTACGTAAAGCCATCAAGAAAGTTTCTAAGTGAAGCTAAGTGGAATCAATCTTTAGGGTGACTGGTGTGGTGCAGTATAGTGTTTATCCTTTAGTATTTAGGAGCGCCTATAACGTTTCCTTTAGCGATTGTCTATGTCCTTAATCTGCTCTTTCATAGACATTTCCTTGTTTTCCAGCTTATGCCTTAGTCCAGTTATTTTGATAATAGTATTGTAGAATTATCATACTCGCCAGACTTTATGTCTAACCCCCCCCCTCTTTTTCATCTTTTTCTCCCTTCAGGTCCTCCGGTTGGGCCAAGTTCCGGTGGAGTCTGATTGGATTGCTTTTCTCTTGGAAAGCTTGGACTGCTGAAGTAAAGTCCAGCTTGTTATCTTTCTTTTTAATGGCTATTTATGTAATGGGATTATGTACTTGTTTTATCAAGATAGATATTGTACTTGACTTTGATTATGGTGTTATGATGTAATCAAACATGTTTTGACTTCTGCTGCAATTGAAATAAAGTTTTTAAATTTCCAAGTACTATTTTATATCTGTCTTGTTGAAATTTTACTGTTCTATATTCACCTAAAACATCCATAGAAGTTAATGCATTCCCTTTGTGAGTGACATTAATGGACGTGGAGTGTTACACGTGGTATCAGAGCATAAGGTTACCAGAACAGATAACATTTTTAGAAAAATATTTTTCTAATGTATTTTTGGAAGAAGTGCTTTCAAAAACATGTTATTTAGAGAAAGTTTTTATGAAAAACATAATCCCAAATAGCCATATCCTCATCTTTATCTTTCGAATTCTCCATTTTGAATCTTTCCTTTTTCGTTTCAGCGTGGCTGAAGATCTTAATCTCCCAGAAGGTGTGACGGTTCCAGGGTGGTTTAGGAGATATTTGGAGGCTAGGGCCACCACTGCAGGCCCAGCAGATGTTCCTCCACCCCTAGTTGCACCCATTCCTCCTCCTCCTCCTTGTGTTGACACTTTTGCAAAGACGTGCAAGGAATTTAAGGCTATGGGGGAAAAAAATTTCAAGGGACTGAGACGTTTGTGGAGGCCAGAGACTGGCTTAAGGAGACTGAGGAATTGTTGGATATCTTTAAAGTGGAAGATGGGAGGAAAGTCCGTTTAGCTGCTTGGTTAATGAAGGGAGAGGCCTCGTTTTGTGGGAGGTCACTAACGGGGAACGTCCAGTTGATTCATGGGCGGATTTCAGACGAAGGTTTGAGGCAAAGTTTCTTTCAAGAGCAGAGGAGAATTTAAATATGGAAAAATTCCTGACATTAAAGCAAGGGAGCTTATCAGTGAAGGAGTATGTCAATAAATTTAATCAGTTAGCAAGGTTTGGCTTGGAGTTGGTGAACACGCCAGAGAAGAAAGCTTTGAGGTTCGTTAGAGGCTTGAATGAACCGTTGCAAGGGTTGGCTATGACCCACATCCCTATGGGAGCCACCTTTGAAAGGCTATTAGAAATGGCACTTATGCATGAGGATAAGGCAGTTGAAAAGAAAGGGGATCAGAAGAAACCCCAACAGCAAAATAAGAAGGGTGGTAAAAATAATAATGGCAAAGGGAAGAAGAGATGCTTCAATTGTGGGACGCCTGGCCATCTCAGCAAAGATTGTAGAAAGAAAAAGAAGACTGGTTGTTTTCATTGTGGAGATGCGGAACATTTGGGAAGGACCGCCCAAAGAAGGGGCAGAGGGCAGGGTCTACCTCGGGAGGACAGGTGCAGGCTCTTATGGCACCAGGGCAGGCAAGGGGGCAAGTTCAGGCTATTGCGGCCCCACCGCTGCAAGAAAGAGGTAGAACAATTTCTGTTGAAAGCTTAGTTTTTCTGTTTGATCATCCTGTCCGTACCTTATTCGATTCTGGCGCATCTCATTCATTTATCTCTGCATCATTAGTTGAATTACTTCACTTGAACACCAGTTTAGTAGAGGATCCCTTGGTTGTTTCAAATCCAATTGGGGGTTCGGCTCATTTGACCATGATATGTTTGGATTTGAAAATCTCTATACTTAACGTTGAATTTAGATGTGATGCTTATGTATTGGGCTTCACGGGCTATGGGCTAATTTTAGGAATGGATTGGTTATCTAGAAATGGGGCCATTCTTGATTGTGAAAGGTGAGTAGTTAGGCTTGTGACTCGCCTTGGTAATGCTCTCGACATCTTTTGTAGTCCCATAAATTCCGTTATGCTAAGTAGTCTTGAATCGCTTGACGCGTCTGTAGAGAATCTGCGAATGGAGGTGGTCCGGGAATATCCGGATGTGTTTGAGGAGGTGAAGGGCTTACCTCCAAAGCGGGAGATAGACTTTCGAATTTATCTTGTGGATAATGCTAAACCCGTATCTTTGCCAGTGCGCCACATGGATCCTCGTGAAAGGAGGGAACTCAATAAGTAAGTAAAGGAGTTGCTTGAGAAGGGGTTCATAAGACGTAGTATATCAGAGTGGGGTGCTCCAGCAGTATTTGCTACAAAGGCGGATGGGTCCCTTAGACTTTGCGTGGACTATAGAGAACTAAACAAGCTTACTAAAAAGAACCGACACCCACTGCCGAGGATTGACGATCTCTTTGATCAGTTAGTTGGCGCCTCAGTGTTTTCGCAGTTGGACTTAGCCACTGGCTTTCATCAACTGAGAGTGGCTGAGGATAGTATAGATAAGACTGCTTTTAGGACTCCTGACGGATTCTATGAATGGCTAGTGATGCCCTTTGGTTTGACAAACGCCCCCGCATATTTTGTTGATTTGATGAGTAGGGTGTTTAGGGAGTACCTTAACAAATTCGTGGTAGTCTTTGTGGATGACATCTTAGTCTTTTCTAAGAATGAAGAAGAGCATGCCCTACATCTTAGGGAAGTGTTGGAAACCCTTCGAGCGCATAACCTTAAGGCAAAATTTTCTAAGTGTCACTTCTGGAGGAAAGAAGTATGGTTCTTAGGGCACGTGGTTTCCAAGGAAGGGATAGCAGTGGATCCCGCAAAGGTGGTGGCCATCAAAGATTGGAAGGTCCCTAAAAATGTAACCGAAGTAAGAAGTTTCTTGGGGTTGGCTGGCTATTATAGGAAGTTTATCAAAGACTTCGCAAAAATATCAGCTCCATTAACACGGTTAACGAAGAAGAACCTGGTTTTTACGTGGGACGAAGATTGTGATGATGCGTTCCAACGTTTAAAGAGAGCCTTAACTTCAGCCCCAGTCTTAGTGCTGCCAGACGGGAATAAACCGTTTACCGTCTATACTAATGCTTGTGGGACGGGACTTGGCGCGGTCCTCATGCAAGAGGGAAGAGTAATAGCCTATGGTGGAAGGCAGTTGAGGGTTCATGAAAAGAATTACCCTACGCATGACCTTGAGTTAGCCGCAATTGTTTTCACGCTTAAGTCTTGGCATCACTATCTTCTTGGTGAGAAATTCGAACTGTTCACTGACCAAAAATCATTAAAATACTTATTCTCTCAGAAGGATTTGAATTTAAGGCAGCAACGGTGGATGGAATTCCTAGCCTCCTACGATTTTGAAATAGCATATACCACGGGCAAGGGTAACGTGGTAGCAGACGCCTTAAGTAGGAAAAGGTTGTCCTTGAGTCCGTTGTTTGTTGAACGACGAAGCTTAGAATTCATCTCCATGTTTGACTTTAGACCCTCCGTTGACCTAGTACCTGGTTTGTTAGCATCCTTGGAGGTTAGACCTACACTTCTAGGACGAGTTGGTGAGGCACAGCAAGACGACCCCCAGTTGGTTGAGATAGTAGAAAAGCTCAAAGGAGGGGAGTCGTCTAGCCATCTTCGTAGGTATACCCTAGACGATAAGGGTTGGTTACGAAGGGATAATAGACTTTGTGTACCACAAGACAAAGACTTAAGGAAGGCCATTCTTGATGATGCTCATCGCTCAAAGATGACCATTCATCCCGGCGGAGACAAGATGTACAAAGATATGAAGCGGGTTTTCTTTTGGGCCGGTATGAAAAAGGATGTGGCCGAGTACGTCGCTAGATGCTTGGTGTGCCAACGAGTAAAAGCGGAACAAAAGAAACCCGGTGGGTTGCTTCACCCATTGGAAGTTCCACTATGGAAATGGGAAAGCGTCTCAATGGATTTTGTGGATGGATTACTAAGATCAAGGAAGGGTAATACGGGGATTTGGGTTATAGTAGATAGACTTACTAAGAGCGCCCATTTTATTCCCGTGAAAAGTAAGAGGACTGCTCCGTGGTTGGCTTCTGTATACATTAAAGAGATAGTTCGTTTGCACGGTATTCCTTCTAGTATAGTAAGCGACCGTGATCCCATCTTCACTAGCGAATTTTGGAAGAGTTTACAAGAGGCGGTAGGGACTCAGCTATGTTTGAGCACCGCATATCATCCTCAGACGGACGGCCAGACCGAGAGGGTGAATCGTATTCTAGAGGATCTTTTAAGGCTTTGTATCCTAGACTTTGGGGGTACATGGGAAGAGCACCTTCCGTTGGTAGAATTCGCATATAATAATAGCTTTCAGTCTAGTATTGGCATGGCACCTTTCGAAGCTCTTTATGGAAGGCCTTGCCGTTCGCCTACATGTTGGTGGGAATCTACCGATAAAATCCTACTTGGGCCCGATATGGTTAGGGAAACCTCGGAGAAGATTGATTGGATTCGAAGGAGGATGAAAGCAGCACAAGATAGGCAGAAATCGTATGCTGATAAGAGGAGGACAGATCTTGAGTTTGACATTGGGGACATGGTTTTTATCAAAGTGTCTCCGTTACGGAATGTTGTTCGCTTTGGTTCCATTGGGAAATTAGCGCCAAGGTTTGTAGGGTCGTTTCCTATAAAAGACAGGATTGGGAAGATGGCGTATAGGGTGGAGTTGCCTGAGAAACTTAGTGGAGTACACGACGTATTCCATGTATCACATTTGAGGAAGTGTTTGCACAAGACCGCGGAGGTGGTAGAGCCGAGCTTGCTTAAAGAGGTGGAAATAGAGCGTGATGCAACAATTAGACGAGCTCCTACATGCATTCTTGGGTCGGAGATCAAAAAGTTGAGGAATCGAGAGGTCAGATTAGTTAAAGTGCAATGGGGAGATGATGAGAGCAACGCTACTTGGGAGACAGAAGGGAAGATGCGTTCGCTATACCCTTTTCTTTTTGAGGGTATGTCTTTTAATTGCTCCTTTATCGCTTATCTTATCTTATCCTATCTTTAGTATGTCCTCTCATTAGTATCTTTGACCTTTAGTTAGGATAATCCTATGGTTGAAACATGTGTTTGAGACATGTTATGTATGATGGATGCAAAATGGATGCAAGTGGTTGCTAGTGGTTGCTCGTGGATGCATATATACACACACTTTAGGCACTAGATCGGCTCAGTCACTACATATTGCATATTGCATAAATGAATGTATTTAGTATAATGGATGTATAATGGTTGTACCATCATATAGATGCTGCATTCGGTTGAATGGATGTGCACGCATATAGAAGTAGTTTGTAAGCAATTAGGATCTTTTGCATACATAATGGATGCATGGCACTATCATGAATTGCATCAAGGAGGTCAACTGAATCAGTGGACCGCCTGATTTTGCATTAGATACGGACATAGACACACACTGTGCATTTAAACATGAAAGCATTAGAAGTCTATAAGGACAATGGATGCCAGTGTTTGTTGATTGAGTAGATGGTTGATGATAGGATATAAACTTGAAGATTTCGGGGTCGAAATCCCTTAAGGAGGGGAGAATGTAACACCCCGTATTTCTGTTAGTACTAATATTCACAAATTAAAAGAATTAATGTTGAGAATTTGCACGAAATAGCCTTAAAAAGGCATATAACAAATTTGAGATATGTGAATTTCCTTAAAAGGCGAAAAATGGAATTAAGACATTAATTGGAAAATTAATGTGTAGAAATGGTCATAAGTTAATTATGGATTAATTTGAATTCATAAATAGGTGCGTGTGTATATATATATATTTATATATATATATATATGGGCAGTTAATGTAAACATGAATAGAAGTTTATTAATTTGCTGAGTGTTTGCTGAGTCACTTCTGACTCATTGCTGAGTCAATAAGATAAACCCCATCTGGTCTGAATGGCTGCGGTTATTTCTAGGTTAAATCTAATGGCCTAAATGAATCCTAACATCTATAAATAAGTGGGTAGACTCTAACCCTAAATCACTTGAAAAATTGGAGAGCTACCGACATGCCGTTGCCGTGGAGTTCAGCATAGTCGTCACAAACTAAAGAAGAAGAAGGCCTAATCTACAAACTAAATCTACTCAAATCAAATCAAAAGCTCTCTCTCTCTCTTTCTATTTCTCTTCTTTAAAATTGTGAGTATGATGAATCTCACAATATTATTATAAAATAATTTGATTAAGTTATGAATGGATCACAAGAAAGTGATATGAATTGTTATGTATTTGTAAATTATGTTGTGGATCTCTTGTTATGCTATTATGTTATCATATATATGTTGTTATGTTGTAGTAATTATGTTATAAATAATCCTATGCTATGTCATATGTGATTAATCATGTTATGCTATGTTGTAAATCATATCATGCTATGTTGCAAATTATGATATGCTATGTTGTAAATCTTATATATGTTGTAGATCTCATATTATCACATATGCTGAAAAACTTATGTTATATGATAATGATGTCATGTTAAGTTGTTTTGAATCATACAAGTTGTAAAATCATGATGTTAGTATTTATGCAAATTGGATCATGTTTAAAGTTTATGTTTTTTTTATAATAGATCTTGATTATGGGAATTTGCCTATTGGGTTAGGTGTACCCATATACATGAATCTACAAATTAATTGGATCTTTAATATGGGAATTTGCCTATTAAGTAAGGTGTACCCATATACATGAATCTATGATTAAATGAATTTTGATTTTGTGAATTTGCCTATTGAGTTAGGCGTACCCATATAAAACCATATTGTTAAGGATGTTGATTCACACATGTCCTATACAAGTTTATGAAATTTGATCAAAATCATATTATGTGAATTATGAATAAGTTGACACCCTTAGATCCATGACATGTATAACCTTATGCAAGTTGTAATGTATGCAAGTTTTACCCCTTGTTATGATTTATTTTGTCACATATATATGTTGTTGTTGTGAATATTTTCTTTTATGCTATGAGTTAGACTAATCGGGTCTAGCATACATTTTGCGAATAAACGTTCAAACGTGGGGTAGGGGTAATATTAGGAAATTAATAAATTGGGGTGCAATTGATATGATTTTGCATGCCTTAAATGGATGTCCATAATTGAGTCAATTATGGACATTGTTAAATTTGGAATTAATTAATAATTCAAGTAGGGAATTATTAAAATTGGGGAAAGTGGATTATTAATAATAATCAATGCTTTGGACACGAGGTTGGACCCGTTTGTGACGTAAACCTGCCCGGACCCGCCCGGCAAATCCAGTAGTCACAAATGTCGGCCCAATGTGAGAGGTCTTAGGCCCAAACTAAAGCATAACAGTTGTAAAGACACGAGGTTAGACTTTTTTATGGTGTAAGACTGCCCGGACCCGCCCGGCAAATCCAGCTGCCATAAATGCCAGTCTAATGTGAGAGGTCTTTATGAGGTTATGGCCTTAATGAATTAAGAAATACTTAGCTAGATAATCATGTAAGGTGGGACATGGGGGTTAAGTAGGTGCCTTGGGTGGCATGAGGAATCTAGTGGTTGCCTTTAGAGGCATTTGAAATACGATTAGACTTAACCAAATACACATGTAAATGAACATGACTAAGTGGGTTAAGTGGAAGGACTAATGGGACAAGCTTAGGTGGAATGCTTATGGGAAATAATGGGGGCCCATTTCAACCAGTATCCCAAAACGTATCTTTGTGAGCTCGACCCAAGTCGAGGACGGGACACGCATACTGGGTTTGACTATAAGAGGCCAAAACAGGGAGCAGTGGCAACGCAAGTCCAACGGGTTTCATATGTGTGTGTGGACCCGGGCTGGTAGGTAAGACGTTGTTGCATCGTGTAGGTATAAGCCGTGCATCTCCGTTATATCGGGTTGCCACTTTAGGGGAATGATACACCCTACTGTGGGGCCAGCACGGGTATCTACTAGTAGGGAGCCGATCGAAAAATGGAAAGTGGGGTACACCTAGTGGAGATAGGGGCAGGCGGCACCTATGTAGTCAGCTAGGAGTACGTAAAGCCATTAAGAAAGTTTCTAAGTGAAGCTAAGTGGAATCAATCTTTAGGGTGACTGGTGTGGTGCAGTATAGTGTTTATCCTTTAGTATTTAGGAGCGCCTATAACGTTTCCTTTAGCAATTATCTATGTCCTTAATCTGCTCTTTCATAGACATTTCCTTGTTTTCCAGCTTATGCCTTAGTCCAGTTATTTTGATAATAGTATTGTAGAATTATCATACTCGCCAGACTTTATGTCTGACCCCTCCCCCCTCTTTTTCATCTTTTTCTCCCTTCAGGTCCTCAGGTTGGGCCAAGTTCCAGTGGAGTCTGATTGGATTGCTTTTCTCTTGGAAAGCTTGGACTGCGGAAGTAAAGTCCAGCTTGTTATCTTTCTTTTTAATGGCTATTTATGTAATGGGATTATGTACTTGTTTTATCAAGATAGATATTGTACTTGACTTTGATTATGGTGTTATGATGTAATCAAACATGTTTTGACTTCTGCTGCAATTGAAATAAAGTTTTAAAATTTCCAAGTACTATTTTATATCTGTCTAGTTGAAATGTTACTGTTCTATATTCACCTAAAACCTCCATAGAAGTTAATGCATTCCCTTTGTGAGTGACATTAATGGACGTGGGGTGTTACATACATTCGATACACTCAAGTGAAATGAGTGGTCGGTCATGTGTGGGCCAGGTTGCAAGATGTTCTTGTTGAACGCAGTGTATTCGTCTCTAGAGATACACTATTGGCAGGTGGTTCCATACCTTGTCATAGTCGGAATCCAATCTCCAATAAGCGCCCACGATTTTGATTGTATGCTATATATGTGGAGCATGAGATGCAAGCGTTCCGCTAGATTGCTATTTATTTGTATTTAGACACTATCATAATATCAGAAAAGATATGATTTTAAAACTGGTTTGGGTTATAGTAAGGTAAAAGCCGTCCATGTTTATGTGTGGGCTGGTCCTACTATTATCTTTTTGTTTCGAAGAGATTTTTAAACTTTAAAATCAAGTTGGATGATCACCATAAAACTTTGCGAGTTGTTCTCACTCTGGTTCACCAGACTGACCCAGTATTTGTAATGCTCGGGTTAGACTGGACTGTACAGGTTTAGGTTATCGGATGCTGTGAAGAGACGAGCTGGAAGAGTTCAGACATATGATATTATATTATTCCACTGTGTGTTGTATATGGGGACAGATCATTATAACTGTCCATATGTGTTGGCTGTAAGTTGTACTCTGATATTTGTAAGTATTTTCAAGCTCTCAATAAAGATTTATTTCTATATTATATTTTGTTCCGCTGCGATGTGAGATTATGATTTTGTTGTGTTAGTTCTTCTTCTTCTATTCTAATATTTCTTTCTATCTTATCTCACCCTCTAACTTCTTTCTAATAACTTTCTGGATGTTCGGTACTCGAGTTTGGACACTGGATGTAATTGTGTTGAAAATTCGAGCATCGAATTTTCGGGGTCGTTACAGGGTAACAGATTGGAGTGTACGTTGTTTGAGGCTTACAGGGTAAGGTAGAATTTTATTTTGCAAAGACTTTGAACGAGCTCCTAACACCGATGTTGCATCCTATATGGTTGTCATGCAAACTGGATTTAGGATTCGTAGTTGTTAACTTTGATTATGTTTTAATGAGTTTTAGGATTAATTCATATTTGTTTGTGATGATGCGATTATATATATAATTGCTTAAAGAAGCATATGTTAATTATAGTGCATGTATCGCTTTCAAAATTATGTTTATTTAAATTTTATAAAATGAAGTTTAATGGTATGTTATTACATAAAACTCTGTTCGCATACGAGCTGCTATAGACAAAAATAAACATATCATTATGTGGAGCAGTATGCTATGATCCCAGAAATATAATAAAATAAACTAGTTAACTTATATTGTGATACCCTAGAATGCTCGTACAGGGTGTAAAACACTTCAAATAAAAAGTTGCGTATTCAATTAATTTAAAATTACGGTAAAATTTTAAAAATTAAATTATAACTACGTCTCAAAAGAATCTTGTCCAAATTCGTAACAAATCTCTAGTTATATTATATAAACCGTTATGGTCCATAAACAATTCTACAACGACTATTTAAATATTTGATTTGGATATAAAACAAAATCTACAGTATGAAAACTCGATTTTTTTTCTCTTCCATTAGAAAAATATAATTGAATAAATCTGAATGTTTCTTGTTTCAAAGGAATCCGACTTATTTTGGATCCTGTATATTCAGTTGAAGTTTAAATCGTAAATTACGAACTACCACGACAATTTCGAGCTTGTTTTAAATTATATTATAAATTATACGTTTAAATATCGTTTTTAATAAATAGTTCCTTATAAAAATCATTTTATATTATCAATACAACATTTAAAACCAATTTAAATGTTTTAAAATTAATAGCGAAAAATCTGGGTCGTTACATTCCTTCCCCCTTAAAATAATTTCGTCCTCGAAATTGCTAAGTATCAAAAATGCTATAACTCTAACTCCTCATAACCTACTTAGTTGAAATCTTATATTCCATATCCTCGTAACCAAGTTCTAACCCGACCTACGGATTATCATACCAATACTCGACCATTCATAATTCCTTCTAAGTGATTTGTCCACCATTTTTTTGTCAATCCATCCTCACATCCTTATCTTCAATACATATGCTTTCCCAAATATCCACACATACACACTTTGATTTTTAATTTGTTTATCATTTTGCTTAACCATTCGGTGTTTATAATCTCTTATACAATCGATAAGTCAATTTCAAAATTTTTTTTCTAACTTTTTAAATTTTGAAAAATTTCGCTAGCATCTCCTCTGCACGGCTCAATCGGTACAACTACAACTCGCCTTTCTAGGCCTTCTCCAATCCAAAAGAAAATCAAAAAGCCGGACGGCTTGCTCAATAGGCTCATAAAACCATCAACCCAAGTAATATTGTAAACATGTACCTTCTTGTCGGGCATAAATTCTATCTCTTGCATTTGCTTCCATTCAATATCTTCTCAACATACATATATCCATTTCCAGTTGATTTTGCAATCCAACTTCCGGTTTCTAACTCTTTAATCAACTTCTGATTAGTTCACTACCATTCTATCAATTCAAATCCGATTTCTATTTAAGTCAATCCACTTATTATACTTGAATCCAAATTTACCGCAATTCAATTTCAATTAACAACATCCAATATATATTCAACTTGCTTATTCATAAGTTGAATTCATATTAATAGTTCGAATCTCAACATTTTTCTTTATTTAATTTCATTCGGAATTATTTTTAATCCAATCCAATTTTGTTTAACTTAAGTTAAATTTCAATTCATTTGATACATTTATTTTTACCATTTCAATCTATTCAACTTACACAAGTTAAATTTTAATATCAGAATTCAAATTTCCGGGTTTTATTTCAAATTAGTTTGAATCATATATATTTATACATATATACAACCATAATAATTCAAAACTTTTGAATTTTCAAAGCAACTTGTTTCTCAACCCAATTTCGTAAAAATCTTCCTTTAGTAGCAATTCATCACTTAGAAGCTCGAAAATAGATACAAATGATGTGGCCATCATCATCTGAATTATTTTCTTGTGACTGAAGTGATTACAGTGCTTTAAAAATCTCAAAATACATTTAAAACAATTTTTATTCCAAATCCTTTCAAAATACTTCTTTATTTTTTTCAAAACACTTCAGAAATATTCCTTAACCTCCGGGATTTAAATTCAAATTCTGGTTTGAACTGAGTCTTGGTTTATCTCATTTGTGCACATCATCCAAATAAAACCTATATTTAGTTGTATATATAACAATTTCAATATTTCATAATTTCATTTGATTGTAATAACAATCACCACATCCATATATTATATCTCAGAAATTATTCTTTTTATATCAAAATAATTTTTGGGCAAAATTATTTCATTTACCCATTTTAAAACAATATTGTATCGAATTCCTTTGTTCGAGAGTTTAGAAACACCTATCAATACATTTGTACATCCTGTATCGACCAGGATTCATAAACCACTCAACAAACCAGCCAACACAATATAAAATAATTTTTTATATCAAATCTACAAATACGCGCTCATATATATACTCAAACTCAATCTAGGGCATCACTAACCCCATCTCTATTGAGTCACGCCATAGAGCCAAGGTTACTACTCAACCTTCAGCTCTGATACCAAATGTAATGTCCCGAATTTCCGTACTCTTTGAGTCAACTAATAATACCACACGTCCAACCCTAATTGCACAGAATTACGAATCATTATTAGAAAGAAGTTAGAGGATGAGATATAAAAAGAAAGAAATATTAGAATAGAAGAAAACGAAGATCACAACTCACAGCGGAACGAATAAAATATATTAAATAACATAACTTTTTGAAATACAAATCAGAACTGTATATATATACATACCATCATCAGAGCACAATAGCTATTTCTGGAACAGTTATAAACACCTGTTTCCAGATACAGACATAATACACAGCGGAAAAATACGAGTCTATAGTAAACTGGTGAAGCGTCCTGCTTCAAACTCCTCCAAGTGAATCTGTAAAATCTCGATTACTTGACTGCTCGTACAAATTTGGGCACACAAGAGTTTAGGGAAAACAAAACAAAATAACTCTGGGTCAGTCATCGGACTGGTGTGAGTAAACTCCAACCATTTGTTTAACCTTCAAAATCCTTTCGAAAGAAATGATAATCGTAAGATCGATCCACACATAAACACGGATGGTTTTTACCTTACGATGACCAAAAGTATTTTTGATATCAAATCCAGTGATATTACAATAGTGTCTAAATCAAATAAATAGAAATCTAGCGGAACGCTTGCATCTCACGCTCCATATATATAATATTAAATCAAAAACCGCAAGGCGCTTATTAGAGATTGGATTTCCAACATGACAAGGTATGGAACCACCTTCCGATAGTGTATATCTAGAGGGGAATACACTGGGGTTCAACAAGAACATCTTGCAACCCAGCCCACACATGACTGACTACTCATTTCGCTTGAGTGTATCGAACGTATATCACCAACGGTTGGGATCAGCAACCGTTTCTCGAAAGGGACAACATCAATAGATTAAAGAAGCAAATGGAATTTCTCTAGATAAGTGATTATACATCCTAATGGGAGCGACCCACATATCCATGTTGCCTGCCCAATATTTGTTAATTCCTGGTTGTGAGGCTTGAAGTTTGAATTATCTTTCAGAACATCTGGCCACCATTCACTTTGAATGTCACATCGTCAGATCCATCGGAAATCACTAATTGATTCCCACAAAAATACTCAGATTGTTAGGCTGAAGAAGTTTCCCTTCTTTGCCACCAACTTCGTATGTTTGAAGGAATCAACGTACGTAATCCCTTTGGAAATACTCTGTCAGACACTCATCCAAACAAGTTGTCCTGGGTTTGGACAAACCGAAGGCACCATTCTATTAATCCATCTTGGGCAATTTCTACCTTGGGTTAACAAAATAGCCCTTGCATTTTACTTCGTCTTCAAATCGATTCATAACGCTTATACCAATACGGAGTGGTTTTCAAATATTAAATCTGATCCCGGCCTCTCCATATTGACAACGGAGGTATAAAATACATCAAAACTTTGATAGTCGATGATTTAACTATCAAAGAAACATCCATACAATCAACGGTCCTATTTCCGATTGGAAATCCTACCTAACAAGCATCAAACAACACTGGCCCCTTTTAATTTAATTTCTTATTAAATTTTTGTTTCCAATTCCTGTTATCTCATCTTTCGTATTATTTCAAAGCTCTATTTTTCTCTCTTGATTATTGGAAATTTTTTCCAATATCCTAATTTCTATATTCGAGAAAATATAACTTATTCCAGTTAGAAAACATTTCAAAATCCTTTAAATTAACGTGATGTTACAGAACATCGTTATTATAGCTCAAACCGGTAATCACTTATTAACTAACCATCTTGCTAACCCATATTCACTATCGAACATTAACCATTACTCCATCAATCATAAAGTCAATCAAGTTGGGGTATAATTACCTCTCAGACCTTAATTGGACAACATTCTCAACTTTGAAATAGTCAAAGCCCACAACTTCAAACAAAACATCGCTTACGCGACTTTTGGATTCAATCTAAGAACACACTTCTTTCACTGAAAAACTTTGATTATAATGGTAGCGTTATAATCGCTATTTCCAAATATTTGATTTATAAAACATTACTTTTAACAACAGCGTTACAATCGTTATTTAGAATTATAGAACATCTATTATAACAATAGCGTACAGATCGCTGTTTAGATTTACACAACAGTTATTATAACGGCAGCGTTAAAATCGCTGTTTTAGGTTTGTAAAACATTTATTATAACAACAGCGCTACAATTGTTGTTTCTAAATATAACTTGTACTTATTAATTTTCAATAAAATCAATAAGTAAATAAATAATTAAATAATGAAATTCGATTCAAACGGAAAGTAAAAAGTGCTACTTCTCTAAATTCGATATAATCGAATTTCAATAATTAACTTTCTCTCGAATAATCTATATTTGATTTATATTCTAAAAATCGGAATAAATTTATCTCTTAAGGTTGACTCAAATTTCCTTAAAATTAATTCTATTCATAAAAAAATTGTTTCAAATCGTTCTTCACTTTGATAAATGAATATCATTCCTTAAATAGGGATCTAGATTCGTTTCATCAAATCAATTTGATTTTATTTACAATTATCATTACAGATTCAAATCTCAGCTATCGAGTCACTTAAAAAACCCAAATCGTATTCTACTTCATTTGTAAATTCTGTTTATAAAACAACTACTGACATTTTTCCGTTTATATAAATCAATCAAATTTTTTCCTACTTTTCAACTTCTACATATTCCAAATCACTGAAATCAAATCCATTTGTTCTTGTACTTATAAATATCATCTTAAATTCAAATTCCTTTTATGACATTCATTTAGAATTTATTCATGGAATATCTCAATTTTATCCCAAGTATTTATAATCTTGTTTTAAATTTCTATATAACTGTTAAGTTTAAAATCTCATTTAAAAATATCGATTCAAAACTTAATTTCTCCTTTTTTTCAATATAATTTACATTTGAATTTAGATTGTATTTTACCCAAGGATAATTAATTCACTTAATTTACTAACTTATTTATAATCCACCTCTTATTTTATTCATTTAACATAATTTCTTATTCTAAGTTTATTTGAAATTAAATTCCTATTTTGTAGAATAATTTCCTTTTTAGATCTCAAATTCATCTTTTTTATTTGAAAATATTTTACGGTATTAAATACCAAAATTCTAGGGCCAGTAGCACAACAAAATCAATCACAGTTAACGTATCACAGTATATGTCACAATCAATGCAAACACAATAATATAAATGTTGAGGAATCCAGTTGGATCCCTCCAACCTGTTTCCCTGCATCCACAGATGTTAATCAACATCAATAATATTATTTTCACATCAATATGAAGTGTTAGAACTAATAATCGATCAACGATGTAATTATATCAACCATTTCAACCAATTTTATCACTATTCAACCAATTAACCATTGCATAGTATAAGAATTACTACAAATAAATTTAAAACTCATTTATATAAAAATATAAACGAGGTAGAGTTAGTGAATTTACTCAGCTGTTCGCAGTTGACGAGTTCTGATTTATTTTGTTTTAAAATCAAACAGACATTTGATTTTTATCGCAAAATTCCAATAGCTCCATTCTCAGCTACGTGGGTTCCAAAATGTAGACCGCGTTGTTATGATTCCAACGTAATATGCGGCATTCAATTCTGTTCACAGATGAGTGAAATACACCAGTTACAAGTTAATAGTTAATTCAACATTTTAAATTTTAAATTTATAATTAACCAACATTAATAAAAAAAATAGTGTCATTATTATTACCGCAAATCACTTTGTTAAACTCGTTATTCTTGCCTTGTTCAATTACCACAAATTTTTTTGCTTATCCCCTGTCGTTACTTCCTCCACCATATCCTCCTCCTTTGAATACATATAATATATATTCATATGCTGAAACCCGTCCCCTGTAGCATTCATCAAGTCAAACTCTTGAAATTTCTTTCCTACCGAAATCTCCAACCAACCCAGCATCATCCCACAATATTCATATTAACCTTAATCCGTTTGTTTAACCTTGCTTTATCCTTATTTAATCAACTAATCCATGGTTTGGCACGATAATTTGGAGATTAACGTTCTGAACTTCATTCCTAGGAACCCGATACTCCATCGTTACCTACAATCTCCAACCGCCACCAACTTAAGTCGCCGGAGCTTCACCCACACTGCCGGATCAACCGTACCGCCGAGAGTCATCCTCAGGCCAAACGTCCCACCTCCTTGACCCTAGGTTCACTAGAACAGGCTGTATAACCGAAGCACGCCTCAAACCCAATTCCTCCGGCGTCGAGCCACGACCGTCGCTCGCACCACCGCAGAAAGAACCACCTCACCCTCCTCTTCTTACTTCCTTTAGACACCTGTCTCATTGATGCTCCTATCGCCAGTAGTTTGCAGCCCTAGGGGGGTAAAACAACAACGAGAAAAACCAACTTAAATGAGATGAACAATATTCATGCCAATGTGAAGCTATTGTCTACTGGAGTTTCACGAATTCGGTCTTAGGGGTTTTAGATTTTCTTTCAAAATTTATTTAAATTTTTGGACTTGTGTTTTCCTCAGTTTTGGTTTTCGAGAAATGAGGGATTCAGAATATAAAGAGAAGGACAGCTTGGTAGGCACGGGTTTGAAGAACTTGGTACGCACGGAATTGAGATGCGTGGAGAGCACGCTATCAGATGGCTTGGCAAGCACGGGGTAACAGATTGGAGTGTACGTTGTTTGAGGCTTACGGAGTAAGGTAGCATTTTATCTTGCAAAGACTTTCAACGAGCTCCTAACACCGATGTTGCATACCATATGGTTGTCATGCAAGCTGGATTTAGGATTCGGAGTAGTTAACTTTGATTATGTTTTAATGAGTTTTAGGATTAATTCATATTTGTTTGTGATGATATGATTATATATATAATTGCTTAAGGAAGCATATGTTAATTATAGTGCATGTATAGCTTTCAAAATTATGTTTATTTAAATTTTATAAAATGAAGTTTAGTGGTATGTTATTACATAAAAATCTGTTCGCATACGAGCTGCTATAGACAAAAATAAACATATCATTATGTGGAGCAGTGTGCTATGATCCCAGAAATATAATAAAATAAACTAGTTAACTTGTATTGTGATACCCCAGAATGCTCGTACAGGGTGTAAAACACTTCAAATAAAAAGTTGCATGTTTAATTAATTTAAAATTACAGTAAAATTCTAAAAATTAAATTATAACTACGCCTCAAAAGAATCTTGTCCAAATTCGTAACAAATCTCTAGTTATATTAACTAAACCGTTATGGTCCATAAACAATTCTACAGCGACTATTTAAATATTTGATTTGGATAAAAAACAAATTCTACAATATGAAAACTCGATTTTTTTCTCTTCCGTTAGAAAAATATAATCGAATAGATCCAAACGTTTCTTGTTTCAAAGAAATCCGACTTATTTTGGATCCTGTATATTCAGTTGAAGTTTAAATCGTAAATTACGAACTACCGCGACAATTTCGAGCTTGTTTTAAATTATATTATAAATTATATGTTTAAATATCGTTTTTATTAAATAGTTCCTTATAAAAATCATTTTATATTATCAATACAACATTTAAAACCAATTTAAATGTTTTAAAATTAACAGCGAAAAATCTGGGTCGTTACATTTTGCAAAAGACGTCTATGGACTGTATCCTGATTTTTTGGTTGAATAACTTCCACGTCTAACGATCAAACAGCTCGCAAAACTTTACGAAACCATTTTGAGATTGTATGATTGGAATGCTGAAAACGATCGTCAATCACACTATATGATATAAAATTTAAATTAGGTGTAAAATGTACACATTTATCTTATATATGCACATTTTTATCTTATAAAATTTTACATATAAAATTTCAGTTGAATCATGACTAGTTTTGTTAGTTCTATTTTGCATATAAAATTTCAATTAACTTGCTTTTGTTAGTTCTATTTATCTTATATATACACCTTTATCTTATAAATTTTCCGTGAGCATGATAATACGTGCATATTTATCTAATATAAGTTATGTATACACATTTCAATTAAGTGTATTACATATATTATTAAATTGTTTATGAGATATATATTATATATGTTTATTTAAAAATTAATTTTGATTTCAATTTTCAACTAAAATTAATAAATTAATTTTAAATAATTTCAAGTATATGCATGTTTTGAATTTTGTATACTTATGTTTATTGGTATACTTATATATAATTTCAAAATAAAATATATATTCATGTGTATGTATGAATCTACAATGGGGAGAGGCAAAGAGCGAGTTCTCATCGTCAAATTCAATGCCTCAAACTATTTTTAACCATGCGATCTGGGATTCAACGTAGGGATCGTTTAAATCCCTCTATTCTTTGCAAAACATCAAATTTAGGTTTCGCTAGAAACAAATTCAAGTCCATATATGATATAAATTTGTGAGATATATAAAATTTTACATATAAAAGTTCAATTAAATGTAAAATAAAACTAACAAAAGCTAGTAAAATTTCAAGTCCATATATGATATAACTTGGGACTTGGAAGATAATGTAAGATACTTGTGATGATTCATGTTAAATGACCAAGTTCACCAAAATAATAATACAATTACATATAACATTGAAAACTAGTTAGGACATCTAAGGTCACTAAAGTTATTTATGGGTAAATGGGTTTAACATATACAATTGCATACAGTTTCAAAGAAACCCTGTTAACTACATTATCTAAATATTGTATTCTAAGTGAATCACGTCCATTTGTGTGTGAGAAAGTGTAATAACCCGGAAAATACGAGCCAATTTAAAATTTTTAAATTGGTTATTTCAAAGGGATTTGAACAATTGAAATAGAATATTTCAATAAAATGGTGAATTATAAATAGTGAGTCAGTTTGAAAATTTGAATTCATACTTTGACTGACTGTGCAGGGTGGAAAATATATCGGATTTTAGCGAAACCAAAAATATTTAAATCTGTTAGTCAATACCTTTCTAACGAATCTGAAAAATCGAAGTTTCATAACGGGAATCAAAAGTTATGGCCAAATGAATTTTCAGAAGAGTCGGTATATAGAATATAGCCCTGAAAAATTGATATTTTGCATACGACCTCGGAATTCGACGAAACCACTTTTGTTGGGTCCGGGATGTCAAACTATTGCTAGGTTTCAAATTTCATAATTTTTGAAGCTAGTATGTGAGCGTGGCAAAAGAAAATGTGTTTGGTCGATTTCTGTTAAATTGGATCGACCAGAAAATGGCCATTTTTCAAACGACCTCAGAATTCGATGAAACTAGTTTTGTTGTGACCGTAGCGTCAAAACATAGCTAGATTTATTTTTCTGGAATTTTTCGAATCAGTTTGTGGCCCTGACAAATTGAAATGTGCGTTCAGAGTTAAAAATTAAATGTTTTATACTTTAATTTGAAAAATAACTGACTGTAACAGTCGAATTGGCCTACGAAACATATCCCATTGTGTCCGGAATGGGGGTATTTAGCTAGGGGCGACAGTCGTTGGGTTTAAAAAGGAGTTCGTTTGAGAAAACACTATTTAAAAATTTAATATAGTCCTCGGCCAATCATATTTCTCCATTCATAATTAAAAAAAAAATATCAGAACCCCCCCCCCCACCCCGACTTCGACGGCGGAAACCCTTTTTCCCCTTCCCTAGCGATTTCCGATCGCCACAGCTCGAATTAGCTCCTCCCCCAGTTCAACTTTTTGTAGTTCTCCCTCCCCTCTTCAAATCCATATAAGGAGCTCCCCCTATCGTCGCCTCTACGTCGAGATATCCCCTTCCAAACTTCCGAACTTCAAACCGCCGCCGCCGCCGATCTGCACAACCGAACCCCACCAAACCGCCGCGCGCCTGTAGCCCTCTCGAAGCTCTTCCACGTCCAACTTCCTGATCGTCCCCTCGTACCCCGGTTCTCGCGAAAACCGCAAACCTAGTTTTGAAGCATTCTAAAAGTGAGTTTTTCTTTGATCTTTACACTTTGAAAAATCATATCTTTTTGGTGTGTTGACGAAATTCGATGAAACAGGAAACATCGAGACCGCAAGGAAGCTCTCTACCCAATAGAAGAAGCTGATGATTTTTCTGACATCGTATCGATTTTTAGCGCTCAGAAAACCAAGGTGAGAAATCTAAATTAACGTGAAATTGAATGGAAAATGTCGTGTATGATTTATATAAGCGAAATATAAATTACATACGTGTTGTATACATCTTGTACAGGCGTAGTGTAAGCTATATAAGCGAAGTATGAATTTTTACATGCATAGAATAATTGATATATGTGTTGAAATGCTAGTGAAATATAGCAAATATATATTATATTATATATATATACACTCCCCTCGTCCACAAACCATGGACGATATTTATTGTGATGAATTGGTGTGAAATATTGGATGAAAAATACGAATGGTTGAATAATTGTTTGTGGTTGATATTGTTTGGTTGTGGTTGAAAAATACCCATTGGTGATTGAAATGAATTGGAAAAAATTGTGGAAATAAAAATAAACATGCCGCCTGCGTGCGAATTAGATGCATGAATCCCCATTGTCAAAAACCGCGAGGTTTTAAGGTAGAGCGAGGAGCCGTACTAGGGACGGTGCCGGTTTTAACTACCCTGCCGTTATGCTGCCGAAATTTTGAATAATCTTTGTGTGTTAGAATTCTTTTCATATGTTGAAATTAGTTACATGCTTTGAAATTAAAATCATATATTGAAACTATGTCCATGTGTGGAAATATTCATGTGTTGAAAAGTGTTGTGTGAAAATTAAATTCATTTGTGAATGAATGAAGTGTTTAAACAATAAAAATCACATTTATATATATATATATATGAAGTAGGAGAAATATTCGCCTTATATAAATAGTTTCAACAATAAAAATCTTATCTTTCTAATATGAACAACATAAATAAAATGTCCATGTGTGGAAATACTCATTTGTTGAGAAGTGTGTGTAGTGGAAAAGTTCATGTGTTGAATAAAAAGATCGAACAATAAAAATTACATTTTTATTGAAACTATGAAGTGTTGAAACCATCTATTTGTTGAATAAATATTTTGAACGATAAAAATATCATTTTTATCATATGTGTGATATGCTAAAGATATGCGGACGTTGAAATAAATATTTGTGATAGAAATATTATTTTTAACATGCATAGGAACTAAGTAAAATAGTCATGTGTTGAAATCTATTTTAGTTCGCCAAAATTATCATCTTTGAAATGTGAAGTGTTAAAAATAGCCACTTGTTCAAATAAACGTGCATGAGTTGAAATATACATTAACTAGCTAATGATATGATTTTAGCCTATGCATGCAACATTAGAATGAATGGTGTTTTTAAACCAAAGCAAATCAAATATGAAATTGAATGGAAATTGATAAATGTTAGAAATTATATATATGTACATGCATATCTATTGAACAGGTTAAAGCAAAAAGGGGATAGAGAAGAGAAATAGAATTTTGGCCCGACAAATAGGTACACATTTACCGCTTTGTTTGGGTGATGATTTTATGAGCCTGTTGGCTAGCCGCTTGGCTTTTTCTTTTTCTTTTTGATATGAGACGCCCGTGTGGCTATTTGGGAATTTTCCCAGACCCTCCCGTACAAAGGAGGTTATGGCGAAATTTTCCAAAATTTAAAGGCGTTAGTGAAATAATTGAAGTGGAAACGATATAGGAATTTTTGAATGAACTATATTTATATAAATATAAATAGAATTAAAACGAAACGTGGCCGTGCAGTTCATGTTTTGAAACCGTGATTTCAAATGACTAGTGCGGAAGATCCGACCATTGGATTTTCCCGAAACCTCAACCGTTGGGTTCGCCTTGGAAATATCTCTCCAACGGCACCAACTTTGTGAAGATCCGACGGTTGGATTGTCTAGAATGTTTAATTCAAAACTGAAGAAAAACAGCGCCAGAAACGATTATATATATATATATATATATAATTAAATTAAATCGAAATAACGACGCTGCAGTTCGTAAATTGAAGCCGTAACTTCAAATGGCTAGTGTGGAAGATCCGACCGTCGGATTTTCCCAAAACTGAAACCGTTGGATTCATTTTGAAAAGACCTTCCTAATGATGTAAAATTTGTGAAGATTCAACGGTTAGATTTTCATATATGTTTAAAACAAAATTAATGAAAAGCAGCGCCAGTGCATCAACACGACCTGAAACGTCGTTTAATTAAATATGGCCGTTTTAAATTAAATAAAAATGGCGATATATCGTTATAAAGTACTATAGACGATATAGAGTGGAAATAAACCAATTTTGTTGTGTTTGCTTGATATGTGATGGTTGAATGTATTTGACATGAAAATTGTAACTAAATAACTGAAATGTGAATGTTGAATAGTCCAACCATGTGATTAATTGATTTGAAAATCTAAATATACATGGGTTATTTGAAAAGGCCGAGTTTATCTCATTTCAAATAATCGATCGACGTTGAGAAGTCGAAGAGTCGAAGACGACTGAAGACCGACAATCTCCACATTGGATGGATGGGCACTACTGATGCTCGTGATTGGAGTAGCTACCATGAAGGAATTGAAGTAGTAGCCGTCCAAACATACTGTTGATTGTACGGATATGCGAGGAATTGGTGCCTCCGGTTTCGTTCAGACCCAGAACGGACTTGTAAATGGACTGTGTGTCTGACATTGGATTTTGT
This sequence comes from Allium sativum, assembly GCA_030737875.1. Taxonomy (NCBI): domain Eukaryota; kingdom Viridiplantae; phylum Streptophyta; class Magnoliopsida; order Asparagales; family Amaryllidaceae; genus Allium; species Allium sativum. The sequence goes on along the minus strand of CM060918.1, from coordinate 200,700,587 downwards.
TCTGTGTTGATTGATCTCTGTTAAATATATATCTGTTTGGCGGCGGAGAATTTATTCTCTTGCTTAACACCCTTCTCTGAGACGTACGAGCTCAGAGGTTATGTATTGACAGAAATCAGTCACATGGAGTGGATTGCCTGTGTGGCACGCCTAAGTGGCATATGATCAAGGCTTCTGTTGCAAAGCAAAGTCTTGTGGTTGATGATCAAAGCATGGTCTGTGTGACGTAGCTTTGTGTATAACATGAATTCGCGAGCCTCACACCTCGGTATGAGTCAAAAACGGGAGACGGACCGCTGGGAGTGCACGACGTTTCTTTCTAGCTATGGTGGTGTCAGTGACCTACCAGCCCTGACATTATATATACTTTTCACCTGTGTGGTTGTTGGAATGCGAGGCGCCTCGATTATAGGTTTGTAAGGACCGGGAAACGTGTGTTCAGGAATTGCCAATCCTCAAAAGTAAGAGAGGACCGGCCCAGCCGATTCCAAGGATCATAGTGGGGTCCTGGGACATTTGCTAGAGTGTCTCGAACGGAGAGGAGCTTGCCCCTTGCCTCGACTCATGAAGGAATCCAATTTCCAATACGAAATATGCGAATGTGATTGTATTACTAGTATGGCGACATAGTAGATGGTAGCTATGCCGCCTAGGATTGATATTTATGATTGTATTGCTTTTGAAATATATATGCACTAGTAATAATATCGAACACCTTTGTTTTATTCGTATGAAGCATCTTTGGCCATTATAAGGTAAAAACTCTATCCTCCGGCTTGCGTTGCATTGTGTGATGGGACCTGAGTCTTATAATGGCTTCATTTTATAAAAGGTATTGCGTTGATTTAATCGTTATTTTATTTCATGCACTAGCACTCATTGGAGTAAACTCGTTCCGCGAAAGTGGCGTGGTCCTTTGATTTGCCTTATTATTGTTGTTAATAAGTTGAATAGATTTCTCATACCAGTCCCATGATTGACTCGTAGTTTGTTTCACCTTGCAAACTCGGGTGCCCTCATTTTCACACGGGCAGCCTAGTTACAGGTTTCTGACGCATCTTTTGGCTCATGGCGAGGCTTGACTACACTGTGCTGACTTGGATTTTCTCCGCCATTATTGTATCTATATTATGATTCCTCCATTGGCGATGTAGACTGATATTCCTTTTGTGTACTCTTTATGTATGATTCCGCCTCAGGCGATGGTGACTGATTATGTATCATTATGCACTAAGTTGTATCCTGTACTGTGCGTCTCTGATGTGATGATATCTATATGATTCCGCTGTCATATGTGTGTAAATTATTCTATTTTCTGTTTATGCTATTATCTGTGATCTGCTAATGATGATTAATGTGTTATATTCCAATGATTATCCTTAACACCGTGTCACGGGGTTTTGGGATCGTCACAGCTGGTATCAGAGCTTTGGTTAACCTTAGTTCTGGAGTGTAACACATTAAACACTTCGTCAAAATAGAATCAGTAGTATTCTAAGGCGAGTCGCTCATTAGAGATAGGACTAGTAAAGTCCTAGAATGAGCTGAGCAGAATAGCAAAAACAATTGATCAGTCCATCGTTATTTTTCCGTAGAAATTTCTGCTTAACTATGCAATAGACTATCATTTCTGTTAGCTGACTTTTTCGTTGCTTATTCAGAATTTAACAAATGGCTACCAGAGCAGCCGCCGCAAGAGGAGGCCGTGCCGGCCGAGGCAGAGGAAGGGGAGAAATCCCAGCTCAAGAAGGACCTTTGATACAACCTCCGGCAGCTCAATACTTCGAGCTTGACCGCGTAGTTAAGAGGTATAAGAACTTAGGAGGCAAGACCTTCTCGGGAACTGGCACCGTAATAGAGGCCCTTGCATGGCTCAAAACATGCGAGAAAATTCTTGAAGGCCTAAGGCTAGGAGACGAAGACAAAGCTATTATGGGCGCCTGGCTTATGCAGGAACAAGCTGAATTATGGTGGGAATCTCTTACCGCAGGGAATAGAGAAGCTGGAAGAACATGGGATGGATTTAAAGAACTCTTCAAGGAGAAATATGTCCCAGAACAAGCTCTAGAAAGAATGCACGATGACTTCGCCAATCTCCAGCAAGGGGATCTTTCCGTGCAAGATTATCTGAACAAATTTACAATGTTGTCGCCCTATGCTCCGGAACTCGTCGCCACCGCGAAATCTAAGAATAAGAGGTTTATCCTTGGGCTAAGACGACAATATCATGATAGATCCATGGCCCATGTCAAGCTGGAATTCAACGAGCTGGTGGAAATGACGTGCAACTATGAAGACCTTGATCAAAGGCATCTGGATCAGGATCGCGCTAGAAGCCAAGCCGGAAACAAGCGCAAGCCTGCTGTAAATCAAGGCGAGTCAAGCCAAGCAGCATCTTCAAAGCCTCAGACTGGCAAGCCGCAAAGAGGAAATTGCTTTAATTGTGGTAAGCCGGGGCACTACTCAAACGTCTGCACAGCTCCGAAGAGGCAGAAAACAAACTCTCAAGGTTCGAGCCAAGGCTCTCAGAACCCTCGCTCGTGTTTCAACTGTCGCAAGACCGATCATTTAGTCAAAGACTGTCCTTTGCTGAAGAAAGCTACTGTAGCTCATGTCTATGACGGGTCGAGCCCGCCAGCTGCTTCCGATGGAGCAGGTAAACCCGATGTTTTGGGAGGTACCCTTACAATTAAAAATATTCCTGTTTCTGTATTATTTGACACAGGTGCATCGCGTAGTTTTATTGCTAGTAACACAGTGCACAAATTAAAGTTAAAACAGCGAAAGCTCAAAGAATCGGTTGAAGTTCATAACCCGATAGGGGGTCCTATTACTCTCGGTTCGTATTGTAAAGTTCCTATTTCTTTTTCTCGATACAAGTTTCCTTTTGATTTGATCGTTATGGATTTTCCCGAATTCGATATTATTCTCGGGCTGGATTGGTTAACGAAATATGAAGCCGAAGTGAATTGTGCGGAAAGAATCGTTAAAATCCGAATGAAGCTTGGATATATTACGGTTCCCTGTCATGGTTCGAATCCGAATAGAGAAGAATTTTGGTCGGCATTGGAACTTATCCCCACTTCCATGGAAAAGATTCCGATTGTTAGCAACTATGCGGATGTGTTTGAAGAAGTTGAAAACTTACCTCCGCAAAGAGAAATAGAATTCCGAATCGATCTAATCCCCAATGCCAGACCAGTGGTGCATCCAATTCGTAGAATGACTCCGAAAGAAAAAGAAGAATTAGGCGATCAAACTCGTCAACTGTTGTGGAAGGGTCTAATCAGACCTAGTTTTTCTAATTGGGGTGCAACTGTTGTGTTTGTCCCGAAGTCAGACGGTACTCTTCGATTATGTGTTGATTACCGAGACCTCAACAAACAGACGCTTAAAAACAAATATCCATTACCCCGCATTGATGATTTGCTAGACCAATTGAATGGGGCGAAAGTATTTTCCCGAATGGACCTAGCTACAGATTTTCATCAATTGAGAATACCAGAAGAGTGTGTTCCTTTGACAGCTTTCAGAGGTCCAGACATATTTTATGAATGGTTAGTAATGACGTTTGGCCTATGTAACGCTCCAGCATACTTTGTCGATCTAATGAATAGAGTGTTCAGGGGAGTTCTGAATAAATTTGTCCTCGTATTTATCGATGATATTTTAATCTACTCCAAATCAAAACCCGAGCATGAAAAATACTTAGAACAAGTATTGGAGATTCTAAGGAGGAACGTCTTCAAAGCCAAATTCTCTAAATGTGTCTTCTGGCAAGAAGAAGTTAAATTTCTTGGCCATGTCGTGTCAGAGAAAGGAATTTCTGTTGACCCAAGCAAAATAACAGCGATTCAAGACTGGAAACAACCCACTACTCCCACAGAAGTTAGAAGTTTTATGGGGTTGGCTAGTTATTATCGAAAGTTCGTTAAGGATTTTTCGAAGATATCCGGTCCATTAACGAAGCTCACAAAGAAACATGAGAAGTTTAAGTGGACTTCCGACTGTGAAGAGGCTTTTCAGGAATTGAAATCGAAACTGACCACCGCCCCAGTGTTAACTATTATTGATGGCAATCAGGATTTAACAGTTTGGACAGATGCTTCTATTAGAGGTCTTGGCGCAGTGTTAATGCAGAAAGGCCAATTAGTCGCTTATGCAAGCCGCCAACTGAAACCGCATGAAAAGAATTATGTGACTCATGATCTTGAGTTGCTAGCCATCGTTTTTGCTTTAAAAATCTGGAGACATTATTTATTGGGCGAGAAGTTTATACTGTACACAGATCATCAATCATTGAAGTATTTATATACCCAGAAAGATCTGAATCTGAGACAGCAGCTTTGGCTAGAATTTCTTGCAGCGTATGATCTTGATATCCTGTATACGCCGGGGAAAGCTAACGTGGTAGCGGACGCGCTTAGTAGAAAGACCGCAATCGTTGCCCATCTTATAATTACACCTAGATTGATTGATAGGATTTTAGCCCTTCAAAAAGACGATAAATTCAATCAGAGAATTAGTCAGAGAGTCAAGGAAGGTGAAACCACGCGTTTCCGTATTGACAATAGGGGGTTCTCAAGTTAAATAATAGGATTTGCATCCCAAATATTCCAGGCCTTCGAAGAGAAGTGCTGGACGAATGTCATAAATCCAAATTTTGCATCCATCCTGGGGTGAGTAAAATGTACAACGATATCAAACGTACTTTCTGGTGGAAGGCAATGAAAAGGGATATTTCTTTGTATGTTAGCAGATGCCCTACTTGTCAATTGGTCAAGAGTGACCAACAGAAGCTAGCTGGACTGTTGCAACCGTTGGAAGTCCCAGGTTGGAAATGGGAACAGATTTCCATGGATTTCATAGATGGTTTGCCGCGAACCAAGAAAGGTAATGACAGCATTTGGGTAATCGTAGATCGCTTCACGAAGACTGCCCATTTTATACCTGTCAGGTCCAATAGAACTGCTCAAAGTCTAGCACAGATATATTACAGAGAAATTGTTAAGCTGCATGGAATTCCCATCAGCATAGTCAGTGATAGAGATCCCTTATTTACTAGCAAGTTCTGGGAGGCTTTCCAGACAGAATTGGGAACAAAACTGAATATGAGCACCGCTTATCACCCACAAACAGATGGCCAAACTGAGCGGGTGAATAGAATTCTAGAGGATTTATTGCGGGCTTGTATAATCGATTTTGGTGGGTCATGGGAAGATCATTTGCATTTGGCAGAATTCTCATATAACAATAGCTATCAAGCAAGTTTGAGAATGTCACCATTTGAAGCATTATATGGCAGACCCTGCAGATCTCCTGCATGTTGGGTAGAACCTGGCAATAGACTTGTACTAGGACCCGATATGATTAGGGAAGCATCTGATAAAGTGGACTTCATCAAGAAGCGATTGAAAACAGCCCAAAGCCGACAGAAAAGTTATGCAGACTCTAGAAGGAGAGATTTGACATTTACTGTTGGTGATCATGTTTATTTAAAGGTTTCTCCGATGAGAGGAGTAATCAGATTTGGAAAGACTGGGAAGTTGGCACCGAGATTTATTGGTCCCTTTCCTATACTTGAGCGAATTGGAACTCTTGCTTATAAGGTTCAATTACCAGATTGGTTGCCTGGAGTGCACAATGTTTTTCACGTATCTCAACTTAGGAGACATGTGCATGATCCGGATCTTGTTGTAGAAGAAGCAGCGCAACGGGATGTGGAGATAACTCCAGAATTAGCACTCAAAAGAGAGCCATTAAAAATTGTTGGCAAAGAAACTAGAGAACTCAGAAGCAAAAAGGTTCATTTAGTTAAAGTGCAGTGGAGCAGTGATCCTAGAGACTGTACTTGGGAAACTGAGGAAAGCATTAAACAAGCTTACCCCAAATGCAGAGTGGATATCTCTGACTAACTCCGGTGCAAGGTACTTTTACAATGCGTCGCATTTACATTTTATTTCCAACATTACTGTTGTTTCCTTTTCGAGGACGAAAAGTTTTAAGTAGGGGAGATTGTAATAACCCGGAAAATACGAGCCAATTTAAAATTTTTAAATTGGTTATTTCAAAGGGATTTGAACAATTGAAATAGAATATTTCAATAAAATGGTGAATTAGAAATAGTGAGTCAGTTTGAAAATTTGAATTCATACTTTGACTGACTGTGCAGGGTGGAAAATATATCGGATTTTAGCGAAACCAAAAATATTTAAATCTGTTAGTCAATACCTTTCTAACGAATCTGAAAAATCGAAGTTTCATAACGGGAATCAAAAGTTATGGCCAAATGAATTTTCAGAAGAGTCGGTATATAGAATATAGCCCTGAAAAATTGATATTTTGCATACGACCTCGGAATTCGACGAAACCACTTTTGTTGGGTCCGGGATGTCAAACTATTGCTAGGTTTCAAATTTCATAATTTTTGAAGCTAGTATGTGAGCGTGGCAAAAGAAAATGTGTTTGGTCGATTTCTGTTAAATTGGATCGACCAGAAAATGGCCATTTTTCAAACGACCTCAGAATTCGACGAAACTAGTTTTGTTGTGACCGTAGCGTCAAAACATAGCTAGATTTATTTTTCTGGAATTTTTCGAATCAGTTTGTGGCCCTGGCAAATTGAAATGTGCGTTCAGAGTTAAAAATTAAATGTTTTATACTTTAATTTGAAAAATAACTGACTGTAACAGTCGAATTGGCCTACGAAACATATCCCATTGTGTCCGGAATGGGGGTATTTAGCTAGGGGCGACAGTCGTTGGGTTTAAAAAGGAGTTCGTTTGAGAAAACACTATTTAAAAATTTAATATAGTCCTCGGCCAATCATATTTCTCCATTCATAATTAAAAAAAAAAAATCAGAAACCCCCCCCCCCCCCCCGACCCAACTTCGACGGCGGAAACCCTTTTTCCCCTTCCCTGGCGATTTCCGATCGCCACAGCTCGAATTAGCTCCTCCCCTAGTTCAACTTTTTGTAGTTCTCCCTCCCCTCTTCAAATCCATATAAGGAGCTCCCCCTATCGTCGCCTCTACGTCGAGATATCCCCTTCCAAACTTCCGACCTTCAAACCGCCGCCGCCGCCGATCTGCACAACCGAACCCCACCAAACCGCCGCGCGCCTGTAGCCCTCTCGAAGCTCTTCCACGTCCAACTTCCTGATCGTCCCCTCGTACCCCGGTTCTCGCGAAAACCGCAAACCTAGTTTTGAAGCTTTCTGAAAGTGAGTTTTTCTTTGATCTTTACACTTTGAAAAATCATATCTTTTTGGTGTGTTGACGAAATTCGATGAAACAGGAAACATCGAGACCGCAAGGAAGCTCTCTACCCAATAGAAGAAGCAGCGGATTTTTCTGACATCGTATCGATTTTTAGCGCTCAGAAAACCAAGGTGAGAAATCTAAATTAACGTGAAATTGAATGGAAAATGTCATGTATGATTTATATAAGCGAAATATAAATTACATACGTGTTGTATACATCTTGTACAGGCGTAGTGTAAGCTATATAAGCGAAGTATGAATTTTTACATGCATAGAATAATTGATATATGTGTTGAAATGCTAGTGAAATATAGCAAATATATATTATATTATATATATATACTCCCCTCGTCCACAAACCATGGACGATATTTATTGTGATGAATTGGTGTGAAATATTGGATGAAAAATACGAATGGTTGAATAATTGTTTGTGGTTGATATTGTTTGGTTGTGGTTGAAAAATACCCATTGGTGATTGAAATGAATTGGAAAAATTTGTGGAAATAAAAATAAACATGCCGCCTGCGTGCGAATTAGATGCATGAATCCCCATTGTCAAAAACCGCGAGGTTTTAAGGTAGAGCGAGGAGCCGTACTAGGGACGGTGCCGGTTTTAACTACCCTGTCGTTATGCTGTTGAAATTTTGAATAATCTTTGTGTGTTAGAATTCTTTTCATATGTTGAAATTAGTTTCATGCTTTGAAATTAAAATCATATATTGAAACTATGTCCATGTGTGGAAATATTCACGTGTTGAAAAGTGTTGTGTGAAAATTAAATTCATTTGTGAATGAATGAAGTGTTTAAACAATAAAAATCACATTCTTATATATATATGAAGTAGGTGAAATATTCGCCTTATATAAATAGTTTCAACAATAAAAATCTTATCTTTCTAATATGAACAACATAAATAAAATGTCCATGTGTGGTAATACTCATTTGTTGAGAAGTGTGTGTAGTGGAAAAGTTCATGTGTTGAATAAAAAGATCGAACAATAAAAATTACATTTTTATTGAAACTATGAAGTGTTGAAACCATCTATTTGTTGAATAAATATTTTGAACGATAAAAATATCATTTTTATCATATGTGTGATATGCTAAAGATATGCGGACGTTGAAATAAATATTTGTGATAGAAATATTATTTTTAACATGCATAGGAACTAAGTAAAATAGTCATGTGTTGAAATCTATTTTAGTTCGCCAAAATTATCATCTTTGAAATGTGAAGTGTTAAAAATAGCCACTTGTTCAAATAAACGTGCATGAGTTGAAATATACATTAACTAGCTAATGATATGATTTTAGCCTATGCATGCAACATTAGAATGAATGGTGTTTTTAAACCAAAGCAAATCAAATATGAAATTGAATGGAAATTGATAAATGTTAGAAATTGTATATATGTACATGCATATCTATTGAACAGGTTAAAGCAAAAAGGGGCTAGAGAAGAGAAATAGAATTTTGGCCCGACAAATAGGTACACATTTACCGCTTTGTTTGGGTGATGATTTTATGAGCCTGTTGGCTAGCCGCTTGGCTTTTTCTTTTTCTTTTTGATATGAGACGCCCGTGTGGCTATTTGGGAATTTTCCCAGACCCTCCCGTACAAAGGAGGTTATGGCGAAATTTTCCAAAATTTAAAGGCGTTAGTGAAATAATTGAAGTGGAAACGATATAGGAATTTTTGAATGAACTATATTTATATAAATATATAAATATAAATAGAATTAAAACGAAACGTGACCTTGCAGTTCATGTTTTGAAATCGTGATTTCAAACGACTAGTGCGGAAGATCCGACCATTGGATTTTCCCGAAACCTCAACCGTTGGGTTCGCCTTGGAAATATCTCTCCAACGGCACCAACTTTTTGAAGATCCGACGGTTGGATTGTCTAGAATGTTTAATTCAAAACTGAAGAAAAACAGCGCCAGAAACGATTATATTTATATATATATATAAATATAATTAAATTAAATCGAAATAACGACGCTGCAGTTCGTAAATTGAAGTCGTAACTTCAAATGGCTAGTGTGGAAGATCCGACCGTCGGATTTTCCCAAAACTGAAACCGTTGGATTCGTTTTGAAAAGACCTTCCTAATGATGTAAAATTTGTGAAGATTCAATGGTTAGATTTTCATATATGTTTAAAACAAAATTAATGAAAAGCAGCGCCAGTGCATCGACACGACCTGAAACGTCGTTTAATTAAATATGGCCGTTTTAAATTAAATAAAAATGGCGATATATCGTTATAAAGTACTATAGACGATATAGAGTGGAAATAAACCAATTTTGTTGTGTTTGCTTGATATGTGATGGTTGAATGTATTTGACATGAAAATTGTAACTAAATAACTGAAATGTGAATGTTGAATAGTCCAACCATGTGATTAATTGATTTGAAAATCTAAATATACGTGGGTTATTTGAAAAGGCCGAGTTTATCTCATTTCAAATAATCGATCGACGTTGAGAAGTCGAAGACGACTGAAGACCGACGATCTCCACATTGGATGGATGGGCGCTACTGATGCTCGTGATTGGAGTAGCTACCATGAAGGAATTGAAGTAGTAGCCGTCCAAACATACTGTTGATTGTACGGATATGCGAGGAATTGATGCCTCCGGTTTCGTTCAGACCCAGAACGGACTTGTAAATGGACTGTGTGTCTGACATTGGATTTTGTTCTGTGTTGATTGATCTCTGTTAAATATATATCTGTTTGGCGGCGGAGAATTTATTCTCTTGCTTAACGCCCTTCTCTGAGACGTACGAGCTCAGAGGTTATGTATTGACAGAAATCAGTCACATGGAGTGGATTGCCTGTGTGGCACGCCTAAGTGGCATATGATCAAGGCTTCTGTTGCAAAGCAAAGTCTTGTGGTTGATGATCAAAGCATGGTCTGTGTGACGTAGCTTTGTGTATAACGTGAATTCGCGAGCCTCACACCTCGGTATGAGTCAAAAAGGGGAGACGGACCGCTGGGAGTGCACGACGTTTCTTTCTAGCTATGGTGGTGTCAGTGACCTACCAGCCCCGACATTATATATACTTTTCACCTGTGTGGTTGTTGGAATGCGAGGCGCCTCGATTATAGGTCTGTAAGGACCGGGAAACGTGTGTTCAGGAATTGCCAATCCTCAAAAGTAAGAGAGGACCGGCCCAGCCGATTCCAAGGATCATAGTGGGGTCCTGGGACATTTGCTAGAGTGTCTCGAACGGAGAGGAGCTTGCCCCTTGCCTCGACTCATGAAGGAATCCAATTTTCAATACGAAATATGCGAATGTGATTGTATTACTAGTATGGCGACATAGTAGATGGTAGCTATGCCGCCTAGGATTGATATTTATGATTGAATTGCTTTTGAAATATATATGCACTAGTAATAATATCGAACACCTTTGTTTTATTCGTATGAAGCATCTTTGGCCATTATAAGGTAAAAACTCTATCCTCTGGCTTGCGTTGCATTGTGTGATGGGACCTAAGTCTTATAATGGCTTCATTTTATAAAAAGCATTGCGTTGATTTAATCGTTATTTTATTTCATGCACTAGCACTCATTGGAGTAAACCCGTTCCGCGAAAGTGGCGTGGTCCTTTGATTTGCCTTATTATTGTTGTTAATAAGTTGAATAGATTTCTCATACCAGTTCCATGACTGACTCGTAGTTTGTTTCACCTTGCAAACTCGGGTGCCCTCATTTTCACACGGGCAGCCTAGTTACAGGTTTCTGACGCATCTTTTGGCTCATGGCGAGGCTTGACTACACTGTGCTGACTTGGATTTTCTCCGCCATTATTGTATCTATATTATGATTCCGCCATTGGCGATGTAGACTGATATTCCTTTTGTGTACTCTTTATGTATGATTCCGCCTCAGGCGATGGTGACTGATTATGTATCATTATGCACTAAGTTGTATCCTGTACTGTGCTTCTCTGATATGATGATATCTATATGATTCCGCTGTCATATGTGTGTAAATTATTCTATTTTCTGTTTATGCTATTATCTGTGATCTGCTAATGATGATTAATGTGTTATATTCCAATGATTATCCTTAACACCGTGTCACGGGGTTTTGGGATCGTCACAGAAAGGTATTGAGGTTAATATACAAGGACTGAAAGGCAACGACAATTCTGAAAAAATGATGATAATGCAAGAAGGTGAAAAATACTATATAAAGTGATGTTCAGAGACTACAAAGTAAAATGGAAGTGCTAAATGTGAATTTACTTATTGACTGTATTTGATTAATGTTTAGAAACGACAAAATTTTAACCAGAAAGAACAAAAAGAAGAAAATCCATTTTTTCTCTCTTAATATTTACATTATCTAATGGTATTTCTTGTATTAATAACTATATTTCTTTTTAAACCAGTGTAAACGTATAAATAGAGAAGAAGGTGCAGAGATTGCACGCAAAAGTGGAACAACTGAAACTTAAAGAAACTGAAATGTTCTTTTTTTAATAACACAAGGAGCGACAAACAAAGAACTTAGAACGAGTGAAACAATTGAAAATAAGACATAAACAAGAATTGCACACAACAAAATGCATACCAATGAAATGGACTCAAAAGTAAACAAAATAAACATGAAGTATGATTTTTTTTAATTTAAGTTATAAAAGAAAAAAAATTGAAAAATAAAATGTACATCATAGACCATAAGTAAACAAAGTTCAGATGAAGAAACGATGATACATTGTAATATTGTATGTCCAAGAATTTATATAAAAAAACATTTCTTGTTGTTGCTATATTTAGCTGTTGTTAGTATTGAGTATGTGGCATTTAACATCAATTTTGTTGAAAATGGGAGTAAAAATATATAAACATAATACATGTGATAAAAGGGGAAGCATGCTACTGTTATTAGTAAAAATATATAAACATCGATTCTGTTGGGATAACTTGTACCAATTTTTGAATGCAGCGAAAGGTAATAATTTAGAATACTAGGTCCATGCCTAACCCGGGGAGTGTACCAGAACAAAGCATTGTGATCATTGGCTGCATGCTATTTTAAAAGAGGAAGTAAAGTTTATCTCAAGTTTAATAAACTCTTATCAAAATAATTTGTCTGAGAAGAAATTGCCATTATCCAAAACTTTTTATTAGTTAATTGATATGCTTTCACACAGGAAATCCAAGGAAAGACATAGTTAGATAATAAGGTTGAAAGATGCTTGAAAACTGTATACTATTAAAACTTTTATTTATCCTGCATTTTGATTAACCCATCCCCATTTACACTAGCAACATCATATGAGGCCATAACCAAATACATCAACTTCGACGTTTAATGACCTATATCGCCTATGCCAGCAAACTAGGTTGTAAAAACCTAGAATGGATCTTTATAAAGAAAGAAAAGGGAAATGATTGACATCTATATATTAACATTTATATCATGTTTTGAGTCCATGACTATTTCAAAACATCAAACCATTTCACAGAAGCTAGTCCTAATACCTCTCCCATATATACTTCTCTATATAAGGACATGAATTTGATCTCAACTCCTTATCCCCAACCTCAACTCAAAAAAATGGATCCAAAACGTGGGCCTGAACTAGTGATTCTAGTGCAGTCAATAGCGAAAAGAGGAAGCACCACAGTTCCCAACTCCTATATAAACCAATATCCGAAAGGCCCTTCAAGGGCACCTCCTCAACTCCCTCTACAGAAGAGCTATTATACCCCTTATAGACTTTGGAGGCCTAAACGAAGGCATTACAGAATGTAGGGAAACTGTAAAGGCTGTATCAGATGCATGAAGGGACTGGGGATTTTTTCAAATAGTAAACCAAGAAATAAGCGTTGATTTATTGGCTGCCATTAAAACTACTTGGAGAGAATTTTTTCAACTTCCAGTTGAAGACAAGAAAATGTTTGGGAATTTGCCTATGAATTACGAAGGGTACGGCAGTTTAGTTAAAATTACCATCATTAACTACTATAAAACTCTACCCTTCTACCTTACCCAAAACTCCAATAAAACTACCATCATTAACAGCACTAGCAACACAACAAGTACTAGGAACTTAAAAGCAAATTTGTTCTTTTTTGCTACAGCTTAGTTAAAATTGGGCCAACAATTTGTATTAGATGAAAAAACATGAAACAAAAAGAGCGATAGTTGCAATTTTACCTTATGGATGAAACAAAAGTAGCTCTAATCCAACATATAACCCTAATCTATGCCGAAGAGAAGGAGCCACTGTACAACAAAAAACTAGATCGATTAGTAAAAATGAATCAAAGGAGGCAGGAGAGAAACAAGAATTTGCGATTTTACCTAATTTTTGTACGTTTGATGAAAATCGAAGAAGAGAAATGGTGCGGCCGGAAAATGAACAGGATCTTTTTTATGCCTTTGCTTTATTTTGGACTTTGGTTTTCATTTTTCAATTGGGCCTCAAAATGGCGAAAAGAAGAAAATCTTGTTTTGAGTTTTCTTTGTTGGGATTGAGTTTTGAAAATGATTGATTTTTGAAAATGAATTTTTAGAAATGATAAACGGAACATATTTTCAGTATTTTTCAAAATGGAAAACTGAAAATGAATCTAAAATGACAAACCAAATGCACCCTAAGATTTTAAAGATAAAATTAACCAAGGATCATTCAGTGGCGGTATAAACGAATATTTATTTAACATAATGTTATACGTTGTTTGTTGGTTGTTTGGATGCATTGAATAACTGTTGATGACTTGTGGCAATTATATATATATATATAACTTATATTTAGGCATGGTTGTTGTGGCTATTATTTATATATGTATATATAATTCTCAAATATATACATATATATATATATATTTTGGATATTTCCCGCAGTACCATTAGCGGATGATTTCCCTATGCGCCCCGCAATATATATAGTGGATGACCTTCATACCACGATATCCTGCCTTGAAGCAAGATTGGTATTATTTATGTTGACTAACATCTTTTTAGCAGGGAAAACAAGTTGAAGGGACCCAAATGGATTCCTCAATTTTTATTTATTGTTGTTACATATTTATATATGTGTGATGTGTTGAATTGAGTTGATGGTTTGTGTATTTAGATATTTGAATATCACTGGCCCTGTATATTGATATTTAAAAATATCATAAAAAGGGTTTTTTAGATTTAAAAAGGGAAATTTGTTTTTCTAATGTAGAAATTGGATTTCAAATGGAATTTGAAATATAAACTTGTTTTAATATCAAAATAAGAAGTGCAATGTAACAACCCGGAAAATCAGAACCAATTTAAAAAAATTTATTCTGGCTATTTCAATGAATTTTGAATAGTTAAAATAAATTTATTTTAAACAATAATGATTTAAAATTTATTTAAATCGAAGTTAGAACAAGTATATTTATTTTAGTTTTAAAAGGAATTAGAAATAACACGGTAGTTTGAAATTTTGAATCTGAACTTTGACTGAATGTACAGGATTCAAAATAAAACGGATTTTAGTGAAACCAAAAATATCTAAATCTATTTGAAAATTTCTTTCCAACAAATCTGAAAAATCGAAATTTCATAGCGGAAATAAAAAGTTATGGCCAGTTGAATATTCAGAATAGTCGCTATGGAATATAGTATAATTTATAGCCCGTATAAATGGCCATTAAACAAACGACCTTCGTTTTTGACGAAACCATTTTTGTCGGATCCGAAATGTCAAATTATTTCTAAGTTTAATTTTCCAGAGTTTTTGGAATTAATGTGTAGCATAGTAAATTAAACTATGATTCGATAATTTCTGTTAAATTTAATTGACCGTTAAAAAGGGCATTTTTCAAACGGTCTCCGAATTCGACGAAATTAATTTTGTTAGGACCGAATCAGCTAGATTTATTTTTTGGGAATTTTCGGAGTCTGTATGTGGCCCCGGTTAATTTAAATGTACGATCGAATTTAATAAATAAATGATTTAAATTTTAAATTAAAGAAATCAGGACAAAAATAATCGTTTGGGCTGACGGGACCTAGCCCATTGGTTCCTGAACAGGGGAAATTAGGTAGAAACAACTTCTGTTGGGCTGGAATTGGAACTACTAAGACATAACAGATTTATTTGTAAAAATTTAGGAATTACATATTATAAAAACACATTAATCTCATTACAAACCCTAATCCTCTACTGTACATAGCCGCCATCTCCAATTTCCATGGTCGTGAATGCTCTTCACTTCCCCAACTAATTCCCTCCAATCCTCACAATAAAACTTCCTGCTCCTTTGGGGTTTATTATAGAGAATCTTACGAGCTTCGTTTCCAAATGGAGTTGATCAGAAATAGTGGAGTATTCGCGTCGTTCCAGCACCCCAAAGTCCACGTGTTTCAACCGCCGCCTCGTACCCTAGGGTGGATTGCATCCCACGTCGTGGGTCCCCCCTGAAACGTGCCACCTCCCTCCTCGATGCTGTAACAACCCGGAAAATCAGAACCAATTTAAAATTTTTAATTTGGCTATTTTGGTGGATTTTGAATACTTGAAATAAATTATTTTAAATAATAACGACCAAAAGTCTATTTGAATCAATGTTGTAAAATAAATATATTTATTTTAATTATAAACAAGGCCTGAAATGGCGCGGCAGTTTGAAAATTTGAATTCGAACTTTGATTGACTGTATTGGATGCAAAATAAAACAGATTTTAGTGAAACAAAAAACATTTAAATTTGTTTATGAATATCTTTCTAACGAATCTGAAAAATCGAGATTTCATAACGGGAATAAAAAGTTATGCCCAAATGAATTTTCAGAAAGGTCGCTTTGGAGTTAAAATAGACCTTGAAAATAGCCATTTTGAAAACGACCTCCGTTTTCGATGAAACAACTTTTGTTGGATCTGGGATGTCAAACTATTGCTAAGTTCCAAATTCCATAATTTTTGGAGTTAATATGTGAGCATGGCAAAGAAAAATGTGTTTGGTTAATTTCAGTCAATTTGGATCGACCAGAAAATGGCCATTTTTCAAACGTTCTCCAAATTCGACGAAACTAGTTTTGTTGGGACCGTATCGTCAAAACATAGCTAGATTTATTTTTCTGGAGTTTTTGGGATCAGTATGTGGCCCCGACAAATTGAAATGAATTGAAATGAAATTGAAATATATTTATATACTTATATATATATACACTCCTCTCGTCCACAGACCATGGACGATATATATTGGTTGCGATTTGTTTGGATTTGGTTGATGTGAAATTTGGTTGATATATACGAATGGTTGAAATGATTGGTTGTGGTTAA
The DNA here is from genome assembly GCA_030737875.1 of Allium sativum. Classification (NCBI taxonomy): domain Eukaryota; kingdom Viridiplantae; phylum Streptophyta; class Magnoliopsida; order Asparagales; family Amaryllidaceae; genus Allium; species Allium sativum. The sequence continues at coordinate 200,684,030 of CM060918.1, read as the reverse complement.
AATCCTGATAGGATTAGTATATGGGAAATTTCGTCTGCGTACGAACTAGATTATTGAAATCCTCATTGTCAAAAGCTGCGAGGTTTTAAGGTAGAGCGAGGAGCCGTACTAGGGACGGTGCCGGTTTTAACTACTGTAATAACCCGGAAAATCTGAACCAATTTAACAATTTTTATTTTGGCAATTTTAGTGAATTTTGGATATTTAAAATGAATTATTTTAAATAATCACAACGAGAAATTTATTTTGAATAGAAGTAGAACGTATATATTTATACAGATCATCGTTAGAATATATATAATTATTTTTAATTATAAAAGGAATTGAAAATGGCGCGGTAGTTTGAAAATTCGATTTCAAATTTCAAATTTCAAATGAATGTACAGGATTCAAAATAAACCGGATTTTAGTGAAACCAAAAATATTAGAATCTATTTGAAAATATCTTTTGAACGAATTCGAAAAATCCAAATTTCATAGCAGGAATAAAAAGTTATGCCCAATTGAAAATTCAGAATAGTCGCTATGGAAATACAGCCCTTAAAAATGGCAATTTTGCAAACGACCTCCGTTTTCGATGAAACTAGTTTTGTTGGATCCGGGATGTCAAATTATTGCTAGATTCCAATTTTCATAATTTTTGGAATCAATATGTAAGCATGGTAAAAGAAAACGTGTTTTGTCAATTTCAGTTGAATTGGATCGACCAGAAAATGGACATTTTTCAAACGGTCTCCAAATTCAACGAAATTAGTTTTGTCAGGACCATATCGCCAAAACATAGCTAGATTTATTTTTTGGAATTTTTAGAGTCAGTATGTGGCCTCGGTAAATAAAAATATGCGTTCAAATTTAATATACATTCATTTATATTATAATTTTGACGAAAACTGATTGTAACAGCCGAATTGGGTTACAAAACATATCCCAGTGTGTTCGGAATAAGGGTATTTTGGCTAGGGGCGACACTCATTGGGTTTGATTTGGAGTTCAAATGAAAAAAATACATTTTTTTATGAATTAATTAATAATTAAATATATATAAAGGCAAGGTCAAATAGTGTCAAAACCCTCCTTTCTCTTCCTTTCGGTCAAACAAAAGAGTCACCACCTACTGAAAGAAAATGCGCTCCTCTTCTTTCATTCAAAAAAAATGTGAGGTAGAAATTCAAGAAAAAAATCAAATAAAAATTTATAAATCCCAATCTGTATATCCTTGAAATCCCTATGTGATTCTCTTCATCCCTGTACAAGATTTAGGGGGTTTCAAGCATTTTTGTTCGCTGCGAATTAACCCAGCGCCGGTTGATGGTGCCTAGGGCTCACGAATTTGTGAAGCACAAACATCAATACATGTTTTAAGTACCGTATTTGGATTAAGGGGATAAAGTAGCATCGTTTGACATTTTTCGGGGTTTTTTTTGGAAATTATTTTCGCAACCTGTATGGTTGCGTGATGAAGGAGGCCAATGTCGGTTCTTGAATGGGAGGATCGAGTTAGGCAAGATTGGTTTGTGGTGAAAGAGGAGATAGAGAGAAAGATAATGGTGTAATTAGTTGTGGATTTTGGTGAAGTATTGAAGCGGGAAGGTGGTATAAAGCATGCGTGAATACCATGAAATAGAGCAACCGATTTTAGCCTGAACATGGAAGAAGTAATGAGCAGGGTGGTTACGTGGATAATGAGGTGATTTATGGAGAATAAATAATTTAAACTATTTTAATATGTGTCAAAATCTGTAAAAATTATAACTTTCTCATACTTTATAGGAATTCAGTGAAACATGATCCGCTGAGATCGTGGAGTCGAGAGCTTCGCAACAACACTAACTGGAACAGATTTGGAGCAAGTAACAGTTTTTGGTTAAATTAAACGCCCTATTTAATTTAATCAGAATTATCGTTTAATAACGATTTCTATCCGATCAAAGTGAGAATTCTCTCACTATAACTTTTGTACAGTTATTTATTTTATAACTGCATATATGAACTGCTCCCCGTCGTCCACAGACCATAGACGACTTGTTTGTATTGTGTTGTGATTGTGAATAATATATATATGAAGCATGAATTATATATATATACGATGTGAATGAATTATATATATACGATATGGAAAATATATATATGTGATGTGAAATTGAAAATATAATTATATATACGATATGAAAATGATATATATATATACGATGTGAAATGAATTATATATGTATGAAACAGATAACATATATATGAAATGAATTATATATATACGAAGTGAAAAATGATATATATATATATGAAATGGAAAGTAATATATATATATATATATATATATGAACTGAGAAATAATACGTATATGAAGTGAAAAATAATATATATATGGAATGGGGAAATATATATATGCGATGAAAACAAAATATATATATGCGATGTGTTTTAAAACATATACATGCGTTGTATGAAATTATATATATGTGCTGTGAATATATATATATATATCCGTTGTAAAATGTTCATTCATTAAAAATATAATTTTTAACATATATATATACACTGTATAAAATTGTCATGTATATGGAATATTCAATTTTGATATAAAATTAAATATAAAGTTGAAATCGTCTTGAAAACAAATTTAAAACGATTTATAAAATACGTTTTAAATGGAAATCGATGAAATATATATAATACATACATACATACATATATATACATATATATATATATATATATATATATATATATATATAATGGCCTGAATAGAACGCGCCGCGCCGCGGCAGTTCGCGAATTTCGACCATTGACTTCGAACGGACATTACGGGAGATCCGACCGTCGGATTCTCCTAAAACCGGAACCGTTGGGTTCGTATCGAAAAGTGCTTTCTAAAGAATATGGGAGATTTGAAATCTAACGGTTGGATTTGGAATTATGTCCAAATCAAATTTGGAAAAGGTCGCTGTATGTGCAGTTCGATGGCCATTTATGGAAATCGACTGTACGAGCCGTGGTACAATTATCAAAAATTTTCATAATTTGAGTAAAATCATAATAAATGATTTGGAAAGAATCAGGATGAGAAATTCCATTTTTGTAAAGATAAAAATATTTTTTTTATCAAAATGAACTGGTTATTAACTAAATATGAAATCCAATAATTTTTAGATAAAATAAATTGGATTTGAAAATGATTTTAAAATAACCAAAAATTTCCAATAAATAAATTGGAATTGTTTGGAATAGAAATAATCTTCGAGATATTTCGATATTGGATTCCGTTATTATACGGATATTGCAGAGGAATTTGGAAGATATATATATATATCGTTATTCCAATACGATATTTGTTGGTTTCAGAATTTGATGTTGAATATAAGTCGATACTATTTTTACTCAGAGCCTTATATTTAATATCAAGTTGGATTTTGGGGTTTTTCGTTAACTGTGTTTAAATGACATCGGTTCTTTAACCCAGTTAAAAGCAGTTTTAATATTCCTAAAAATTGAATAATCATTAAGTAATGATTTTAGAGATTGAAACCAACTGCAGTTTGAATAAATCTTTAACTAGATTGTAAATGAAAAAATGGTCATAAATAAATTAACAAAACGTGATTAAACCAAATATACTTGGTTATTGATATTGACTGGGATTGATTGATTGTTTGGATTGTGCTCGACCAGTTTATGAGCAGAATATGCTTTTACATTTAGCATTGGGTTGGGTAGAAATATATGTATGCTAACATCTTGTGAAGCACTTCACGATTTGACTATGAGATGTTTAGCAATGTTGTTGAGTTCATTTCAAATTTAATGAATGATTTTGAAATGATCTTTTTCCTAAGTGAAAAAATGTATTCCCGATTTTGGACAGGGAATGTTTTATAAAAATGTTTTATAAAACAGAAAGGATTTCGAGGCCTAAACCCGATATTATCAAAAGGATTTCGAAACGTATTATGGTTTTACATTGTAGTTCATCACATATTTGATTAGTTGCTATTAATGATGTATCTGTTTGGTGGCGGAGAATTTATTCTCTTGCTTAACACCCTTCTTTGAGACGTACGAGCTCAAAGGTTATGTGATTAATAGTGACTAATCATATGTGTGAATTGCTGATGTGAAGTACTATATTTTGAAAGTACTTGTGATTATTATGTTGTGAAATGATTTTCCCCACTTTGGGATATAAAAATGATTTAGTAGGTGGTTAAAGATTCTGGTAACCCGGACGACTAGAAGTATGGGTAGGATCTAGTGCCTTAGGGTGAGTGGTCAATGTGTAGCCTGCTCCATGTGTGGGAGGTGCATATATATATATATATATATATATATATATATATATATATATATATATATATATCGAGTTCTTAGGTACGTGCCCTTTGCCTTATCTGAGGGGAGCCCGATATTTGGTTGCATACTTGTTTGTATGCATTGTTATGATTTGGAATTCATATTTCCAAATGATTTGATTTGAGATCCCGAAGTGAAATCTACTTTGATATTAAGCTAGATATGTATTTCAAATGATTTGAAATAGAAATTGGGAAATAAAGTCCAAAGGAATAATTTCTGTAAATTGAATTGGATTTGGAAAATCTAATTGTGGTGATTAATCTAAATGGGTAGATTGGGATATTGCATGTTGATTGACGCATAGTAGATCCATATATCTATATTGATTGTCGTTTATACACTGGCATTCATGGGGGTAAACCCATTCCGCGTTAGCGGCGTGGTCCTGTAATTTGCCTTATCATTTATATAAATTTATAACTATTTAGAGTTTGTCACACCAGTCCCATGACTAACCTGTAGTCTGCTTTTCCCTTGCAAACTCGGTGTAATAACCCGCAAATTCTGGGCCAGTTTAAAATTTTTATTTTGGCAATTATAGCGAATTTTGAATATTTAAAATGAATTATTTTAAATAATATCGACGAGAAATTTATTTTGAATAGAATTCGATGTATATATTATATACGTCGTCGTTAGAATATAAATAATTATATATAATTATAAATAGATTTGAAAATGGCGCGGTAGTTCGATAATTCGATTTCAAACATCAATTGAATGTACCGGGTGCAAAACAATCCGGATTTTAGTGAAACCAAAAATAATGGAATCTAATTGATAATATCTTTCCAACGAATCCGAATAATCAAAAGTTCATAGCGGGAATCAAAAGATATGTCCAGTTGAAAATTCTGAATAGTCGCTATGGAATTTAGGCCCTTAAAAATGGACATTTTGCAAACGACCTCGGATTTCGATGAAACCAGTTTTGTTGGGTCCGGGATGGAAAGTTATTGCTAGGTTTCAAGTTTCATAATTTTTCGAATCAATATGTGAGCGTGGCAAAGGAAAACGCGTTTGATCAGTTTCAGTTGATTTTAATCGACTGGAAATTGGCCATTTTTCTAACGGTCTTAGAATTCGACGAAACTAGTTTTGTTAGGACCGTATCGTCAATACGAAGCTAGAAAATATTTTTCAGGAATTTTTAAAGTTCGTATGTGACCCCGGTAATTTGGAATGTACGTTTAAAATTCAATATAATGATTTAAATGTAAATTCAACGGAAACTGATTCAAACGATCGAATCAACCTACGATACATATCCCATTGTGTTCGGAATGGGGGTAAAACGCTATGGACGACAGGTGGTGGGCCTCGTTTCGAGGTCGTATGTGAAAGTCAACTTTTTGCAAAATAAAATAATAATAAAATAAATAATAAAATAAAAAAATAAAAAACCCCTCTTCCCTTACCCAGGCCCCCCCCTTTTTGAATCGAATCAGAAAAAAAAAGAAAGAAGAAAAAAAAAACCCAATCGCGATCGAGCTCCAGCCGCCCTCCCTCCCCGACTCACCGCGCCGCCTGCCTAGACCACCGCCCTCCCTCTGGCCCCCCTCCGACCCTTTCGAGCCTCACCCCTCCACTCGAATCCACGAAGACCCGACACCCGCACCCACCGTTCGAAGACCCTCCCCCTGAGGCGAACGCCACCGCCTTTCCCTTCCAATCAGACCCCCACCACCGCGCCCAAAACCCTTCTCCGCCACGTCAGAGCCGCAGCACCTCCCCCTCCTCCCTCATGAACCCGCGACAAAGAAACCCCCCCCCCTAAGCCTGCTGCCGACAGAGAAACCCCCCCCCCCCCCTTTAAGTTTTTTTTAGCTTATTTATTTTATTATTTATTTTATTTTAATAAATATAAAAACTGATTTTTAAAAAAAAATATATAAAAACTGATTTTTTTAAAAATATAAAAACTGATTTTTAAAGATTTAAAAACTGAATTTTTAAAGATTTAGAACTGATTTTTCTTAAGAAACTAAAAAACTGATTTGTTAAAGATTTATAAACTAATTTTTTTCAGATTTAAAAACTGATTTTTAATTTGAACTTTAAAAGGAAAAAAGATTAGGACTTTAAAAAGAAAAAGATTAGACTTTTAAATAAGGAAAGTTAGGATCTTTAATTGTATAACGTTGGGTTTTTATATGATAAAAGTTGTGACTTTTAAACTAGAAAAGATTCGATTTTTCGAAATAAAAATATGATTTGTATATATTGAACTTCGAAATAAAAATATGATTTTTATATATTGAACTTCGAAATAAAAATATGATTTTTATATATTGAACTTCGAAATAAAAATATGATTTTTATATATTGAACTTCGAAATAAAAATATGATTTTTATATATTGAACTTCGAAATAAAAATATGATTTTTATATATTGAATAGCGAAGTAAAAATTCGATTTTTATATATTGAATAGCGAAGTAAAAATTCGATTTTTATATATTGAATAGCGAAGTAAAAATTCGATTTTTATATATTGAATAGCGAAGTAAAAATTCGATTTTTATATATTGAATAGCGAAGTAAAAATTCGATTTTTATATATGTAGTGGCTACGGGCAACAAAGATGACGAAGATGCGATAACGAAGAAGATTTCTATCAATGAAGTGCCGTGGAGCTAGGATAGCTATATGTGAGAATTTCTCACCTTCAATTTATTTTTCTAGTTATATATATATACTAGGATGCAGACGGTGTTTAGTAGCACCCGACACAATCGTCCACAGACCATGGACTTGTTTGTTTGGTTGCATAGATTAGTTGGATATTTGAATTGAAATTGAGTTGTTTGGGTGAATTGAATGAATTTGATTGATGTGTGAATGGCGTGGGCCTTCACTAGACCGGGGATAAGGCTAGGCCTTGTCCCGTTTCTAGTATCGTGCCGTTATGCTGCCGAAATTTTCTAAAATATGTTAGAAAAATAAACATATCATTTTTATTGAATAAATGAATTGAATAGAAATTCATATGTTGGAATAAAATGTTTTATCGTTAAAAATATAATTTTTAATGTGAATGTGAATAAATAAATATTCATTTACAAACCAGACGGTTTGTTTATGTACACTTATTTGAATGACATTGATTGGGACGATAAATTTTACACATCGCCCAACTGCACAACTAAAATCTGTGTTTGATTGTTTGAAACCCCACACGGGTGTTGGGATGAAATATGAATTTCACTCATCCTGATTGATTAAATATGTCGATCGATTGATTGACAGGCTGTTATAAGCGTTGAATATCTATATTTGATGCTTATACAGTGTAGTGCACTTTGGTTGATGGTTGATTATTTTTCAATGCTATTATATACATGTGTTGTATGGAAATCCATATAATTAATTTTATATGGTAATTGATTGGGCCTCATTCCAATTTGAAAAATAAAGAAAATTTGAAAATAGAAATTTATGAAGCCGTGTTGATTAGATTGACGCCATTTTGACGTGAACGATATTTATATCGACTTTATTCATTTTAAAATGAATATTGAAAAGTGATTTCGAAATCGACGATTTCGAAATGAATTGAAAACGAATTCAAAGTGAATTGAAAACGATTTCAAAGTGAATTGAAAACGATTTTGAAATGAAGTGAATTGAAAACGATTTCGAAATGAAGTGAATTGAAAACGATTTCGAAATGAAGTGAATTGAAAACGATTTCGAAATGAATTGAATTGAAAACGAATTCAAAGTGAATTGAAAACGATTTCAAAGTGAATTGAAAACGATTTCAAAGTGAATTGAAAACGATTTCGAAATGAAGTGAATTGAAAACGATTTCGAAATGAAGTGAATTGAAAACGATTTCGAAATGAATTGAATTGAAAACGATTTCGAAATGAATTGAATTGAAAACGAATTCAAATTGAATTGAAATTTGAATTGAATAGAAATGAATTTTAAAACGAATCTATAAAGAAGAATTCAATTGTGATTTGAATTGAAAAGGAAGTTGAAAATGTTTTTGAAACGAATTCAAAACTATTTATATAATTCGTTTCAAATAGAAATCGACGAAGTATATATTATATATTATATATATAATATAATGGCCTGAATAGAACGCGCCGCGGCAGTTCGTGAATTTCGACCATTTATTTCAAACGGACATTACGGGAGATCCGACCGTCGGATTCTCCTAAAACCGGAACCGTTGGGTTCGTATCGAAAAGAGCTTTCTAACGAATATTAGAAATTAGAAATCTAACGGTTGGATTTGGAATTATGTCCAAATCAAATTTGAAAAAGGTCGCTATAAGTGCAGTTCGATGGCCATTGATGGAAATCGACTGTACGGGCCTTGATAAAATTATTAAAAATAGTAATAATTTGTGTAAAATCATAAGAAATGATTTGTGAAGATTTGCGATGAAAAACTCCATATTTGAAAAGATAAAAATAGATTTTTATTGAAATGAACTAGTTTTGAACTAGAATTATAATTCTATTTATTTTTAAATAAATAAATTGAATTTGAAAAGGGTTTTGAAAATAACCAAAATTTCCAATGATTGCATTGGAGTGGATTTGAATCGAAATTGTCTTCGGAATATTTCGATGTTGGAATTCGTGATTATACAGATGTTGTTATGGAAATTTGAAAGATATATATTTATATCGTTATTTCCAATACGACATTTGTTAGTCGTAGAATTTGATATTGAATATAAGCCGATATATTTTCTATTCAGAGCCTTGTATTGAATATCAAATGTGATTTGGGTTTGTCACGAATGGTGTCTTCACTAACACTGTTCTTGAACCTAGTTGTGAAAAGATTAAATCTTTTTATTTAGATTTAATGAAGTGTACCAATTAAACGATATTTAATTGGAATTGAATTGGTATTGATTTTTGGGTTTATCGTGAACAGTGTTTTAAATAACACTTGTTCTTTAACCCGATAATTAATGGAATGTGATTTTGGGTTTATCGTGAACCGTGTTTTAAATGACACTGATTCTTTAACCCAGTTAAAGATTAAAACTAAGTGGAGTTTTAATGAATCTTTAATTAGATTGAAATGATCGAAAATGGAGTATCACCAGTTTTGCTCCAGGCGATAGTTAAATCTTTAATTAGATTTGAACGTGAAATGGTAATTGAATTTACCGATAACACTGTGGTGTTAGATATGAAGTATTACCAGTTTTACTTCATGGGATGAGTAAGTTGGGATGGGGAAATTAAAATAAATGATTACTTCGGTAAGGTTCGCTAATCCCGACTAGTTTGAATTGAGATTCAAAAATAGAGTAAAGGATAAATTCAAGGAATTTATCTTGGATAAAATTAATGGGAATATTTCCCTATGAATGTGAAATTTAGAAACTAACTGTCGGTTGGCCAAGCAGAATGGTTTTCTGGATATTGATCTGATGTTGGTTTCGGCCTTCGGGGTTAATATTTGGGAAATTATTCTCTTGATTAATTTACGGTTAGTGACTGATGAATTGGAATGAGGCGTATGTTGTGTTTGTGTAACACTTATTTAAATATACGTGAGTTATTCGGAAAGACCGGGTTTATCCCATTCTGAATAACTGATACGACGATAAGTCGAAGATGAAGACGATGGTCGAAGACCGGAGGTCTTCACGTCGTTTGGGTGATAACTGATGATCTTGATTGGGCTGTACACCCAAGAAGATGGAAACAGTTAGTGATCGTCCAGACGTACTTGGAGATCGATGGATATGCGGGGTACTAGGTGCCTCCGGTTTCGTTCAGACCCAGAACGGACTTGTAAATGGACTGTGTGTCTGACATTGGATTTTAGTCTGTGTGATTGATTTTTATTAAATATATATCTGTTTGGCGGCGGAGAATTTATTCTCTTGCTTAACGCCCTTCTCTGAGACGTACGAGCTCAGGGGTTATATATTGATGAATATCAAACGCATGGAGTGAATTGCCTGTGTGGCATGCCTAAGTGGCAATTGATCAAGGCTTCTGTTGAAAAGCAAAGTCTTGTGGTGATGATCGAAGCACGGCCTTTGTGGCGTAGCTTTGTGTAACGTTTTACTTCGCGAGTTTCACACCCGGTATGAACCAAAAACGGGAGATGGACCTCAGGGAGGACTTGCGTTTCTTTCTAGCTAAAAGTGGCGTCAGTGGTTTTACACGCCCTGACGAGTTTGACTTATGTGGTTGTTGCTGTTGCGAGGCGCCTCGGATTGATCGGTCGTTCTCGAACCGATGGAGTCATTAGATGGCTCGTTTGCGCCCCAAAGGGCGGGGAAACGTAGTGTTCAGGCATTTTAATCCACATCGGTGGACCGGCCCTGACGATCCAAGGGTCACTCGAGCTCTGATCCTGAGACATGGTAGGCTAGATTGTCTCGAATCGGTTGAGGACTATCTTTTGCCTCGGTTCATAGACGGAAATCCAATTTCCAAATACGTGACATTTGCGGTTTTATTTGTAGATCCTAGTATGGCGACATAGTGGGATGGGGCGCTCATGCCGCCTATGATTGATACTTATGATTTGAAGTTGTTTTATACACTATGCACTTATAATAGTATCAAACGATTTGTTTTAACCGTATCAAGCATTCTTTGGCTGTTATAAGGGAAAACCCTATCCTCGGCTGCGTTGCATTGTGTGATGGGACCTAGGTCTTATAACAGCTTCATTTTTCTTTATTTAGCATTGCGCTGTTTGTTTTATGCACTGGTATTCTTGGGAGGAAACCCGTTCCGTGTTATACGGCGTGGTCCCTTGATTTACCTAACTTTAAAAATAAAGATTAATAACTGTTTTAGTTCTCACACCAGTCACATGACTGACCTGGAGTTTATTGTTTTAACCTAAACTCTGGGTGCCCCTATTTTTGACACGGGCAGCTAGTAGTTTTGGTTTTGCAGATTTATATTCACAGGATCCTGGTTTACAGCTGGAATGATATCCGGAAAGCTTTGTATCCGTATATCTCATTCTAGTTGTGTATTGTATTATTTTCCGCTGCTATGTATTTAAATGTAATTTAAATCTCTGATATTTCTGTGTAATATTCAGTTATACTCTATATATTCTTGTAATCTGATGCATTGTTGTAATATACAATGAAATGTTCTTTTATATGCGTTCTATTGTGGCTTGTCCTCGAACTATCCGACGCTTTCCTTTACGGGGAAGTTACGGGTCTTTACACTCGGGTGCCTCTATTTTCCACACGGGCAGTCGAGTAGTTTATTTTGCAGATATATAGGCAGGATTCTGGATTGAAGCTTAAAGTTGTGTCCAGAGCATTGATAGTCTTCCACTGTGTTTGTTTATTTGTTTCCGCTGTGCATTGTATTACATTTGATGTAAATTAATCTTCCGCTGTATTATCATTTTTTTCGATATAGTCTGATATTCTATACTCTGATGTAACATTTGTATGATGTTTATAAAAGTCTTCTGTTATTTGTTCTGATGTGTTGTATGCCCAGAGTTAGCATATGCGGGAATCGAACGGTCTTGGTCGGTTTAGCGATCGATTAGGTCCGGGCGAAATCCGTATCGTTACAGCTGGTATCAGAGCTTTGGTTAACATAAATCTTTGGGTTGCAACTATTTAGAACAGAATAAACGACTCGTCAGAGGTAGGATTAGTAATATCCTATAAAAGAATCCTCATTAGAGATAGAATCAGTAGCGTTCTAGAATGAGTGACTCGTTATAGATTGGGTTAGAAATGCCCAAGAACTTAAGCCATAATGAAAATTATGAAAGCTAAGTTGATTTGTAAAGCAACTTTCAGCTCCATTCCTTTTCGGAGACGAAAATTTTTAAGTGGGGGAGATTGTAATAACCCAGAAAATCTGAACCAATTTAAAATTTTTATTTTGGCAAATTTAGTGAATTTTGGATATTTAAAATGATTTATTTTAAATAATCACGACGAGAAATTTATTTTGAATAGAAGTAGAACGTATATATTTATATAGATCGTCGTTAGAGTATATATAATCATTTTTAATTATAAAAGGAATTGAAAATGGCGTGGTAGTTTGAAAAATCGATTTCAAATTTCAAATGAATGTACAGGATTCAAAATGAACCGGATTTTAGTGAAACCAAAAATATTAGAATCTATTTGAAAATATCTTTCCAACGAATCCGTAAAATCCAAATTTCATAGCGGGAATAAAAAGTTATGCCCAATTGAAAATTCAGAATAGTCGCTATGGAAATACAGCCCTTAAAAATGGCAATTTTGCAAACGACCTCCGTTTTCAATGAAACCAGTTTTGTTGGATCCGGGATGTAAAATTATTGCTAGATTCCAATTTTCATAATTTTTGGAATCAATATGTAAGCGTAGCAAAAGAAAACGTGTTTTGTCAAATTCAGTTGAATTGGATCGACCAGAAAATGGCCATTTTTCAAACGGTCTCCAAATTCGACGAAATTAGTTTTGTTAGGACCATATCGCCAAAACATAGCTAGATTTATTTTTCTGAAATTTTTAGAGTCAGTATGTGGCCTCGATAAATTAAAATATGCATTCAAATTTAATATACATTGATTTATCACTACACCAGAAACGCTATTTCGCAACGGCTTTGAGCCGTTGCAAATTCATTTAGCAACGGCTATGAGCCGTTGCTAAATCATGGGTGGCAAAAATTTAGCAACGGCTCAAACCGTTACTAAATTATAATCTGCAACGGCTTAAAGCCGTTGCTATTTTTAATTTAGCAACAGCTTATAGCCGTTGCAAATTCGCATATCTCTTTTTATAATTACTTTTACCCTTTTTGGGCTCTCCTACAATACCAAATTCATTCAATTTTCATACCCAATACAAACATTTACAAATTTAACATAATATCACAAAAGAAAGACCACTAAACCAATTTTTTTTATAGATTCAACACAAAGACCAAACTTAATGAGTTTTGAAATTACAACGTTCAGCAATGGTATGTTACACTTCAAAGTTCAACAACAGTAGTAAGAAAAATATTACAGAGTACAATACATAGTTCACAAGTATTTTAATATGTACATAGTTTAACAAACACACTAAATACATGGTACAATGCATAGTTCTATCCCTAATCGGTACATAGTTTATTGTCTTGAAATCTTCCTTCATATTGGCTCTTACTTTCATCATTTCTTTTATAACGCAATACATCCCTCTCAATCCAAAAAATAATGCGAATAGAAGTACAACATAATACATCCTATTTGAAAACCAGCATATAAGCAATATTGGTGTCAAATGGCATATGATGCACTTTTTCTTCTTTCAACCAACAACGATACAATTGAATACTGGGAGTAAGCATGTTTTTTCCCTCCGTTTTAAATATTTTTTTCAAGATTGATTGTAAATGCATCCATACAATCTTTTTCCCATTCCCCCTCCTATTAAATTATTTTAATTCTGATATCACATGGTAACCAGATTGACAGTCAAAATGCGGACTATGCATCTGATTCTTGGACTGGTTAGACAGAATTGAATCTTATCTTTACCTTCTCCATTTTGCTGCTTAAATGATTGTTTTATAAGCTAGCCTAGCTAGGCATTTTTAGAAAGTATACTTAGATTATTTTGTTGGGTTTTTAACGTCTATGACATAACAGTTAACGCCTACCCATCCAATCAAGCAACGTTTATTTTTCTTTTTCCAGCATAAAAATTAGAGCAATTTTGCTTGCAGTAGTGCATACTATATTTGAAGGGTGTCGTCAATTGAAATCCAGTTTTCAATGGAGGCTATCATTTTTTTCAATATTCTTAAAACTGTTATGATGGGTTTCAAACATACATTGATTTCATTTTGAGTTTCGTTTGCTGTTTCACATAACAATTAAACACTTATTGTAATTTTTTTCATTTTGAGCAACCAAAATATAGCAATAAAGCATCAGTAATTAGTCATCTTCACCGTGGGTTTAAGTTTGTTTTATCCTTGCTTCACAGTTAGCGATTATGCTCTTTGGTAATTTAGTATATACTTGAATTTCAATGACCGAACTTTTTTCCTCTTATGTTTTTCAAACATCTATGAAGAGACATAGCATGTTAAATGCAAAATATAAATTTTGTAGTACATGTTGCTCCATCATTCATTTCAGCAATGGAACAGGGATGAGAAATGCATCTTCCAGATCAACAAGACAAAATGAAATCAATTCTTATGCATTTGTTTCTCCATCACTTGTTTCAATTTCATCAGGTTCGAATCTATCATAAGTACCTCACCCTTTCTCTATATAAACTTGTCTACTTCTTGTAGACTTGTCACATCCCAATTATTTTTCAATGATGTTTTTCCCTGGAAATGAACACGGCTGACGAATCAATGACTGTAATTGATTTTTTATTTTACAGGAAGTTATTTAAATAAAGAAGCTGTGTTTCCACCATATTTTCTATTATCGAATATATTGCTAGCAGGGACATGTATATTATCTTCATGTTTGCTTATGTAATATTGAAATTAGGTATTTAGGGTAATCATGCGAGACTACTAGCATGCATACATGTTTGAATTTGCTAATGGTCTTAAACACATAGATTGATTTTAGTATTCATACATGTTTGCATGCGAGACTACTAGCACTCATACATGTTTGCTTATGCAATATTTCCTTCAGTATTCCTTAATTAGGATACAGTGGCAGTGACCTTTAATTCATCTAACTAATAGAAAGGAGTGAAAAGCTTGAACAGAAAGGCATAGGATGTTATCCTCTTATTTAGTTATTTTAATTTTAAATCGAATAATAAAAATTAAGGAGAAACAGAGGAGTTAAATTGCATGATTATGAGTATAACCGAAGGTCCAAATAAAATCAAGCAAAAGATTATCAAATAATAGACCAATTACTTCAGAGAAAGCTAAGGTTGCTTACAGTGTAAATAGCATACCTAATAGGATCATAAGATTGTGCATAAACCATGTATAGAGTAGGCCACTGCATGTAAACAACATCTGAAGAAGTCTGACTGCATCTAACAGGAGAGTATGAGGTCATTATATTTGATGGCATGTAGTTTAAGGGAGAGTTCGAAGCCATTGAAAAATTATTCAACTAATGAAAACCAGGATCATATTGCATGAATGAAGGATGAAGAATGTTGCACGCTCCTAAGTGGAAGTTGAGAAATATATTTGAAAGAAGACAATGACACGAGGGAAGATATTGCACTGTGAAGAAAGGAACCATATTGGGAGTAACAGAACACAACACATCCTATATGAAAGCATGCAAATAAGCAATGACATACTGCATTCATAAGACAATATACATGAATAATTGAACTGCCCTAACAATCCTAGGCTAAATGAAAATAATCATTGTGAAGAAAGAACCTTGTCTCCTTGTCTAGCATGGTCTGAATTCAACATAAAAATATACATTTAGCCAGGACAGCCACTCTGCAAATTCCGTCCTTATCCGTGCAATAGGTTGTGCTAACCTGAATCCCAAGCTTAAAATCATTACCTTCCCCTGAAACAATATTATTTGCAAGAGCAAGAATATGCATCTTATAAAGCCCAATGAATCACGATCACATTTTTACAATGACACCGACTACATAATCCTACACCAAAACAACAATTTCGAGAAGTATAAATTTTACATTTGAGGGAACGGAGACGAATTAAATAAAGACAAGACTATGTTGCTATAAATAGAATTGATAATATCCATGAGCTTCTAACTTGAAGTTTGAACATCTGAACTGAACCACAAAGTTCCTTCTTGACATTGACTCAGATTCTCAAAAAGATGGTTGTAACAACCCGAATTTTTAATAACATGTTATAATGTAAATCAAGGCAGAATTAAATTCTAAAATCTGAATCGAGGGAAAGGGCTGTGCCATTGCGTTCGTCTCGGAAAAATACGCGAAATAGAGTCCGAGTTTTCGAAAAACGGAGTCCGTATGACCAAGTTATGGCCCAATGAAGTTTTCAGAAAATTCTGAGCCCGAAAACAGTTCAAATTCGAATTCAGAATCGAATTTCAGCCAAAACAGGATAGGCGGGAATTTCCCCGCCCTAGGCAGGGTCGACACAGGGGTCGACACCTGTGTCGACCCCCCCCCCCCCAATGGGTCGACACCCATGTCGACCCAGGGGTCGACCCCCCCGGTCGGACCAATTTTTCTGGTGCACCATTTTGACATGTTGGGTCTTGTTCTGGAAGTTCCTGACGGGAGTTGATGGCTCAGATTCGTTTTATGGTTAATCCTATGGTCTAGACTACCCCTAATCTCTATAAAAAGACCCCTAGACCTAGCCTAAACCTTCATTAATCATTCCTACAACTAAATGCTGCCCAAATGTTTCTTGATCATGGCCTCCATCTTCATATCATGGCCTCCATCCTCCTCATGAAAATTTGAGTGTCCTAAGCTAGTAAAAGAGCCACCTTTCTTCATCAAAACAAGGATCTTTCTTCATACAAATCAAAGGAGCTTATTGTTTCTCAAAACAACTTGGAGCTTATATGCGATTGGGGGTTTTTAGAGTTGCTAGTGGCTTCGTCTCAATCTTATTTATATTTTATAAGTCTTCATAGCATTGTAATCCCTATACTACTCTTAGATTCTAACTATGAAGTTAAATATGACATGTTGCAAGTTTGAGTTTGGGCCTAAGTATGATTTGTGCTTTGATTCTATCATGTTATGCATAGATTTATCCTATGCATGTTTGGAAAGCTATCACCTTGACTTTGTGCATAGAAAGCTATGACCTTTGATTTGGAATGTTGCATAAAGCAACATAGAAACTCTCATAAACCTTATGTTATCTTGCATTTGATGTTATATGCGAATCACTAGCTATCATACTATATCATTTATGATCATGTTTCAACTATTTGCTAAAGTTTGATATCATGCATGTTTTGAGTCTTATAATGTAATATGCAAGTTTATGAACACATTTTGCCTCATTGGCCACCATGTTTAAATTGTGGCCAAACCTTAACCCCTAATGATATTATGCATGCTTGTGGCCAAATCACCCTTATGCTATTATGCATGCTTGTGGCCAAATCACCCTTATGCTATTTGGTATGTTTGAGGCCAAGTCACCTTTTATGCTATCATACATGTTGAGGCCATATGCTAGTATGTTGAACCCCTTTTGGGCCTCAAATATCACCATGTTTAATTTGTGTAGACTTTGCCATCTTATGCCCACCTTGTCATATGGTTATGTTCCCTCTTTGATCTACTTGCGTTAATGCGAATTTACGTGCGATGGGAATACATTATGGGTAGTTGGGCAAACTTAAATAACATGAGAACATGACATGAAAGTTTGACATGTGTTTATGCTTGAAAATATGGACTTGGACATGACTTCTAGAAAACATGAGAATGGCCAACTCGAGGTTGGGTTGAGTTTGTAGCATAAATCTACCCGGAACCGACCGGCTTAACTAGTAGATACAAACAATAGGACCCAATGTGAGTAGTTGGTCATATCGCAATTAAAACCCGAGGTTAGACTAGGTTGTGGTGTAAAGCTACCCGGACCCGCCCGGCTTAACTAGTAACCACAACAAAGTCTAATGTGAGAGGTTGGGGTGCATTAAGTTAATTAATGCCACAGGGTAAGGTTAAGTCATGAACTACTTGAATATACTTAACCAATTAAACATGATGGATTGATAGGGTTAAGTCATGGACTACTTGAATATACTTAACCAATTAAACACGATGGATTGGTAGGGTTAAGTCATGAACTACTTGAATATACTTAACCAATTAAACATGATGGATAGGTAGGGTTAAGTCATGAACTACTTGAATATACTTAACCAATTAAACCTGATGTATTGATAGGGTTAAGTCATGAACTGCTCGAATACACTTAACCAACTCAATACATGGTTAGGATGGGGTTAACCACACTTAACCCACTTGAAATCCTAGTTACGTGGTCCTTTTCAGCAGTAACCAACTTGGAAGTATCATGGGTACCCTGGACTAGGCTAGGGTGGGGCACGATTACTGAACTGATTGTAAGAGACCAAAAGAGACGGCTGAAGGGTGCACCGGTTGTTCAGGCGGACCATGGTCGTGCACGTTAAGTCCGGAGTTGAACATGGGCACCAGTAGGTTTAGACTGTGCGTGCTTGAATTGTGTCCGTGGTTTACACCTTAGGGCTGGATACACCCTGGGGTGGACCTAGCACAGTTAACTACATTCCACGATTAAGCCGTATGACACCGATACACGACGAGTTAGGCTTATAGTGAGCCGATCGACTAGACCGAGTAGTTGGACCTCGATTTAGGTCATCTCATGATGTGGGCCAGCTTTGGGCCAAGGGATCATTTCTTGATTATACTTGACATGGATTGGAATACTAGTACACACCTGGTGCAACTTAACCTTGTATATGCGATGCCACACTTGATCTATCTTGTTAACTTTTCACCATGCCAGTTATCACCCTACATCTTATCTCTGTTTTACATGTTCAGTTAACTTTATTAGTTTTTATACTAATAGTAGATAGGACTTACCAGTCTTTTTGACTGACCCGTTTTCTTTCGCCTCTTTTCTTCCATTCCCCCCCCCCCCAGGTTTACAGGGTGGGAACACTAGTACCTAGCTTGGATCTTTAGCTGCTCTTCTGGATAGCTCATGTACGGTTTGGACTTGAGCTCGCTATGGCTTTCTTCTACCTTGGGGATAGTTTACTTTATGTTATTTCCAGTTTTCAGTTTATGTTTTTCTAGACTTTGTTTTGTGGAAAATAATGACTCAGTACTTTGATATAACTTGACTATGGTTTTGAAATACTAGTTTTATCCGCTACTTTATTTACTCTGTTTTTACTTATATGTTCTGTCCTGTGATATCTGCATGCATGTTTACCTCGTTTAACGCCCCTCCAAAGCTGGTGCCCTTGCAAGAGTGGTATTGGCGGAGGTGGGGTGTTACATTTGGTATCAGAGCATAAGGTTTACAAGATTTGAGCAAAAAGGGTTTTTAAAACTTACCTTTTGAAAAACTATTTTCAAAACCAATTAAGTATTTTCCAAGAAAAGTCTAGTTTATTTTAAAAAGGCTATTCCCCAAAAGCCATTAGCACTATCCTTTGTTTCCTCGTTCTCAATCTATCTTTTTCTTCGTTTCAGTATGGCCGATAATTTTGCCATTCTGGAGGGCGTACCAGTACCTATTTGGCTTAGAAGGTACATGGAGGCAAGGGCAAATGAAGCCGGCCCCGCGAACATTTCTCCTCCTCCCGTAGCTGAGGTTCCTCCTCCTCCTCCTCAGCATCCGCAAGAGGATTTCGCAAAGGTTTGCAAGGACTTTAAGGCGATGGGTGGCAAGAATTTTGTCGGGACGGAGACTTTTGTTGAGGAAAGAAACTGGTTGAAGGAAATTGAAGACCTCTTTGCTATCTTTGATATAGAAGACCATAGGAAAGTTCTGTTAGCGGTATGGCTGTTGAAAGGGGAAGCTGCATATTGGTGGGTAGTCACCACCACTACTAGGCCAATTCAGACTTGGGATGACTTTAGGAGGAGGTTCAGATTGATGTTTTTATCATCGACAGAAGAGAACCTTCATATGGAGAGGTTCCTATCTCTAAAGCAAGGGGACATGACAGTTAGGGAATACGTGGATACGTTTAATCAACTTGCTCGGTTCGATCTAGACTTGATTAACATAGCTCAGAAAAAGGCCCTACGCTTTGCTCTAGGATTGAATGATCCATTGTGCGGTTTGGCCATGTCTCATATACCCATGGGGCGACTTTCGAGAGTTTGGTGAATATGGCCCAGCTTCAAGAGGAAGATAAAAGGGGCAAGAAGGAGGTCAAGGCAAATGAGTCTCAAGGCGAGAAGGTAGATTCCGAAAAAGGAGGCAAGAACAACAATAGCAAGGACAATAAGTCAAGAGAAAGGAGGAAGTGCAACTTCTGTGGGATTACTGGGCACATAGCCAAAGACTGTAGGAAGAAGAAAAGGAAGTTGGGAGAATGCTTTCATTGTGGAGAGTCTGGACACTATAGCAAGGATTGCCCGAAAAAGCGGGGACAAGGGAAAAGGCAAACTCATCGAGCAGGACCTTCTGGAGGGCTAGGGCATACTCTCAACATCGCTCCAGTTCTTGAGCGAGGTAGTATTTCTAAAGAAGGTCATGTTTACATTTCTGATTTCCCTGTTCATACCTTATTTGATTCTGGCACATCGCATAGTTTTATTTCTGATTATGTTGAAAGTTTGCACCTAAGTACTAGTCTAGTTGAGGATCCCGTTAGTATTTCAAATCCAATTAGGGGTTCCGCCCATCTACCTGCGATTTGTATGGATTTGAAAACCTCTATCTTGAGCATAGAATTCATGTGTAATGCTTATGTTCTCAGGTTTATGGGACACGGGTTGATTTTGGGCATGGGTTGGTTGTCCAGTTATGGAGCCATTCTTGACTTCGAACATAGGGTTGCGAGGCTCATGACTTGCCTCGGTAACACCCTAGAAATTTCTTGTAACCCTAGAAGTCCCGTCATGTTATGTTTTCTTGAATCCCTTGACTCGTCTTTTGACAATCTTGAATCTGTGAGGGTGGTCCGAGAATATCCTGATGTCTTCGATGAGGTGAAGGGGTTACCCCCTAAACGCGAGATAGACTTCCGTATTCATCTCGTTGATCATGCCAAGTCAGTTCCATTTCCAGTTAGGCACATGGCCCCTCGTGAAAGAAGAGAGCTTAGTAAGCAAGTCAAGGAGTTGCTTGAGAAAATTTTATTAGGCGAAGCATTTCTGAATGGGGTGCTCCGGTGGTATTCGCTACTAAGGCGGATGGTTCGCTTCGTCTATGTGTTGATTATCGAGAGTTGAACAAGCTGACAAAGAAGAATAGGCACCCGTTACCGAGGATTGACGATCTCTTTGACCAGCTGGTTGGTGCTTCTGTTTTCTCTCAGCTCGATCTAGCCACCGGATTCCATCAGCTTAGAGTGGCTGAGGATAGTATTGATAAGACTGCGTTTAGGACTCCAGATGGAATCTTTGAAGGGCTTGTCATGCCATTCGGTTTGACTAATGCACCCGCCTACTTCGTAGACTTGATGAGTAGGGTGTTCAGGGAGTTCCTTAACAAGTTTGTAGTTGTCTTCGTGGATGATATTCTGATTTTCTCAAAGGATGAGGAAGAACATGCTATACATCTCAAGGAAGTGATGGATACGCTTAGAGCTCATCAGTTGAAAGCCAAGTTCTCCAAATGCCATTGTTGGAGAAGGGAAGTTCGGTTTCTTGGACATATAGTTTCTAAGCAAGGCATAGCGGTGGATCCCGCGAAAGTGGTTGCAGTTCAAGACTGGAAGACTCCTAGGAATGCAACCGAAGTAAGAAGCTTTCTCGGTCTGGCGGGCTACTATAGGAAGTTCATCAGGGACTTCGCTAAGATTTCGGCCCCTCTTACTAAGTTGACGAAGAAGAACTTATTTTTTGCATGGGACTTAGAGTGTGAGCTTGCTTTTCAAAAGCTCAAGAGGGCCCTTACTACAGCCCCAGTTTTGGCATTACCCGATGGCGGTAAGATGTTTACCGTGTACACCGATGCATGTGGCACGGGGTTAGGTGCTGTTCTGATGCAGGAAGGAAGAGTGATATGTTATGGGGTTAGGCAACTCAAAGTTTATGGGAAGAACTACCCCACGCATGATTTGGAGTCGGCAGCGATTGTCTTTGCGCTTAAATCATGGCACCATTATCTTTTGGGCAAGAGATTCGAGTTATATACGGATCACAAGTCGCTCAAGTATCTCTTCTCGCAAAAGGATGTCTATGCTAAGTATTGAGTTTGGAAGTAGGGATTATGTTTTTGGGCTTTGGGTTGATTCTAGGGATGAAGTGGTTATCCAGTAAGGGTACCATCCTCGGTTTTGAAAGAAGGGTAGTTAGACTCTTGACTTGCCTTGGTAATACCCTCGAAGTCTCGCGTAACCTTTAGAGTTCTGTCAGGATTAGTTACCTAGAATCTTTTGACCCATTTATTGGAAATTAATGATCTATTCGATTAGTGTTCGCGGATGGTTCATAGAAATCATGTTAATAAGTGCATTTGGCTACATGGATTGGTATTTATTTTCAAAGGAAAGTTCTTCTACGTGGAATTCCTTACAGTGAATTTTGAGAAAGCTTGCATGAAGTCATGAGTATACAGTTAAGTTAAGAACCGAGTATGCTAGAAAAAAATAAGTGAAAGTGAAATGAGAAGCGACAGTGAAATGAGTTCCAACTCACATTTCTGAAGTAGGAATTAAGAAGCTACGGAATTGAAAGGTTAAAAACGGTCAAAGCACAATGGAATTAAGTTCAAGGAAATGCGGCTTAGAAGGTTGAAGACTAGATACGCGCATCATATATCTTTTTAGGAGTATATCCTTGATCCCTGTTTTTCCGTGGAGCTTACTTGTATACTATCTTCTCGATCTCTTTTCCTAATTAGCATATCTTTCTTTTGCTATCCATGTTTACCTTGTTTATCTTGTTATCTCGTAATCGTGTCATGAGAACCTTAGGTAGAAACCCTTTGGATGAAACATGTATTTGAAACATGTTATGCTTGATGGTTGCAAGTGGTTGCAAGTGGATACTCGTGGATGCATGATACACATTAGGCACTAAGATCGGCTCACACACTTTCATGTTGCATATGCATAAGTGTTTATGCTTATTCATGGATGAAACTTGTTGTGCTATCACGTGGATGTTGCATATGAATGAATGTTATGTGCACTCATGTAGAGATTATAAATTTGCATACATATGGACTCATTTCACTAACATACTTTGCATTAAGGAGGTTTACTGAATCAGTAACCGCCTGATTTTTGCATTAGATAAGTACATATACACACACCTTTTGCATATGTTCATACAGCAGTTAGAATCTTTTTAAGGACAATGGTTACTTGTGGATGATGTTTTGAGTAGATGGATAATGGATGGTAGGATACATTCTTCCTAACTTGGAGATTTCGGGGACGAAATCCTTTAAGGAGGGGAGAATGTAACAACCCGAATTTTTAATAACATGTTATAATGTAAATCAAGGCAGAATTAAATTCTAAAATCTGAATCAAGGGAAACGGGCTGTGCCATTGCGTTCGTCTCGAAAAAATATGCGAAATAGAGTCCGAGTTTTCGAAAAACGGAGTCCGTATGACCAAGTTATGGCCCAATGAAGTTTTCAGAAAATTCTAAGCCCGAAAACAGTTCAAATTCGAATACAGAATCGAATTTCAGCCAAAACAGGATAGGCGGGAATTTTCCCGCCCCAGGCAGGGTCGACACCTGTGTCGACCCCCCCCCCCCAATGGGTCGACACCCATGTCGACCCAGGGATCGACCCCCCCCCCCCCCGGTCGGACCAATTTTTCTGGTGCACCATTTTGACATGTTGGGTCTTGTTCCAGAAGTTTCTGACGGGAGTTGATGGCTCAGATTCGTTTTAGGGTTAATCCTATGGTCTAGACTACCCCTAATCTCTATAAAAAGACCCCTAGACCTAGCCTAAACCTTCATTAATCATTCCTACAACTAAATGCTGCCCAAATGTTTCTTGATCATGGCCTCCATCTTCATATCATGGCCTCCATCCTCCTCATGAAAATTTGAGTGTCCTAAGCTAGTAAAAGAGCCACCTTTCTTCATCAAAACAAGGATCTTTCTTCATACAAATCAAAGGAGCTTATTGTTTCTCAAAACAACTTGGAGCTTATATGCGATTGGGGGTTTTTAGAGTTGCTAGTGGCTTCGTCTCAATCTTATTTATATTTTATAAGTCTTCATAGCATTGTAATCCCTATACTACTCTTAGATTCTAACTATGAAGTTAAATATGACATGTTGCAAGTTTGAGTTTGGGCCTAAGTATGATTTGTGCTTTGATTCTATCATGTTATGCATAGATTTATCCTATGCATGTTTGGAAAGCTATCACCTTGACTTTGTGCATAGAAAGCTATGACCTTTGATTTGGAATGTTGCATAAAGCAACATAGAAACTCTCATAAACCTTATGTTATCTTGCATTTGATGTTATATGCGAATCACTAGCTATCATACTATATCATTTATGATCATGTTTCAACTATTTGCTAAAGTTTGATATCATGCATGTTTTGAGTCTTATAATGTAATATGCAAGTTTATGAACACATTTTGCCTCATATGCCACCATGTTTAAATTGTGGCCAAACCTTAACCCCTAATGATATTATGCATGCTTGTGGCCAAATCACCCTTATGCTATTATGCATGCTTGTGGCCAAATCACCCTTATGCTATTTGGTATGTTTGAGGCCAAGTCACCTTTTATGCTATCATACATGTTGAGGCCATATGCTAGTATGTTGAACCCCTTTTGGGCCTCAAATATCACCATGTTTAATTTGTGTAGACTTTTCCATCTTATGCCCACCTTGTCATATGGTTATGTTCCCTCTTTGATCTACTTGCGTTAATGCGAATTTACGTGCGATGGGAATACGTTATGGGTAGTTGGGCAAACTTAAATAACATGAGAACATGACTTGAAAATATGACATGAAAGTTTGACGTGTGTTTATGCTTGAAAATATGGACTTGGACATGACTTCTAGAAAACATGAGAATGGCCAACTCGAGGTTGGGTTGAGTTTGTAGCATAAATCTACCCGGAACCGACCGACTTAACTAGTAGATACAAACAATAGGACCCAATGTGAGTAGTTGGTCATATCGCACTTAAAACCCGAGGTTAGACTAGGTTGTGGTGTAAAGCTACCCGGACCCGCCCGGCTTAACTAGTAACCACAACAAAGTCTAATGTGAGAGGTTGGGGTGCATTAAGTTAATTAATGCCACAGGGTAAGGTTAAGTCATGAACTACTTGAATATACTTAACCAATTAAACATGATGGATCGATAGGGTTAAGTCATGGACTACTTGAATATACTTAACCAATTAAACACGATGGATTGGTAGGGTTAAGTCATGAACTACTTGAATATACTTAACCAATTAAACATGATGGATAAGTAGGGTTAAGTCATGAACTACTTGAATATACTTAACCAATTAAACCTGATGTATTGATAGGGTTAAGTCATGAACTGCTCGAATACACTTAACCAACTCAATACATGGTTAGGATGGGGTTAACCACACTTAACCCACTTGAAATCCTAGTTACGTGGTCCTTTTCAGCAGTAACCAACTTGGAAGTATCATGGGTACCCTGGACTAGGCTAGGGTGGGGCACGATTACTGAACTGATTGTAAGAGACCAAAAGAGACGGCTGAAGGGTGCACCGGTTGTTCAGGCGGACCATGGTCGTGCACGTTAAGTCCGGAGTTGAACATGGGCACCAGTAGGTTTAGACTGTGCGTGCTTGAATTGTGTCCGTGGTTTACACCTTAGGGCTGGATACACCCTGGGGTGGACCTAGCACAGTTAACTACATTCCACGATTAAGCCGTATGACACCGATACACGACGAGTTAGGCTTATAGTGAGCCGATCGACTAGACCGAGTAGTTGGACCTCGATTTAGGTCATCTCATGATGTGGGCCAGCTTTGGGCCAAGGGATCATTTCTTGATTATACTTGACATGGATTGGAATACTAGTACACACCTGGTGCAACTTAACCTTGTGTATGCGATGCCACACTTGATCTATCTTGTTAACTTTTCACCATGCCAGTTATCACCCTACATCTTATCTCTGTTTTACATGTTCAGTTAACTTTATTAGTTTTTATACTAATAGTAGATAGGACTTACCAGTCTTTTTGACTGACCCGTTTTCTTTCGCCTCTTTTCTTCCATTCCCCCCCCCCAGGTTTACAGGGTGGGAACACTAGTACCTAGCTTGGATCTTTAGCTGCTCTTCTGGATAGCTCATGTACGGTTTGGACTTGAGCTCGCTATGGCTTTCTTCTACCTTGGGGATAGTTTACTTTATGTTATTTCCAGTTTTCAGTTTATGTTTTTCTAGACTTTGTTTTGTGGAAAATAATGACTCAGTACTTTGATATAACTTGACTATGGTTTTGAAATACTAGTTTTATCCGCTACTTTATTTACTCTGTTTTTACTTATATGTTCTGTCCTGTGATATCTGCATGCATGTTTACCTCGTTTAACGCCCCTCCAAAGCTGGTGCCCTTGCAAGAGTGGTATTGGCGGAGGTGGGGTGTTACATTTGGTATCAGAGCATAAGGTTTACAAGATTTGAGCAAAAAGGGTTTTTAAAACTTACCTTTTGAAAAACTATTTTCAAAACCAATTAAGTATTTTCGAAGAAAAGTCTAGTTTATTTTAAAAAGGCTATTCCCCAAAAGCCATTAGCACTATCCTTTGTTTCCTCGTTCTCAATCTATCTTTTTCTTCGTTTCAGTATGGCCGATAATTTTGCCATTCTGGAGGGCGTACCAGTACCTATTTGGCTTAGAAGGTACATGGAGGCAAGGGCAAATGAAGCAGGCCCGCGAACATTTCTCCTCCTCCCGTAGCTGAGGTTCCTCCTCCTCCTCCTCCTCAGCATCCGCAAGAGGATTTCGCAAAGGTTTGCAAGGACTTTAAGGCGATGGGTGGCAAGAATTTTGTCGGGACGGAGACTTTTGTTGAGGCAAGAAACTGGTTGAAGGAAATTGAAGACCTCTTTGCTATCTTTGATATAGAAGACCATAGGAAAGTTCTGTTAGCGGTATGGCTGTTGAAAGGGGAAGCTGCATATTGGTGGGTAGTCACCACCACTACTAGGCCAATTCAGACTTGGGATGACTTTAGGAGGAGGTTCAGATTGATGTTTTTATCATCGACAGAAGAGAACCTTCATATGGAGAGGTTCCTATCTCTAAAGCAAGGGGACATGACAGTTAGGGAATACGTGGATACGTTTAATCAACTTGCTCGGTTCGATCTAGACTTGATTAACATAGCTCAGAAAAAGGCCCTACGCTTTGCTCTAGGATTGAATGATCCATTGCGCGGTTTGGCCATGTCTCATATACCCATGGGGGCGACTTTCGAGAGTTTGGTGAATATGGCCCAGCTTCAAGAGGAAGATAAGAGGGGCAAGAAGGAGGTCAAGGCAAATGAGTCTCAAGGCGAGAAGGTAGATTCCGAAAAAGGAGGCAAGAACAACAATAGCAAGGACAACAAGTCACGAGAAAGGAGGAAGTGCAACTTCTGTGGGATTACTGGGCACATAGCCAAAGACTGTATGAAGAAGAAAAGGAAGTTGGGAGAATGCTTTCATTGTGGAGAGTCTGGACACTATAGCAAGGATTGCCCGAAAAAGCGGGGACAAGGGAAAAGGCAAACTCATCGAGCAGGACCTTCTGGAGGTCTAGGGCATACTCTCAACATCGCTCCAGTTCTTGAGCGAGGTAGTATTTCTAAAGAAGGTCATGTTTACATTTTTGATTTCCCTGTTCATACATTATTTGATTCTGGCACATCGCATAGTTTTATTTCTGATTATGTTGAAAGTTTGCACCTAAGTACTAGTCTAGTTGAGGATCCCGTTAGTATTTCAAATCCAATTAGGGGTTCCGCCCATCTACCTGCGATTTGTATGGATTTGAAAACCTCTATCTTGAGCATAGAATTCATGTGTAATGCTTATGTTCTCAGGTTTATGGGACACGGGTTGATTTTGGGCATGGGTTGGTTGTCCAGTTATGGAGCCATTCTTGACTTCGAACATAGGGTTGCGAGGCTCATGACTTGCCTCGGTAACACCCTAGAAATTTCTTGTAACCCTAGAGGTCCCATCATGTTATGTTTTCTTGAATCCCTTGACTCGTCTTTTGACAATCTTGAATCTGTGAGGGTGGTCCGAGAATATCCTGATGTCTTCGATGAGGTAAAGGGGTTACCCCCTAAACGCGAGATAGACTTCCGTATTCATCTTGTTGATCATGCCAAGTCAGTTCCATTTCCAGTTAGGCACATGGCCCCTCGTGAAAGAAGAGAGCTTAGTAAGCAAGTCAAGGAGTTGCTTGAGAAAATTTTATTAGGCGAAGCATTTCTGAATGGGGTGCTCCGGTGGTATTCGCTACTAAGGCGGATGGTTCGCTTCGTCTATGTGTTGATTATCGAGAGTTGAACAAGCTGACAAAGAAGAATAGGCACCCGTTACCGAGGATTGACGATCTCTTTGACCAGCTGGTTGGTGCTTCTGTTTTCTCTCAGCTCGATCTAGCCACCGGATTCCATCAGCTTAGAGTGGCTGAGGATAGTATTGATAAGACTGCATTTAGGACTCCAGATGGAATCTTTGAAGGGCTTGTCATGCCATTCGGTTTGACTAATGCACCCGCCTACTTCGTAGACTTGATGAGTAGGGTGTTCAGGGAGTTCCTTAACAAGTTTGTAGTTGTCTTCGTGGATGATATTCTGATTTTCTCAAAGGATGAGGAAGAACATGCTAGACATCTCAAGGAAGTGATGGATACGCTTAGAGCTCATCAGTTGAAAGCCAAGTTCTCCAAATGCCATTGTTGGAGAAGGGAAGTTCGGTTTCTTGGACATATAGTTTCTAAGCAAGGCATAGCGGTGGATCCCGCGAAAGTGGTTGCAGTTCAAGACTGGAAGACTCCTAGGAATGCAACCGAAGTAAGAAGCTTTCTCGGTCTGGCGGGCTACTATAGGAAGTTCATCAGGGACTTCGCTAAGATTTCGGCCCCTCTTACTAAGTTGACGAAGAAGAACTTATTTTTTGCATGGGACTTAGAGTGTGAGCTTGCTTTTCAAAAGCTCAAGAGGGCCCTTACTACAGCCTCAGTTTTGGCATTACCCGATGGCGGTAAGATGTTTACCGTGTACACCGATGCATGTGGCACGGGGTTAGGTGCTGTTCTGATGCAGGAAGGAAGAGTGATATGTTATGGGGTTAGGCAACTCAAAGTTTATGGGAAGAACTACCCCACGCATGATTTGGAGTCGGCAGCGATTGTCTTTGCGCTTAAATCATGGCACCATTATCTTTTGGGCAAGAGATTCGAGTTATATACGGATCACAAGTCGCTCAAGTATCTGTTCTCGCAAAAGGATGTCTATGCTAAGTATTGAGTTTGGAAGTAGGGATTATGTTTTTGGGCTTTGGGTTGATTCTAGGGATGAAGTGGTTATCCAGTAAGGGTACCATCCTCGGTTTTGAAAGAAGGGTAGTTAGACTCTTGACTTGCCTTGGTAATACCCTCGAAGTCTCGCGTAACCTTTAGAGTTCTGTCAGGATTAGTTACCTAGAATCTTTTGACCCATTTATTGGAAATTAATGATCTATTCGATTAGTGTTCGCGGATGGTTCATAGAAATCATGTTAATAAGTGCATTTGGTTACATGGATTGGTATTTATTTTCAAAGGAAAGTTCTTCTACGTGGAATTCCTTACAGTGAATTTTGAGAAAGCTTGCATGAAGTCATGAGTATACAGTTAAGTTAAGAACCGAGTATGCTAAAAAAAAATAAGTGAAAGTGAAATGAGAAGCGACAGTGAAATGAGTTCCAACTCACATTTCTGAAGTAGGAATTAAGAAGCTACGGAATTGAAAGGTTAAAAACGGTCAAAGCACAATGGAATTAAGTTCAAGGAAATGCGGCTTAGAAGGTTGAAGACTAGATACGCGCGTCATATATCTTTTTAGGAGTATATCCTTGATCCCTGTTTTTCCGTGGAGCTTACTTGTATACTATCTTCTCGATCTCTTTTCCTAATTAGCATATCTTTCTTTTGCTATCCATGTTTACCTTGTTTATCTTGTTATCTCGTAATCGTGTCATGTGAACCTTAGGTAGAAACCCTTTGGATGAAACATGTATTTGAAACATGTTATGCTTGATGGTTGCAAGTGGTTGCAAGTGGATACTCGTGGATGCATGATACACATTAGGCACTAAGATCGGCTCACACACTTTCATGTTGCATATGCATGAGTGTTTATGCTTATTCATGGATGAAACTTGTTGTGCTATCACGTGGATGTTGCATATGAATGAATGTTATGTGCACTCATGTAGAGATTATAAATTTGCATACATATGGACTCATTTCACTAACATACTTTGCATTAAGGAGGTTTACTGAATCAGTAACCGCCTGATTTTTGCATTAGATAAGTACATATACACACACCTTTTGCATATGTTCATACAGCAGTTAGAATCTTTTTAAGGACAATGGTTACTTGTGGATGATGTTTTGAGTAGATGTATAATGGATGGTAGGATACATTCTTCCTAACTTGGAGATTTCGGGGACGAAATCCTTTAAGGAGGGGAGAATGTAACAACCCGAATTTTTAATAACATGTTATAATGTAAATCAAGGCAGAATTAAATTCTAAAATCTGAATCAAGGGAAACGGGCTGTGCCATTGCGTTCGTCTCGAAAAAATACGCGAAATAGAGTCCGAGTTTTCGAAAAACGGAGTCCGTATGACCAAGTTATGGCCCAATGAAG
Source organism: Allium sativum (assembly GCA_030737875.1). Lineage (NCBI taxonomy): Eukaryota > Viridiplantae > Streptophyta > Magnoliopsida > Asparagales > Amaryllidaceae > Allium > Allium sativum. The sequence continues at coordinate 200,653,186 of CM060918.1, read as the reverse complement.
TTTTCAGAAAATTCTAAGCCCGAAAACAGTTCAAATTCGAATTCAGAATCGAATTTCAGCCAAAACAGGATAGGCGGGAATTTTCCCGCCCCAGGCAGGGTCGACACAGGGGTCGACACCTGTGTCGACCCCCCCAATGGGTCGACACCCATGTCGACCCAGGGATCGACCCCCCCTCCCCCCGGTCGGACCAATTTTTCTGGTGCACCATTTTGACATGTTGGGTCTTGTTCCAGAAGTTTCTGACGGGAGTTGATGGCTCAGATTCGTTTTAGGGTTAATCCTATGGTCTAGACTACCCTTAATCTCTATAAAAAGACCCCTAGACCTAGCCTAAACCTTCATTAATCATTCCTACAACTAAATGCTGCCCAAATGTTTCTTGATCATGGCCTCCATCTTCATATCATGGCCTCCATCCTCCTCATGAAAATTTGAGTGTCCTAAGCTAGTAAAAGAGCCACCTTTCTTCATCAAAACAAGGATCTTTCTTCATACAAATCAAAGGAGCTTATTGTTTCTCAAAACAACTTGGAGCTTATATGCGATTGGGGGTTTTTAGAGTTGCTAGTGGCTTCGTCTCAATCTTATTTATATTTTATAAGTCTTCATAGCATTGTAATCCCTATACTACTCTTAGATTCTAACTATGAAGTTAAATATGACATGTTGCAAGTTTGAGTTTGGGCCTAAGTATGATTTGTGCTTTGATTCTATCATGTTATGCATAGATTTATCCTATGCATGTTTGGAAAGCTATCACCTTGACTTTGTGCATAGAAAGCTATGACCTTTGATTTGGAATGTTGCATAAAGCAACATAGAAACTCTCATAAACCTTATGTTATCTTGCATTTGATGTTATATGCGAATCACTAGCTATCATCCTATATCATTTATGATCATGTTTCACCTATTTGCTAAAGTTTGATATCATGCATGTTTTGAGGCTTATAATGTAATATGCAAGTTTATGAACACATTTTGCCTCATATGCCACCATGTTTAAATTGTGGCCAAACCTTAACCCCTAATGATATTATGCATGCTTGTGGCCAAATCACCCTTATGCTATTATGCATGCTTGTGGCCAAATCACCCTTATGCTATTTGGTATGTTTGAGGCCAAGTCACCTTTTATGCTATCATACATGTTGAGGCCATATGCTAGTATGTTGAACCCCTTTTGGGCCTCAAATATCACCATGTTTAATTTGTGATAGGCTTTGCCATCTTATGCCCACCTTGTCATATGGTTATGTTCCCTCTTTGATCTACTTGCGTTAATGCGAATTTACGTGCGATGGGAATACGTTATGGGTAGTTGGGCAAACTTAAATAACATGAGAACATGACTTGAAAATATGACATGAAAGTTTGACATGTGTTTATACTTGAAAATATGGACTTGGACATGACTTCTAGAAAACATGAGAATGGCCAACTCGAGGTTGGGTTGAGTTTGTAGCATAAATCTACCCGGAACCGACCGGCTTAACTAGTAGCTACAAACAATAGGACCCAATGTGAGTAGTTGGTCATATCGCACTTAAAACCCGAGGTTAGACTAGGTTGTGGTGTAAAGCTACCCGGACCCGCCCGGCTTAACTAGTAACCACAACAAAGTCTAATGTGAGAGGTTGGGGTGCATTAAGTTAATTAATGCCACGGGGTAGGGTTAAGTCATAAACTACTTGAATATACTTAACCAATTAAACACGATGGATTGATAAGGTTAAGTCATGGACTACTTGAATATACTTAACCAATTAAACACGATGGATTGGTAGGGTTAAGTCATGAACTACTTGAATATACTTAACCAATTAAACACGATGGATTGGTAGGGTTAAGTCATGAACTACTTGAATATACTTAACCAATTAAACCCGATGTATTGATAGGGTTAAGTCATGAACTGCTTGAATACACTTAACCAACTCAATACATGGTTAGGATGGGGTTAACCACACTTAACCCACTTGAAATCCTAGTTACGTGGTCCTTTTCAGCAGTAACCAACTTGGAAGTATCATGGGTACCCTGGACTAGGCTAGGGTGGGGCACGATTACTGAACTGATTGTAAGAGACCAAAAGAGACGGCTGAAGGGTGCACCGGTTGTTCAGGCGGACCATGGTCGTGCACGTTAAGTCCGGAGTTGAACATGGGCACCAGTAGGTTTAGACTGTGCATGCTTGAATTGTGTCTGTGGTTTACACCTTAGGGCTGGATACACGCTGGGGTGGACCTAGCACAGTTAACTACATTCCACGATTAACCCGTATGACACTGATACACGACGAGTTAGGCTTATAGGGAGCCGATCGACTAGACCGAGTAGTTGGACCTCGATTTAGGTCATCTCATGATGTGGGCCAGCTTGGGGCCAAGGGATCATTTCTTGATTATACTTGACATGGATTGGAATACTAATACACACCTGGTGCAACTTAACCTTGTATATGCGATGCCACACTTGATCTATCTCATTAACTTTTCACCATGCCAGTTATCACCCTACATCTCATCTCTGTTTTACATGTTCAGTTAACTTTATTAGTTTTTATACTAATAGTAGATAGGTCTTACCAGTCTTTTTGACTGACCCGTTTTCTTTAGCCTCTTTTCTTCCGCCCCCCCCCCCTCCCCCAGGTTTACAGGGTGGGAACACTAGTACCTAGCTTGGATCTTTAGCTGCTCTTCTGGATAGCTCATGTACGGTTTGGACTTGAGCTCGCTATGGCTTTCTTCTACCTTGGGGATAGTTTACTTTATGTTATTTCCAGTTTTCAGTTTATGTTTTTCTAGACTTTGTTTTGTGGAAAATAATGACTCAGTACTTTGATATAACTTGACTATGGTTTTGAAATACTAGTTTTATCCGCTGCTTTATTTACTCTGTTTTTACTTATATGTTCTGTCCTGTGATATCTGCATGCATGTTTACCTCGTTTAACGCCCCTCCAAAGCTGGTGCCCTTGCAAGAGTGGTATTGGCGGAGGTGGGGTGTGACAATGGTCACAGTATAAATAAATAAGAAACACAAAAGTGTCATGTAACTCTAAGGAAAATTGAAATCGAAGAGAATGAAAATTGAAAACAAACAGAACAAAAATAAATATGCAAACAAAATATTGCCACAAAGTTGAAATTGCTATCTTTCGCCTCCATCATATAATAAGCATATGTGGAAGTGGAAATGGATTTTTAATTACTTTCAACATGCATACATACCTTTGGCTCACCATTTTCATAATTGTATTGGTTTTCCTGTATTTTTAGTGTAAAACCAATGCATTATTGTCATTTACTCTTAGTTTGTATTGGTTCGCCATTTTAATTACTTTCGATGTGAAGTTGTTGTCATTTACTCTTAGTCGTAGATACACTAGCAAGACCGTCAAAATGGATTATTGTTTCAAGATGCAGAATTTGTATTCATTTATCAAAGATCTGATCATATGCACTTGCTAGCATGCTGCTCAACTAATAAAGGACAATTTTTGGCATGCATTTTTATTGATATTGTTATTTATCCCTCTGTCCTATTTTCAACACGATTAACTTGTGGATGATCAATTGAGGATATTAAAATGTTAGCTTCAGTAATCAAATTGATACGAGTGCACATCAATAGGTAAGCACAAACTTTTTATGAAGATTAGAGTTTCACAACAATAGTTTCTAGGCTGATAGTCTTAAACCTGCTTCCCAACACAAATCAATCTGCAAAAAGATCTTCACCTACCTATATAGAAAGAAGACCAAGTTATGTTTCTTGAATTCCACAAATAGTACATGATTGGCACAATGAGAAAAGTGTAGTATTCATGACATATAACAACTACATGGAACATTGAAGTATATTCGTTTACAATAATTGAAATTTAAATTTTTAGTTTTATTTTGTCAGATTCCTTTTACATTTTATTTCAACTATTTTCATGCATAATAAAAGGCTGTAAACAAAAGTGTAAAGTGAAACATTGTATTATTTTGACCTGTAGTTTTTTTCTCTGTCATAGCCTTTAAGAATATAGATTTCATAAAAAGACCACTTTATAATGTGTCATTCCGGAACTCCTCACATTTCCAGGCTCCATTATATCCCTAATTATTTCTTCCTACGCAAAGCCCTCTTGAGATTTTGTGTACAGTTATTTTCTCCTAAATGAAAAAAGAGAACTATCAACGGAGTACTTAAATAGATCCCATTTTCAACATGATTCATTCAGGTAATACTGAATAGTTGTACATTATCAGTCTCAGTCGTGGTTAAAACGGATTATTATTCTAATTTTACACATTCCAAGTAATTTAGTTCAAACTTAGAAATATGACTCGAGAAGAGAAGATGATGAGGTGTGACAGTTTTATGTTAAGAAATGGGGGTTTAAGGAAAATATTGGGAGGCTAAAATACCAAGCCAAAATCAAAATGGTAATGAAAAACATATACTAATGGACAGTAAGCAAGAATGAAACTAATCAACGAATTTTTTGGTTATACATTAATTATAGCTATTTCCCTAAAACAAAACATAACATGCATTTATTCATATTTTCTTAGGCCAAATACGTAATACTTGTCTGTGTTGAGGATGAGTCCTTTCAAAGAAACAAATATAGTAGTTTCATCTTGATTATTTCATATAGGATCCCTATTTGTATTGCAATCTCATGCGCTGCTTGTGACAGCCTTTGCACATAAATACACAAATTTTATATGACGTTCAATAATGCCCAATACAAAGCAATAAATTTCTAACTCATAAACCTAACCATTGCGCTTGGAAAAAACTTAGGCATGAAGTTCAATGTCACCATCTAAATATCGTCTAACAATGAAATTAACGTCATGCTAAATGGTTTACGCGTTTTATTTCTATATGAATGCATTGCCTTTTGTCATCCATTGTCAGAATATCATTTTTAAAGACATCTGTAAAACAACTTTCAATTACTCAACTAATTATCATCTTAATTATATTTAAATCAATCAGTTCTCCATAATAGTAAGGGGGTTCAACAAGCAAGAAGAGAAGACCGATTACCTGAAAATTTTCCCGATTTCCTAAGGGTGCGAGATGGTCAATTAAAGCTCGTTACAAGATGATCGGACAGGGCGACTACGATCAGGAGAGGCCGGAGGCTTGAGATTTCCAGATCTAGTGCGCAGCGTTTTCTTTTTATTTTTTGTTCTTTTCCTCAATGAATAATAAAATTGGGAAAGTAGGAACGGAGTGTAACTATTTTTAGAACGGTTTAAGTATGTTCTGAAATACAGAACGACTTATGACCGTACCAAAGTATTTTGCAATGGACTATAGCCGTTGCTACTTCGCAACGGCTCAAAGCCGTTGCGAATTTTCCGCAATAGGGTGTTGCAGAATTGCTTGTATGGTGTAGTGTATATTATAATTTTGACGAAAACTGATCGTAACAGCCGAATTGGGTTACGAAACATATCCCACTGTGTTCAGAATGGGGGTATTTTGGCTAGGGGCGACACTCGTTGGGTTTGATTTGGAGTTCAAATGAAAAAAATCCATTTTTTACGAATTAATTAATAATTAAATATATATATATATATATATGTATATAAAGGCAAGGTAAAACAGGGTCAAAACCCTCCTTTCTCTTCCTTTCGGTCAAACAAAGGAGTCGCCACCTACTGAAAGAAAATCCGCTCCTCTTCTTTCATTCAGAAAAAAATGTGAGCTTGAAATTCAAGAAAAAAATCAAATAAAAATTTATAAATCCCAATCCTTATATCTTTGAAATCCCTATGTGATTCTCTTCATCCCTGTACAAGATTTAGGGGGTTTCAAGCATTTTTCTTCGCTGCGAATTAACCCAGCGTCGGTTGATGGTGCCTAGGGCTCACAAATTTGTGAAGCACAAACATCAATACATGTTTTAAGTACCGTATTTGGATTAAGCGGATAAAACTGCATCGTTTGACAATTTTTGGGGTTGTTTTTTTGGAAATTATTTTCGCAACATGTATGGTTGCGTGATGAAGGAGGCCAACGTCGGTTCTTGAATGGGAGGATCGAGTTAGGAAAGATTGGTTTGTGGTGAAAGAGGAGATGGAGAGAAAGATAATGGTGTAATTAGTTGTGGATTTTGGTGAAGTATTGAAGCGGGAAGGTGGTATAAAGCATGCGTGAATACCATGAAATGGAGCAACCAATTTTAGCTTGAACATGGAAGAAGTAATGAGCAGGGAGGTTACGTGGATAATGAGGTGATTAGTGGATAATAAATAAGTTAAACTATTTTAATATGTGTCAAAATCTGTAAAAAAAAAAAATATAACTTTCTCATACTTTATAGGAATTTAGTGAAACAAGATCCGTTGAGATCGTGGAGTCGAGGGCTTCGCAACAGCACTAACTGGAACAGATTTGGAGCAAGTGACAGTTTTTGGTTAAATTAAACGCCCTATTTAATTTAATCAGAATTATCATTTAATAACGATTTCTATCCGATCAAAGTGAGAATTCTCTCGCTATAACTTTTATACAGTTATTTATTTTATAACTGCATATATGAACTGCTCCCCGTCGTCCACAGACCATGGACGACTTGTTTGTATTTTGTTGTAATTGTGAATAATATATATATGAAGCGTGAATTATATATATACGATGTGAATGAATTATATATATACGTTATGGAAAAAATATATATATATATGTAATGTGAAATGGAAAATATAATTATATGTATACGATATGAAAATGATATATATATATATATACAATGTGAAATGAATTATATATATATATATATGAAACAGATAACATATATATGAAATGAATTTTATATATACGAAGTGAAAAATAATATATATATATATATATATGAAATGGAAAGCAATATATATGAAATGAATTATATATATGAAGTGAGAAATAATATGTATATGAAGTGAAAAATAAAATATATATGGAATGGGGAAATATATATATATATATGCGATGTGTTTTAAAACATATACATGCGTTATATAAAATTATATATATGTGTTGTGAAAATATATATATATATATCCATTGTAAAATGTTCGTTCGTTAAAAATATAATTTTTAACATATATATACACTGTATAAAATTGTCATGTATATGGAATATTCAATTTTGATATAAAATTAAATATAAAGTTGAAATCGTTTTAAAACGAATTTAAAACGATTTATAAAATACATTTTAAATGGAAATCGATGAAATATATATAATATATATAATGGCCTAAAACCGGAACCGTTGGGTTCGTATCGAAAAGAGCTTTCCAACGAATATGATAGATTTGAAATCTAACGGTTGGATTTGGAATTATGTCCAAATCAAATTAGGAAAAGGTCGCTGTAAGTGCAGTTCGATGGCCGTTTATGGAAATTGACTGTACGGGCCTTGATAAAATTATCAGAAATATCAATAATTTGAGTAAAATCATAATAAATGATTTGGAAAGAATCAGGATGGGAAATTCCATATTTGTAAAGATAAAAATATATTTTTATGAAAATGAACTGGTTATTAACTAGATATGAAATCCAATAATTTTTAAATAAAATAAATTGGATTTGAAAATGGTTTAAAAATAACCAGAGTTTTCCAATAAATAAATTGGAATGGTTTGGAATAGAAATAATCTTCGGGATATTTCGATATTGGATTCCGTTATTATACGGATATTATAGAGGAATTTGGAAGATATATATATCGTTATTCCAATACGATATTTGTTGGTTTCAGAATTTGATGTTGAATATAAGCCGATACTATTTTTACTCAGAGCCTTATATTTAATATACAATTGGATTTTGGGGTTTTTCGTAAACTGTGTTTAAATGACATCGGTTCTTTAACCCAGTTAAAAGCAGGATTAATATTCCTAAAAGTTGAATAATCATTAAGTAATTATTTTAGAGATTGAAACCAATTGGTGTTTGAATAAATCTTTAACTAGATTGTAAATGAAAAAATGGTAATAATAAATTACCAAAATGTGATTAAACCAAATATACTTGGTTGTTGATATTGATTGGGATTGATTGATTGTTTGGATTGTGCTCGACCAGTTTATGAGCAGAATATGCTTTTACATTTAGCATTAGGTTGGGTAGAAATATCTCTATGCTAACATCTTGTGAAGCACTTCACGATTTGACTATGAGATGTTTAGCAATGTTGTTGAGTTCATTTCAAATTTAACGAATGATTTTGAAATGATCTTTTTCCTAAGTGAAGAAATGTATTTCCGATTTTGGACAGGGAATGTTTTATAAATATGTTTTATAAAACAGAAAGGATTTCGAGGCCTAAACCCAATATTATCGAAAGGATTTCGAAATGTATTATGGTTTTACATTGTAGTTCATCACATATTCGATTAGTTGCTATTAATGATGTATCTGTTTGGTGGCGAAGAATTTATTCACTTGCTTAACATCCTTCTTTGAGACGTACAAGCTCAAAGGTTATGTGATTAATAGTGACTAATCATATGTGTGAATTGCTGATGTGAAGTACTATATTTTGAAATTACTTGTGATTATTATGTTGTGAAATGATTTTCCCCACTTCGGGATATAAAAATGATTTAGTAGGTGGCTAAAGATTCTAATAACCTGGGCGACTAAAAGGATGGGTGGGATCCAGTGCCTTAGGGTTAGTGGTCAGTGTGTAGCCTGCTCCATGTGTGGGAGGTGCATATATATATATATATATATATCGAGTTGCTTAGGTACGTGCCCTTTGCCTTGTCTGAGGGGAGCCCGATATTTGGTTGCATACTTGATTGCATGCATTATTATGATTTGGAATTCATATTTCCAAATGATTTGATTTGAGATCCTGAAGTGAAATCTACTTTGATATAAAGATAGATATGTATTTCAAATGATTTGAAATAGAAATCGGGAAATAAAGTCCAAAGGAATAATTTCTGTAAATTGAACTGGATTTGGAAAATCTAATTGTGGTGATTAATCTAAATGGGTAGATTGGGATATTGCATGTTGATTGATGCATAGTAGATCCATATATCTATATTGATTGTTGTTTATACACTGGCATTCATGGCGGTAAACCCGTTCCGCATTAGCGGCGTGGTCCTGTGATTTGCCTTATCATTTATATAAATTTATAACTGTTTAGAGTTTCTCACACCAGTCCCATGACTGACCTATAGTTTGCTTTTCCCTTGCAAACTCGGGTGCCTCTATTTTCCACACGGGCAGTCGAGTAGTTTATTTTGCAGATATATAAGAAGGATTCTGGATTGAAGCTTAAAGCTGTGTCCAGAGCATTGATAGTCTTCCGCTGTGTTTGTTTATTTGTTTCCGTTGTGCATTGTATTACATTTGATGTAAATTAATCTTCCGCTGTATTATCATTTTTTTCGATATACTCTGATATTCTGTACTCTGATGTAACATTTATATGATGTTTATAAAAGTCTTCTGTTATTTGTTCTAATGTGTTGTATGCCCAGAGTTAGCGTATGCGGGAATCGAACGGTCTTGGTCGGTTTAGCGATCGATTAGGTCCGGGAGAAATCCATATCGTTACAGCTACCCTGCCGTTATGCTGCCGAAATTTTCTGAAATATTCATGTGTTTGATTTATATTCATGTATTGAAATATATTCATGTGTTAGAATAATATTCATCTTTGAAATAAAATGGTTTGAACGATAAAAATAACATTTTTATCAAATGTATGAAATAAAATTGGTTTGAATGATAAAAATAACATTTTATCGAAAGTATGAAATAAAATTGGTTTGAATGATAAAAATAACATTTTATCGAATGTGTGAAATAAAAATGGTTTGAATGATAAAAATAACATTTTATAGAATGTATGAAATAAAATAGATTGTGCAATAAAAATGACATTTTTATTGTATGTACAAAGTATATAAAATAATCGTATTCGAAATAAATTGTTTTGACAATAAAAATCACATTTTTACTATATATACGAATTGTTAAAAATTGTCATGTGTTGTAATAAATATCTGTTGGATAAAAATATCATTTTTATCACCTATATGAGAGGAAATGGTTTTTGGAATTGAAGAATAGAATATATTTATATATATAAATATAATTAAAATAAATTGAATAACGAAGCTGCAGTTCGTATTTTGAAACCGTGATTTCAAATGATTGTATCGGGAGATCCGACCGTCGGATTTTCCCGAAACTAAAGCCATTGGGTTCGCTTTGGAAATATCTTTCCAACGACACCAACTTTGAAAAGATCCTACGGTTGGATTGTCTGGAATGTTTAATTCAAATCTGAATGATAACAGCGCCAGAATGGATTATATATATAAATATAATTAAAATAAATCGAATAACGACGCTACAGTTCATATCTTGAAATCCTAACTTTAAATGATTGTATCGGGAGATCCGGCTGTCGGATTTTCCCAAAACCGGAACCGTTGGGTCCGCTTTGAAAAGATCTTTCCAATGATATAAAATTTGTAAAGATCCAATGGTTAGAATTTCAGATATGTGTAAATCAAATATAAAGAAAAACAGCGCCATGGCCGTGTTATGGCCTGAAGCGTCATTTGAAATAAACTGGCTATATTTAATTAAATAAAAATAGCGATAAATAGTGATAAAATATTATAAACGATATGGAATGGAAATAAACCGAATTTACCTGGTTTATTGGATATTTGATGGTTGAATGTGTTTGGCGTGAAAATTACATTAATGAGCTGAATTATGGATGTCAAATAATTTAACCATGGAAATGAATTGATTTGAAATTCTAAAAATACGTGAATTATTTGAAAAGGCTGGGTTAATTCTCATTTCAAATAATTGATCGACGGTTATAAGTCGAAGATATGAAGACGGTGCAAGACCGAGGATCTTCACATCTAATGTATGGCTACTGATGCCTTTGATGGGAGTTGCTGCCCTGAAGAGTTTACAGTGGTGGTCATCTGGACGTACTTGTTGATCGTTCAGATGTGCGTGGGCCTCTCTCCTGTATTGGATATACGGGAGAGGAATAAGGTGCCTCCGGTTTCAATCAGACCCAGAACGGACTTGTAAATGGAAGTGTGTCTGACGTTGTAGATTAACAACGTGGCATACAGAGTTGCTGTGATCAAAGCTTTTGTTGAAAAGAAGAGCTTTCTGGTTGATGATCAAAGCAGGGCTTTAAATAGTTAGCTTTGTGTTTAGTGTTTGTAACACCCCACTCCCGCTATGGTCACTCGCTAAGGGAATGCCATAACATCGGTGGAGTATTTTAAGTGAATATAGAACAGAAAAATTACAACAAGACAGATATAAGTAATACTTGAAAATTTTAAAACATCATTTCATTGCAGCGGAAAGTAAAACATGTTTGGTTACATCACACAACCATAATAAGAGTCAAGTACAAAATATCCATCCTGATAAATAAAAGTACATAATCCCAATACATGAACTGATAGCCATAAAAGAAAGGGTAAGCTGAGCTCTACATCTATGGTCCAAGCTCCAAAAGAGAATAAAGCAGCCTGATCAAAGCCCACTCGTATTGGGCCCATTCTGATAACCTGAGGGTTGGGAAAAAAAGATAAAAACAACGGGGTCAGACATAAGTCTGAGCGAGTCCTATAACTTTAACAATACAATCATTAAAGTAACCAGAGAAGACATAAGCTTGATATACGGTGTCATCTGGGGATGAATGGCTACACTAAGCAGCTTGGTAGACTTAGGATAAACTAAGAAACGTAAAGACGCATCCACCCAACCAAGGATAATTACTACACTGCACCACACCAGTCATTCCTAACTTAAAGGTTGATCCCACCCATGGACTTATAAAATTAACTTAATAGTTCTCGCGTACCCCTAGGTGACTAAGTAGACGCCACGGGGCCCTACAATCCACTAGGTGTACACACTACTCCCTATTCGATCGGCTCCCTAACGTAGATACCCGTGCTGGCCCCACCGTGGGGTGTACCTTTCCCCAACGTGGCAACCTGATAAAACTAACGGTGCACGGCTTATATCTACACGATGCAACAACGTCTTATTTACCAGCCCGGGTCCACACACGCATATGAAACTCGTTGGTCATGCGTTGCCACCGCTAACCCATTTTGGCCTCTTATAGTCAAGCCCAATATGCGTGTCCCGTCACTCGACTAGAGTCGAGCCCACTAAGATACGTTTGGGATATTGGTTGAAATGGGCCCCCACAAGCTACCACCTAAGCTTGTTATTTTATCTAGTGTATCCCACTTAACCCCTTTTATAATCATGCCCACCTACATGTTAAGGTTTGGTTAAGTCATCTAATCATATATCAATTGCCACTTAAGGCACCCACTAGATTTCCACATGCCACCCAAAGCACTTACTTAACCCTTTACCCATGTTTAATTACATGTTCCTCTTTGGTTAAGTATTCTAATCGTATTTTCTATTGCCACCCAAGGCAACCCACTAGATTTCCACATGCCACCCAAGGCACCCACTTAACCCCTCATGTCCCTCCACATGCTAATATGGTTAAGTGTTTCTTAATTAATTAAGATCATGACCTCATAAAGACCTCTCACATTAGACCATCTTTTATGACTGCTGGATATGCCGGTTGGTTCCGGGCAGACTTCTGTCATAAAAAGGTCTAACCTCGTGTCTTTACTTTAATCACGTATTTAATTTATGACTAAGACCTCTCACATTGGGCCAATCATTTGTAGCTGCTGGATGGCCGGTCGGTTCCGGGCAGACTTCCGCTACAAAAGGGTCCAACCTCGTGTCTTAGTTGATTAATTACACCTAATTAATCACCCCCATAATTTGAATTAATTATGCCTAATTAATTACACATTTTTAAGAATATGGGTAGACCTAATTCAATAGGTAAATTCCCAATTCCATAGTATGGGTAGACCTAACTTAATAGGTAAATTCCCAACTCCATAATATGGGTAGACCTAACTTAATAGGTAAATTCCCAATTACGTCCATTTAATTTGTGGTATGATTAATCATACCCATTTCACATCATTTTATTAACATGCATATTAACCCCATCGTTCCCCACGTAGTTCGTTCTCATAACACGACATAATAAAGGGAAGATTCATCACAAAGGTCATGGGTTTAGCCAACGTAGCATGTAACTTTATCATGGGTTCAAAAGGTGTCAACTTGCATATATGAATATACATTAAACCCAACTAGTATTTAACCCAAACTTGCATTATGCATATCATAAAAGAGACAACTTGCATATGAACTTGCACATAAACTTGCATCATAACTTGCATATGAACTTGCATCATAACTTGCATATGAACATGTATCATAACTTGCATATGAACTTGCATCATAACTTGCATATGAACTTGCATCATAACTTGCATATGAACTTGCATCATAACTTGCATATGAACTTGCATCATAACTTGCATATGAACTTGCATCATAACTTGCATATGAACTTGCATAACATGCCATACTTAGAGACAAACTTGCATATATTATGCATATCATAAAAAGAGACAAACTTGCATAAAACCAAACACTTAGCATGCATAAAACCAAATACTTAGCATGCATAAAACCACATACATAGCATGCATAAAACCAAATACTTAGCATGCATAAAACCAAATACTTAGCATGCATAAAATCAAATACTTAGCATGCATAAAACCAAATACTTAGCATGCATAAAACCAAACACTTAGCATGCATAAAATCAAATGCTTAGCATGCATGAAACCCAATGCTTAGCATGCATGAAACCCAATGCTTAGCATGCATGAAACCCATCACTTAACTTGCATAAACCCACATACTTAACTTGCATAAACATAGGGTTAACATTAAACATAGATTAGCAAACTAACATCATATCATATGACTTAAAACCCACAAATCTGCATACAAAACCGCATGATCTCATCATATCTCATCTACTTAATTTAGCAATTGGTTATTAAAGTGATAGAAACTCACCAAAACCAAGATTAGCAAACTTATGTAGTAGAACTAGTTGCTATACAAGAAGAAGATGATGATTAGAGGTTGATTAGCTTGCAACTTTCTTCATAAACTAGTGGAGGTTCCTCTCAAGTTTGATTTTGGCGGCATGGTGGCATCAATTCTATTTTTAGTATGGATTAGGCTTGCATTAGGGTGTATTTATAGGATTAGGGTGTAGTTTAGGCCCTTAGATTAACCCTAGAAGCCATCAGGTCCGTCCAGCACATCAAAAATCGTCACAAGCCACCAAAACACAGCCCAACAGCCAAAACAGTGCACCCAGGCCAAACTGGCTCGACATGGGTGCACTTCCCAAGTGCGCCAGTGTATTTTTGTGCTGGCGCACTTCACAGGTGCGCCAGTGCATTTCTGGCCTGTTTCCGGTTTTTCTGCCTAACTTCGTTCGTCCATATCTCCTTCATACGGACTCCGATTTTTGAAAACTCGGACTTTATTTCGCATATTTTTCCGAGACGAACGCAATGGCGCAACCCATTTCCCATAATTCAGATTTTAAAATTTAATTCTGCCTTGATTTATGTTATAACAAGTTATTCAAAATACGGGTTGTTACATTCTCCCCTCCTTAAAGGATTTCGTCCCCGAAATCTCTAAGTCAAGAAGAACGTATCCTACCAACCAAACAACCATCTACTAAACCACCAAACACTGGCATCCATTGTCCTTAAAGTTTCTAATGCTGTTATGAACATATGCAAAAAGTGTGTGTATATGTTCCCTGTCTAATGCAAAATCAGGCGGTCCACTGATTCAGTTGACCTCCTTAATGCAAACCATGATAGTGCCATGCATCCATTATGTATGCGAGAGAACCCTATCGACACATACAACATCTACATGAGTGCACAATCATTCACCAAAATGCATCATCCATATGATAACAGAATCATTATACATCCATAAATATAGCTACCTACACACAATTATATGCAATATGCAATATGAAGTGACTGAGCCGATCTAGTGTCTAGAGTGTGTGTATATGCATCCACGAGCAACCACTAGCAAACACTTGCATCCACATGCATCCATCAACCATAACATGTCTCAAACACATGTTTCAACCATAGGTTTACCCTATCTAAAGGTCAAAGGTACTAATGAGAGGACATACTAAAGATAAGATAAGTACTAGACAAGCGATAAAGGAGAAGTTAAAAGACATACTCTCAAAAAGAAATGGGTACAAAGAACGCATCTTCGCTTCCGTCTCCCAAGTAGCATTGCTTTCGTCATCTCCCCATTGCACTTTAACTAGCTGAACTTCTCTGTTCCTCAACTTCCTAGTTTCTGACCCAAGGATACGAGTAGGAGCTCGTCGAATCGTCGCATCACGCTCTACCTCTACATCTCTAAGCAAGCTCGGCTCTACCACCTCTGCGGTCCCATGTAAGCACTTCCTCAATTGTGATACATGGAATACATCATGAACACCACTAAGTCTGTCGGGCAACTCCACCCTATATGCCATCCGTCCAATCCTTTCCTTAATAGGAAACGGCCCAACAAACCTCGGTGCTAACTTCCCAACGGACCCAAAGCGAACAACATTTCTCAACGGAGATACTTTGACAAAAACCATGTCCCCAACCTCAAACTCAAGATCCGTCCTTCTCCGATCCGCATAAGATTTTTGCCTATCCTGCGCTGCTTTCATCCTTCTTCGAATCAAGTCAATCTTCTCAGAAGTCTCCCTAACCATATCAGGCCCAAGCAAGATCTTATCCGTAGATTCCCACCAACATGTAGGTGATCGACAAGGCCTTCCATAAAGAGCTTCAAAAGGAGCCATACCAATACTGGACTGAAAGCTGTTATTATATGTGAACTCCACCAATGGAAGATGCTCTTCCCATGTACCACCAAAATCTAAGATACAAAGCCTCAAAAGGTCTTCTAGGGCACGATTCACCCTCTTAGTCTGGCCGTCCGTCTGAGGATGAAATGCGGTGCTTAGACACAATTGAGTCCCTACTGCTTCTTGCAAACTTTTCCAGAACTCGCTAGTGAAGATAGGATCTTGATCACTCACTATACTAGAGGGTACCCCATGCAATCGAACTATCTCTCGAAGATATACTGAAGCTAGCCATGGAGCAGTCCTCTTGCTCTTCACAGGTATGAAATGGGCGCTCTTAGTAAGTCTGTCTACCACAACCCAAATTCCTGTATTACCCTTCCTCGATCTCGGTAATCCATCGAGACACTATCCCACTTCCATAGCGGAACTTCCAAATGGGTGAAGCAACCCATCGGGTTTCTTCTGCACTGCTTTCATTTGCTAGCACACCAAGCATCTAGCGACATACTCGGCCACATCTTTCTCCATACCGGCCCAAAAAGAAAACTCGCTTCATGTCTTGGTACATCTTGTCCCTACCAGGATGAATGGTCATCTTTGACCGATGTGCATCATCAAGTATAGCCTTCCTCAGACCCTCGTCTTGCGGTACACAAAGTCTACCGTCTCTACGCAACCACCCCTTACCATCTAGGGTGTACCTACTCAAATGGCTGGACGACTCCCTCCCTTATGAGCTTCTTTACTAACTCAACCAACTGTGGGTCGTCTCGCTGTGCCTCGCCAATCCGCCCTAAAAGAGTAGGCCTAACCTCCAAGGAGGCTAGCAAATCGGGTACAAAGTCAACGGAAGGTCTAAAGTCAATCATAGAATTAAACTCCAAGCTTCGCCATTCCACGAACAATGGACTCAAAGACAGCCTTTTTCTGCTCAAGGCGTCTGCCACCACGTTACCCTTGCCAGGGGTATACGCTATCTCAAACTCATAGGATGCTAAGAATTCCATCCACCTTTGTTGTCTTAAGACAATGCGCTCAAAGAGTCTCCAACGATTCCCTAAGATGTAGGGCATGCTTTTCTCCACTTCTAGAGAAAATCAGGATATTCTCCCATGCAAAATCGTCACAACTATCCATCTCTAACGCAGACCACCCTAGTCGAACTCGACATCCCCCAAATGCAAGCCCCAAAAACCTAAACCAATATCAGACAAACACCCAAGGGATACCTCCTTCGAATTCAGACGACCTACGTGAGATGATACTAGTAAAAACGGCTAAATAATTAAGCCCTTGTCCAACTCTGGATGTCCTTGCCAGTCTCGCTCCAAAACCACCGTTTATCCCATAACTGGATTTGCTCAACCTATTGAGCACATACGGAAACTTATTTCGCTCCTAGGAAAGACCAAGATGTCATTTACAAAGACCATCACAAACTTATTTAGGTACTCCCTGAACACCCTTCTCATCAAATCAATAAAGTATGCGGGGGCGTTCGTCAAACCAAATGGCATCACCAACCACTCATAAAAAAAATCATCCGGAGTCCTAAAGGCAGTCTTCTCTATACTATCCTCAGCCACTCTCAACCGACGAAACCCCGTGGCTAAGTCCAACTGCGAAAATACTGAGGCGCCAACTAACTGACCAAAGAGATCATCAATCCTCGGCAATGGGTGTCTATTCTTCTTTGTGAGTTTATTTAGTTCTCTTTAGCCTACACAAAGTCTGAGGGACCCATCCGCCTTCGTAGCAAAAACTACTGGAGCACCCCACTCCGATATACTTTGTCTTATGGACCCCTTCTCAAGCAACTCCCCTACTTGCTTATGGAGTTCCCTCCTCTCGCGAGGAGCCATGTGGCGCACTGGTAAAGATACAGGTTTGGCATTGTCTACCAGATATATTCAGAAGTCAATCTCCCGCTCCGGAGGTAAGCCCTTCACCTCCTCAAACACATCTGAGTATTCCCGGACCACTCTAACAGATCGCAACCTCTCGACCGACGTGTCAAGCGATTCTAGATAACTTAGCATAACAGATTCCATGGGATTACAAGAGATCTCGAGAGTGTTACCCAAGCGGGTCATAAACCTAACAACTCTCCCTTCAAAATCAAGAACGGCACCCCTACTAGATAACCAGTCCATGCCCAAAGCTAACCCATAGCCCGTGAATCCCAAAAAGCATCACATCTAAACTCAATGCTAAGTATAACAACTTTCAAACCCAAACACATCATGGAGCCCCCAATTGGGTTTGAAACAACTAAGGGATCATCTACTAAACTGGTGCCTAAGTGCAGTGACTCAACTAAAAATGATGAGATAAACGAACTCGATGCGTCAGAATCAAATAAAGTTCGAACCGGAAAATAAAGGAATCCAAATTCCAACCTCGACGGTCCTATCCCCATCTGGTACACTAGCCGCGAGGGAATACAACTACCCTCCAAAAGATTCCGTACCTTGCCCTTGCCTCTTTGGACAACCCTAATAAGGTGTCCTATTCCTCCAAAAGGATAACTACTCGCCTTCTTCTTCCCATTCTCCACTCGTAACCTCCCATCAAAATGAGGTATCGTCCTTCATTAAACAACAACTATTCGAGCCTTCCTCCCATCGTCTATCCAATAGGTACCTACAAGTCCTCCTTCTTCTTGAACCAACTTCTAATCCGACTAACGTCTAAGTCCGGTTTTCCATTCTTATCTATCTTAGAAAGGTCGTCTATACGCGGAGGGGAAACTCAAAACGAGAGAGGAAAAGATTCAAAACGGAGAATTCGAAAGATATAGATATGGCTATTGGAGATTATGCTTTTCTTTCAAAAACTTTTCTCTTAAAAGACATGTTTTTGAAAATACTCCTTTCAAAAATATTCTTAGAAAATAGTTTTTCTAAAAAAAATTTATCTGTTCTGGTAACCTTAAGCTCTGATACCACGTGTAACACCCCACTCCCGCTATGGTCACTCGCTAAGGGAATGCCATAACATCGGTGGAGTATTTTAAGTGAATATAGAACAGAAAAATTACAACAAGACAGATATAAGTAATACTTGAAAATTTTAAAACATCATTTCATTGCAGCGGAAAGTAAAACATGTTTGGTTACATCACACAACCATAATAAGAGTCAAGTACAAAATATCCATCCTGATAAATAAAAGTACATAATCCCAATACATGAACTGATAGCCATAAAAGAAAGGGTAAGCTGAGCTCTACATCTATGGTCCAAGCTCCAAAAGAGAATAAAGCAGCCTGATCAAAGCCCACTCGTACTAGGCCCACTCTGATAACCTGAGGGTTGGGAAAAAAAAGATAAAAACAACGGGGTCAGACATAAGTCTGAGCGAGTCCTATAACTTTAACAATACAATCATTAAAGTAACCAGAGAAGACATAAGCTTGATATACGGTGTCATCTGGGGATGAATGGCTACACTAAGCAGCTTGGTAGACTTAGGATAAACTAAGAAACGTAAAGACGCATCCACCCAACCAAGGATAATTACTACACTGCACCACACCAGTCATTCCTAACTTAAAGGTTGATCCCACCCATGGACTTATAAAATTAACTTAATAATTCTCGCGTACCCCTAGGTGACTAAGTAGACGCCACGGGGCCCTACAATCCACTAGGTGTACACACTACTCCCCATTCGATCGGCTCCCTAACGTAGATACCCGTGCTGGCCCCACCGTGGGGTGTACCATTCCCCAACGTGGCAACCTGATTAAACTAACGGTGCACGGCTTATATCTACACGATGCAACAACGTCTTATTTACCAGCCCGGGTCCACACACGCATATGAAACCCGTTGGTCATGCGTTGCCACCGCTAACCCATTTTGGCCTCTTATAGTCAAGCCCAATATGCGTGTCCCGTCACTCGACTAGAGTCGAGCCCACTAAGATACGTTTGGGATATTGGTTGAAATGGGCCCCCACAAGCTACCACCTAAGCTTGTTATTTTATCTAGTGTATCCCACTTAACCCCTTTTATAATCATGCCCACCTACATGTTAAGGTTTGGTTAAGTCATCTAATCATATATCAATTGCCACTTAAGGCACCCACTAGATTTCCACATGCCACCCAAAGCACTTACTTAACCCGTTACCCATGTTTAATTACATGTTCCTCTTTGGTTAAGTATTCTAATCGTATTTTCTATTGCCACCCAAGGCAACCCACTAGATTTCCACATGCCACCCAAGGCACCCACTTAACCCCTCATGTCCCTCTACATGCTAATATGGTTAAGTGTTTCTTAATTAATTAAGATCATGACCTCATAAAGACCTCTCACATTAGACCATCTTTTATGACTGCTGGATATGCCGGTTGGTTCCAGGCAGACTTCTGTCATAAAAAGGTCTAACCTCGTGTCTTTACTTTAATCACGTATTTAATTTATGACTAAGACCTCTCACATTGGGCCAATCATTTGTAGCTGCTGGATGGCCGGTCGGTTCCGGGCAGACTTCCGCTACAAAAGGGTCCAACCTCGTGTCTTAGTTGATTAATTACACCTAATTAATCACCCCCATAATTTGAATTAATTATGCCTAATTAATTACACATTTTAAAGAATATGGGTAGACCTAATTCAATAGGTAAATTCCCAATTCCATAGTATGGGTAGACCTAACTTAATAGGTAAATTCTCAACTCCATAATATGGGTAGACCTAACTTAATAGGTAAATTCCCAATTACGTCCATTTAATTTGTGGTATGATTAATCATACCCATTTCACATCATTTTATTAACATGCATATTAACCCCATCATTCCCCACGTAGTTCGTTCTCATAACACGACATAATAAAGGGAAGATTCATCACAAAGGTCATGGGTTTAGCCAACGTAGCATGTAACTTTATCATGGGTTCAAAAGGTGTCAACTTGCATATATGAATATACATTAAACCCAACTAGTATTTAACCCAAACTTGCATTATGCATATCATAAAAGAGACAACTTGCATATGAACTTGCACATAAACTTGCATATGAACTTGCATCATAACTTGCATATGAACTTGCATCATAAATTGCATATGAACTTGCATCATAACTTGCATATGAACATGCATCATAACTTGCATATGAACTTGCATCATAACTTGCATATGAACTTGCATCATAACTTGCATATGAACTTGCATCATAACTTGCATATGAACTTGCATAACATGCCATACTTAGAGACAAACTTGCATATATTATGCATATCATAAAAAGAGACAAACTTGCATAAAACCAAACACTTAGCATGCATAAAACCAAATACTTAGCATGCATAAAACCACATACATAGCATGCATAAAACCAAATACTTAGCATGCATAAAACCAAATACTTAGCATGCATAAAATCAAACACTTAGCATGCATAAAACCAAATACTTAGCATGCATAAAACCAAACACTTAGCATGCATAAAATCAAATACTTAGCATGCATAAAACCCAATGCTTAGCATGCATGAAACCCAATGCTTAGCATGCATGAAACCCATCACTTAACTTGCATAAACCCACATACTTAACTTGCATAAACATAGGGTTAACATTAAACATAGATTAGCAAACTAACATCATATCATATGACTTAAAACCCACAAATCCGCATACAAAACCGCATGATCTCATCATATCTCATCTACTTAATTTAGCAATTGGTTATTAAAGTGATAGAAACTCACCAAAACCAAGATTAGCAAACTTATGTAGTAGAACTAGTTGCTATACAAGAAGAAGATGATGATTAGAGGTTGATTAGCTTGCAACTTTCTTCATAAACTAGTGGAGGTTCCTCTCAAGTTTGATTTTGGCGGCATGGTGGCATCAATTCTATTTTTAGTATGGATTAGGCTTGCATTAGGGTGTATTTATAGGATTAGGGTGTAGTTTAGGCCCTTAGATTAACCCTAGAAGCCATCAGGTCCGTCCAGCACATCAAAAATCGTCACAAGCCACCAAAACACAGCCCAATAGCCAAAACAGTGCACCCAGGCCAAACTGGCTCGACATGGGCGCACTTCCCAAGTGCGCCAGTGTATTTTTGTGCTGGCGCACTTCACAGGTGCGCCAGTGCATTTCTGGCCTATTTCCGGTTTTTCTGCCTAACTTCGTTCGTCCATATCTCCTTCATACGGACTCCGATTTTCGAAAACTCGGACTCTATTTCGCGTATTTTTCCGAGACGAACGCAATGTCGCAACCCGTTTCCCATAATTCAGATTTTAAAATTTAATTCTGCCTTGATTTATGTTATAACAAGTTATTCAAAATACGGGTTGTTACAGTGTTGATTCGCGAGCCTCACACCCGGTATGGACCAGAAACGGGAGAGGACTTCAGGGAGGACCTGTGTTTCTTTCTTGCTAGGAGTGGTGTTTTGGGTTTTACACGCCTGGGCATTTTACTAATGTGGATGATGGATAGCGAGGTGCCTCGGTTATATCGGTCGCTCCGGGGCCGATGGTTTGGTCGGTATATGACCAGTTTACGCCCCATAAGGCGGGGAAACGCAGTGCTCATGCATTATAATCCACTCTGTGTGGACCGATCCTGACGATCCAAGGTACAATTGCGGCTGTTCCTGAGACTCGGGCTAGACAGTCTCGAAGCGATAAGGACAGTCCCTTGCCTTGGTTCATAACGGAAATCCAATTTCCTAATACTACATTGTGCGGTTTTGATTGTATACCTATATATGGCGACATAGTGGTATGGGGGCATTTATGCCGTCTATGATTGATACTTATGATTGAAATTGTTTTTGAAATATATAAACACTAGTAATAATATCAAATGATTTTGTTTGATTCGTATCAAGCATATTTTGGCCATTATAAGGTAAAACTCTATCCTCCGTTTGTGTTGCATTGTGTGATGGGAATTGAGACTTATAATGGCTTCATTTTTATTAAAAGCATTGCGATGTTTAAATGATTTATTTGTTTTAAAGCACTGGCAATCCAATGGAGTAAACCCGTTACGCGTTAGCGGCGTGGTCCTGTGATTGGCCTTATTATTAAAATAAGTTAAGTAGATTTCTCATACAAGTCCCATGACTGACTCGTAGTTTGTTACACTTGCAAACTCAGGTGCCCTATTTTCTACACGGGCAGCCTTGTATTTAGGTTTTAGCAGACTCTTTCTAGATAGCTATGGAGTTGAAGATGGATTATATCATTTCTTTCTTTTTATGCTGTTCAGCTCCTGTTGTACATATTATGTTTTGATTCCGCTGTAGACATTTTATGTAAAGCTGAACTGTATTTTGTACTAAGTATGATCATGTATACTGTGTAACTCTGATGATTATTTTTATCCAGTGTACTCTATTGTATATTATCAGGTATATTTATTTATTTCTGTTCTGCTGTTATTTGTTTATGTGTTATATTCCAAAGATTACCCTTGCCACCGTGGAACGGGGTTATGGGGACGTCACAGACGCAATACACCCCAATCGTCCTAAAGCCTTGCGATTTGAACGTGAATAGGAACCCTAGGATCGAAGCTTTGGGGTTAAGGCACGGCCGTGTGTTGATAGAAGAGGAAGAAGGGTGTTGATGTAATTAAATTATTTATTTATTTAAATTTAAATTATTATCATCGCAAATTGTGACGGCCGGGAATTTCGCTCGATCCGAATCAGTCATTAAACCGATCTAGACCGTTCGAAACCCCTGATCGTTTTGAGAACAGGACAAAACAGAACGCAGACGGAAGAACATTTCATTGTTATTACAACAATTCCATCAGAATACAAGAATATACAGAGTATAAATGAATATATTACATTTGATAAATATCAGAAATTCAAATACAGTACTGCAGCGGAAAATAATACAAAACACAACTGAAAGTAATACACGGATACAGAGCTTTCCGAGCATCGTTCCAGCTGTAAATCAAGATCCTTTGAATATAAATCTGCAAAACCAAAACTACTAGCTGCCCGTGCGGAAAACGAGGGCACCCAGAGTTTAGGTTAAAACAATAAACTCCAGGTCAGTCATGTGACTGGTGTGAGAACTAAAACAGTTATTTATATTGGTTTTAAAGTTAGGTAAATCAAGGGACCACGCTGTATAACACGGAACGGGTTTCCTCCCAAGAATACCAGTGCATAGAACAAACAGCGCAATGCTAAATAAAGAAAAATGAAGCTGTTATAAGACCCAGGTCCCATCACACAATGCAACGCAAGCCGGAGGATAGGGTTTTCCCTTATAACAGCCAAAGCATGCTTGATACGTTTAAAACAAATTATCTGATACTATTATAGGTGTATAGTGTCAAAACAATTTCAATCATAAATATCAATCATAGGCGGCATAGCTACCATATACTATGTCGCCATACTAGTTCTACAATTAAAATCGCAATATCACGTATTGGAAATTGGATTCCGTCATGAGCCGAGGCAAGGGGCAAGCTCCTCTCCGCTTCGCGACACTTTAGCAAATGCCTCAGGACTACACACTCTGGGTAACCCTGGATCCTCCAAGGCCGGTCCTCTCTTACATTTGAAGATTAGTTATTCCTGAACACACGTTTCCCGGTCCTTACAGACCTATAATCGAGGCGCCTCGCATTCCAACAACCACATAGGTGAAAAATAGATATAAATGTCAGGGTTGGTAAGTCACTGACACCACCATAGCTAGAAAGAAACGTCATGCACTCCTTGGGTCCTTATCCCGTTTTTGACTCATACCGAGGTGTGAGGCTCGCGAATCCACGCTATACACAAAGCTACGCCACGTAGGCCGTGCTTTGATCATCAACCACAAGACTTTGCTTTTCAACAGAAGCCTTGATCCATGCAACTCAGCGTGCCACACATGCAATTCATGCCATGCGATTGATATCTATCGATATATAACCTCTAAGCTCGTACGTCTCATAGAAGGGCGTTAAGCAAAAGAATAAATTCTCCGCCGCCAAACAGATATATATTTAACAGAAATCAATCAACACAGAATAAAATCCAATGTCAGACACACAATCCATTTACAAGTTCGTTCTGGGTCTGAACGAAACCGGAGGCACTTTCCTCGCATATCCATCGATCTCCAAGTACGTCTGGACGACCACGAACTGATTCCCTCATCTTGGGTGTACAGCCCAATCAAGATCATCAGTAATCACCCAAACGATGTGAAGACTTCCGGTCTTCAACCACCGTCTTCATCTTCGACATATCGTCGAATCGGTTATTCAGAATGGGTATAAACCCGACCTTTCCGAACAACCCGCGTATATTAAAAACAAATGTTACACAAACACAACATACGCCTCATTCCAATTCATTAGTCATTAACCGTAAATCAGCAAGAGAACAATTTCCCAAATATTAACCCCGAAGGCCGAAACCAATATCAGATCAATACCCAGGAAACCATTCTTCTTAACTAACCTACAGCTAGTTTCTACATTTCAATTCTTAGGGAAAAGTTCCCATTAATTTTATCAAAGATAAATTCTTTAAAATTTATTCTTTAATCTTCCTTTGGATGTCATTTCAAACCAAATTATGGTTTTCCAAACTAGTCGAGATTAGCGAACAACACCGAAGTAATTATTTATTTTATTTCCCAATCCCAACCTATTCCTCCCATGAAGCAAAACTGGTAATACTCCATATCTAACACCGGGGTGTTATCGGTAAAATTAATTACCATTTCACGTTCAAACCTAATTAAAGATTTAACTATCGCTTTGGAGCAAAACTGGTAATACTCCATCCTCGCTCACTTTCTAAATTTGATAATTTAAATTATCAATTCACATTTCAATTTAATTGCAGGTTCATTAAAACTCCTTTTACGGGGTTAAAGAACTAATGTCATTTAAAACACAGTTCACGACAAACCCAAATCACATTCTATTTATTATCGGGTTAAAGAACAAATGTTATTTAAAACACCGTTCATGATAAACCCACAAATCAATTCTATTTAAAACCCATTTCAAATCCAATTTATTTATTTAAAAATAAATGGGTTTTAAATTTTAGTTCAAAACTAGTTCATTTCGATAAAAATCTATTTTTATCTTTTCAAATATGGAGTTTTTCATCCCAATTTTTCCCAAATCATTTCTTATGATTTAACACAAATTATTACTATTTTTAATAATTTTATCAAGGCCCGTACAGTCGATTTCCAACAACGGCCATCGAACTGCACTTACAACGACCTTTTCTGAAATTGATTTGGACGTATCTCCAAATCCAACCGTTAGATTTCAAATTTCTAATATTCGTTAGAAAGCTCTTTTCGATACGAACCCAACGGTTCCGGTTTTAGGAGAATCCGACGGTCGGATCTCCCGTAATGTCCGTTTGAAATAAATGGTCGAAATTCAAGAACTGCCGCGGCGCGGCCCGTTCTATTCAGGCCATTATATTATATATATGATATATATATATTTCGTCGATTTCTATTTTAAACGAATTATATAAATAGTTTTAAATTCGTATCAAAAACAATTTCAACTTCCATTTCAATTCAAATCAAAATTGAATTTTTTCCTTATAAATTCGTTTTAAAATTCATTTCTATTCAATTCAAATTTCAATTCAATTTGAATTCAATTCAATTCGTTTTCGATTCGAATTCGTTTTCAATTCAATTCAAATTCGTTTCATATTCAATTCAAATTGGTTTTCTATTCGATTCAATTCAAATTGGTTTTCTATTCGATTCAAATCAAATTGCTTTTCTATTCGATTCAATTCAAATTGGTTTTCTATTCGATTCAATTCAAATTGGTTTTCTATTTAAATCAAATTAAATTCGTTTTCTACTCAAATCAAATTATATTCGTTTTCTATTCAAATCAAATTCATTATATATTCCATTGAAATCAAATTCGTTTTATATTCAATTGAAATCAAATTCGTTTTATATTAAATTCGAATTCAATTCGTTATATATTCAATTCAAATTCGTTTTCTATTCAATTTAATTCAAATTTCATTTCAAAATATTCGATTTCGAAATCACTTTTCAATATTCATTTTAAAATGAATAAAATAGATATAAATGTCGTTCACGTCAAAATGGCGTCAATCTTATCAACACGGCTTCATATATTTCTATTTTCAAATATTCTATTATTAAAATATTTCGTTCAACACATGACTAATCTCAACGGATGAGTACTGTCAACCCATGAACCTTTATTTTATATTGATAAAGATGTAAATTTTATTATTAAAATATTTCGTTCAATACATGACTAATCTCAACGGATGAGTACGGTCAACACATGAACCTTTATTTTATATTGATAAAGATGTAAATTTTATTATTAAAATATTTCGTTCAACACATGACTAATCTCAACGGATGAGTACAGTGAACACATGAACCTTTATTTTATAATATTCTTAATCTTCTAAATTGGAATGAGGCCCAATCAATCACCATATAAAGTAAATTATATGGATTCCATACCACACATGTATATAATAGCAACGATAAATAATCGACCATCATCCAAAGTGCACTACACTGTATAAGCATCAAATATAAATATTTAACGCTTATAACAGCCTGTCAATCAATCGATCGACATACAACTAATTATTGGGATTAGTGTATGCCGTATATTATCCCAATACCCATGTGGGGTTTCAAACAATCAAACACAGATTTTATTTGTGTAGTTGGGTGATGTGTAAAATTTATCGTCCCAATCAATGTCCTTCAAATAGGTGTACATAAACAAACCGTCCGGTTTGTAAATGAATATTTATTTATTCACATTCACGTTAAAATTATATTTTTAACGATAAAATATTTTATTCAACCAATGAATATTCTATTCAGTTCATTTAAAAAATAAAAATGATGTTTTTATTTTTCTAACTTATTTTAGAAAATTTCAGCGGCATAACGGCACGATACTAGAAACGGGAGAAGGCCTAGCCTTATCCCCGGTCTAGTGAAGGCCCACGCCATTCACACATCAATCAAATCCATTCCATTTCACCAAACAATTCAATTCAAACCAAATAAACTAACCAACTACACAACCAAACAATTTAACAAACAAGCCATCCATGGTCTGTGGATGACGGGTGTCGGGTGCTACTAAACACCGTCTGCATCCTAGTGTATATATATAACTAGAAAAAGAAATTGAAGAGTGAGAAGTTCTCACCAATAGCTATTCCAACTCCACGACACTTCATTTAGAGAAATCATCGCCATTCTCTCCTTTTTGTCGCTTTCGTTGCCCGTAGCCACTATATATAAAAACTCACATTTTCACTTCGCTATTCAATATATAAAAATCGAATTTTTACTTCGCTATTCAATATATAAAAATCGAATTTTTACTTCGCTATTCAATATATAAAAATCGAATTTTTACTTCGCTATTCAATATATAAAAATCGAATTTTTACTTCGCTATTATATAGATAAAAATCGAATTTTTTACTTCATTATTATATAGATAAAAATCGAATTTTTACTTCACTGCTATATAAAAAGATTTCGCCTTTTAAAATGTAAAGATTTCATCACTATAAAAAAAATCACCTCTTTATTTCAACGTATATATAATAAAAATCAGATTTTTATTTCGCTACATATACAAAGATGATATTTTTAATTCTCTACATAAACAAAAATCATATTTTTACATCTTCTATATAGTAAAGATAATATTTTTAATACTTTAAAAATATAAAAATCATATTTTTATTACTTTAAAAATATAAAAATCATATTTTTATTCTACTACTATATAAAAGATTATATTTTTATACTTTCTATATTATAAAAATAACATTTTTAACCTTTTTCAAAGATCCTACCTTTTAAAAATAAAAATCTAATCTCTCCTATATTTCAAACAGAGGAGAAATAATAAAATGAACAATAAAATAAAACTTACAGTAAAATTTTCTAGGGTTTCAGGGCCTCGAAGGGGGTGTGTGGGGCGTCGGTCTTCAAGTGGGAGGCGGGAGGTGGTCGAGGGGGTGCGGTGGAGGGGGGTGTCGGTTGCGGTGGTCTTCAGCAGCAGGGCGGTGGCGGTTTTGGGGGCTCCGGGCTTTGGTGGCGACGCGAGGCAGGGGGGCTGTCTGAGGCGGCGGCGCGATTGCTGAGGGGGGGGGTCCTCGCGCGACGGTCGGCGCCGTTGGGGGGGGACTTGGTGTGGTGGCGCCGCTCGGATGGGAGGAGCGACGACGCTCCTCCCCCTCTTCATCGTCTTCTTCTTTTTTTTTTCTTTTTTTTATCTGAATTAATGAAAACGAGAAGGGGGTAGGGCCAGAGGAAATAAAGGAGAGGAAGGAGGGATTTTAATTTTTAATTTATTTAATTATTTCATTTCAAAAAGCAACTTTTATTTTCGACCTCGAAACGGGACCCACCGCCTGTCGTCCATAGCTAATTACCCCCATTCCGAACACAATGGGATATGTATCGCAAGCTGATTCGATCGTTACAATCAGTTTCCATTAAAATCAACATATAACTCTATATATTGAATTTGAACGCGCATTTCAATTTACCGGGGTCACATACTAACTAGAAAAATTCCAGAAAAATATTTTTCAGCTTCGTATTGACGATACGGTCCTAACAAAACTAGTTTCGTCGAATTCTGAGACAGTTGGAAAAATGGCCATTTTCCAGTCGATTAAAATCAACTGAAACTGGTCAAACGCGCTTTCCTTTGCCACGCTCACATATTGATTCGGAAAATTATGAAATTTGGAATCTAGCAATAGTTTGACATCACGGACCCAACAAAAGTGGTTTCGTCGAAATCCGAGGTCGTTTGCAAAATTCCCATTTTTAAGAGCCTGAATTCCATAGCGACTATTCAGAATTTTCAACTGGACATATCTTTTGATTCCCGCTATGAAATTTCGATTTTTCGGATTTTTTGGAAAGATATCATCAAATAGACCCTAATGTTTTTGGTTTTGCTAAAATCCGGATTGTTTTGCACCCGGTACATTCAATTGAAGTTTGAAATCGAATTATCGAACTACCACGCCATTTTCAATTCCTTTTATAATTAAATATAATTATTTATATTCTAACGACGATCTATATAAATATATTCATTCGAATTTTATTCAAAATAAATTTCTTGTCGATATTATTTAAAATAATTCATTTTAAATAATCAAAATTCACTAAAATTGCCAAAATAAAAATTTTAAACAGGCCCAGATTTTCGGGTTGTTACAATCTCCCCTACTTAAAACTTTTTGTCCCCGAAAAGGAACAAAGTCGAAAGTGGTTTGATTAATCAACTCTACGTTCGATCTGGCTTCCATTCTCCAACTTTTCAGTTTCTGAAAATTTTCAAATTTTCAAAAATTTGGCTAACACCCGGAATTTTCGAAAAATTTCGCCATAACCTCCCCTGCACCGGGAGCCACGGGAAAATCCCGAAATTGCCATATAGGCCTTCTGATCTCAAAAAGAAAAAGAAAAAGCCAAGCGGCTAGCCAATAGGCCCATAAAATCATCATCACCCAAACAAAACAGTAAATTATAGTAAACATGTACCTATTTGTCGGGCAAACAAATTTTATTCTCTACTCTAGCCTCCTTGCTATGACCTGTTCAATGTAAGTACATGTATACGCATGCAAATGCGACCAATTTTCAATACAATTCAATATGTGATTCAATTAGGCTAAATGGTTCAAAATTATCAAACAAATAAACAAACAACACAAACATCAATCAATTGGTGAATTAGAGTTTCAAATTCATAATTTTGATATATATACAAAAAATCATGTTTTGATGCCAATTCACAACAAATAAATCTATCTATATAAGTTTTGGTTCTCACACCAGTCTAATGGAAATATATAGGTATCACACCTTTGAAACACGAATATAAACTTTGGTGATGGAGCTCCATCATCAAAATCATCTCCGAGCGACTAGAGTGTAATCCTATATCTATCCAGTATATTAAAACTTCGAATATACGTTCATGACGCGTATATACAAAACCTTTATATATTGGATTGTCCATATTCAATACAAATAAAATATTCAAATACGTTTAAAGCGATTTAAATTTTTAAAACAAAATTGTTTTCATTTTAAAAAAAAAAACTCTTCACACTCGTTCTAGGATACTACTGATCCCATCTCTAACGAGTCATTCTAATTGGATATTACTAATCCAATATCTGATGAATTCTTTCGTATGGTTCTAATGTGTCTTGTTCTCGAGCTCTGTAAACCAAAGCTCTGATACCAAATATGACGGCCGGGAATTTCGCTCGATCCGAATCAGTCGTTAAACCGATCTAGACCGTTCGAAACCCCTGATCGTTTTGAGAACAGGACAAAACAGAATGCAGACGGAAGAACATTTCATTGTTATTACAACAATTCCATCAGAATACAAGAATATACAGAGTATAAATGAATATATTACATTCGATAAATATCAGAAATTCAAATACAGTACTACAGCGGAAAATAATACAAAACACAACTGAAAGTAATACACGGATACAGATCTTTCCGAGCATCGTTCCAGCTGTAAATCAGGATCCTGTGAATATAAATCTGCAAAACCAAAACTACTAGCTGCCCGTGCGGAAAATGAGGGCACCCAGAGTTTAGGTTAAAACAATAAACTCCAGGTCAGTCATGTGACTGGTGTGAGAACTAAAACAGTTATTTATATTGGTTTTAATGTTAGGTAAATCAAGGGACCACACCGTATAACACGGAACGGGTTTCCTCCCAAGAATACCAGTGCATAGAACAAACAGCGCAATGCTAAATAAAGAAAAAAGAAGCTGTTATAAGACCCAGGTCCCATCACACAATGCAATGCAAGCCGGAGGATAGGGTTTTCCCTTATAACAGCCAAAGCATGCTTGATACGTTTAATACACATTATCTGATACTATTATAGGTGTATAGTGTCAAAACAATTTCAATCATAAATATCAATCATAGGCGGCATAGCTACCATATACTATGTCGCCATACTAGTTCTACAATTAAAACCGCAATATCACGTATTGGAAATTGGATTCCGTCATGAGCTGAGGCAAGGGGCAAGCTCCTCTCCGCTTTGAGGCACTCTAGCAAATGCCTCAGGACTACACACTCTGGGTAACCCTGGATCCTCCAAGGATGGTCCTCTCTTACGTTTGAGGATTAGTTATTCCTGAACACACGTTTCCCGGTCCTTACAGACCTATAATCGAGGCGCCTCGCATTCCAACAACCACGTAGGTGAAAAATAGATATAAATGTCAGGGCTGGTAAGTCACTGACACCACCATAGCTAGAAAGAAACGTCATGCACTCCTTGGGTCCTTATCCCGTTTTTGACTCATACCGAGGTGTGAGGCTCGCGAATCCACGCTATACACAAAGCTACGTCACGTAGGCCGTGCTTTGATCATCAACCACAAGACTTTGCTTTTCAACAGAAGCCTTGATCCATGCAACTCAGCGTGTCACACAGGAAATTCATGCCATGCGATTGATATCTATCGATATATAACCTCTAAGCTCGTACGTCTCAGAGAAGGGCGTTAAACAAAAGAATAAATTCTCCGCCGCCAAACAGATATATATTTAACAGAAATCAATCAACACAGAATAAAATTCAATGTCAGACACACAATCCATTTACAAGTTCATTCTGGGTCTGAACGAAACCGGAGGCACTTTCCTCGCATATCCATCGATCTCCAAGTACGTCTGGATGACCACCAATTGATTCCCTCATCTTGGGTGTACAGCCCAATCAAGATCATCAGTAATCACCCAAACGATGTGAAGACTTCCGGTCTTCAACCACCGTCTTCATCTTCGACATATTTTCGAATCAGTTATTCAGAATGGGCATAAACCCGTCCTTTCCGAACAACCCGCGTATATTAAAAACAAATGTTACACAAACACAACATACGCCTCATTCCAATTCATTAGTCATTAACCGTAAATCAGCAAGAGAACAATTTCCCAAATATTAACCCCGAAGGCCGAAACCAACATCAGATCAATACCCAGGAAACCATTCTTCTTAACTAACCTACAGCTAGTTTCTACATTTCAATTCTTAGGGAAAAGTTCCCATTAATTTTATCAAAGATAAATTCTTTAAAATTTATTCTTTAATCTTCCTTTGAATGTCATTTCAAACCAAATTATGGTTTTCCAAACTAGTCGAGATTAGCGAACAACACCGAAGTAATTATTTATTTTATTTCCCAATCCCAACCTATTCCTCCCATGAAGCAAAACTGGTAATACTCCATATCTAACACCGGGGTGTTATCGGTAAAATTAATTACCATTTCACGTTCAAACCTAATTAAAGATTTAACTATCGCTTTGGAGCAAAACTGGTAATACTCCATCCTCGCTCACTTTCTAAATTTGATAATTTAAATTATCAATTCACATTTCAATTTAATTGCAGGTTCATTAAAACTCCTTTTACTGGGTTAAAGAACTAATGTCATTTAAAACACAGTTCACGACAAACCCAAATCACATTCTATTTATTATCAGTTTAAAGAACAAATGTTATTTAAAACACCGTTTACGATAAACCCACAAATCAATTCTATTTAAAACCCATTTCAAATCCAATTTATTTATTTAAAAATAAATGGGTTTTAAATTTTAGTTCAAAACTAGTTCATTTCGATAAAAATCTATTTTTATCTTTTCAAATATGGTGTTTTTCATCCCAATTTTTCCCAAATCATTTCTTATGATTTTACACAAATTATTACTATTTTTAATAATTTTATCAAGGCCCGTACAGTCGATTTCCAACAACGGCCATCGAACTGCACTTACAACGACCTTTTCTGAAATTGATTTGGACGTATCTCCAAATCCAACCGTTAGATTTCAAATTTCTAATATTCGTTAGAAAGCTCTTTTCGATACGAACCCAACGGTTTCGGTTTTAGGAGAATCCGACGGTCGGATCTCCCGTAATGTCCGTTTGAAATAAATGGTCGAAATTCACGAACTGCCGCGGCGCGTTCTATTCAGGCCATTATATTATATATATGATATATATAATATATATTTCATCGATTTCTATTTTAAACGAATTATATAAATAGTTTTAAATTCATTTCAAAAACAATTTCAACTTCCATTTCAATTCAAATCAAAATTGAATTTTTTCCTTATAAATTCGTTTTAAAATTCATTTCTATTCAATTCAAATTTCAATTCAATTTGAATTCAATTCAATTCGTTTTCAATTCAATTCGAATTCGTTTTCAATTCAATTCAAATTCGTTTCATATTCAATTCAAATTGGTTTTCTATTCGATTCGATTCAAATTGGTTTTCTATTCGATTCAAATCAAATTGGTTTTCTATTCGATTCAATTCAAATTGGTTTTCTATTCGATTCAATTCAAATTGGTTTTCTATTTGATTCAATTCAAATTGGTTTTCTATTCGATTCAAATCAAATTGGTTTTCTATTCGATTCAATTCAAATTGGTTTTCTATTTAAATCAAATTAAATTCGTTTTCTATTCAAATCAAATTATATTCGTTTTCTATTCAAATCAAATTCATTATATATTCAATTGAAATCAAATTCGTTTTATATTCAATTGAAATCAAATTCGTTTTATATTCAATTCGAATTCAATTCGTTATATATTCAATTCGAATTCGTTTTCTATTCAATTTAATTCAAATTTCATTTCAAAATATTCGATTTTGAAATCACTTTTCAATATTCATTTTAAAATGAATAAAATCGATATAAATATTGTTCACGTCAAAATGGCGTCAATCTAATCAACACGGCTTCATATATTTCTATTTTCAAATATTCTATTATTAAAATATTTCGTTCAACACATGACTAATCTCAACGGATGAGTACTGTCAACCCATGAACCTTTATTTTATATTGATAAAGATGTAAATTTTATTATTAAAATATTTCGTTCAACACATGACTAATCTCAATGGATGAGTACGGTCAACACATGAACCTTTATTTTATATTGATAAAGATGTAAATTTTATTATTAAAATATTTCGTTCAACACATGACTAATCTCAACGGATGAGTACAGTCAACACATGAACCTTTATTTTATAATATTCTTAATCTTCTAAATTGGAATGAGGCCCAATCAATCACCATATAAAGTAAATTATATGGATTCCATACAACACATGTATATAATAACAACGATAAATAATCGACCATCATCCAAAGTGCATTACACTGTATAAGCATCAAATATAAATATTTAACGCTTATGACAGCCTGTCAATCAATCGATCGACATACAACTAATTATTGGGATTAGTGTATGCCGTATATTATCCCAATACCCGTGTGGGGTTTCAAACAATCAAACACAGATTTTATTTGTGCAGTTGGGCGATGTGTAAAATTTATCGTCCCAATCAATGTCCTTCAAATAGGTGTACATAAACAAACCGTCTGGTTTATAAATGAATATTTATTTAGTCACATTCACGTTAAAAATTATATTTTTAACGATAATATATTTTATTCAACCAATGAATATTCTATTCAGTTCATTTAAAAAATAAAAATGATGTTTTTATTTTTCTAACTTATTTTAGAAAATTTCGGCGGCATAACGGCACGATACTAGAAACGGGACAAGGCCTAGCCTTATCCCCGGTCTAGTGAAGGCCCACGCCATTCACACATCAATCAAATCCATTCCATTTCACCAAACAATTCAATTCAAACCAAATAAACTAACCAACTACACAACCAAACAATTTAACAAACAAGTCATCCATGGTCTGTGGATGACGGGTGTCGGGTGCTACTAAACACCGTCTGCATCCTAGTGTATATATATAACTAGAAAAAGAAATTGAAGAGTGAGAAGTTCTCACCAATAGCTATTCCAATTCCACGACACTTCATTTAGAGAAATCATCGCCATTCTCGCCTTTTTGTCGCTTTCGTTGCCCTTATCCACTATATATAAAAAATAACATTTTCACTTCGCTATTCAATATATAAAAATCGAATTTTTACTTCGCTATTCAATATATAAAAATCGAATTTTTACTTCGCTATTCAATATATAAAAATCGAATTTTTACTTCGCTATTCAATATATAAAAATCGAATTTTTACTTCGCTATTCAATATATAAAAATCGAATTTTTACTTCGCTATTATATAGATAAAAATCGAATTTTTTACTTCACTATTATATAGATAAAAATCGAATTTTTACTTCACTATTATATAGATAAAAATCGAATTTTTACTTCACTGCTATATAAAAAGATTTCGCCTTTTCAAATGTAAAGATTTCATCACTATAAAAAAAATCACCTCTTTATTTCAACGTATATATAATAAAAATCAGATTTTTATTTCGCTACATATACAAAGATGATATTTTTAATTCTCTACATAAACAAAAATCATATTTTTACATCTTCTATATAGTAAAGATAATATTTTTAATACTTTAAAAATATAAAAATCATATTTTTATTACTTTAAAAATATAAAAATCATATTTTTATTCTACTGCTATATAAAAGATTATATTTTTATACTTTCTATATTATAAAAATAACATTTTTAACCTTTTTCAAAGATCCTACCTTTTAAAAGTAAAAATCTAATCTCTCCTATATTTCAAACAGAGGAGAAATAATAAAAAGAACAATAAAATAAAACTTACAGTAAAATTTTCTAGGGTTTCAGGGCCTCGAAGGGGGTGTGTGGGGGCGTCAGTCTTCAGGTGGGAGGCGCGGAGGTGGTCGAGGG
This sequence comes from Allium sativum, assembly GCA_030737875.1. Taxonomy (NCBI): domain Eukaryota; kingdom Viridiplantae; phylum Streptophyta; class Magnoliopsida; order Asparagales; family Amaryllidaceae; genus Allium; species Allium sativum. Next base: position 200,616,491 of record CM060918.1, on the reverse strand, counting down.
GGTGCGGTGGAGGGGGGGTGTCGGTTGCGGTGGTCTTCAGCAGCAGGGCGGTGGCGGTTTTGGGGGCTCCGGACTTTGGTGGCGACGCGAGGCATGGGGGGCTGTCTGAGGCGGCGGCGCGATTGCTGAGGGGGGGGGGGGGTCCTCGCGCGGCGGTCGGCGCCGCCTTGTGGTGGCGCCGCTCGGATGGGAGGAGGGACGACGCTCCTCCCCCTCTTCATCGTCTTCTTTTTTTCTCTCTGAATTAATGAAAACGAGAAGGGGTGAGGGCCAGAGGAAATAAAGGAGAGGAAGGAGGGATTTTAATTTATTTAATTATTTCATTTCAAAAAGCAACTTTTATTTTCGACCTCGAAACGGGACCCACCGCCTGTCGCCCATAGCTAATTACCCCCATTCCGAACACAATAGGATATGTATCGCAAGCTGATTCGATCGTTACAATCAGTTTCCGTTAAAATCAACATATAACTCTATATATTGAATTTGAACGCGCATTTCAATTTACCGGGGTTACATACTAACTAGAAAAATTCCAGAAAAATATTTTCCAGCTTCGTATTGACGATACGGTCCTAACAAAACTAGTTTCGTCGAATTCTGAGATAGTTGGAAAAATGGCCATTTTCCAGTCGATTAAAATCAACTTAAACTGGTCAAACACGCTTTCCTTTGCCACGCTCACATATTGATTCTAAAAATTATGAAATTTGGAATCTAGCAATAGTTTGACATCACGGACCCAACAAAAGTGGTTTTGTCGAAATCCGAGGTCGTTTGCAAAATTCCCATTTTTAAGGGCCTGAATTCCATAGCGACTATTCAGAATTTTCAACTGGACATATCTTTTGATTCCCGCTATGAAATTTTGATTTTTCGGATTCGTTGGAAAGATATCATCAAATAGACCCTAATGTTTTTGGTTTCGCTAAAATCCGGATTGTTTTGCACCCGGTACATTCAATTGAAGTTTGAAATCGAATTATCGAACTACCGCGCCATTTTCAATTCCTTTTATAATTAAATATAATTATTTATATTCTAACGACGATCTATATAAATATATTCGTTCGAATTTTATTCAAAATAAATTTCTTGTCGATATTATTTAAAATAATTCATTTTAAATAATCAAAATTCACTAAAATTGCCAAAAAAAAAAATTTAAACAGGCCCAGATTTTCGGGTTGTTACACAAATAAAATCGTAACTTATTCATACTGAATCAGAATTGAACGATTTCTAAAGCATAGCGATCGTGAGCTCGAGATCTGCATTTCTAGATTAACTAGAATCAATTTTGAGCAGATCGAATTTTGGTCAAATTTCAGATCGGAATCATTCAGATTTAAACGACCGTGAGAAATCTATTTATTTCTTCTTTTTAAATAATTAGAAATAATTCTGATTTTATTATCACCAATTTATAGTTAATTTCTATTTGTTATTATTCATGATTTGTTCTGTGATGAATGTAGTATGTAGATCTGGTTGTTTGGTGATATTGTGTGGTGATATAATTGTTAAATCATATTGATCTGTAGTGATAAAATTGTTAGAAACACATAGATCAATTTGTTGTACTAAATTGAGTGGAACAAAAATATATAATTTTTGTTTAGATAAAATGATCAAATTAGAACCATTGGACAAAATTTATCATTTGGTTAGTTAAAATAGTAGAACCAAGAATTATCCTTTTTGGAGTTTATTAGAATAGTTGATTAAAATAATTATCACTTTATTATTTGGAATAATTGGACAAAATTTGTCATTTTTATCAAATTGGAACTAATGGACAAAAATCATCATTTTTGTCAATCTTAGAATAGTTGCATTGGAAATGTCATTTTTGTTTAAATTAAATTCGCCAAAACAAAAATGAACAATTTTGTTTAAATCAAATTGTTATAAAAATACAGTTTTTTCATTTTTTTGAACTAGAGTTTTCAACAAAAATAAAATATACAATTTTTTTCATTTTGTTGAACTAGAGTTTTCAACAAAAATAAAATATACAATTTTTGTCATTTTGTTGAATTAGAGTTTTCAAAAAAAATAAAATATACAATTTTTCTCATTGGTTGAACTAGAGTTTTCAACAAAAATAAAATATACAGTTTTGTCATTTTGTTGAACTAGAGTTTTCAACAAAAATGAGATATCAAATTTATCATTTTATTGAACAAGAAGTCTCACAAAAATGAAATATCAACTTTTGTACATTTTATTGAATTAAATAGGAATTAAGAACATGCTCATGTTTTAAATAAAAACATGATTACATTAGAAATTCACATTTTTAATGTCTAGAATAAAATATAGACAAATATTCATGTTTTAAAATGAAAACATGTTTTATATTAAAAGTTCACTTTTTAATGTAATGTTAGAAATATAGACAAATATTCATGTTTTAAAATGAAAACATGTTTTACATTAAAAATTCATTTTTTTTATGTAATGATAGGAATTAGACAAATATGCATGTTCTAAAATAAAAACATGTTTACAATAAAAACTTTGTTTTAAGGAAATGAATGAATCACTAGAAAATGTTCACTTTTAAAACAAAGGCATGTTAACATTAAAAATACCATTTTTATAAAAGAACGATTCATATGAAAATTGTTCATAGTTGAATAAAAGTGTTGAATCATTAAAATCATATTCTTTTTATGTAAAGTTTGATTCACGGAAAACGTAGACTGTTTAAATAAAAATGTTGCAACATTAAAAATTCCATTTTTAATGTAAAAGTGATTCAGTAGAAAACATATGTTAGAGAATATTGGTAGGATTAAAACATTATTTTTAACATGCTAGGAAGAAGGAAAATGAAAACATCGCTTTCATACATTTTGTTTAAAAATAGAATTGTTAACAAATTGAAATTATTAAAATATGTATAGTAAAATTACATTTATATTTACATTGCATATATTAGAATTTATATGCATTGTTAAAATTACATTTATATTTACATTGCATATATTAGAATTTATATGCATTGTTAAAATTACATTTATATTTACATTGCATATATTAGAATTTATATGTATTGTTAAAATTACATTATATTTACATTGCATATACTAGAATTTATACGCATTGTTAAAATTACATTTATATTTACATTGCATATATTAGAATTTATATGCATTGTTAAAATTACATTTATATTTATATTGCATATATTAGAATTTATATGCATTGTTAAAATTACATTTATATTTACATTGCACATAAGAATTTATATGCATTGTTAAAATTACATTTATATTTACATTGCATATATTAGAATTTATATGCATTGTTAAAATTACATTTATTTTTACATTGCATATATTAGAACTTATATGCATAGTAAAATTTCATTTTTATTTGCAATGAATATATTAGAATTTATATGCATAGTTAAGATTACATTTTTATTAATAATGCATATATTAGAATTTATATGCAAAGTTAAAATATCATTTTAATGACAATACGTACACTAGAATCTGTATGAATTATTTTTATCGTAAAAAACATTCACTGAAAACTTCATACAAATAAAACATTCCCTTTTTATTTGTTAAAGTTAAAAATAGAAATACAAATAAAAATTAGTTTTTTATTTGTCATTGGTTCAATTGTCATGTAAATGAAATATATTTGTTTGACATTGTGAATATGTGGATACGATGTGCCAATAATAACATTCTTTCTTTGGCATGTTAAACGCGTTAGTGGAATCGTCGAGCATTTTATTTTTATATATGATTATATATATAAAAATAAACTAAAATTAAACGAACTGCGCATGGTAGTTCGCGTTTCGGAATCATAACTTTAAACGATTATACCGAAAGATCCGACCGTCGTATTTTCCCAAAACTGGAACCGTTAGGACCACTTTAGGAAGATCTTTCCAACGATATAAACTTTGTTAAAATCTAACGGTTAGATTTCGAGATAAGTGTAAATCAAATTTTGATAAAAACAGCGCCAGAGCCGCCTATTGACCCGAAGCGTCGTTAAATTAATTTAGCTATTTTTATATAAATAAAAATAGCGTTAAATCATTATTAAATAACATTAACGATATGAAATGGTTTTAAAATATATATATGCGACAATTATTTGAAAAGACCGAGTTCAATCTCATTTCAAATGATTATACGACGATTCAAATCGAAGATATTGAAGACGACGATTGAAGACCGACGATCTTCACATCGAAAGGATAACTACTGATTCCCGGCATTGGTTAGCTCCCAGTAAAGGGTTAACTGGTAGTTATCCAGACGTACTTTTTGATTGTCCAGATAAGCAAGCACCTCTCTTCCGTATTAGACATATGGGATGAGGAATAAGGTATCTCCGGTTTCGTTCAGACCCAGAACGAACTTGTAAATGGATGTGTGTCCGACATTGGATTTCATTTCATGTAAATTGATTTCTATTTAATATATATCTATTGGTGGCGGAGAATTTATTCTCTTGTTTAACACCCTTCTCTAAGACTCATAAGCTCAGAGGTTATATATTGGTAGTTATCGATCGCATGGCATGAATTGTCAATGTGACACGCCAAGATGCAATTGATCGAGAATTTTGTTGAAAAGTAGAGCCTTGTGGATGATGATCAAAGCATAGCCTATTTCGGAATAGCTTTGTGTATAACGTTACCTCGCGAGCCTCACACCTCGGTAAGAGTCAGAAATGAGACAAGGGAATGAATGGAGTGCACACGTTTCTTTCTAGCCAGAAGTGGTATCAGGGTTTTGCAATCCCTGACGTTTTACTTTTTTGGTTGATGGAATGAGGCGCCTCAGATTTATTAATCGATAGTGACCAAATTATAGGTTCAATAGGACCGGAAAACGTGTGTTCAGGAATTGCCAATCCACTAAAGTATATTTGTGGACTGGCCCTGCAGGATCCAAAGGTTCACTGCAGGGGACGCTAAGACATTGCTAGAGTGTCTCGAATCGGTAACGAGATCGTCCCTAGCCTTGACTCATGATGGAAACCCTATCCCCAATACCAATACGACATTTCCGTTTTGGTTGTAAAACTATGTATGGCGACATAGTATATGGTAGCTATGTCATCTAGGATTGATACATTTACTTTGAAGTATTTTAAAACTGATTAGACACTAATAATAATTTTAAAACATTATTTTCCACGTATCAAGCATGTTTGATCATTATAAGGTAAAACTTTATCCTCTAGTTTGCGTTGCATTGTGTGATGGGACTTGAGTCTTATAATGATTTCATTTTCTAAAAAGCATTGCGTTGTTTTTGAATAAAAATTTATTAAACATATGCACTGGCAATCCAATGGAGTGAACCCGTTCTGCGTTAGCGGCGTGGTCCTTTGATTAGCCATATTGTTAGTTAAGAAATATTTCTCATACAAGTTTCATGACTGACTCGTAGTTTGTTTTACTTTGCAAACTCGGGTGCTCTCTTTTCACATGGGCAGCCAAGTGACAGATTTAGGTATAAACTCATTCTAGAGTGGAGTTTTCTTAAGGAAAGAAGTTGAAGAACATTATCTCTTTTATATTTTATTTTCCTTTGAGACATTTATACATTATTGATCTATGATGTATTTGATGGAGTTGAGACTTATTTCTCTTTTTGTTGAGACTTTTATTTGCTAAGTGTATCCTGTAACTGCGTACTCTGATGTCTTTGATGTGATGACATTTCTATTTCCACTGCAATGATTTATGTGTTATGATGTTATCTGAGATCTGCTATTGTTGTAATTATGTTATGCTCCTATGATTATCCTTGCTTTCGTACTACGGAAGTTTGGGGTCGTCACAGTTGGTATCAGAGCTAAAGGTTAACCTTAACATTCAGAGTATAGCATTTAAAAAAACCAATTCGTCTAGATAGTATCAGCAGTATTCGAAGACGAGTAACTCATTAGAGATAGGATTAGTAATGTCCTAGAATGAGCGCAGCAGAATAACACATATTAATCAGTCGTTACATCATTATCATCTTTCTATATGTCTCTACTTTTAACCTTTCCTTTAAAATTATAATTTCTGTTAGTCTGACTCTTTCCTTGATGGTTCATAACTAACTAGGAAATGAGCACTAGAGCGAGAGCTAGAGCCTAAGGCAGAGGTGGGGCTAGAGGACCAGCAAGAGATGAGACTCCCGCTGCTCAAAGGCAGCCCACTCCCAAGGCTGTAACACCACCTCCACAGCCGTTTGACTTGGATAAAGTAGCCAAGAAGTTCAGAAACTTAGGGGGCATATCGTTTACCGGGCGAGAGACAATGATTGAGGCATAGGCATGGCTAAAGAACTACGATAAAATATTTGGAGGGCTGGAATTGGAAGACCACCACAAGCGTTTTTTGGCATCATGGCTATTGAAAGATGAAGCTGAAAATTGGTGGGATACATACAAAATTGGCAATAATGAGGCCGACATGTCCTGGGCCAGATTCAAAGAACTTTTCAACGATAAGTTTATCCCTCCACAGGAAGTAGAGCGGCTCCACGATCAATTTGCCAATTTGCAGTAAGGAGATATGACTATTTCAGAATATGTGCGGAAGTTCGAAGAACTCTCACGCTATGCTCCAGAGTTAGTTCAGGAACCAGTACAAAAGAACAAAAGATTCATCAATGGCCTCTCCAAGAAATATCTAAAAAGAGTCACAGCTCACATCAAGCTCCCCTTTAATGAAGTGATCGAGATGGCTTGCCGCTATGAGGATAATGACAGAAATACACAACAAGAGTGTGAGAAGAATCAGAATAATAACAAAGGAAAGCAAGCTGACAGGAAATCAGAAGCGAGCAATTCTTCTACCGCCAAGCCCCAAGGAAAGAAAAGAGACAAATCCAAGGCGTGATGCTTCAATTGTCAGAAGCTGGGATACTTCGACTACGAATGCCGAGCTCCAAAAAGGCTAAGGAAAAATGAGTTTGGGCCTAGTCAAAGTTCTCAAGATAAGAGGGAGTGCTACAATTGTCACCAGAAGGGGCACATCAAGCCAAACTGCCCGTTGCTGAAGAATTCTCAGGTGTCGCATGTCTACGATGGAGCTGCTGCACCAGCATCTTCCGAGGGAGCAGGTAAACCCGATGTTTTAGGAGGTACTCTTAACATTAAGAACATTCCTATTACAGTATTGTTTGACACTGGTGCATCAAGAAGTTTCATTTCTAGTGACACGATTAAAAAGCTAAAACTGAAACCAAGAAAACTTAAAGAATCGATTAGAGCCCATAGTCCGATATGAGGTTCACTTATGCTCGATCGGTATTGTAGAGTGCCTATTTCTTATTCTTACTTCCAGTTCCCTTTTGACTTGATCGTTATGAGTTTTTCTGGATACGATATCATACTTGGGCTAGATTAGCTAACAAAGTATGAGGCTGAGTTACTATGCGCTGAGAGAATAGTCAGAATTAAAACCAAATTCAGAGATATTATCGCTATACCATGCCATGGCTCTGCCACAGATAGGAAAGAATTCCGGTCTTCCCTAGAAGTCACTCCTGCTTCTATTGAGGATATTCTTGTTGTCAGAGATTATGGGGATGTGTTTGAAGAAGTTGATAGCTTACCTCCCCGCAGAGAAATCGACTTCAAGATTGACTTGGTTCCTAATGCAAGGTCCGTTGTGAATCCTATTCGGAGAATGACACTGAAAGAAAAAGAGGAGCTGAGCAATCAAACTAAACAGTACTACACCAAATAGGCCTTTTTGTCACACTTATTTCGTAGGTAATTGTCATGGCTATTATTGTGATAATAGACCAACGTTTATTACCATTATTTCTAGTCCTCACGGTAAATTTCGTGATGCAATTCAATTACCTGGGAAAAATAGTCATTTTCCCATTCTAGCGTTTTCATATGAAACAAGAATAAGATTAGGTTTTCTCTCCCAAATCGTTTGCGGCTTAAAGAATACGATTCTCTTTCAGAATCCGTTCTCGTCTCGTCTCGTCTTTTTGTTGTTCAGAATCAGTTCTCGTCTCGACCGCGGCTTAAAGAATAGGAATACGATTTGGATCTCGTCTCATCTGTTGTCGGAATCAGTTCTCTTTCAGTGCTTAAAGAATACGTTTAATCTGTTGTCGAAATCGGTTTTTCTGTGGTCAAGGTATGGTGTTTATTTGCTTTTTGTACTATATAGTTCTGTGGTCAAAGTATGCGATCTCAGTTTATAGATCTATTGTCTAATTAGTTTGGGATTACAAAAAGATCTCAGTTTATTAGTCTAGATCTCAGTTTGGGATTACAAATCGTATGCCTATTAGTCTAGATCTCAGTTTATTTTTTGTTCATCATATGATGAAGGTATAATTGCATAGTCTATGATTATATCTTAGCTTTGAATGATATTGAAACACTTGGATTGACGTTTAGACAATATGCAGTAATCAAACGCAATTTTGGCTCTATACTCAAGCCAACTGCTTTTCCATCTTAAACATTTATCTCAGCAAATGAGATATAGTTTATTACAAAAAACATTGCAAATATTTAACCTCTTTTTTCTTTTATGCATAAACACTAGTTACTATGGTTACTCGTCTTTTCCTACCCACTTTACTCTGTAAAAATATATATAACTGCATATAAGAAAATATCATATGAGATAATCTAAATATACCTAGGAACTTAGATAAAAATAGTATGACTTTTTTTCTATATGTGCAAGTCATATAGACATATACAAATTATGCATATAGTATGTCTGTCATGTACTGTTTTCGTTTCTATTTAAATTGTTGTATATTATTTTTTGCTAGTCCAAGATCTCATTTGAATACTATTCATATGATATGTTTTAGTAACTGTCATACCCAGTTTTCCTATGCATTATACAACTTGTCTGACATGTACTTTTCATGAATTATTCATGAACTGTTAGGTTCCATTTTTGCAAACTTGAAAATTAGCACAAATATTATAAGGTTCCATATGCACTCATCTGAAAAGGTAGCAGAGGCGCTAATAAATGCCTCTACTGACAATTATTAGGAAAATAAAAGTAACCAAATCCATCACTGAAGCCACATAATATAGATAGATTAAATAATTTTAATTCACATATGATTATGTGATTTGATTGTGAAACCACTGATGGGTTTTTTTTTACTCATTTTTATATATTATGTATGTCAACTCTAATTGGTCATTTTCTATTTTTTGTTTGCTTTACAGATTTGTTTGTTGTTAGTCGTGTTTGTTGTACTGAAAATCTTAATGTATAACATTCAGCTGATAAAAACCATAAACTAACAAAAATGAGATAAAACCTTTGATTGTTGCAAATGACTTTGATATATGTACTTGAATTTTATTTTTCATCGTCTTGCGACGTTTTACTCTAGTAATTAGTTGAAGTTATATGGTCTATGGTTGTTGTGGTCATATAAGGTAGGTGAACAAAAATTCAAGATTTTGTAACTCAGGTGCTTCTACTTTTGATATCTGTTCTATTCATTTTGATATTTCCTTCTGTCATATTAGTATTAAACATCAGTATGTTTGACACAAATAAACATTTTTTTTTTTTTATAGAAAAAAGGGAATGACACACAATAATTCACATTGAACTTTTATGAATTTGATTGAATGCAAAATTATGATTGAAGAATTAAACAGCTCAGTTATTGAGATTGAACTTATTTGCATTTGATTTTTGAGAACTTTCCTTAGTATTTTTATGCACTTGTATTTTCATCTGGTTGGAGTTATCATTGGAAACTAATTTTGTTCCGAAGAAATTTATGTTGTGTATAATTATATCATTTAAAGGAATCTGCACAATACATCCATGCTAATTGTTCCATACAGTTCAGATTTACATATTTAACCCCACAACACACCTTAATTCAAATTTTTACCAGGGGCTTTTTTGTACACAGGTGTAAAATTACATGAATTGTCAGAACTAAGTGAACACCGATATATGGTTTAAGTTTGTCTCGGTAATTTTTGATCTATCTAAGAACTAAGTGAACACCGATATATGTTTCTGATTGTCTTACATGCAAATTTGTATCATCTTTTTAGCTGATACGAAGTTCTTTTTTTAAATAATATCAGTATTTGTGTATTCCCAGAGCTTACTAGCCAAGCTTGGTTCTTTGGGTAATTTAAATAAGTTAAAACTAATATATAAATGAACTGCATTTCACTCTTTATAAAGTAATATTATAATTTTACCTAAACAAAATCTTTTACTGACCATGCATTTTCTGTTTCAAACGAAAGTCGAGGGCAATTTGAACCAATTGAATATATTGGGGTGACACAGTTTAATTGTTTTATGTTCATTTACTGGTTTTCATAGGTCGAGTTTGTGCCTCTGCAAAGTTTTCATAGGTCGAGTCAGTTCTAGACCATATGCCTTACTAGTAAGCGGTGCTCGTGCCTACTACTAGGTCCTTGTATTGGATAAGAATTGAAAATGTAACATGATAGCCCGTTAATTTTCATTAATCCATGGATTATATGCTTTATGTTTTCAAACCATCTACTAATGTTTGTGGGGGATTCTTTGAGCCTTAACCAATGGCAATCTCTAAGCTAAAGAAATCATGTTTTGATAAAGAGAAATGCTAAACACATTCGTTCAAAAACAAACGTTCTTACGAGTAATTTTGGGTTCCATTTAGAAGTTTAGAAATTGTAAAACATTTAAATTAATACCCTTTTTTTATGAAAATGAATTTAATTTAATACTATTTGAACAAAGTTGCACTTGATTCAAAGAGAGTGTGCATAGCAAACCATTTTTGATAATATGTCTATTTCTATCGCCGCTACCACATGCCAAGGTGAGACATTGTGGTAGGTAACAGAGCATGTTTGCTCTTTTTGCCTTTTGGGGCCACATATTAAATAAATTAGTTTCGTATTGATATGAATGTGGTGTTGATGCATTTCATATATTGTAAAATATTTTCGTAGAACAATTAATTAGTATGGAATATTAATCCAGGTAGACCAAGGATTTGGTTAGGTGAAATTTTTACCTATAATATCAATTCCATAAGTTATTTCTTAACATACATCTCCTACTGATAGGTGCTTTTTCAGTTGGCAAATTTGTTCTGTTTGTATGTATTTATTTCCTCTTGTCCCTTTTTTAAGAAAGAAGTCTCATTGTTGGCATTTTATAGTTTAGTTAGCTACATTGTTTGTTCACAAAACCAATTGGTTGATGTGAACTATAGCCTCTTAGTATTTATTCAGGATCTTAGTTGAATATTTCCCGATGTGGGACTTATATTTTTCATCACTCCCCCTTCACGTGTGGCGTATTTGAGCCATCTACGTGATCATGCTATTTTGGATGGAGTGGCGCACGTATGGCGGTTAAGCACATACGTATTAGTTGAACTAGTTGAATTAGTTGACCTGGGCTCTGATACCACTGTTGGCATTTTTATAGTTTAGAGAGCTACATAGTTTGTTCACAAAACCAATTGGTTGATGTGAACTATAGCCTCTTAGTATTTATCCAGGATCTTAGTTGAATATTTCCCGATGTGGGACTTATATTTTTCATCACTCATGAATCTTTTTTAATTTTCTGAATACTATATATTTCAGATTGTTCTATTCGGAAGATATATACCAGATTCCCTTTTCTTTTTAAAAGGGTACTTTGATACTGTTCTTTTATATATAGACAAAATATATTTGCCAATGTTATGAAAATTTCAAGCAATCTTTTTATTTTTTGAGGTAATTTGCAATGAATGGTTATCTTTCCATCATAAAAGGGAAGAATTGAAAAAAAAGATTTCCTTACTAGAATTACTGGTATGGTGGTTCAACTAATTATTTCTGAGTTATAAGTTAATAATGGAGAATATATATTCTTTGATCGAATTATGAACATAGATACTGCCAATTATAGTAACATATTTTCAATGTTATTAATTATAGTGACATATTTATGTTTGAATATGATTTTTTTTCCCCCATATATTGAGTCTTTGCATTTGCGGATGTATACGGGCGAATATCGAATATTATTTTATCCCTTAGCAATTAATAAGTATAAAAACATAAATAAAAAAAATTAGCTTACAATAAAATTGTTTGAATTTAATTATGGATAAAGTACCATGATAAAAGATAGTTTGAATAGTGAATGAGTATGTATATATATTGCGTAAGCTATTACCATGAAAATAAAATAAAAATATAGTATTTATTGTGCTGAAATACATGTAGTATGAACTATTATTAGACAAAAAAAGAAAAAGAAAAAAAAGAGGTAGATAAGTCTTTGGACATTGGACACTTTTATTGTATCCGCATCTGTCGTTCTCTGATGTTGAATACTATTGTTGGATTCTAGCTAGCTATGTAGCAGTACAATTATCTTTTCACAAGTTAAATGATTGTTACATTTTGACAATTGTTGTGAAAACTGAAAACATGCATTTGATGTGTGCATGTTTACTATTTACTGATTGATTCACCGATTATCCAAAGAAACTTCCAGCATTCTCTCCAGACAACTGAGCTTTGGAAAAACTGTTTCTTATAAGTGTTATTAATCTTCCAAACCATGGCACATAAGGTTTGGTATATGTGTATGATTCCTGGATGACTAATATTAAACACAAATTGTATGAGTAACATGTCCATATTGGCAGTTACCTTAAATTGGGAAGCAAAGATTTTCAAACAAAAAGTGTCAAACAATAAGTATTTTGAATTTTACTTCTGTTTCCCGGGCAATAATATATTACATGCACCAGTAAGTAAGGTTTTTTTTATTGTTAGACTCCTGATAATGAAATAATATCTCCATTCAACTTACGACCGTGGCAGTGGAAAAAATATTCTAGCAACAGTTGTTAATGCCATTATATTCTTGACCAAAGTAGATGTGCTTAACATTTCCAGTTTCTAATGTTAAATATTTGCATTAGATGTATAAGTGTAAGAGTAAATTACAGATTTTCGCTGAAAAAGGTTTGCCTTTTTTTTTACCAATTATGTTATGTGTACATAGATAAACTCGCAAAAAAAAAAACTCAGTATAATTACTAGAAGAGCATTTATCATTTCTTTTTTTCCTGTCGCATTTTAGTGCAGGTAAATTGGTGGGATGTTAAGTGATAACAATTAAGAAGCAGAAGACGACAGCTGCTTTTGAGGTAAGCTTCAATATCTTTTCTTCTGGTATCTACTGTTAAAGTCTTACTTGTAACCAGCATACGTGCATATTACCTTATTATATGTTCTACTGTTAAGCAACCCAAACAACCTTCATTTCATTAATGTCATTACTGCATATTACCTTATTATATATCAAATTAAGTAAATATTCAAACCATATATTATTTTCATGTGTTTATGATGTTATTTTCAGTCCTGATTTTCAGTATTCATTCCTTGAACAAAGAAAAAGCTTTCAAAAACGCTATCTTTACTGATATGGTTAATGCTTAATGTTGTAAATAAATGCAGTCTTGATGATTCATTTGAAGTTTAGCTTATCTACAATCATATTGAATGCATATTAAACAATATTTGAAGCTGATTCTCCGATTTGAAACTATGTCGACATAACAGTGGAATGTTAATTCCCAATTATGAAGTAGGGGCATTAAGGGTCCTTGCATCTAGTTTTGAACCGTAATTTGTATTATTTAGCTGTCACTATTTTTCCACTCAGGGACCGTAAGTGTATCGTTTCCAATAACTAAGGTTAGTTTTCCATGCAGTATATTGCACAGATTCACATATGTTGAGAACAACTGGAGGTCCATAATGTATGTAGGATGAGGTAGAATTTACTTTATATTTTGTTAGTTTTCTTCTAGATTGTGCTTATTCATTGAGATAGTGTTGTTTCCTCCTTGTGTTGAACTTGACAACTTACTACACTGTAGTTGATTTAGATACAAGCAATAATGTTTCACAGTGAGATTTTGTCTTATAAATATTGTAGAATTGTGGACCAGGAAATATGTCTTAAATTCAAATAAGTGTTTTTCACTCTTTAAATTTTTCCAAAAGAAGTATGGATTTTTTTTCTCCAAGTTTCAATTTCCGGAAACAAGTTGCCGTAGAGGTAGCATCATAGAGTGTGTAAATTAGCTAAAATTTATGAGAAAAAACTAAGGAATATTAAGCTTTATATTTCCCCGGACTGTTTTCACACAGTAACTTGTGCATGAGCTCTTTATTTGACCTGTTGTTTTTAATTGCTTAATAGTTCAATTAATTATATTTCTTCCTCTAATCGTATATAGCTTTAAAAAGCAATAAAATATATAGATATGTGCACATTATAAAAATTATGTTTTTTTGAATAAACACTATTTGAGAAAATAAACACCGCATTATCTTGATTTTGAATAAGCACAGCAGCATTACATGAGAATGAGAATAGGACACGACAGTGATATACAATTTTACATTTATCCGTCAACTGGCACGTAATGTATATTTATCCTTTGCTCCAACAGCAGAAGGCAAGAATAAACATGTAACTGCGCATAGGAGAGAGAACTAGAAATAGAATATATTACATGCTAGGTGATATCACTTGCTTAGGCTTGCAATCATGTGAAATATGAACAGAAGAAGCTCAGATTCTTCAGGTTTAGCGGCACATGAAAAAGTCTGTTGCTGAAAATGTGAACATTTTGTAGAGCCATGTTAATTCTTACCTTCAACTCTATGTTAACAAACACAAAACTTATACCAGAATCAATATACATCATCAGTTCGGTTAAAACAAATGTTTTCCAATCTCATTGGGTATGAAATGCTGGTGATTAACATATGTTCCATTAACCATGTGTATTTTGCTACTCACGTGATGTTTTATTGTGGTTTTCTACAGGTGCAATTAAAGTTGTGCAACTAGTGATAGGGTTGAAGTTAATTTGGTAGATGATTGAAGTTATTTTGCTACTCACATGATTAGTGGTGTTTGTGTTAAGACTGAATTTAGAAGAAATATGTTGAATATTGTTTTAAAACTTTTTATGTGTGTTAACGAGGGTGTATAACACTTGGTATTATAAATTTGTTATGTATGCTATTTTAAACTTGGAATGTTCTACGTGCCATTTGATGTTTTAATGTTATTGTGTATGTAGCCAACACTAGTACTAAATATTTATCTGTGTATATTTGATATGAAATATTGGTTTTTTTTTGTAGTAACCATACTACATGTAGTTTCTAACAGTTATAACCATTTTAATTTTGGTACCAGCCACATTTAAAACCGTTAGATAGTAAAATAGTTTAATGGATATAACCGTTAGTAAACCAACAAATATCACATTTATTATCGTTATTAAATAAAAATATTCCACGTTTATTACCATTATAAAAGATAATATTATAACGCATATAACCGTAAGTAAATAATATAAGATAACGGTTATAACCGTTACTATAGATAATAATATCACGTTTGTAGCCGTGACAAAATTCGTGAGTATTTATCATGGTTATAACCGTGATCATGTGCGTGATAAAAATCACCAACGCATGCTGGGCAAACGGTTATAACCGTGAGTAATTTGATTACTCATGGTTATAAGCGTGACAAATGAGCTTTTCTGGTGTTGTGCAGCTTTTGTTGAAGGGTCTGATCAGGCCTAGCTTCTCAAATTGGGGTGCGGTAGTGGTGTTCGTCCTAAAGTCAAACCGTACCCTCAGGCTATGTGTGGACTACCATGACCTCAATAAGTGAACATTGGAAAATAAATGTCCACTGCCACGTATTGATGATCTGCTGGACCGCTTGAATGGAGCACAAGTATACTCTAGGATGGACCTAGCTACAGGTTTCCATCAATTGTGCATTACCGAAGAATGTGTTCCTTTGACCGCTTTCAGAGGGCCAGACATATTTTATGAATGGCTAGTAATGCCCTTCGGTTTATGTAACGCTCCAGCCTACTTTATCGATCTGATGAACAGAGAATTCCAGGATGTCTTAAATAAATATGTGCTGCTTTTCATTAATGACATATTAACCTTTTCCAAATCCACTGCCGAGCATGAAAAGCATATGAAAGAAGTCTTGGAAATCTTGAGAAAGAATGTGTTGAAAGCCAAATTCTCTAAGTGTATATTCTGGCAAGAAGAGGTGAATTTCCTCGGTCATGTTGTATCGAAGAAAGGCATTTCAGTAGACCTAAGAAAGATCTCAGCCATCCAAGATTGGAAGCAGCCTAGCACTCCTACAGAAGTGAGAAGTTTCTTAGGATTGGCTGGTTATTATCGGAAATTTGTTAAATATTTTTTGAAATTATCTTGCCCATTGACATAGCTGACTATGAAGCACACAAAGTTCATTTGGACACCCGAATGTGAGGCAGCTTCCCAAGAGCTGAAATGGAGGTTGACCACTGCTCCTGTGTGACCATTATTGATGGCAATCGGGATTTGAAAGTCTGGACAAGTGCTTATATTGAAGGTTATTTCTTTTAGCTAAAAAAACATGTCAGAAATGACATTTTTAATGACAAATCTCATTTTAACATGTTATCCCTTTTATCTATTTAAGGTATTGGTGCGGTGCTAATGCAAAGGGACAAAGTGGTTGCATATGCTAGCCGTCAGTTGAAACTGCATGAGAAGAAATACCCCACTCATGATCTTGAGTTGATGGCCATTGTATTTGCTCTAAAGATATGGAGGCACTATCTCTTGGGTGAGAAGTTCGAACTGTATACTGATCACAAATCCTTGAAGTATCTGTTCACCCAAAGAGATTTGAACTTGAGGCAGAAACGTTGGGTTGAATTTCTTGCAGCCTATGACCTGGACATCTTATATACTCCAGGGAAAGCCAATGTCATAGCCGATGCGCTCAGCAGGAAGAATGCAGACGGTGCCAATCTTATCCTCGCCAATCTCATTATTACACCTTCCTTGATTGATGAGATCTCTGCTCTTCAGAAGAATGATGAATTTATTCAGAGAATTAGCAAAAGAGTTAGGGAAGGCGAACCCACGAGTTTCCAGATTGACGACAAAAGGGTGAGGCTGTTAGGCCGAATTTGTGTTCCGAACCTTCCTGAGCTCAGAAAGGAAGTAATGGATGAATGTCACAATTCTAAGCTCCGTATTCATCCAGGGGTGAGCAAGATGTATCGTGACCTTAAGCGCACATTTTGGTGGAGATCTATGAAGAGAGACATTTCTATATATGTTGCTAGATGTGCCACCTGCCAGAAAGTTAAAAGCGATCAGCAGAAGCAAGCAGGATTGCTGCAACCGTTAGAGGTTCAAGGTTGGAAGTGGGACCAAATTTCTATGGACTTCATTGATGGCTTACCCCGAACTAGAAAAGGGAATGACAGTATATGGGTGATTGTAGATCGCTTCACAAAGACTGCCCATTTTATCCCTATCATATCTAACCGAACAGCTCGAAGTCTGGCACAGTTTTATTTCAGAGAGATTGTCAGACTACATGGAGTTCCCAGTAGCATCGTTGGTGATCGCGATCCGATATTTGCTAGCAAATTCTGGGAAGCATTCCAAGAAGAGCTTGGGACCAAATTAAATATGAGCACCGCTTATCATCCTCAGACAGATGGCCAGACTGAGAGGGTGAACCGCATATTGGAAGACTTGTTGCGAGCATGCATTCTTGATTTTGGCGGGTCATGGGAAGATCACTTGCACTTGGTTGAGTTCTCTTATAATAACAGTTACCAAGCAAGCTTGCAGATGTCGCCATTTGAAGCATTATATGGAAGGCCTTGCAGATATCCCGCATGTTGGGTGAAACCAGGCAATCGATTAGTATCGCGTCCCGACATGATACGTGAAGCATCAGATAAAGTTGATTTTATTAAGAAGATATTACTGGCTGCTCAGAGCCGACGGAAGAGCTATGTAGAATCACGAAGGAGAGATTTAGAATTCTCTGTTGGCGATTATGTATACTTGAGAGTTTCCCCACTGAGAGGTATAATTCGATTTGGGAAGACTGGGAAGTTGGCGCTAAGATTCATTGGTCCATTTCCTATTTTTGAAAGGACTGGAAATCTCGCTTATAGGGTACAGTTGCCAGAATGGTTCCCAGGGGTGCATGATGTATTCCATATGTCTCAAGTCCGGAAGCATGTTCATGATCCAGACTTAGTTGTGGAGGAAGCAGCTGTAACACCCCGTAATTCTGTTAATATTAATATTCACAAATTAAAGAATAACTAATCTCAGATGTGAGAATTGTGGGAAACGGGTTGCTCCATTGTGTTTGTCTCGGAATTCTGGTTGAAATAGAGTCCGAGTTTGCGTGATTTAGACTTCGTATGAAGGAGCTATGGCCATCGGAAGATTCAGAAAATTCAAAATAGATTTCAGAAAATTTAAAATTCAAAATTCGAAGTAAACAGGCTAGGCAGGAAATTTCCCGCCCAGCACCCCAGGTCGACTGGGGAGTCGACTGGGCAGTCGACACCCCCCCAGGTCGACTGGGGAGTCGACTGGGCAGTCGACCTGGGTGTCGACCTGGTCCAGTCGGCTAGGGTTTGACTGAGCCCAATCTTGAGCTGCTGATGTGTCTTTAGGGCTGAGTTGGCAAATTAAACGGTTCAGGTTAGTTCTGAGTTGATCTGACGGCCTAAATAAATCCTAAACTCTATATATACCTAGGTAGTCTCTCACTCTAATTCACATGAAAAATAGAATAGCCGCCGTCATGCCATCGCCATGGAACACAGTGTAGCCGCCGCCAACTAAGAAGGAAGAAAGCTAATCAAAACCCTAATTCTACTCAACTCTAAAGCAAATCAAGACTCTCTTTCTTCTCTAATTGTGAGTATGATGATCTTAACAAGATTATTAGCAAACTAATTAGATTAAGATGTGATATGGATCATAAGAAAATGATGTGAATTGTCATATATGTTGTTGTAAACCTTATGCTATAATGTATGTTGTAAATCTTATGTTAGGAGATGATGATATCCTATATGTTGTAAATCATGCTATGATGATATTGTATAGGTTGTAGTTTTCTATGCTAAGTTGTGATAAAGCATACATGTTATAAAGTAATGATGTTATTATCTATGCTAATTAGTTCATGTTAATCAAATCATAATGTTGATATTATTTGGGCTATGTTGATCTATATGACAAATCATGTATGCAAGTTTAGATTGATTAGTAAAGATTATGAACATATGCCATGACGTCTATTTAGATCTAGAATTGTGCTATGACATGTGTGAGTTCTATGTATTAGATGCTAGTTCACACCATCATTATGTTGCATAAACAACATATGCAAATTTATACATGAATTTGAGTTATGATCATATTATGTAGGTTGTGACATTTAACCAAACAAGTTGACACCTTTAGATCCATGACATATGTAGTTTTTTTGCAAGTTTCACCCCTATTACGATTAGATCTATTTTATTTGTCTATATGTTGTGATAATTTATCTTTGTGCTATGAGTTAGACTATTCGAGTCTAATGTCTATTTTGCGTTGAATAAGCGAACGTATAACGTGGGGTAGGGGTAATATTAAGGATTTAATATTAAGAAATTGGGGTGCAATTGATATGATTTTGCATACCATAAGTGGATGGCCATAATTGAGTCAATTATGGACATCATTAAAATTGGAATTAATTAATGATTTGAATAGGGATATATTTAAAAATGGGGTAAAAGATTATAAGTGAATCAATGCTTATGACATGAGGTTGGACTCGTTTGTGACGTAAACCTGCCCGGACCCGACCGACAAATCCGGTAGTCACAAATGTCAGCCCAATGTGAGAGGTCCTAGGCCCAAATTAAAGCATAACAGTTGTAAAGACATGAGGTTAGACTCTTTTATGGTGTAAGACTGCCCGGACCCGCCCGGCAAATCCAGCTGCCATAAATGTCAGTCTAATGTGAGAGGTCTTTATGAGGTTATGGCCTGAATGAATTAAGAAATACTTAACCAGATAAACATGTAAGGTGGGACATGGGGGTAAGGTAGGTGCCTTGGGTGGCATGAGGAATCTAGTGAGTGCCTTTAGTGGCATTTGAAATACGATTAGTAAGACTTAACCAAACACACATGTAAATGAACATGACTAAGAGGGTTAAGTGGGATATACTAGTGGGGAAAAGCTTAGGTGGATAGCTTGTGGGGGCCCATTTCAACCAGTAACCCAGACGTATCTTTGTGGGCTCGACCCAAGTCGAGGACGGGACACGCATACTGGGTTTGACTATAAGAGGCCAAACGGGGTAGCGGTGGCAACGCATGTCCAACGGGTTTCATATGCATGTGTGGACCCGGGCTGGTAGGTAAGACGTTGTTGCATCGTGTAGGTATAAGCCGTGCATCCTCAAGTTGTATCAGGTTGCCACTTTAGGGGAGTGATACACCCCACTGTGGGGCCAGCACGAGTATCTACAAGTAGGGAGCCGATCGAAAGTGGGTAGTGGGGTACACCTAGCGGAGATAGGGGCAGGCGACACCTATGTAGTCGGCTAGGGGTACACGAAGCTATTTATATAATTTCTAAGGGAAGCAAGTGGGATCAACCTTTAGAGTGACTGGTGTGGTGCAGTGTAGTAATTATTCGTTAGTAATTAGGTGTGCCTTTAACGTTATCTTTATCTGCTCTTCCATACCCAATAGTTCATAGACATTTCCTTGTTTTCCAGCTTATGCCTTAGTCTAGTTATTTTGTTAATAGTATTGTTAGAATTATCATACTCGCCAGACTTTATGTCTGACCCCCTCCATTTCTATCTCCCCCCCACCAGGTCCTCAGGGTGGGCCCAGCTCTAGCGGAGTTTGATTGGATTGCTTTATCTCTCTTTTGGAAAGCTTGGACTGTTGAAGTAAGGTCCAGCTTGTTATCTTCTTTAATGGCTATTTATGTAATGGGATTATGTATTTTGTTTTATCAAGATGGATATTGTACTTGACTCTGATTTATGGTTTTCTGATGTAACAAACATGTTTAGTTTCCGCTGCAATGAAATAAAGTTTTAGGTTTCCAAGTACTACTTATTATCTGTCTTGTTGTAATTTTTCTGTTCTATATTCACTTAAAACCTCCATGGAAGTTAATGCATTCCCTTTATGAGTGACATTAATGGACGTGGGGTGTTACACGTGGTATCAGAGCTTAAGGTTACCAGAACAGATAATTTTTTTAGAAAAACTATTTTTCTAAAGTATTTTTGGAAGAAATGTTTTCAAAAACATGTCTTGATGAGTAATTTAAAGAGGAAAGTTTTTAAGAAAAACATAATCCCCAATAGCCATATATCTTTATCTTTCGAATTCTCCATTTTGAATCTTTCCTTTTTCGTTTCAGCATGGCTGAAGATCTTAACCTTCCGGATGGTGTAACGATACCAGGATGGTATAGGAGGTTATTAGAGGCTAGGGCCGCTGTAGGTCCAACCAATGTTCCTCCACCACCAGTTGCACCCGCTCCTCCTCCTCCTCCTCGCGTAGATACTTTTGCAAAGACATGCAAGGAATTTAAGGCTATGGGTGGAAAACCTTTTCAAGGGTCAGAAACGTTTGTGGAAGCTAGAGATTGGCTTAAGGAGGTGGAAGAATTGCTAGAAATCTTTGAAGTAGAAGAAGGGAGGAAAGTCAAATTAGCAGCTTGGTTAATGAAGGGAGAGGCCTCGTTTTGGTGGGAGGTCACTAATGGGGAGCGTCCTGTTGATTCTTGGGCGGATTTCAGACGTAGGTTTGAGGAAAAGTTTCTCTCAAGGGCAGAAGAGAATATATATATATGGAAAGGTTCTTGACATTAAAGCAAGGGAGCTCATCAATGAAAGAATATGTCAACAAATTTAATCAGTTAGCAAGGTTTGGCTTGGACTTAGTGAACACGCCGGAGAAGAAGGCTCTGAGGTTCGTTAATGGCTTGAATGAGACGTTGCAAGGGTTGGCTCTGACCCACATCCCTATGGGGGCCACCTTTGAGAAGCTAGTAGACATGGCACTCATGCACGAGGAGAAAGGCGCTAATGCTAATAAGGCACCCAAGAAGAAAGGGGATCAGAAGAAACCTCAACAGCAAAACAAGAAAGGTGGAAAAGACAATAATGGCAAAGGAAAGAAAAGATGCTTTAACTGTGGGACACCAGGCCATCTCAGCAAGGATTGCAGAAAGAAAAAGAAGACTGGCTGTTTTCACTGTGGTGAAGCGGGACATCTAGTGAAGGACTGCCCAAAGAAGTGGAAGAGGGCAGGGTCTACCTCGGGAGGACAGGTGCAGTCTCTTATGGCACCAGGGCAGGCAAGGGGACAAGTTCAGGCTCTCGCGGTCCCACCGCTGCAAGAACGAGGTAGAACCATTTCTGTTGAAAGCTTAGTTTTTCTGTTTGATCATCATGTCCGTACCTTATTCGATTCGGGCGCATCGCATTCGTTTATCTCTACATCATTAGTTGAATCACTGCACTTAAACACCAGTTTAGTAGAGGATCCCTTAGTTGTTTCGAATCCAATTGGGGGCTCAGCTTATTTGTCCATGATGTGTTTGGATTTGAAAATTTCTATACTTAGCGTTGAGTTTAGATGTGATGCTTATGTTTTGGGCTTCACGGGCTATGGGCTAATTTTAGGAATGGATTGGTTATCCAGAAATGGGGCCGTTCTTGATTGTGAAAGGAGAGTAGTTTGGCTCGTGACTCGCCTTGGCAACACTCTCGAAATCTTTTGTAATCCCATAAATTCCGTTATGCTAAGTTATTTAGAATCGCTTGAGGCGTCTGTGGAGAATCCACGATCTGTTAGAATGGTCCGAGAATACTCGGATGTGTTTGAGGAGGTGAAGGGCTTGCCTCCGAAGCGGGAGATAGATTTTCGAATATTTCTTGTGGATAATGCAAAACCAGTATCTTTGCCAGTATGCCACATGGCTCCTCGTGAAAGGAGGGAACTCGATAAGCAAGTGAAGGAGTTGCTTGAGAAGGGGTTCATAAGACGAAGTACATCGGAGTGGGGTGCTCCAGTAGTATTTGCCACGAAGGCGGATGGGTCCCTTAGACTGTGTGTGGACTATAGAGAACTTAATAAGCTTACTAAGAAGAATAGACACCCACTGCCGAGGATTGACGATCTCTTCGATCAGTTAGTTGGCGCCTCAGTGTTTTCGCAGTTGGACTTAGCCACTGGTTTCCATCAGTTGAGAGTGGCTGAGGATAGCATTGACAAGACTGCCTTTAGGACTCCAGACGGTTTCTATGAATGGCTAGTGATGCCCTTCGGTTTGACAAACGCCCCCGCATACTTTGTTGATTTGATGAGTAGGGTGTTTAGGGAGTACCTTAATAAATTCGTGGTGGTCTTTGTAGACAACATCTTGATCTTTTCTAAGAATGAAGAAGAGCATGCCCTATATCTTAGGGAAGTGTTGGAGACTCTACGAGCGCATAACCTTAAAGCTAAATTTACTAAGTGTCACTTCTGGAGAGAGGAAGTGCGATTCTTAGGGCAGTGGTTTCCAAAGAAGGGATAGCCGTGGATCCCGCGAAGGTGGTGGCCATCCAAGATTGGAAGGTCCCTAAAAATGCTACCGAAGTAAGGAGTTTCTTGGGGTTGGCTGGCTACTATAGGAAGTTTATCAAAGACTTCGCAAAGATATCAGCTCCATTAACACGTTTGACGAAGAAGAACCTAGTTTTCACATGGGACGTAGATTGTGATGATGTGTTCCAACGTTTGAAGAGAGCTTTGACTTCAGCCCCAGTCTCAGTGCTGCCAGACGGGAGTAAGCCGTTTACTGTTTATACCGATGCTTGTGGGACAGGACTAGGCGTAGTCTTAATGCAAGAGGGAAGGGTAATAGCCTATGATGGAAGTCAGTTGAGAGTGCATAAGAAAAATTACCCTACACATGACCTAGAGTTAGCCGCAATTGTTTTCGCGCTTAAGTCTTAGCGCCATTATCTTCTTGGAGAAATTCGAATTATTCACTGACCACAAATCTTTAAAATACTTATTCTCTCAGAAGGACTTGAACTTAAGGCAGCAAATGTGGATGGAGTTCTTAGCGTCCTACGATTTCGAAATAGCATATACCCCTGGCAAGGGTAACGTGGTGGCAGATGCCTTAAGTAGGAAAAGGATGTCCTTGAGTCCGTTGTTTGTTGTGCGGCGAAACTTAGAATTCATCTCTATGTTTGACTTTAGACCTTCCGTTGACTTTGTACCCGGTTTGCTAGCATCCTTGGAGGTCAGACCTACGCTTTTGGGACGGATTGGTGAGGCACAGCGAGACGACCCACAGTTGGTTGAGTTAGTAGAAAAGCTCAAAAGAGGGGAGTCGTCAAGCCATCTCCGTAGGTATACCCTAGATGATAAGGGTTGGTTACGTAGGGATAGTAGACTTTGTGTACCTCGAGACGAATATTTGAGGAAGGCTATTCTTGACGAAGCACATCATTCGAAGATGACCATTCATCCCGGCGGGGACAAGATGTACAAAGACATGAAGTGAGTTTTCTTTTGGGCCGGTATGAAGAAAGATGTGGCCGAGTATGTCGCTAGATGCTTGGTGTGCCAACAAGTAAAAGCGAAGCAAAAGAAGTCCGGTGGGTTGCTTCACCCATTGGAGGTTCCACTATCGAAGTGGGATAGTGTCTCGAAGGATTTTGTGGATGGATTACCAAGATCAAGGAAGGGTAATACAGGGATTTGGGTTATAGTAGATAGACTTACTAAGAGCTCCCATTTCATTCTCGTGAAGAGTAAGAGGACTGCTCCATGGTTAGCTTCTATATACGTTCGAGAGATAGTTCGTTTGCATGGTGTTCCTTCTAGCATAGTAAGCGACCGCGATCCTATCTTCACTAGCGAATTTTGGAACAGCTGCAAAAGGCGGTAGGGACTCAGTTATGTTTGAGCACCGCATATCATCCTCAAACGGACGGCCAGACCGAGAGGGTGAATCGCATTCTAGAGGATCTTTTGAGGCTATGTATCCTAGACTTTGGTGGTACATGGGAAGAGCATCTTCCATTGGTGGAGTTCGCATATAATAACAGTTTTCAGTCTAGCATTGGCATGGCACCTTTTGAAGCTCTTTATGAACGACCTTGTCGTTCACCTATATGTTGGTGGGAATCTACGGATAAGATCTTACTTGGGCCCGATATGATTAGCGAGACTTCGGAGAAGATTGATTTGATTTGAAGGAGGATGAAGACGGCGCAAGATAGGCAGAAATCTTATGCGGACAAAAGGAGGACAGATCTTGAGTTTGATGTTGGGGACATGGTCTTTATCAAAGTGTCTCCATTACGGAATGTTGTTCGCTTTGGGTCCTTTGGGAAATTAGCACCAAGGTTCATAGGGCCGTTTCCTATTAAGGAGAAGATTGGACAGATGGCGTATAGAGTAGAGTTGCCTGAGAGACTTAGTGGTGTACACGACGTATTCCATGTATCACATTTGAGGAAGTGCCTACACGAGACCGCGGAGGTGGTAGAGCCGAGCTTGCTTAGAGAGGTGGAGATAGAGCGTGATGCGACGATTCGACGAGCTCCTACATGCATTCTTGGGTCGGAGATCAAGAAGTTGAGGAATCGAGAGGTCAGACTAGTCAAAGTGCAATGGGGAGATGATGAGAGCAATGCTACTTGGGAGACAGAAGCGAAGATGCGTTCGTTGTACCCTTTTCTTTTTGAGGGTATGTCTTTTAATTTCTCCTCTATCGCTTAGCTTGTACTTATCTTATCTTTAGAGTATCCTCTCGCTAGTATCCTTGACCTTTAGTTAGGATAATCCTATGGTTGAAACATTTGTTTGAGACATGTTATGTATGATGGATGCAATGTGGATGCAAGTGTTTGCTAGTGGTTGCTCGTAGACGCATATACACACTATTAGACACTAGATCGGCTCAGTCACTTCATATTGCATATATATATATATATATATGGATGTATTTAGTAAAATGGATGTATGAGGATTTTTTTATCATATGGATGCTGCATTCTGATGATGATTGTACACGCATATAGAGATAATATATAGCATTAAGGAACTTTTGCATACATAATGGACGCATGGCACTATCATGATTTGCATTAAGGAGGTCAACTGAATCAGTGGACCGCCTGATTTTGCAGTAGATATGGACATATACACACACTGTGCATTTAAACATGAAAGCATTAGAAGTCTATAAGGACAATGGATGCCTGTGTTTGATGGTTGAGTAGATGGACGATTGGATGTTAGGATATACATTCTTCTTGACTTGAAGATTTCGGGGTCGAAATCCTTTAAGGAGGGGAGAATGTAACACCCCGTAATTATGTTAATATTAATGTTCACAAATTAAAGAATAACTAATCTCAGACGTGAGAATTGTGGGAAACGGGTTGCGCCATTGTGTTCGTCTCGGAATTCTGGTTGAAATAGAGTCTGAGTTTGCGTGATTTGGACTTCGTATGAAGGAGCTATGGCCATCGGAAGTTTCAGAAAATTCAAAACAGATTTCAGAAAATTTAAAATTCAAAATTCGAACTCAAACAGGCTAGACGGGAAATTTCCCGCCCAGCACCCCAGGTCGACTAGGGAGTCGACTGGGCAGTCGACACCCCCCCAGGTCGACTGGGGAGTCGACTGGGCAGTCGACCTGGGTGTCGACCTGGTCCAGTCGGCTAGGGTTTGACTGAGCCCAATCTTGAGCTGCTGATGTGTCTTTAGGGCTGAGTTTGCAAATTAAACGGTTCAGGTTAGTTCTGAGTTGATCTGACGGCCTAAATAAATCCTAAACTCTATATATACCTAGGTAGTCTCTCACTCTAATTCACATGAAAAATAGAATAGCCGCCGTCATGCCATCGCCATGGAACTCAGTATAGCCGCCGCCAACTAAGAAGGAAGAAAGCTAATCAAAACCCTAATTCTACTCAACTCTAAAGCAAATCAAGACTCTCTTTCTTCTCTAATTGTGAGTATGATGATCTTAACAAGATTATTAGCAAACTAATTAGATTAAGATGTGATATGGATCATAAGAAAATGATGTGAATTATCATATATGTTGTTGTAAACCTTATGCTATCATTTATGTTGTAAATCTTATGTTAGGAGATGATGATATCCTATATGTTGTAAATCATGCTATGATGATATTGTATAGGTTGTAGTTTTCTATGCTAAGTTGTGATAAAGCATACATGTTATAAAGTCATGATGTTATTATCTATGCTAATTAGTTCATGTTAATCAAATCATAATGTTGATATTATTTGGGCTATGTTGATCTATATGACAAATCATGTATGCAAGTTTAGATTGATTAGTAAAGATTATGAACATATGCCATGACATCTATTTAGATCTAGAATTGTGCTATGACATGTGTGAGTTCTATGTGTTAGATGCTAGTTCACACCATCATTATGTTGCATAAACCACATATGCAAATTTATACATGAATTTGGGTTATGATCATATTATGTAGGTTGTGACATTTAACCAAACAAGTTGACACCTTTAGATCCATGACATGTGTAGTTTTATGCAAGTTTCACCCCTATTATGATTAGATCTATTTTATTTGTCTATATGTTGTGATAATTTATCTTTGTGCTATGAGTTAGACTATTCAAGTCTAACGTCTATTTTGCGTTGAATAAGCGAACGTATAACGTGGGGTAGGGGTAATATTAAGGATTTAATATTAAGAAAATGGGGTGCAATTGATATGATTTTGCATACCATAAGTGGATGGCCATAATTGAGTCAATTATGGACATCATTAAAATTGAATTAATTAATGATTTGAATAGGGATATATTTAAAACTGGGGTAAAAGATTATAAGTGATAATCAATGCTTAGGACACGAGGTTGGACTCGTTTGTGACGTAAACCTGCCCGGACCCGACCGACAAATCCAATAGTCACAAATGTCAGCCCAATGTGAGAGGTCCTAGGCCCAAATTAAAGCATAATAGTTGTGAAGACACGAGGTTAGACTCTTTTATGGTGTAAGACTGCCCGGACCCACCCGGCAAATCCAGCTGCCATAAATGTCAGTCGAATGTGAGAGGTCTTTATGAGGTTATGGCCTGAATGAATTAAGAAATACTTAACCAGATAAACATGTAAGGTGGGACATGGGGGTTAAGTAGGTTCCTTGGGTGGCATGAGGAATCTAGTGAGTGCCTTTAGTGGCATTTGAAATACGATTAGTAAGACTTAACCAAACACACATGTAAATGAACATGACTAAGAGGGTTAAGTGGGATATACTAGTGGGGAAAAGCTTAGGTGGATAGCTTGTGGGGGCCCATTTCAACCAGTAACCCAAACGTATCTTTGTCGGCTCGACCCAAGTCGAGGATGGGACACACATACTGGGTTTGACAATAAGAGGCCAAACGGGGTAGCGGTGGCAAAGCAAGTCCAACGGGTTTCGTATGCGTGTGTGGACCCGTGTTGGTAGGTAAGACGTTGTTGCATCGTGTAGGTATAAGCCGTGCATCCTCAAGTTGTATCGGGTTGCCATTTTAGGGGAGTGATACACCCCACTGTGGGGCCAACACGGGTATCTATGAGTAGGGAGCCGATCGAAAGTGGGTAGTGGGGTACACCTAGCGGAGATAGGGGCTGGCGGTACCTATGTAGTCAGCTAGGGGTACACGAAGCTATTTATATAATTTCTAAGTGAAGCAAGTGGGATCAACCTTTAGAGTGACTGGTGTGGTGCAGCGTAGTAATTATTCGTTAGTAATTAGGTGTGCCTTTAACGTTATCTTTATCTGCTCTTCCATACCCAATAGTTCAAAGACATTTCCTTGTTTTCCAGCTTATGCCTTAGTCTAGTTATTTTGATAATAGTATTGTTAGAATTATCATACTCTCCAGACTTTATGTCTGACCCCCTCCATTTCTATCTTCCCCCCCCCACCAGGTCCTCAGGGTGGCCCCAGCTCTAGCAGAGTTTGATTGGATTGCTTTATCTCTCTTTTGGAAAGCTTGGACCGTTGAAGTAAAGTCCATCTTGTTATCTTCTTTAATGGCTATTTATGTAATGGGATTATGTATTTTGTTTTATCAAGATGGATATTGTACTTGACTCTGATTTATGGTTTTCTGATGTAACAAACATGTTTAATTTCCGCTGCAATGAAATAAAGTTTTAGATTTCCAAGTACTACTTATTATCTGTCTTGTTGCAATTTTTCTGTTCTATATTCACTTAAAACCTCCATGGAAGTTAATGCATTCCCTTTGTGAGTGACATTAATGGACGTGGTGTGTTACACCAACACAACAAGATTTGGAGATTACCCCGAGCTTAGCAGTAAGGAGGGAGCCTGTGAAAATTATTGGCAAAGAAACCCGAGTTTGAGGAACAAGAGGATCCACTTAGTCAAAGTGCAGTGGAGCGGGGATCCTAGAGACTGTACATGGGAGACTGAGGATAGTATCAAACAGGCTTATCCCAAGTGCAGAGTGGACATCTTCGAGTAACTCTTGTGTTGAGGTACATTTACAATACCTTGCATTTTCCTTTTTGGGGACGAAAAGCTTTTAAGTGGGGGAGATCGTAACAACCCGGAAAATTAGAACCAATTTAAAAATTTTATTTTGGCTATTTCAATGAATTTTGAATAGTTAAAATAATTTATTTTAAATAATAATGATTTAAAATTTATTTAACTCGAAGTTAGAACAAATATATTTATTTTAATTTTAAAAAGAATTAGAAATAGCACGGTAGTTTGAAATTTTGAATCTGAACTTTGACTGAATGTACATGATTCAAAATAAAAAGGATTTTAGTGAAACCAAAAATATCTAAATCTGTTTGAAAATATCTTTCAAACGAATCTGAAAAATCGAATTTTCATAGCGGGAATAAAAAGTTATGACTAGTTGAATATTCAGAATAGTCACTATGGAATATAATATAATTTAAAGCCCGTATAAATGGCCATTATACAAACCACCTCCATTTTCGATGAAACCATTTTTGTCGGATCCGGAATGCCAAATTATTGCTAAGTTTAATTTTATAGAATATTTGGAATTAATTTGTAAGCGTAGTAAATTAAACTGTGATTCGATAATTTTTGTTAAATTTAATCGACTGTTAAAAAGACCATTTTTCAAATGGTCTCCAAATTCGACGAAATTAATTTTGTTAGACCGTATCGTCAAAACATATCTAGACTTATTTTTCGGGAATTTTCGGAGTCCGTATGTGGCTCCAGTGAATTTAAATATACGATCGAATTTAATAAATAAATGATTTAAATTTTAAATTAAAGAAATCAGGCCAAAAACAATCGTTTTGGCTGACGGGACCTAGCCATTGGTTCCGGAACATGGGCAATTAGGTAGGAACAACTTCTGTTGGACTAGAATTGGAACTACTAAGATATAACAGATTTATTTGTAAAAATTAGGAATTAAATATTATAAAAACACATTAATCTCATTACAAACCCTAATCCTCTACTGTACACTGCCGCCATCTCCAATTTCCATGGCTGTGAATGCTCTTCAATCCCCCCACTAATTCCCTCCAATCCACACAATAAAACTTCCTGCTCTTTTGGGGTTTATTATAGAGAATCTTACGAGCTTCGTTTCCATACGGAGTTGATCGGAAACAGTAGAGTATTCGCGTCATTCTAGCACCCCAAAGTCCACGTGTTTCAACCGTCGCCGCCTCCCCTAGGATTAATCGCACCCCACATCATGGGTCCCCCCTGAAGCACGCCACCTCCCTCCTCAATGCATTACACCCCGATCGTCCTGAAGCCTTGCGATTTGAACGTGAATAGGAATCCTAGGATCGAAGCTTTTGGGTGAAGGCACGGCCGTGTGTTGATAGAAGAGGAAGAAGGGTATTGATGTAATTAAATTATTTATTTAAATTTAAATTATTATCATCACAAATAAAATCATAACTTATTCATATGGAATCAGAATTGAAAGATTTCTGAAGCATTGCGATTGTGAGCCCGAGATCTACATTTCTAGATTGACTAGAAACAATTCTGAGTAGATCTAATTTTGGTCAAATTTTAGATCGGAATCATTCATACTTAAACGATTGTGAGGAATCTATTTATTTCTTCTTTTTAA
The DNA here is from genome assembly GCA_030737875.1 of Allium sativum. NCBI lineage: Eukaryota > Viridiplantae > Streptophyta > Magnoliopsida > Asparagales > Amaryllidaceae > Allium > Allium sativum. The sequence goes on along the minus strand of CM060918.1, from coordinate 200,585,382 downwards.
ATAATTAGAAATAATTATGATTTTAGTATCACTAATTTATAGTTAATTTCTATTTGTTATTATTCATGATTTGTTCTCTGATGGATGTAGTATGTAGATCTGGTTGTTTGGTGATATTGTGTGGTGATACAATTGTTAAAACATATTGATCTGTAGTGAAAAAATTGTTAGAAACACATAGATCAATTTGTTGTAATAAATTGAGTGAAACAAAAATTATATAATTTTTGTTTAGATAAAATGATCAAATTAGAATCATTGGACAAAATTTATCATTTTGTTAGTTAAAATAGTGGAACCAAGAATTATCCTTTTTGGGGTTTATTAGAATAGTTGATTAAAATAATTATCACTTTTTTATTTGGAATAATTGGACAAAACTTGTCATTTTTATCAAACTGGAACTACTGGAAAAAAATCTTCATTTTTGTCAAAATTAGAATAGTTACATTGGAATTGTCATTTTTGTTTAAATTAAATTGGCCAAAACAAAAATGAATTTTTTGTTTAAATCAAATTGTTATAAAAATATATATATACAGTTTTGTCATTTTGTTGAACTAGAGTTTTCAACAAAAATAAAATATACAATTTTTGTCATTTTTTTGAACTAGAGTTTTCAACAAAAATAAAATATACAATTTTTGTCATTTTGTTGAACTAGAGTTTTCAACAAAAATAAAATATACAATTTTTGTCATTGGTTGAACTAGAGTTTTCAACAAAAATAAAATATACAGTTTTGTCATTTTGTTTAACTAGAGTTTTCAACAAAAATGAGATATCAAATTTATCATTTTGTTGAACAAGAAGTCTCACCGAAAATGAAATATCAACTTTTGTACATTTTGTTGAATTAAATAGGAATTAAGAACATGTTCATGTTTTAAATAAAAACATGATTACATTAGAAATTCATATTTTTAACGTCTAGAATAAAATATAGACAAATATTCATGTTTTAAAATGAAAACATGTTTTACATTAAAAGTTCACTTTTTAATGTAATGTTAGAAATATAGACAAATATTCATGTTTTAAAATGAAAACATGTTTCACATTAAAAATTCATTTTTTTTTATGTAATGATAGGAATTAGACAAATATGCATGTTCTAAAATAAAAACATGTTTAAAATAAAAACTTTGTTTTAATGAAATGAATGAATCACTAGAAAATGTTCACTTTTAAAACAAAGGTATGTTAACATTAAAAACATCATTTTTATAAAAGAGGGATTCATATGAAAATTGTTCATAGTTGAATAAAAGTGTTGAAACATTAAAATCATATTCTTTTTATGTAAAGTTTGATTCATGGGAAACATTGACTGTTTAAATAAAAATGTTGCAACATTAAAAATTCCATTTTTAATGTAAAAGTGATTCAGTAGAAAACATATGTTAGAGAATATAGGTAGGATTAAAACATTATTTTTAACATGCTAGTAAGAAGGGAAATGAAAACATTGCTTTCATACATTTTATTTAAAAATAGAATTGTTAACAAATTGAAATTATCAAAATATGTATAGTAAAATTGCATTTATATTTACATTGCATATATTAGAATTTATATGCATTTTCAAAATTACATTTATATTTACATTGCATATATTAGAATTTATATGCATTGTAAAAATTACATTTATATTTACGTTGCATATATTAGAATTTATATGCACTGTTAAAATTATATTTATATTTACGTTGCATATATTAGAATTTATATGCATTGTTAAAATTACATTTATATTTATATGCATTGTTAAAATTACATTTATATTTACATTGCATATATTAGAATTTATATGCATTGTCAAAATTACATTTATATTTACATTGCATATATTAGAATTTATATGCACTGTTAAAATTACATTTATTTTTACATTGCATATATTAGAATTTATATGCATAGTAAAATTTCATTTTTATTTGAAATGCATATATTAGAATTTATATGCATAATTAAAATTACATTTTTATTAATAATGCATATATTAGAATTTATATTCAAAGGTAAAATATCATTTTAATGACAATACGTACACTAGAATCTGTATGAATTATTTTTATTGAAAAAACATTCACTGAAAACTTTATACAAATAAAACATTCCCTTTTTATTTGTTAAAGTTAAAAATAGAAATACAAATAAAAATTAGTTTTTTATTTGTCATTGGTTCAATTGTCATGTAAATGAAATATATTTGTTTGACATTGTGAATATGTGGATACGATGTGCCAATAATAACATTCTTTCTTTGGCATGTTAAACGCGTTAGTGGAATCGTCGAAAAATTTATATTTATATATGATTATATATATAAAATTAAACAAACCGCGCATGGTAGTTGGCGTTTCGGAATCGTAAATTTAAGCGATTATACTGAAAGATCCGACCGTCGGATCTTCCCAAAACTGAAACCGTTAGGACCACTTTGGGAAGATCTTTCAAACGATATAAAATTTGTTAAAATCCAACGGTTAGATTTCGAGATAAGTGTAAATCAAATTTTGATAAAAACAGCGCCAGGGCCGCCTATTGACCCGAAGTGTCGTTAAATTAATTTAGCTATTTTATATAAAATAAAAATAGCGATAAATCGTTATTAAATAATATTAACTATATGAAATAGTTTTAAACTATATATATGCGACAATCATTTGAAAAGACCGAGTTCAATCTCATTTCAAATGATTATACGATGATTCAAATCGAAGATATTGAAAATGACGATTGAAGACCGATGATCTTCACATCAAAAGGATAACTACTGATGCCCAACATCGGTTAGCTCCCAGTAAAGGGTTAAAGTGGTAGTTATCCAGACGTACTTGTTGATTGTCCGGATAAGGGAGCACCTCTCTTCCGTAGTGGACATATGGGACGAGGAATAAGGTGTCTCCGGTTTCGTTCAGACCCAGAACGGACATGTAAATGGATGTGTGTCCGACATTGGATTTCATTCCATGTAAATTGATTTCTATTTAATATATATCTGTTGGTGGCGGATAATTTATTCTCTTGCTTAACACCCTTCTCTAAGACGCATGAGCTCAGAGGTTATATATTGGTAGTTATTGATCGCATGGCGTGAATTGTCAATGTGACACGCCAAGATGCAATTGATCGAGGCTTTTGTTGAAAAGCATAGCCTTGTGGATGATGATCAAAGCATAGCCTATTTCGGCATAGCTTTGTGTATAATGTTACCTCGCGAGCCTCACACCTCGGTAAGAGTCAGAAACAGGACAAGGGAACGCAGGGAGTGCACACGTTTCTTTCTAGCTAGAAGTGGTATCAGGGTTTTGCAAGCCCTGACATTTTACTTGTGTGGTTGATCGAATGAGGCGCCTTGGATTTATTGGTCGATAGTGACCAAATTATAGGTTTAATAGGACCGGGAAACATGTTTTCAGGAATTGCCAATCCATTAAAGTATATTTGTGGACCGGCCCTGCAGGATCCAAGGGTTCACTATGGGGGACCCTAAGACATTGATGGAGTGTCTCGAATTGGAAAGGAGGTCGTCCCTAGCCTTGACTCATGATGGAAACCCAATCCCCAATACAACATTTCGGTTTTGATTGTGAACCTATGTATGGCGACATAGTATATGGTAGTATGCCATCTAGGATTGATACATTTACTTTGAAGTATTTTAAAACTGATTAGACACTAATAATAATATTAAAACATTATTTTCCATGTATCAAGCATGTTTGATCATTATAAGGTAAAACTCTATCCTCTGGTTTGCGTTGCATTGTGTGATGGGACTTGAGTCTTATAATGATTTCATTTTCTAAAAAGCATTGCAATGTTTTTGAATAAAAATTTATTAAACCTTTGCACTGGCAATCCAATGGAGTAAACCCGTTCTGCGTTAGCGGCATGGTCCTATGATTAGCCATATTATTAGTTAAGAAAGATTTCTCATACTAGTCCCATGACTGACTCATAGTTTGTTTCACTTTGCAAACTCGGGTGGCCTCTTTTCACATGGACAGCCAAGTGACAGGTTTAGGTATGGACACATTATGGAATGGAGCTTGCTTAAGGAAAGAAGTTGAAGAACATTATCTCTTTTGTCTTTTAGTTTCCTTTGAGACATTTAGACATTATTAATCAATGATGTATTTGATGGAGTTGAGACTTATTTCTCTTTTTGTTGAGACTTCTATTTGCTAAGTGTATCCTGTAACTGCGTACTCTGATGTCTTCGATGCGATGACATTTCTATTTCCGCTGCAATGATTTATGTGTTATGATGTTATCTAAGATCTGTTATTGTTGTAATTATGTTATGCTCCTATGATTATCCTTGCTTTTGTACTACGGAAGTTTGGGGTCGTCACATGGAATTTATAAACGATGTTTATAAATGGAAAAGAAAATTTATCATTGGATAATTTATAAATTTAAATCAAATATGGATTAAAAAAGGGGATTGAGAATCATTTTCAAAGGAAATGATGTTATTTGTTCTGATGTTCGGAATGTAAATTGAATTAGAATAAATGCCTAAGGATTTATGATTAGAATTAGACTATGTTGAGTTTATAAAAATAAATTATTTCCAGAATGGATACTGTAATTTTATTTAAAAGATACTACAATTTAGAATAATAAATTAAGTAAATTTTGTATATATTTACATTATAATAGTAAATTATTCCAGAAGAGGAATTGTGTTTCAAATATATTTTGAAGTAGAAGCTTGTTCTAAATACAAAATAAGGGAGCGAAATGACCATTGTATAATTCGGAAGTTTAAATTCAAATGTGAATTTAAAAAGGAAAGTGGAGATCGTTTAAAAGGGAAATAATAAAATTTATTCCAATGTTTGGAATATAAACCAAATTAAGAATAATCCAAGGGATTTATAAATTGAATTTGATTATATCGAATTTTATAAAATAATTTATTTCTAAGAAAATAAAGATAGAGTTTAATATAGAAAATTTAAGTTGTGTATAAATTCATAACTGAGATGAATTTTGATTGAAAATAGACAATTGTAGAAAATTGGAATTTTTAAGTTAGCTTTGGAAAATTGGGTTAGTTTATATTAAAATATTAAAGAAGTAGAGTTGAAAATTGATTTATTTAAGGAAGTTTAAATGTTACATTTAATTTAATCAAAATGAACTCGCCGCAGCGCGATAATTCGTACTGTGATGATTCGAACTTCAATTGAGTATACAAAACTTAACATAAGTCGGAATTTAATCAAACAAGAAACGTTCAGACCTATTGAATGATAATTTTCTAGTGAAAGAGAAAAATCTGGATTTCGTCCTATAGATTTTGAGTTATATCAAAATCAAATTTAATAAAAGTCATCGTAAAATCGTTTATAAACCATAACGATTTATTTAATAAATTAAAAGGATTTTAAGTAAATAAAATCTGAATTTCCATTAGAAAAAAAAATCCGTTTTTGGGTTATAAAATAAATGCGAACTCAAGTGGAATAGATAAAGGGATTTCTAGAACGAAATCAGTTTTAGTTCTTGAATGAAGTTAACAAATTATAAAGTAATTAGTTAAAGAAATTTTGGTATGAACTTAACCTTTGTTAAGTAAATTGGATTTGTGAATTCAAAATTGAAATCGAAAATGAAACTTGAGTTAGAAATATAATTTGACTTGTGTATAAGCAAATTAAATTATATTCGAATATAATATGTTCAAATCAAAAGCGCATTAGGAAAAAGAGGTTATTAAGAAAGTAAATAGTGAATTTCGTTAAAAATGATTGGACTGATTAGAATGAATTGCGAACGATTGAATACAGGTTTAATAGGTATGGAATGAAGAGAATGAAGGATATAAATTGAGTTCCCGATAAAAAAGTACAACTTTTAATTCCATATGAGATTTTATGAGCCATTAGGCAAGCCGCTTAGCTTTTTGATTTTCTTTTTGAATGGAAAGGGATTAGAGAGGCGAGTTGTTGTTGTACCGATTGACCCCAACGAAGGAGCCGCTGGCGAAATTTTCCAGAAATTTGAGGAGTTAGAATATTTTTATGAAAATTTGATAATTGATATCAATATATCGATATATATATAATTCAATAAGGAAACGAACTTTTCATAGAATGTTAATCTATAAATTTAAATCTGGTAAGAATAGACAGAGAACCGCATACAGGTTTTAAAAATGGATAATTGGCTATATAAGTTGTTGATTATTCGAGACAAGGGGTCTTGTCTATTTTGAAGTTAAGGATGTTATCCAGTCAAGGTTTGAGAGGTAGTTATACCCCAACTTGATTGATTTCATTATTAACCAATATATACAAAGATTCGGTCTCGAAGATCAATGTTAAATATATTTAATTGAAGTAGTACTTTGGATTGTTAGAACAATGTTTTACACAACATTCGTTTTAACCTAAGTAAATGTAACTTGGAAACGTTTTCCAAATAAAATATTTTTTTTCTATGTATAAAAAATGAATGTTTCGTGGAAGGGACAAGTAACTGGAAATGTTTTACAATTATAAATAAGAAGATATGTTATAAGTATAGAAAATAAGAAGGCGGAATATGGAAATTTTTCCATATAAGCGTAAAGGGCCAAATTGTTAGAAAATATTTGAGAAAAAATGTCGAAAGGAATTTGGGAAGTAGTTTAATTAATGAAATATTATAAAGGGCCAATGATTCTTTGATGTTTTGTCAATAATGTTTCCAGCTGAAATTTTGGATGGATGTTTTGTTTTTCTTCGATAATTGAATAACCGACTATCAAAGTTTTTGACCATCGTTGTCAATACGGAGATACCGGTTAGATTTATTATCTGAAAACCACTCCGTATAGGAATAGCCGTTGCGAATTAAATTATGCTGAAGATAACTGAAGTCGATGTAAAATGTTAGGGCTGTTCTTTTTATAGAATAGTGCTTTCGGTTTGTCTAGTCCTAAGATAACTTGTATGGACGAATGCCTTATACAGTATGCCTAACGAATCATGTAAGATGATCTCTTCAAGGTTTGACGATGTGACATTCAAAGTATATGGTGGCGTGCTGTTCTAAAAAGGTAATCATGACCTCAAGCCTCACAACCGGGAAATGACAAAAAGTGGGCAGACAACATGGCTAGTTGGACTGCACCTAAGCAGGGTGTGTTATCACCATCTAGAGCAAATTCATTTTTTTTCTTTCGATTCTGTATCCTACAGATTACTGCTGGATGGCCGACAACCATGTATGATAATACATTCGGTCCACTTAAGCTAAATGCGTGACCGGTCATGTGTGGTCGGGTTGCAAGATGTTCCTGTTGAGCCCCAGTGTATCCACTCTAGAGTAAACAAATCGGAAGGTTGTCCAATACCTTGTCATAGTTGGAATCCAATCTCCAATAACTGCCCTGCATTTTTTGATTTTATACTATGTATGTGGAGCGTGAGATGCAAGCGTTCTACTAGATGGTTATTTATTTGATTAGACATTATCATAATATCACTGGATTTTGATATCAAAAATGTTTTGGGTTATCATAAGGTAAAAACCATCTGTATTTATGTGTGGATCGGTCTGACGATTATCCTTTCTTTCAAAAAGGTTTTTTTAAGTTAAAAAAATGGTTGTAGTTTACTCAGACCAGTACCATTACTGACCCAAAGTTTATTTTGTTTATTTTACCCTAAACTCTTAGGTGTCCAAATTTGTATGGGAAATCAAGTGTTTCAGGCTTTTATAGATACACTTAGAGGAGCTTGAAGCAGGAGGCTTCACTGCTAGTTATTTTCGACGTATATGTGTTGTTATCTGATATGGTATGTATATATAGTACATATTTGTATTTCAAATTTATGATATATGATATTATATTTTGTTCATTCCGTTGTGAGATTCTGATGTTCTCTTTTGTTCTATCTTTTATTTATTCCTATTTTCTTTAACCCTAATGACTCATATTTCTATGCCATTTGGGTTGGATGTGTTTTATTTTTAGTCAATTTAGATGGTACGGATTTGTGGGCTATTACACTTGGTATTAGGGCTTAGGTTGAGTGAAAACCTAGGCTTTGGTGGGGGTTTACTCGTTGCAGATAAAGTCAGTAGCACCCTAGAATGAGTTAAGTGTATATATATGATAGAGCGTATTTGTAAGTTGACATAAAAATTGTTTAATGTTATGTTGGCTTGTCTATTGAGTGGCTTATAAACTCTGGTCGTATCATGAGACGATATGTAACACCCCACACCCCACTAAGGTTACTCACTTAGGGAATGCCTTAGCTTCGGTGGAGTATTTAAGTGAATATAGAACTGAAAAATTACAACAAGACAGATATAAGTAATACTTGAAATTTAAAACATCATTTCATTGCAGCAGAAAGTAAACATGTTTGGTTACATCTCAAAAACCAACAAGAGTCAAGTACAAAATATCCATCTCGTTAAAACATAAGTACATAATCCCACTACATACTAATAGACATAGTAGAAAAGATAACCGAGCTTTTCTTCAAGAGTCCAAGCTCCAAAAGATAGATAAAGCAATCCGATCAAAGCCCACTAGTGCTAGGCCCACTCTGAGAACCCGAGGGTTGGGGAAAAAGATAAAAACAACGGGGTCAGACATAAGTCTGAGTGAGCCCTATAACCTTAACAATACAATCATTAAAGTAATTAGGGTATGATATAAACCTGGTACGGTACGATTGGGGATAAATGACTACACTAAGTAGCCAACTAGACTTAGGATAAACTAAGATAATGGTAAAGACGCGCCTATCCACCTAAGGATAAATACTACACTGCACCACCCCAGATCTACCCACCCAAGGGTAATTCTTACACTGCACCACCCCAGATCTACCCAACCAAGGATAATTCCTACACTGCACCACCCCAGATCTACCCACCCAAGGATAATTCCTACACTGCACCACACCAGATCTACCCACCCAAGGGTAATTCCTACTTAAAGGTTGATCCCACTAAGTGTACTTAGTAATCTTTAATAATAGTTTCGTGTACCCCTAGCTGACTACATAGGTGTCGTCTGCCCCTATCTCCACTAGGTGTACCCACAACTTAGTAATTTTAATAGTAGTCTCTTGTACCCCTAGCTGACTACATAGGTGCCGTCTGCCCCTATCTCCACTAGGTGTACCCACAACTTAGTAATTTTAATAGTAGTCTCTTGTACCCCTAGCTGACTACATAGGTGCCGTCTTCCTCTATCTCCACTAGGTGTACCTGCTACTCCCCAAGCGATCGGCTCCCTACCGTAGATACCCGTGCTGGCCCCACAGTGGGGTGTATCACTCCCCAAAGTGGCAACCCGATGATATCAATGGTGCACGGCTTATATCTACACGATGCAACAACGTCTTACCTACCAGCCCGGGCCCACACACGCATATGAAACCCGTTGAACTCGCGTTGCCACCGCTACCCCGTTTTGGCCTCTTATAGTCAAGCCCAGTACGCGTGTCCCATCCTCGACATGGGTCGAGCCCAATAAGATACATATGGGTTACTGGTTGAAATGGGCCCCCACAAGCTACTACTTAAGCTTGTCATTTTATCTAGTGCATCCCACTTAACCCCTTTTTCATAATCATGCCCACTTACATGTTAAGGTTTGGTTAAGTCATCTAATCATATTTCAATTGCCACTCAAGGCACCCACTAGATTTCTACATGCCACCCAAGGCACTTACTTGATTTCCACATGCCACCCAAGGCACCCACTTAACCCTTTAATCATGTTTAGTTACATGTTCCACTTTGGTTAAGTATTCTAGTCGTATTCTCGATTGCCACCCAAGGCAACCCACTAGATTTTTCCACATGCCACCCAAGGCACTCACTTAACCCTTTAATTATGTTTAATTACATGTCCCACTTTGGTTAAGTATTCTAATATGATCTTCTATTGCCACCCAAGGCAACCACTATATTTCCTCATGCCACCCAAGGCACCCACTTAACCCTTTAATCATGTTTAATTACATGTTCCACTTTGGTTAAGTATTCTAATTGTATTTTCTATTGCCACCCAAGGCAACCACTAAGTTTTCTCATGCCACCCAAGGCACTTACTTAATCTCCACATGCCACCCAAGGCACCCACTTAACCCTTCATGCCCCACTACATGCTTATCTGGTTAAGTGTTTCTTAATTGATTAAGAACGTAACCGTTGTAAAGACCTCACACATTAGACTATCTTTTATGGCAGCTGGATTTGCCGGTTGGGTCCGGGCAGCCTTACGCCATAACCGAGTCTAACCTCGTGTCTATACACTTGTCACGTATTTAGTTTGTGCCTAAGACCTCTCACATTGGGCCAATCATTTGTAGCCGCTGGATTTGGTGGTCGGTTCCGGGCAGTCTTATGCTACAAAAGGGTCCAACCTCGTGTCTTAGTCGATTAATTACACCTAATTAATCACCCCCATATTTCGAATTAATTTTCCCTAATTAATTCCAATTTTTAACGATGTACATAATTGACTCAATTATGTCCATCCACTTTATGGTATGTATAATCATACCAACTTCACACCATTTCATTAACATGTATATTAACCCCATCGTTCCCCACGTAATTCGCCAACATGACATAAAAGGGAAGATTCATCACAAATACAATGGGTTCAACTTGCATAATATTAACATCAACATGGGTTTAAAGGTGTCAAAATGCATATAGCATCAACCCAACTAGCATAAATAATCAACCCAAACTTGCATGAATCACATATGTCATAAAGAGGTTAACTTGCATAAGTTATTTATGTCATACAAAGGGGTAAACTTGCATATGTATGTATGACATACAAAGGGGTTAACTTGCATATGTATGCATATCATAATAAGATGTAAACTTGCACATGTTACTTGCATATCATCAAACACCAAACTTGCATAACATGTCATATATGAACATGCATATAATCAAACACCAAACTTGCATAACATATCATATATGAACTTGCATATAATCATACACCAAACTTGCATAACATATCATATATGAACTTGCATATAATCTTACAATAAACTTGCATAATCATGGTGTCATAATGGATCAATGTTTCTCATATGACTTGCATATCTTGCATAACATCATAAACACCTAGCATATGACTTGCATAACTTGCATAACTTCATGGACATATATCATATGACTTGCATAACTTGCATAACACCACAAACACATAGCATATGACTTGCATAACTTGCATAACATCATGAACATGTATCATATGACTTGCATAACTTGCATAACTTCATGAACATATAGCACATAACTTGCATAACTTGCATAACTTCATGAACATATAGCACATAACTTGCATAACTTGCATAACACCACAAACACATAGCATATGATAACATAATCTTGCATTGATCCACATTCATAGCCATAACCTCATTATATCCTATCATAATCATTTCAACAATTGGTTATTAAGGCTATAGAAAACTCACAACTTGTTGATTAGCAGTCCTAAGAAGAAGATTAAGTTGCTAAAATTGATTAGAGGTTGATTTGAGAAGTTATCTTCCTCTTTAGATTGATGGAGGCTCCTTCAAGTTGCATTTTGACGACATAACGGTGTTGTAGCTATTTTTAGTATGAATTAGGGTAGTCTTAGGGTGTATTTATAGATTAGTTAAGTGTTTTAGGCCCTTAGATTAACCCTAAATCAGATTAGAGCCGTCAGATCACGTCCTAGCCACCAAAACACAGCCCAAAAGCCAAGCTGATGCACCCAGGTCACCTGGGCTCGACCAGGGAGGTCGACCCCCAGGTCGACCCTAGGGTCGACTCCCTAGTCGACCTGGGGGGGGGGGGGGGAGGTCGACTCCCCAGTCGACCCCCAGGTCGACCCCCTGGGTCTGGCGGGATTTTTCCCGCCACTTCTGAAAATTTGTTTTTAAATTTCTGAAAACTTCTTTGGGCCTTATCGGGGTCATACGGACTCCGATTTTCGAAAAATCGGACTCTATTTCGCGTATTTTTCCAAGACGAACGCAATGGCATAGCCCGTTTCCTCTGATTCATATTTTAAAGCTTAATTCTGCCCTGTTTTATATTATAGCAAGTTATTCAACATACGGGGTGTTACATTCTCCCCTACTTAAAGGATTTCGTCCCCGAAATCTCTAAGTCAAGAAGAACGTATCTTACCATCCAAACAACCATCTACTCAAACCATCAAACACTGGCATCCATTGTCCTTAAAGTTTCTAATGCTGTATGAACATATGCAAAAAGTGTGTGTATATGTTCCCAGTCTAATGCAAAATTAGGCGGTCTACTGATTTAGTTGACCTCCTTAATGCAAACCATGATAGTGCCATGCATCCAATATGTATGCGAAAGAACCTTTTCGACACATACTATCACTACATGAGTGCACAATCATTCACCAAAATGCATCATCCATGTGATAACACAACCATTATACATCCATTAATATAGCTACCTACACACAATTTTATGCAATATGCAATATGAAGTGATTGAGTCGATCTGTGCCTAGAGTGTGTGTATATGCATCCACGAGCAACCACTAGCAACCACTTGCATCCACACGCATCCATCAAACATAACATGTCTCAAACACATGTTTCAACCATAGGTTTTACCCTATCTAAAGGTCAAAGGTACTAATGAGAGGACATACTAAAGATAAGATAAGTACTAGACAAACGATAAAGGAGAAGTTAAAAGATATACCCTCAAAATGAAATGGGTACAATGAACGCATCTTCGCTTCTTTCTCCCAAGTAGCATTACTCTCATCTTCTCCCCTTGGCACTTTGACTAGTTGAACCTCTCTGTTTCTCAACTTCCTAATCTCTGACCCAAGGATGCGGGTAGGAGCTCATCGAATAGTCGCATCACGCTCTACCTCCACTTCTCTCAGCAAGCTCGGCTCTACGACCCCCGCGGTCTCATGTAGGCACTACCTCAAATGTGACACATGGAATACGTCATGCTCCCTATGCAACCGAACTCTCTTTCGAAGATAAACTGAAGCTAGCCATGGAGCAGTCCTCTTGCTCTTCACGGGTATGAAATGGGCACTCTTAATAAGTCTGTCTACCACAACCCAAATTCCCGTATTACCCTTCTTCGACTTAGGTAACCTGTCAATAAAATCCATCGAGACGCCATCCCACTTCCATTGTGGAACTTCCAATGGGTGAAACAACCCACCTGGTTTCTTTTGCTCCGCTTTCACCTGTTGGCACACCAGGCATCTAGCGACATACTCGGCCACATCTTTCTTCATACCGGCCCAAAAGAAAACTCGCTTCATGTCTTGGTACATCTTGTCCCCACCGGGATAAATGGTCATCCTAGAACGGTGTGCATCATCAAGAATAGCCTTCCTTAAACCCTCATCTTGTGGTACACAAAGTCTACCGTCTCTACACAAGAACCCCTCTCGTCTAAGGTATACCTACTCAAATGGCTGGACGACTCCCCCCTTATGAGCCTCTATACCAACTCAACCATCTGTGGGTCGTCCCGCTGTGCCTCGCCAATCCGTCCCAAAAGAGTAGGTCTGACCTCCAAAGATGCTAGATAACCGGGTACAAAGTCAACGGAAGGTTTAAAATCAAACATCGAGATAAATTCCAAGCTTCGTCGTTCCACGAACCATGGACTCAAGGACCACCTTTTTCTACTCAAGGCGTCCGCCACCACGTTACCCTTGCCAGGGGTATACGCTATCATAGGATGCTAAGAACTCCATCCACCTTTTCTGTCTCAAGACTATGCGCTCGAAGAGTCTCCAACACTTCCCTAAGATGTAGGGCATGCTTTTCTCCACTTCTGGAGAAAATCAGGATATTCTCCCACACAAAATCGTCACAACTATCCATCTCTCACGCAGACCATCCTAGTCGAACTCGACATCCCCCAAGTGCAAGCCCCAAAGGCCTAAGCCAATATTAGACAAACACCCACGGGACACCTCCTTCGAATTCAGACGACCTACGTGAGATGATACTAGTAAAAATGGCTAAATAATTAAGACCTTGTCCAACTCTGGATGTCCTTGCCAGTCTCGCTCCAAAACCACCGTTGATCAAATAACTGGCTTTGCTTAACCTATTAAGCACGCACGAAATCTTATTTCGCTTTTAGAAAAGACCAAGATGTCATCCACGAAGACCACTACGAAGTTATTTAGGTACTCCCTAAACACCCTACTCATCAAATCAACAAAGTATGCGGGGGCGTTCGTCAAACCAAATGGCATCACCAGCCACTCATAGAAACCATCCGGAGCCCTAAAGGCGGTCTTCTCTATACTATCCTCAGTCACTCCCAACTGATGAAACTCCATGGCCAAGTCCCACTGTGAAAACACTGAGGCGCCAACCAACTGATCAAAAAGATCTTCAATCCTCGGCAATGGGTGTCTATTCTTCTTTGTGAGCTTGTTGAGTTCTCTATAGTCTACACAAAGTCCGAGGGACCCATCCGCCTTCGTGGCAAAAACTACTGGAGCACCCCACTCCGATATACTTCGTCTTATGAACCCCTTCTCAAACCACTCCCCTACTTGCTTATGGAGTTCCCTCCTCTCACGAGGAGCCATGTGGCGCACTGGCAAAGATACTTGCTTAGCATTTTCCACCAGATATATTCGGAAGTCTATCTCCCGCTTCGGAGGTAAGCCCTTCACCTCCTCAAACACATCCGAGTATTCCCGGACCACTCTAACAGATCGCAAACTCTCGACCGAAGCGTCAAGCGATTCAAGATAACTTAGCATAACAAAATCTATGGGATTACAAGAGATCTCGAGAGTGTTACCCAAGCGGGTCATGAGCCTAACAACTCTCCTTTCGCAATCAAGAACGGCACCATTACTGGATAACCAGTCCATGCCCAAAATTAACCCATAGCCCGTGAAGCCCAAACAAAAGCATCACCTCTAAACTTAACGCTAAGTATGGAAATCTTCAAACCCAAACATATCATGGACAAATAAGTGGAGCCCCCAATTGGGTTTGAAACAACCACGGGATCGTCTACTAAACTGGTGTCTAGGTGCAGTGACTCAACTAATGATGATGTGATAAACGAATGTGGTGCACTAGAGTCGAATAAAGTTCGAACAGGATGATCGAGAGAACCAAATTTCAACTTAGACGGTCCTACCCCCATCAGGTATACCCGTCGTGAGGGAATACATCTACCCTCCAGAAGATCCTGAACTTCGCCCTTACCTCTTTGGACAACCCAAAGGTGTCCTATTCCACCAAAACAACTAGCCTTCCCCTTCACATTCTCCTTTCGTGGCCTTCTTACCACGATGAGGTTTCGTCCTTTATTTACCTAATAGCTATTTGAACCTTCCTCTCTCGTCCATCTTAAAGGTACCTATAAGCCCTCCACCTCCTTGGACTAACTTCTTAGCCTGGCAACCGTCTTAGTCCCTTGAAGTGGTTCTTCCGACCCTCATACGGAAGTCCTTATTTATCATAAAAAGACATCTCTACGCGGAGGGGAAATTCAAAAAGAGAAAGAGGAAGAAATTCAAAACGGAGAATCGAAGGAAGGATATATGGCTCTTGGGGATTACGTTCTTTTCTTTCAAAAACGTTTCTCTCAAAAACATGTTTTTGAAAATACTTCTTCCAAAAATGTTTTTAGAAAAATAATCTTCTAAAAGTTTTATCTGTTCCGGTAACCTTAAGTTCTGATACCACGTGTAACACCCCACACCCCACTAAGGTTACTCACTTAGGGAATGCCTTAGCTTCGGTGGAGTATTTAAGTGAATATAGAACTGAAAAATTACAACAAGACAGATATAAGTAATACTTGAAATTTAAAACATCATTTCATTGCAGCAGAAAGTAAACATGTTTGGTTACATCTCAAAAACCAACAAGAGTCAAGTACAAAATATCCATCTCGTTAAAACATAAGTACATAATCCCACTACATACTAATAGACATAGTAGAAAAGATAACCGAGCTTTTCTTCAAGAGTCCAAGCTCCAAAAGATAGATAAAGCAATCCGATCAAAGCCCACTAGTGCTAGGCCCACTCTGAGAACCTGAGGGTTGGGGAAAAAGATAAAAACAACGGGGTCAGACATAAGTCTGAGTGAGCCCTATAACCTTAACAATACAATCATTAAAGTAATTAGGGTATGATATAAACCTGGTACGGTACGACTGGGGATAAATGAATACACTAAGTAGCCAACTAGACTTAGGATAAACTAAGATAACGGTAAAGACGCGCCTATCCACCTAAGGATAAATACTACACTGCACCACCCCAGATCTACCCACCCAAGGGTAATTCCTACACTGCACCACCCCAGATCTACCCACCCAAGGATAATTCCTACACTGCATCACCCCAGATTTACCCACCCAAGGATAATTCCTACACTGCACCACACCAGATCTACCCACCCAAGGGTAATTCCTACTTAAAGGTTGATCCCACTAAGTGTACTTAGTAATCTTTAATAATAGTTTCGTGTACCCCTAGCTGACTACATAGGTGTCGTCTGCCCCCATCTCCACTAGGTGTACCCACAACTTAGTAATTTTAATAGTAGTCTCTTGTACCCCTAGCTGATTACATAGGTGCCGTCTGCCCCTATCTCCACTAGGTGTACCCACAACTTAGTAATTTTAATAGTAGTCTCTTGTACCCCTAGCTGACTACATAGGTGCCGTCTGCCCCTATCTCCACTAGGTGTACCTGCTACTCCCCAAGCGATCGGCTCCCTACCGTAGATACCCGTGCTGGCCCCACAGTGGGGTGTATCACTCCCCAAAGTGGCAACCCGATGATATCAATGGTGCACGGCTTATATCTACACGATGCAACAACGTCTTACCTACCAGCCCGGGCCCACACACGCATATGAAACCCGTTGGACTCGCGTTGCCACCGCTACCCCGTTTTGGCCTCTTATAGTCAAGCCCAGTACGCGTGTCCCGTCCTCGACATGGGTCGAGCCCAATAAGATACATATGGGTTACTTGTTGAAATGGGCCCCCACAAGCTACTACTTAAGCTTGTCATTTTATCTAGTGCATCCCACTTAACCCCTTTTTCATAATCATGCCCACTTACATGTTAAGGTTTGGTTAAGTCATCTAATCATATTTCAATTGCCACTCAAGGCACCCACTAGATTTCTACATGCCACCCAAGGCACTTACTTGATTTCCACATGCCACCCAAGGCACCCACTTAACCCTTTAGTCATGTTTAGTTACATGTTCCACTTTGGTTAAGTATTCTAGTCGTATTCTCGATTGCCACCCAAGGCAACCCACTAGATTTTTCCACGTGCCACCCAAGGCACTCACTTAACCCTTTAATCATGTTTAATTACATGTCCCACTTTGGTTAAGTATTCTAATCTGATCTTCTATTGCCACCCAAGGCAACCACTATATTTCCTCATGCCACCCAAGGCACCCACTTAACCCTTTAATCATGTTTAATTACATGTTCCACTTTGGTTAAGTATTCTAATCGTATTTTCTATTGCCACCCAAGGCAACCACTAGGTTTTCTCATGCCACCCAAGGCACTTACTTAATCTCCACATGCCACCCAAGGCACCCACTTAACCCTTCATGCCCCACTACATGCTTATCTGGTTAAGTGTTTCTTAATTGATTAAGAACGTAACCGTTGTAAAAGACCTCTCACATTAGACTATCTTTTATGGCAGCTGGATTTGCCGGTTGGGTCCGGGCAGCCTTACGCCATAACCGAGTCTAACCTCGTGTCTATACACTTGTCACGTATTTAGTTTGTGCCTAAGACCTCTCACATTGGGCCAATCATTTGTAGCCGCTGGATTTGCCGGTCGGTTCCGGGCAGTCTTATGCTACAAAAGGGTCCAACCTCGTGTCTTAGTCGATTAATTACACCTAATTAATCACACCCATATTTCGAATTAATTTTCCCTAATCAATTCCAATTTTTAACGATGTACATAATTGACTCAATTATGTCCATCCACTTTATGGTATGTATAATCATACCAACTTCACACCATTTCATTAACATGTATATTAACCCCATCGTTCCCCACGTAATTCGCCAACATGACATAAAAGGGAAGATTCATCACAAATACAATGGGTTCAACTTGCAGAATATTAACATCAACATGGGTTTAAAGGTGTCAAAATGCATATAGCATCAACCCAACTAGCATAAATAATCAACCCAAACTTGCATGAATCACATATGTCATAAAGAGGTTAACTTGCATAAGTTATTTATGTCATACAAAGGGGTAAACTTGCATATGTATGTATGACATACAAAGGGGTTAACTTGCATATGTATGCATATCATAATAAGGTGTAAACTTGCACATGTTACTTGCATATCATCAAACACCAAACTTGCATAACATGTCATATATGAACATGCATATAATCAAACACCAAACTTGCATAACATATCATATATGAACTTGCATATAATCATACACCAAACTTGCATAACATATCATATATGAACTTGCATATAATCTTACAATAAACTTGCATAATCATGGTGTCATAATGGATCAATGTTTCTCATATGACTTGCATATCTTGCATAACATCATAAACACCTAGCATATGACTTGTATAACTTGCATAACTTCATGAACATATATCATATGACTTGCATAACTTGCATAACACCACAAACACATAGCATATGACTTGCATAACTTGCATAACATCATGAACATGTATCATATGACTTGCATAACTTGCATAACTTCATGAACATATAGCACATAACTTGCATAACTTCATGAACAGATAGCACATAACTTGCATAACTTGCATAACACCACAAACACATAGCATATGATAACATAATCTTGCATTGATCCACATTCGTAGCCATAACCTCATTATATCCTATCATAATCATTTCAACAATTGGTTATTAAGGCTATAGAAAACTCACAACTTGTTGATTAGCACTCCTAAGAAGAAGATTAAGTTGCTAAAATTGATTAGAGGTTGATTTGAGAAGCTATCTTCCTCTTTAGATTGATGGAGGCTCCTTCAAGTTGCATTTTGACGGCATAACGGTGTTGTAGCTATTTTTAGTATGAATTAGGGTAGTCTTAGGGTGTATTTATAGATTAGTTAGGTGTTTTAGGCCCTTAGATTAACCCTAAATCAGATTAGAGCCGTCAGATCACGTCCTAGCCACCAAAACACAGCCCAAAAGCCAAGCTGATGCACCCAGGTCACCTGGGCTCGACCAGGGAGGTCGACCCCCAGGTCGACCCTAGGGTCGACTCCCTAGTCGACCTGGGGGGGAGGTCGACTCCCCAGTCGACCCCCTGGGTCTGGCGGGATTTTTCCCGCCACTTCTGAAAATCTGTTTTTAAATTTCTGAAAACTTCTTTGGGCCTTATCGGGGTCATACTGACTCCGATTTTCGAAAACTCGGACTCTATTTCGCGTATTTTTCCGAGACGAACGCAATGGCATAGCCCGTTTCCCCTGATTCATATTTTAAAGTTTAATTCTGCCCTTTTTTATATTATAGCAAGTTATTCAACATACGGGGTGTTACATGATACGACGTCAATAGGAGTTTCTAAACACTTAAATAGAGGAATCGACATAATATTGTTTAAAGTGGGTAATTGAAATAATTTTACCCACAATTATATTTTGATATAAAAGTGAATAATTTTCTAAAATTAGTTATATATGGATGAGTTGGTTGTTATTATGGGATTATAAAATTGGAATGGTTATATATAATCAAATAGAAATTGTATATAAATAATATAAACAAATGAGATGAAATTGAATTGGATTCAAACCAAAATTGGAATTCAAATTTCGAAAAAGTTGGAAAATAATTTTCTAAAGTATATTAAAATAATATAGTTTTGTTTTGGAAGGATTTTTGAATAAAAATCATTTTGAATGAAATTTGAAAGTGATAAAGCATAGAACTCAATTCAGTTTCTAGAAAATAATTCTGATGATGAACCGTACATCAACGGTGTTCATTTTTGAGTTTCTATGTGATGGATTGCTACCGTAGTGTGATTTCCAATGTAAATTTATTTTTATAAAACAAGTTGTTTGGAAAATTCAAATGATTTAAATTTGTGATAGTTATAAATATATCTATGTATATATTTATATGATTTCAAAAGGGATTTTGAAATAAAAACCTAGGAATTTGAATTCTGGAATTTAACTTAAGTAAGTTAAGTGGATCGAAATAAGTAAATTGATTTGAATGAATTGAATAGAGTAAATAAGGAATTCGATAAATAGGTTTGTATATATGTGAAAATATGTAGGAGAGCATATGATTGAAAATAAGAATGTGATGATGGATCGTCCAAAAATGGTGGATAGATCAATCGAGATAAAGATGGGAAATTGATTATAGACATGAGTGTTACTACCAAAATAAAACACCGAAACAGGCTGAAGTGAAGGGGTAGCAAACCACCATAAGTACAGTAGAGCATTTCGTAAGCAAAGAATCGGTACAGGATAAGTACGAAAACGTGAGAGAAGCCTTCAGAGCAACAAGCAACCAGCACCTTCTTCAAAGGAGAAAGCTTGGATTTGATAAAAGAGAGAGTATCAGTAGGATAATGTCAGCACGAGGGGGTAATTAGCATTAGTACAAGCATAGAAGAATAACCCAGAAGCAAGAACCGAGTGCAAGGTAAAGCCGAGAGCGCAGGAGAACAATCCGAGAGCTATGCAACCGACATCATCACTAAAAGAGCTCAAAAGCTATACAAAGAAAGGGTACCGACAGGATGGTTCCGGCACGATGGATAAACAATAGAGGGACACCAAAGCCAGAAATCAATGAAGGGAGGGACCAAGAATGTTATAAACCGGGATCCACAAGGAAGAAAAGGCTATCGGTATTAACTTGCTTAATACCGATACATCAAGGGACAAAAGCATTAATGGTACATAGTTAGAAGCATAAGAGGATTATCTGGGAACTAGCCACTGGAACCCCTATTAGATGATCGCCGAAAGGAAAGCCGGAACCTCAAGGAAAAACAAGCTATCCAGATTAACATGCTTAGTGTTGATACCGACAGGGGTGGCGGACCCGACAACCATTTACTTGAAACATGAAGCCAAGCTCCACAAAGTGCCAATAGCAAGATCGAGAACCCATACACGGAAGCCTACATCCGAAAGCGGAGACCTTCCGAAAGATGTCCACACTGCCGGGCTCAGCAGCAATACGAAGAAGATAGACATAACATTAGCCAAAAGCTTCAAAGACCGGGACCATTCTTCCGAAAGCTAGAGCCGGCCCCTCAAAAAGCCACAAGCAAGGCCTTCGGAACCAAGAGGAAATGCGGCCGAGAGCCAAAATTGAAACGACCCAAACTCGCCCTTTCGGGAAAGCTCATATTGAGTTGAGAACACGACAAATCAGAACATAAAAGACAGAACATTTCATTGCTATTACAACAGTTACATCATAGTACAAGAATATAACAGAGCATGAATAAATAATATACATTAGAGAAATATCAGAGATTTAAATTACAAAGCAGCGGAAAAATAATACATAACACAATTGAAAGAAATACACGGATACAGAGCTTTCCGAATATAGTTTCAGCTGTAAACCACGATCCTGGAAAGTAGAAATCTATAAAAATAAAACTATAAGCTGCCTGTGTGGAAAATAGGGGCACGCAGAGTTTAGGTTAAAATAATAAACTCCAGGTGAGTCATGGGACTGGTGTGAGAACTAAAACAGTTATTTAAAACTTTAATTTTAAAGTTAGGTAAATCAAGAGACCATGCCCTATAACACGGAATGGGTTTACCCCCATAAATACCAGTGGATAAAATAAACAATGCAACGCTTTTTGAAAAATGAAGCTATTATAAGACTCAGGTCCCATCACACAATGCAACGCAAGCTGGAGGATAGAGTTTTCCCTTATAATAGCTAAACATGCTTGGTACGATTTAAAACAAATCATTTGATACTATTATAAGTGCATAGTGTTAAAAACAACTTCAAATATAAATGTATCAATCATAGACGGCATGGGTACCATATATCATGTCGCCATACTAGTTCTACAATCAAAACCGCACGATGTCGTATTGGAAGTTGGATTTCCATCATGAACCAAAGCAAGGGATCGTCCTTACCAATTCGAGACAATCTAGCACCATGTCTCAGGATTCAGCCGTAATTGCACTTGGAGTGTCAGAGCCGGTCCACACTTACATTAGTGGATTATAATTCCTGAATAATACATTTCCCTGTCCTATGGGGCATAAATCTGGTCAGTATGTCAACCATGTCATCCATCGTCCCCGTAGTGACTGATGTATCCGAGGTGCCTCGCTATCCACCAAATAATATGCAACATCCACATGAGTAAAATGTTTGTGCTCCATATCATGACACCACACCTAGCTAGAAAGAAACGCCTGTCCTCCCTGAGGTCCTCTCCCATTTCTGGTTTACACCGGGGTGTGAGGCTCGCGAATTAACGTTATACACAAAGCTATGATATTTAAAGCCATGCTTTGATCATCAACCACAAGGCCCTGTTTTCAACAAAAGCCTTGATCATTTGCATCTCAGCATGCCACACTGGCAATTCACGCCATGCAACTGATGTCTATCTATATATAACCTCTAAGCTCGTACGTCTCAGAGAAGGGTGTAAAGCAAGAGAATAAATTCTCCGCCACCAAACAGATATATATTTAATAGAAATCAATTAACACAGAAAATCCAATGTCAGACACACATCCATTTATAAGTCCTTTCTAGGTCTGAACGAAACCGGAGGCACCTTATTCCTCGTCCTATATGTCCAATACATGAGAGAGGTCCTCGCATATTCGGTCGATCTCTAAGTACGTCTGGACGCTCACCACTTATTACCTTGTCTTGGGTGTACGGCCCAATCAAGACATCAGTAATCATCGAAACGATGTGAAGAACTCTGGTCTTCAACCATCGTCTTCATCGTCGACTTATCATCATATCAATTATTCAGAATGGGATAAACCCGGTCTTTCTTAATAACTCGCGTATCTTATTAACAAGTTCTATAAAACCACAACGTACGCCTCATTCCAATCCAGAATATTCTTTTGTTTAAATATTCTTTTCACAATTTAAACCAAATCAAGGTTTTCCAAACTAGTCGGGATTAGCGAACCTTACTGAAGAAATCATTTATTTTATTTCCCAATCCCAACCTATTCATCCCATGCATGGAGCAAAACTGGTAATACTCCATATCTAACAACACAGGGCTATCAGTAAATTTATTTACCATTTCATGTTCAAATCTAATTAAATATTTAACTATCGCCTGGAGTAAAACTGGTGGTACTCCATTCTTGAACATTTCCCAAATTTGATAATTTAAATTATCACCTTCACATTTCAATCTAATTAAAGATTTATTAAAACTCCACCTAGTTTTAATCTTCCCAAAAATCATTATTTATGATTATTTAACTTTGGGAAATCAAACATCCCACATCGATGATTTACACCGTACCATTGATTTCTACCGATATATAACCTCTAAGCTTGTACATCTCAGAGAAGGGTGTTAAGCAAGAGAATAAATTCTCCGCCACCAAACAGATATATTTAGCAAAGATCAACAATATAGTTCGAAATACATTGTTAGACATGTAATCTTGCCTTTAACTGGGTTAAAGGACCAATGTCATTTAAAACACAGTTCACGATAAACCCAAAATCTCATTCCATTAATTCTGGAATCTTCACGGAAAACAGATCAATATATAATCAATATCAATTTCTGTTCCAACTAATAATATAAATGGAATAACGACAAAGCCTTTTAAATTCCATATATATATATATATATTTACCGTTTTTCCTCCACAGAAGCTTACTTCGATTATTACCAAATCAAATTCCATTCAATCCAAATTTATTTTATTAAATTGGAAAACTTTACTTTGCAAAATTTCCATTAAATCTTAATAAAAAGATTTATAAATTCCAAAAAACATTTCACTGTTAATCGGGTTAAAGAATGAATGTCGTTAAAAACACAGTTCACGATAACCCCAATTCACATTCCATTTTATTCCAATTACTAAATATAACGAGAAACTCTAATAATCTTAATTAAAAGATTTATTCTTTTCACACGGGGTTTATGAACAGTGTTATTGAATACACCATTCATGACAAACCCAAATTCTAATTCTTTTATTCAATTCCAACTAATATTAATTAATTGGAAATCTTCACTAAATCTTAATTAAAAGATTTATTCTTTTCTCAACTAGGTTTAAGAACAGTGTTATTTAAGACACCGTTCACGACAAACCCAAAATCCAATTTAATATTAAATACAAGGCTCTGAATAGAAATTATATCGGCTTATATTGAGACGACCCCAAACCCCGTACTGACGGCGGCAAGGGTAATCCTTGGAATATAACACAGAAACAGATAATAGCAGAACAGAATTAAATAAATTCACCAGATAATGAACAATAGAATATACTGGATAAACGTAATCATCAGAATTACACAGTATACAGGATCATACTTAGTACAAATACAGTTTAACTATACATATATGTCTACAGCGGAAAACAAACATAATGTACAACAGGAGCTGAACAGCATAAAAAGAGATAAATGATAGAATCCATCTTCAGCTCCAGCTATCCAGAAAGAACCAACTAAACCTGAATACAAGGCTGCCCGTGTAGAAAAAGGGGCACCCGAGTTTGAAAGTGAAACAAACTACGAGTCAGTCATGGGACTGGTATGAGAAATCTACTTAACACATTTATAATATGGCTAATCACTGGACCATGCCACTTTCGTGGAACGGGTTTACTCCATCGGATTGTCAGTGCTTTAAAAAAACAAATCTTTCTTTTAAACATCGCAATGCTTTTTATAAAAATGAAGCCATTATAAGACTCAGTTCCCATCACACAATGCAACGCAAACCGGAGGATAGAGTTTTTACCTTATAATGGCCAAGATATGCATGATACGAATAAAACAAAAGCATTTGATACTACTACTAGTGTTTATATGTTTCAAAAACAATTTCAAATCATAACTATCAATCATAGATGATATGAGCGTCCCATGCCACTATGTCGCCAAATATATATACAATCGACACCGCACAGTCACGTATTTGGAAATTGGATTTCCGTCATGAACCAAGGCAAAAGATAGTCCTTACCGAATTCGAGACTGTCTAGCCCGAGTCTCAGGCACAGCCGCAACCGTACCTTGGATCGTCAGGGCCGGTCCACACGAAGTGGATTATAATGCCTGAACAATGCGTTTCTCTGCCCTTTGGGGTGTAAACGATCCAACAAATGACTCCATCGGACCCGGATCGTCCGATCAAACCGAGGCGCCTCGCAACTGCAACAACAACATAAGTCAAACTCATCAGGGCGTGTAAAACCACTGACGCCACTTCTAGCTAGAAAGAAAACGCACGTTCCCCCTGATGTCCTCTCCCATTTCTGGTTCATACCGGGGTGTGAGGCTCGCGATTTCACGTTATACACAAAGCTACGCCACACAGGCGGTGCTTTGATCATCACCACAAGACTTTGCTTTTCAACAGAAGCCCTGTTCATTTTCCACTTAGGCATGCCACACTAGCAATTCATGCCATGCGACTGATGTCCATCAATATACAACCTCTGAGCTCGTGCGTTTCAGAGAAGGGCGTTAAGCAAAAGAATAAATTCTCCGCCGCCAAACAGATGTATATTTAATAGAGATCAATCAACACAGAATAAAATCCAATGTCAGACACACAGTCCATTTACAAGTCCATTCTGGGTCTGAACGAAACGGAGGCACTATATACCTCGCAAACCCATCGATCACCACGTATGTCTGGACGATCACCACTCATTATCCATATTTCGGGATGCCTCCCAATCAGGACCTCGGTTACCATCCAAACGAGGTGAAGATCTCCGGTCTTCGACCACCGTCTTCATCTTTGATTCCTTATCGTCGATTCAGTTATTCAGAATGGGATGAACCCGGTCTTTCCGAGCAACTCACGTATATAATAAACAAGTGCAACACTAACATACACACGTATCATTTCAATTCATTAGTCACTAACCGTCAATCAGTAAGAGAACGATTTCCCAAATATTAACCCCAAAGGCCGAAACCAACATCAGATCAACACCCAGGAAACCATTCGACTTAGCTAACCTTCAGTTAATTTCTAAATCATATCCATATCGTTTATAATATTTTATAACGATTTATCGCTATTTTTATTTATTTTAAAATAGCCAAATTATTTAAAACGGCGCTTCGGGCCATAACGCGGCCGTGGCGCTGTTTTTCTTCAGATTTGATTTACACATATCTGAAAATCTAACCGTTGGATCTTCACAAAATTTACATCATTAGAAAGATCTTTTCAAAACGAATGCAACGGTTCCAGTTTCGGGAAAATCCGACGGTCGGATCTCCCGGTACAATCGTTTGAAGTTTCGATTTCAAAATACGAACTGCAGCATCGTTATTCGATATATTTTAATTCTATTTATAAATATATATCGATTCTTCGATTTCAAACTATATTCTTTTCATACATTTGATAAAAGTGACATTTTTTTATCTAACTGGCTTCTATTTCAACATTTCGCTATTTTTAACAATTCATTTATATAATAAAAATGTGATTTTTATTGTAAAATAATTCATTTCAAAACACTATTATTTTATATAGTTCATATAGGTAATAAAAATAGGATTTTTATTATAAAAAAATTTATTTCAAAATATGAATACCATTCAACACATGAATTTTAATTCAACGAATGAATATCGATTCAACACATGAAGGTTTTCTATAGTTTTTATATATAGATAAAAATGTGATTTTTATATTTAAAACACGAATACCATTTAACACATGAATTTCAATTCAACGAATGAATATCGACTCAACACATGAAGGTTTTCTATAGTTTCTATATATAGATAAAAATGTGATTTTTATATTTAAAACACGAATACCATTCAACACATGAATTTCAATTCAACGAATTAATATCGACTCAACACATGAAGGTTTTCTATAGTTTCAATATATAGATAAAAATGTGATTTTTATATTTAAAACACGAATACCATTCAACACATGAATTTCTAATCAACGAATGAATTTCAATTCAACACATGAAGGTTTTCTATTCAACGAATAAATATAGTTTCAGCAAATGAAAATCATTCAAACACATGAATATTATTCAAAATTTCGGCAGCATAACGGTAGGGTAGTTAAAACCGGGATCGTCCCTAATACGACTCCTCGCTCTACCTTAAAACCTCGCGGTTTTTGACAATGGGGATCATGCATCTAGTTCGCACGCAGGCGGCATGTATATATTTATTTCATTTCCACAAACTAATCCTATGTGGTTTCAACCAAATATTTCTCAACCACAAATGGGTATTTTTCAACCACAATCAATCAATATCAACCACAAACAATTTCAATCAACCATTCGCTATCAATCAATTTTCACACCAATCACAACCAATAAATATTGTCCATGGTTTGTGGACGAGGGGCGTATATATATATATATATAGCAATTCACTTCTATTTCAACACATATATAATTTTTACAATACATATATAACTTATACATCGAACGTACAACTTATACAACGCTTATACAAGAGGTGTACAACGCTTATATAACTCATACATCGACTATATAATTTATTCATCATCGTTACCATATCGTTTATAAATTAGAAATCTCACATTGGGTTCCACTCCACCAAAAATAGCAGAAGGCTCAGAAAAATATGCGGTCTCTTCTAAAATGTAGAAGACGTCCACAAGGTCACGATGTTTCCTGTTTCATCGAATTTCGTCATGAATCAAAAAAGATATGATTTTTCAAAGTTCAGATGTAATAAAAGACGCACCTTTCACGATGGTTCAAAATTAGGTTTTGATCTTTCGATCAAACCGTTGCGCGATAGGAGAATCAGCTCACACAGCGTCGAAGAGCTTCGAACCACCTTCCCGGCGCTGGTGGTTTCACTCCGTTCGGTGGCGCCTGTACGTTGCGGCGGCGGTCCAAAGTCGTTGACTTTGAGGACCCGTAACTCCCTTTACACTTGATGATAACTAGCAAACCTTAGATGGATTTGAAGAGGAGACGAAGAGCTTTGAAATGAATCAAGAATCACTCGATTTCATTGTGAAACGTGGGAGAAATCGAAGAGAGAAGGTGGCGACATCATTTCCGTCGTGCGTAGTATACATCGGGGAGAGAGAAGATGGTCACTGACCAATGAGAGATTTTCTTTATATTTATATTTTTTTAAATGTCGAAAATACCCCCTTTTCCACACGAACGCCAATTCAAACCCAACGACCGTCGTCCCTAGCGTTTTACCCCTATTCCGAACACAATGAGATATGTTTCGTAGGCCCATTCGACTGTTTCAGTCAGTTTTCATTCAATTTAAAATATATAACATTCAATATTTGATTTGAACGTACATTTCAATTTGCCAAGGCCACAAAATGATTCAAAAAATTCCAGAAAAATAAATCTGGCTATGTTTTGACGATACGGTCCCAACAAAAGTAGTTTCGTCGAATTCCGAGACCGTTTGCAAAAAGGCCCATTTCTGGCCGATCCAATTTAACTATAATTGACCAAAACACGTTTTCCTTTGGCACGCTCACATACTAGCTTCAAAAATTATGAAATTTGAAACCTAGCAATAACTTCACATCCCGGATCCAACAAAAGTGGTTTCGTCGAATTCCGAGGTCGTATGCAAAATGGCCAATTTCACGGGCTATATAAATTCCATAGCGACCTTTCTGAAAATTCATTTGGCCATAACTTTTATTTTCCGCTATGAAAATTCGATTTTTTAGATTCGTTAGAAAGGTATTCACTAACAGATTTAAATATTTTTGGTTTCGCTCAAATCCGTTTTGTTTTGCACCCGGTACAGTCCGACAAAGTTTGAATTCAATTTTTGAAACTGCAGCGCCTTTTCAGGCCTTGTTTATAATTAGAATTAATTATATTCGTTTTCAAACGTCGATTCAAACTCACTTTTCATTTGTATTATTTAAAATATTTATTTTAAATATTTGAAATCCATTATTTTAGCCAATTCAAAATTTTTAAATTGGTTCAGATTTTCTGGGTCGTTACAATCTCCCCCACTTAAAACTTTTCGTCCCCGAAAAGGAACAAAGTCGAAAGTGGTTTAATTAATCAACTCTACGTCCAATCTGGCTTCCATTCTCCAACTTTTCAGTTTCTGAGAATTTTCAAATTCTTCAAAAATTTGGCTAACACCCGGAATTTTCGAAAAATTTCGCCATAACCTCCTTTGTAAGGGGAGAGGTTTGGAAATTTATTGGGCCGTATTAGGTACCCAATAAATCCTAATAAGCATACACTTATTTATAGTGATATATTATGGTGTTTACAGGGGAGCGTGTATTGATAATAACCCCAGAGAATAAATTCTCGTCACCCTGTCAAAGCCTGAGGGAGTGTGTATTTTAAATGCTCCAGAGGATAAATCCTCGTCACCTCGTCCCGTGTGGGAAATAAATAGTCCATGTGCCATATTTAATAACTAGAGAGACGTGATTATTGTCAACTCCAGACCCGTTAGGGGTTTTTATTAATCTGGCAAATTAATCGTTACAATTTAAATAGTCCATATCAGTCATCAGTTCAACCTGTAAAATATAGTCATCGCCATACAAGCCTCTCGCTCGTATGGTAAATCTTCCACCTCGTCACACAAGCTCCAAATGCTTATGTGGTATATGATGAAGTATGCCTATCTTCTGAAGTATGCCATGTAATGTAGTTCAAAATTAATTGTTACTATCCTATGGCGACATTTATTATTTCACACAGAAAAACCAGCACTCCGCATCCAATGGCATTCACAGGAGTTGATATAATAATATTTCGCATCCAACTCATTAAGGTTTACCTATTTGTCGGGCACGCAAATAAATCTTTACTCAACAACTAATCCATTTACCTGTTCAAACATATATAATGCACAAGTATATATATTTCTATATATTTTTAATCAGTTCAATGTGTGATCTAAATGAATAAATTCTACCATTATTCCATTATTGATTAAATTAACTATTGTTTCAATAATTCAATTAATCAAATTTACTATCACACAACACAAACAACAATCAAATTTCTTTTAACTTTTCAAAACCATACAAATTAATTCCTATTCTCTTTTAAAATCATTTAGACTATAGAATTAAAAGTGCACATCCATGGAAAGAAAATTACAACAGAGTAGAGAACTAATTGGTAATGCAAAGAATGGTAAATGTACCTTGCACCGGAGTCAAACAAAGATATCCACTCGGCATCTAGGATAAGCTTTCTGAATGCTCTCCTCGGTTTCCCAAGTACAATCTCGTGGATCTCCACTCCATTTCACTTTGACTAAGCGAACCTTCTTGTTCCTCAGCTCTTTGGTTTCTTTGCCGATAATCTTTAGCGGCTCTCTCCTCACAGCTAATTCTGGAGTAATTTCAATATCCTGTTGAGCTGCTTCTTCTACGATCAAGTCTGGATCATGAACGTGCTTTCGAAGTTGAGATACATGAAATACATCATGAACTCCAGGCAACCAATCAGGCAGTTTAACCCTATAAGCGAGAGTTCCGATCCATTCCTGAATAGGAAACGGACCAATGAATTTGGGCGCCAATTTCCCTGTTTTACCGAACCGGATTACTCCTCTCATCGGCGATACTTTCAGATATACATAGTCGCCAACAACAAAGGATATATCTCTTCTTCTCCTATCGGCATAGCTCTTTTGTCAGCTCTGAGCAGCGAGTAATCGCTTCTTAATAAAGTCAACTTTATCGGCAGCTTCTCGGATCATATCAGGCCCTAACACAAGTCTATTTCTAGGTTCGACCCAACAAGCAGGAGATCGGCACGATCTACCATGCAATGCTTCGAATGGAGACATTGTCAGACTCGCCTGGTAGCTGTTGTTATATGAGAATTCAGCCAAATGCAGATGGTCTTCCCATGATCAACCGAAATCTATAACACAAGCCCTCAATAGATCTTCTAAAATACGATTCACCCTCTCAGTTTGATCGTCTGTCTGAGGATGATAAGCGGTGCTCAAATTCATCTTAGTTCCCAGCTCTACTTGAAATGCCTCCCAGAATTTACTAGTAAATATTGTATCTCTATCACTGACTATACTGAGCGGCACTACATGAAGTCTAACAATTTCCTTGAAGTATATCTGCGCCAGACTCTGAGCAGTTCTGTTTGATCTGACAGGTATGAAATGGGCGGTCTTCGTGAAGCGATCTACGATCACCCAAATACTTTCATTTCCTTTTCTGGTTCTGGGCAGACCATCAATGAAATCCATATAAATATGTTCCCACTTCCAACCAGGAACGTCTAGCGGTTGTAACAATCCAGCCAGCTTCTGTTGGTCGCTCTTGACTAGTTGGCAAGTAGGGCATCGGCTAACATATAAAGAAATGTCCCTCTTCATCGACTTCCACCAGAAAGTGTGTTTGATGTCATTATACATTTTGCTTACTCCCGGATGGATACTAAGTTTTGACTTGTGGCATTCATCCAGTACTTCCTTTCGAAGCCCAGGAATGTTAGGGACACAGATTCGACCTTTGAGCCTTAGAATTCCATCATTATCAACTTGAAAACTCGAGGGTTCGCCTTGTTGAATTATCTCTCTGATCTTCTGAATGAAGTGATCATCCTTCTGAAGAGCAGATATTTTATCTATCAATGAAGTCGTGATAATAAAACTGGCGATCATTTCGTTCTTTCGGCTTAACGCATCGGCCACGACATTGGCTTTCCCTGGAGTGTATATAATCTCAAAATCGTATGTTGCAAGGAACTCTAGCCAACGTTGCTGCCTCAGATTCAGGTCTTTCTGGGTGAACAGATACTTCAGCGACTGATGATCTGTAAACAGTTCGAATCTCTCACCCAGAAGATAATGCCTCCAGATTTTCAAAGCGAATACTATAGCCAATAACTCAAGATCATGAGTTACGTAGTTCTTTTCGTGCGGCTTTAGTTGACGGCTAGCATAAGCAATCACTTGGCCCCTTTGCATTAACACTGCGCCAAGGCCTTCTCTAGAAGCATCAGTCCAGACTTTCAAATCCTGATTGCCATCGATGATGGTTAACACTGGAGCAGTCGTTAGTCTTAACTTTAGCTCTTCAAAAGCCTCCTCACTTTCTGGAGTCCATTTGAATTTAGAGTGCTTCTTCGTAAGCTTCGTTAAATGACCAGATATCTTCGAAAAGTTTTTAATGAACTTCCGGTAATAGCTAGCCAATCCGAGAAAACTGCGGACCTCAGTGGGGGTACTGGACTGTTTCCAATTCTGAATAGCTGTGATTTTACTTGGATCCACAACAATTCCTTCTTTCGATACAACGTGGCCCAGAAATTTGACTTCTTCTTGCCAGAATATACATTTGGAAAAATTTGCTTTCAATACGTTCCTTCTGAGGATTTCTAACACTTGTTCCAAATGTTTTTCATGTTCGGCCTTTGATTTAGAGAAGATTAGATTATCGTCAATGAAAACCAGAACAAATTTATTCAAGACCCCTCTGAACACTCTATTCATCAGATCGACGAAGCTGGAGCGTTACATAAGCCGAACGGCATTACTAACCACTCGTAGAATAAGTCGGGACCTCTGAATGCTGTCATTGGAACACATTCTTCGGCAATACGAAGCTGATGGAAACCTGTAGCTAGGTCCATTCGTGAAAATACTTGTGCGCCATTTAATCGATCCAACAAATCATCAATCTGCGATAATGGATATTTGTTCTTTATTGTTTGCTTGTTTAAATCACGATAATCCACACATAAACGTAGAGTACCGTCAGATTTTGGGACAAACACCACTGCTGCACCCCAATCAGAGAAACTAGGCCTGATCAGACCCTTCCATACGAGCTGTCGTGTTTGATTGTCTAATTCCTCTTTCTCCTTTAAGGGCATTATCCGAATAGCGTGAACTACCGGCCTTGCATTCGGAATTAAAGCAATTTTGAAATCTATTTCTCTCTGCGGAGGTAAGCGAACAACTTCCTCGAACACATCCGCATAGTTCTTGACGACAGGAATATATTTCACTAGGTCGGGAATATTCTCTATGATTTCAGGGACATTTTCTACTTGGGCTGGAGAAACATTTAGAGCTGCCCAGAAGTCTTTTCTATTAGGTTTCTGACCTTCACACGATATGGTTATATAATTTCCTGATTTAGTCCTAGCCCTAACAACTCTCTCGGCGCATCTAACCTCTGCTTCATATTTGGTTAGCCAATCCAATCCCAGAATAAGATCGAATTCATTAAAATTCATGACGATAGAGATAGTAGGGAATTTATAGCAGGAAAAGGAGACAGGTACTGCACAAACCCAACTGAGATCGATGGAACCCCCGACTGGATTTTGAACAGTCATTGGTTCTTTGAGCTTCCTCAATTTCAAATCCAACTTCTTAGCTGCATTCTTTGCAATAAACCTTCGTGACGCGCCTGTGTCAAACAGTACTTTGACTGGAATGTTTTTGACAGTAAGTGTTCCTTCTAAAACATCAGCCCTTTCCTGAGCAGATGAAGATGCATGCACTTCTGCCACTTCATTTACCTGAGCTTCTCTGGTTGTTTTTAACAGCCGGCACTCTTGTTTTACATGACCAAACTGATGGCATTGATTGCATCTTTTAATTTCCTGGAGCTTCTTGCCGGATTTAAACCCATCCTCCTTTCGTTTCTTCGAGGATTTACACTTCCTGGTCAGATGCCCCTGTTTATTGCAGTTAGAGCATGTGGCAGTTGTTACTGGTTCCTTCTTAGATTTAGCCCTTTTTCTCTTGGCACTGGGCTTCTTACTGACCCCAGACCTCGTACTGGCTTCCGGATTATCCGTTTCAGACTCACCTTTAATACTAGTACTGGCCTCTTCTTCGTTAGGCAACATACCCTTTTTGTCAAGATCTTCATACTGATAAGCCATATAAATCATTTCTGAGAAAGGAAGTTTCACATTCCTTATCACACTATTCTGATACTTCCTTTGCAGGCCATAAATAAATCTCAGATTCTTCCTCTTTGGATCTTGAATCAGATGAGGAGCAAAGTGAGAAAGTTCGTTGAATTTCTTATGATATTCTGGGATGGTCATATCTCCTTATATCAGATAAGAAAATTCATCACATAATCGCTCGGTTGCTTCGGGAGGAGTAAATCTTTCCAAGAAAATTACTTTTAATCCGTCCCAGGTGATATCACCTTCTGGATTATCTTTAACAACTGAATCCCACCAAAACAAAGCTTCTTCTTTGAGTGCCCAAGACACCAGTAATCTTTTCTGATCATCTCTCAACTTTAAACCCTCAAAGATTTTCTCTGCAGAATGAATCCAAGCTTGTGTTTCCATAATGGACTCTTTTCCTAAGAATGGCGATGCACCCAGATTTCGAAATCTCTTGAATAGAACTCCTATATCTGATTCTGGCCGTGGGAGCACAACTGGCTCATTAGCTGGTCGAGCCATACTATTATTTCTCCTGTTCCTGTCACTCATTTTCTAGTACGTCTGCAATTAGCAAACAAAGTGTCAGGTCAACAGAAAAGATATTTAAAAATATAGAGACAATTACTTGAATGTAAATGTGTCTACTGGGGTGTATTTCATTCTGCTTTACTTATACTAGGATATTACTGATCCTATCTGTATAGAGTTACCCGTCCTAGAACACTACTGGTTCTATTTCTAACGAGTTCGTTCATATGTTATATTCCAGAACTAAGCTTAACCAAAGCTCTGATACCAAATGAGACGACCCCAAACCCCGTACTGACGGCGGCAAGGGTAATCCTTGGAATATAACACAGAAACAGATAATAGCAGAACATAATTAAGTAAATACACCAGGTAATGAACAATAGAATATACTAGATAAATGTAATCATCAGAGTTACACAGTATACCGGATCATACTTAGTACAAATACAGTTCAACTATACATATATGTCTACAGCGGAAAACAAACATAATGTA
Source organism: Allium sativum (assembly GCA_030737875.1). Taxonomy (NCBI): domain Eukaryota; kingdom Viridiplantae; phylum Streptophyta; class Magnoliopsida; order Asparagales; family Amaryllidaceae; genus Allium; species Allium sativum. The sequence continues at coordinate 200,550,165 of CM060918.1, read as the reverse complement.
CAATAGGAGCTGAACAACATAAAAAGAGATAAATGATAGAATCCATCTTCAGCTCCAGCTATCCAGAAAGAACCAGCTAAACCTGAATACAAGGCTGCCCATGTAGAAAAAGGGGCACCCGAGTTTGAAAGTGAAATAAACTACGAGTCAGTCATGGGACTGGTATGAGAAATCTACTTAACACATTTATAATATGGCTAATCACTGGACCACGCCACTTTCATGGAACGGGTTTACTCCATCGGATTGCCAGTGCTTAAAAAAAACAAATCTTTCTTTTAAACATCGCAATGCTTTTTATAAAAATGAAGCCATTATAAGACTCAGTTCCCATCACACAATGCAATGCAAACCGGAGGATAGAGTTTTTACCTTATAATGGCCAAGGTATGCTTGATACGAATAAAACAAAAGCATTTGATACTACTACTAGTGTTTATATGTTTCAAAAACAATTTCAAATCATAACTATCAATCATAGATGACATGAGCGTCCCATGCCACTATGTCGCCAAATATATATACAATCGACACCGCACAGTCACGTATTTGGAAATTGGATTTCCATCATGAACCAAGGCAAAAGATAGTCCTTACCGAATTCGAGACTGTCTAGCCCGAGTCTTAGGCACAGCCGCAACCGTACCTTGGATCGTCAGGGCCGGTCCACACGAAGTGGATTATAATGACTGAACAATGCGTTTCTCCGCCCTTTGGGGCGTAAATGAGCCAACAAATGACTCCATCGGACCCGGATCGTCCAATCAAACCGAGGCGCCTCGCAACAGCAACAACCACATAAGTCAAACTCATCAGGGCGTGTAAAACCACTGACGCCACTTCTAACTAGAAAGAAAACGCACATCCCCCCTGATGTCCTCTCCCGTTTCTGGCTCATACTGGGGTGTGAGGCTCGCGATTTCACGTTATACACAAAGCTACGCCACACAGGCGGTGCTTTTTTCATCACCACAAGACTTTGTTTTTCAACAGAAGCCCTGTTCATTTGCCACTTAGGCATGCCACACTAGCAATTCATGCCATGCGACTGATGTCCATCAATATACAACCTCTAAGCTCGTGCGTTTCAGAGAAGGGCGTTAAGCAAAAGAATAAATTCTCCGCCGCCAAACAGATGTATATTTAATAGAGATCAATCAACACAGAATAAAATCCAATGTCAGACACACAGTCCATTTACAAGTCCGTTCTGGGTCTGAACGAAACCGGAGGCACTATATACCTCGCAAACCCATCGATCACCACGTACGTCTGGATGATCACCACTCATTATCCATATTTCTGGATGCCTCCCAATCAGGACCTCGGTTACCATCCAAACGAGGTGAAGATCTCCTGTCTTCGACCACCGTCTTCATCTTTGATTCCTTATCGTCGATTCAGTTATTCAGAATGGGATGAACCCGGTCTTTCTGAGCAACTCGCGTATATAATAAACAAGTGCAACACTAACATACACACGCATCATTTCAATTCATTAGTCACTAATCGTCAATCAGTAAGAGAACGATTTCCCAAATATTAACCCCGAAGGCCGAAACCAACATCAGATCAACACCCAGGAAACCATTCGACTTAGCCAACCTTCAGTTAATTTCTAAATCACATCCATATCGTTTATAATATTTTATAACGATTTATCGCTATTTTTATTTATTTTAAAATAGCCAATTTATTTAAAACGGCGCTTTGGGCCATAACGCGACCGTGGCGCTGTTTTTCTTCAGATTTGATTTACACATATCTGAAAATCTAACCGTTGGATCTTCACAAAATTTACATCATTAGAAAGCTCTTATCAAAACGAATCCAACGGTTCCAGTTTCGGGAAAATCCGACGGTCGGATCTCCCGGTACAATCGTTTGAAGTTTCGATTTCAAAATACGAACTGCAGCGTCGTTATTCAATATATTTTAATTCTATTTATAAATATATATCGATTCTTCGATTTCAAACTATATTCTTTTCATACATTTGATAAAAATGATATTTTTTTATCTAACTGGCTTCTATTTCAACATTTTGCTATTTTTAACAATTCATTTATATAATAAAAATGTGATTTTTATTGTAAAACAATTCATTTCAAAACACTATTATTTTATATAGTTCATATAGGTAATAAAAATAGGATTTTTATTATATAGTTCATATAGGTAATAAAAATAGGATTTTTATTATAAAACAATTTATTTCAAAATATGAATACCATTCAACACATGAATTTCAATTCAACGAATGAATATCGATTCAACACATGAAGGTTTTCTATAGTTTCTATATATAGATAAAAATGTGAATTTTATATTTAAAACACGAATACCATTCAACACATGAATTTCAATTCAACGAATGAATATCGACTCAACACATGAAGGTTTTCTATAGTTTCTATATATAGATAAAAATGTGATTTTTATATTTAAAACACGAATACCATTCAACACATGAATTTCAATTCAACGAATGAATATCGACTCAACACATTAAGGTTTTCTATAGTTTCTATATATAGATAAAAATGTGATTTTTATATTTAAAACACGAATACCATTCAACACATGAATTTCTAATCAACGAATGAATTTCAATTCAACACATGAAGGTTTTCTATTCAACGAATAAATATAGTTTCAGCAAATGAAAATCATTCAAACACATGAATATTATTCAAAATTTTGGCAGCATAACGGCAGGGTAGTTAAAACCGGGACCGTCCCTAGTACGGCTCCTCACTCTACCTTAAAACCTCGCGGTTTTTGACAATGGGGATCATGCATCTAATTCGCACGCAGGCGGCATGTATATATTTATTTCATTTCAACAAACTAATCCTATGTGGTTTCAACCAAATATTTCTCAACCACAAATGGGTATTTTTCAACCATAATCAATCAATATCAACCACAAACAATTTCAATCAACCATTCGCTATCAATCAATTTTCACACCAATCACAACCAATAAATATCGTCCATGGTTTGTGGACGAGGGGCGTATATATATATATATATATATATATATTTATATATAGCAATTCACTTCTATTTCAACACATATATAATTTTTACAACGCATTTATAACTTATACATCGAACGTACAACTTATACAACGCTTATACAAGAGGTGTGCAACGCTTATATAACTCATACATCGACTAGATAATTTATACATCGTCGTTTTCCATATCGTTTATAAATTAGAAATCTCACATTGGGTTCCACTCCACCAAAAATAGCAAAAGGCTCAGAAAAATATGCGGTCTCTTCTAAAATGTAGAAGACGTCCACACGGTCACGATGTTTCCTGTTTCATCGAATTTCGTCAAGAATCGAAAAAGATATGATTTTTCAAAGTTCAGATGTAATAAAAGACGCACCTTTCACGATGGTTCAAAACTAGGTTTTGATCTTTCGATCAAACCATTGGGCGATAGGAGAATCAGCTCACACAGCGTCGAAGAGCTTCGAACCACCTTCCCGGCGCTGGTGGTTTCATTCCACTCGGTGGCGCTTGTACGTCGCGGCGGCAGTCCAAAGTCGTTGACTTTGAGGACCCGTAACTCCTCCACACTTGATGATAACTAGCAAACCTTAGACGGATTTGAAGAGGAGACGAAGGGCTTTGAAATGAATCAAGAATCACTCGATTTCATTGTGAAACGTGGGAGAAATCGAAGAGAGAAGGTGGCGACATCATTTCCGTCGTGCGCAGTATACATCGGGGAGAGAGAAGATGGTCATTGGCCAATGAGAGATTTTCTTTATATTTATATTTTTTTTAAATGTCGAAAATACCCCCTTTTCCACACGAACGCCAATTCAAACCCAACGACCGTCATCCCTAGCATTTCACCCCCATTCCGAACACAATGAGATATGTTTCGTAGGCCCATTCGACTGTTTCAGTCAGTTTTCATTCAATTTAAAATATATAACATTCAATATTTGATTTGAACGTACATTTCAATTTGCCAGGGCCACAAACTGATTCGAAAAATTCCAGAAAAATAAATCTGGCTACGTTTTGACGATACGGTCCCAACAAAACTAGTTTCGTCGAATTCCGAGAACGTTTGCAAAAAGGCCCATTTCTGGCCGATCCAATTTTACTGTAATTGACCAAAACACGTTTTCCTTTGCCCCGCTCACATACTAGCTTCAAAAATTATGAAATTTGAAACCTAGCAATAACTTCACATCCCGGATCCAACAAAAGTGGTTTCGTCGAATTCCGAGGTCGTATGCAAAATGGCCAATTTCAACGGCTGTATAAATTCCATAGCGACCTTTCTGAAAATTCATTTGGCCATAACTTTTACTTTCCGCTATGAAAATTCGATTTTTCAGATTCGTTAGAAAGGTATTCACTAACAGATTTAAATATTTTTGGTTTCGCTCAAATCCGTTTTGTTTTGCACCCGGTACAGTCCGACAAAGTTTGAATTCAATTTCTGAAACAGCAGCGCCTTTTCAGGCCTTGTTTATAATTAGAATTAATTATATTCGTTTTCAAACGTCGATTCAAACTCACTTTTCATTTCTATTATTTAAAATATCTATTTTAAATATTTGAAATCCATTATTTTAGCCAATTCAAAAATTTTAAATTGGTTCAGATTTTCTGGGTCGTTACATATATTCAATATAAAATTCTGAAACTAACGGATATCCTATGGGGAATAATGATACCTGTATCTTCCAAATTCCTCAACAATACCTGTATAATCACAGAATCTAATCCCGAAATATTCTAAAGATTATTTCCATTCCAATTTATTAGTTGGAAAATTCTGGTTATTTTAAAACCATTTTCAAATCCAATTTATTTGTTTCTAAAAATAATTGGATTATTATTCTAGTTATTAACTAGTTCATTTTGATAAAAATATATTTTTATCTTTCCAAATATGGATTTTTTCATCCAAAATATTTCCAAATCATTTATTATGATTTTACACAAATTATTAATAGTCAAAATAAGGATCCGCTCCCAAAAACTTATTAAAATAGACGCCACATCCCTGTCATGTTTCTTCTGTAAACCCGCCCCCTATTTTCACTTGCGCCTCCTTCATTTCAGGGACTTCTGCCTTCCAGGTTTGTTTACTTCCGCCTTCTTCAATTTCTGCCAAAAAAAAATGTGTCACTGATTAAAAAAAATCTAAAATCTAGAAATAATCATAGAAGTTCACGCAAAGAAAAAAATAGTTGCATATATGTATGCAACTATTGCAAATAGTTGCATACATATATGCAACTATTTGAATGCGCATGCACATATTTACGCACGCCTCTTGAATAACTGCATACATATATGCAGTTTTTCTGTATAACTGCATATACGTGTGCATATATGTGAAAATATATGCAAAAGCGAACGAAATGCACGTATGTATGCAGTTGTTAAATAAATGCATGAAAAGTTGCATGTATTTAATATATGTGCATACATATATGCGTTTATACTGCAATTTTGACGTAGAATTGAAATAGATGCATACATGTATGTAACTAATTGAATTATATGCATTTTTTGATGCATTTTACTACATTTCGTTGTTTTTGTGTAATTTTTGATTTTGATGTTGTTTTTTATATTTTTCTGATCTGGTTTTTTTCACGATTAATTGTATTAATTAATTACGAATTTACGTATTTTTTTATTTTTTAAAATATTTTTTTAGTAAATTTTTGAAAAATAGGGACTAAATTTATATTAAGTTTATGACTGGATGTGAGCCTAATTTAAAACCTTAACAGGGACCTGTAAAAAACACACCCTTATTAATATTTTTAATAATTTTATTACGGCCCTTACAGTCGGTTTCCAATAACGGCCTCCGAACTGCATCCATAACGACCTTTTCCAAATTTGATTTGGACATAATTCCAAATCCAACTGTTAGATTTCAAATCTCTTATATTCATTGGAAAGCTCTTTCTAATACGAACCCAATGGTTCCAGTTTTAGGAGAATCCGACGATCGAATCCCCGTAATGTCAATTCGAATTCAATGGTCGAAATTCGCGAACGAACGTTGTGCGGCGCGTTCTGTTCAAGCCATTATATATATATAATATACATATCATCGATTTTCATTTAAAACTTATTTTGTAAATCGTTTATAAATTCATGTCAAAACGATTTTAACTTCATTTTCAACTTTAAATAAAAATTGAATATTCCATATCATTGTAATATTAAAATGATAATATTTTCAAAATATTATAATTTGAAATCAATTCTTTTCAATATTCATTATAAAATGAATAAAATCGATCGACAAACCCGTTCGGGTTAAAATGGCAATTAACTACTCAACTCGGCTTCATATTCACTACAATTATGAATATTTCAATATTTTTGTGCCCATCCAAAATCAGACATCAAAATCATATTCTGATTCTTCACAGAATATTATTTGAAAACTATACTATACACATATTATTTTTAAAAACTATACTATATATTATTTGAAAACTATAATATATATATTATTTTAAAATTATATAGTATATTATTTTAAAACTATACTGAATATTATTTGAAAACTATAATATATATTATTTAAAAATTATTTGTTATTTTTGAATTGCAATCAGACTTAATCAATTACCCCATAATTTTGTTTATATGGATGCCATACATCGCATGTATTCAAAAATAGTGATAAACAACTATTAAACATTCAATTCACATTCATAGTGCAATTCACTATTGTATAAGCGTTAAATAATTAAAATAACGCTTATCACAGTTTGTCGATCCATCGATTGACATATAACTAAATATTGGGATTTGTGTATGTCAAATTTCTTCCAAACACCAGTGTGGGGTTTTCAAACAACAATAGTCTATTTAAAATAATCACCGGTTAATAAATTTAACCAGTTCTAATTCAATTTGAATTATTTTTCTGTTTAACCAATTTTTGCTGTTTAAATTATAAATGAATATTTATAATTTAATTTCAACTATCTCAAAATAATATTAAATTATTTTTAATATTTTAAACATTTCAGCACCACAAACACACAATACGGTAAATTTTTTGATAAAATAATCCAAACAAACAAACAACTATGGTTTGTACAAATAAATAGTGTCAGGAGCTACTAAGCCCCGTTTGCAACCTAATATATTTTTAACTATGAAATAATTTGAGTGAGAAAGAGTTCTCACCATAGGTTCCACTCCGTCATACTTTATTTCTGAATTTCTATTTTAATTCTGCTCACGTTCAAATTTGCCTGAAATTCTAACATGCTCCATTTCCATTATGGTCCTTTCCATGTTGTAGTGTTCGTCGCCACGATCGCAACGGATCTGAAATCACTGAATTCCGACATTGTATGAACAAGTTATAAAATTTTATTCACGGAATTACATAATTTAAAGTAATAATTTAAATATATATATTTACATTGTAATCCCGCTTTCTCCCCCCTCCCCCGTTTATACGCTGCCAACCCATCGCTCAAGCCCACAGCTCCCCGTCGCTCGCTTCTAGGAGGCCGCCGCCGTCGATCCAATGTCGCCACACCATTCTCCCCCGCGTTGGCCCCCAGTGCCAGGGGCGTCGCCGCTCGCGGTGGCCCATCGGCCTAGGAAACCATGCCTAAATGTGGCGGGTTTGACCACTGATTGCTTGAAAATCGTGACACCATTCTTCATCTCCTCCGTTGGATTTACAGAGCTCAAAGATCTCTTCGATTTGCTTATGGAATCATTGGAAATGGTTGCGTATGTTTGGAGAAATTTGGGCGTGAACCTTGGACGATTTTTGCCTTCGATTTTGAAAGAAGGGCGCTGGGTTTGAATGAATTAGGGTTAGAATATTTTGACCGATTTTGACCCTATATATATATATAATTCCAGTAATTCCTATTTTTGCATTTGAACTCCAAATCAGATCCAACGAATATCGTCCCTAGCTAAATACCCCATTCCGGACACAATGAGATATGTTTCATAAGTCAATTCGACTGTTTCGTTCAGTTTTTCTTTAAATTAAAATATAAATCAACATATATTGAATTTAAACGTGTACTTAAATTTAACGGGGCCACATAATGATTCCAAAAATTCCAGAAAAACAAATCTAGCTATGTTTTGACGATACGGTCCTAACAAAACTAATTTCGTCGAATTTGGAGATCGTTTGAAAAACGATCATTTTCCAGTCGATTAAATTCAAATTGAAATTACCAAACACATTTAAATTCACTGTGCTCACATACTAATTCTAAAAATTATGAAAATTGGAATCTAGTAATAATTTGACATTCCGGATCCAACAAAAGTGGTTTTGTTGAAAACGGAGGTCGTTTGCAAAATGGCTATTTTTAAGGGCAATATATTATATAAAATGTATATAAATTCCATAGCAACTATTTTGAATTTTAAACTGGACATAACTTTCAATTTGTATTATGAAATCTGGATTTTTCACATTCATTAGAAAAATATTATAAAACAGATTCAAATGTTTCTTGTTTTACTGAAATCCGACTTATATTGAATTCTGTACATTCACTTAAAATTTAAAATCGAATTTTCAAACTACCGCGCCATTTCAGGCTTGTTTTATAATCAAAATAAATTTATACGTTCTAACTTATATTTAAATAAAATTTTAGTCATTATTATTTAAAATAAATCATTTTAAATATTCAAAATCCATAAAAATAGCTAAAATTAAAATTTTAAATTGGTTTTGAAAATCCGGGTTGTTACAATATCCCCCACTTAAAATCATTTCTTCCTCGAAAAGGAACGGAGCTGAAAGTTGTTTAAATAACCAACTCAACTTTAATTCTTCGAATTTTCAGTTTCTAAGAATTTTCAAATTTCTCAAAAATTTGGCTAACTACTTAAATTTTCAAAAAATTTCGCCATAACCTCCTTTGTACGCGGAGACCTTTAAAACCGCTACTTGCCTCATAGGGCCCTCATCAATCCAAAAGAAAAAGAAAAAACCAATCGGCTCATAAAATCATCAAAACCAAAGAAATATAATAAACATGTACCTATTTGTCGGGCGTACAATTTTATTCCTCTTCTTAGTGTCCATGCTATGACCTATTCAATTATATACATGTACATATATGCAATTCTTACAAATTTCCAGTTCAGTTCAATATTTGCTCGATTTGGCTAAATTTGCCTTACATTTTCTTATTGGTTTTATTAGTCCAATATTTTTATTAGTTAAACTTATAATCAAACAACACAATCAGCAATCAGTTAGTTGATTAAATTTTCAAACATATCCTTTCTATATATACTTAAAAATCATATTCCAGTGTCGAGTCACAAAAAGTAAACCCTATCTAAGTTTTGGTTCTCACGCCAGTCAATTGGAAATATATAGATATCCCACTTTCGAAACTCGAAAATAAATACTGACAATGCCACGACATCACCAGAATTATTCCCGGGTGTCTAGAGTGTGATTCTATATCCATCCAGTATATTTGAGACTTCGTACACATGCTAGCTAGGCGTATATGCAAAATCTTCATATACCCAATAGCCCAAATTCAAAATAAAATAAATATTCAAACACATATAATAAGATTTAAATTTTCAAAAAAAAAAATTGTTTTCATTTTTATTTTAAAAATAACACTCTTCACACTCATTATAGGATAGTACTGATCCAATCTCTAACGAATCATTCTTATTGGATATTACTAATCCAATCTTTGATGAATTCATTCGTTTGGTTCTAATGCATCTTTTTCTCAAGCTCTGTAAACCAGAGCTCCGATACCAAGCTGACACGACCCAAACTCGCTCTTTTGGGAAAGCCCAGATTGAGTTGAGAACACGACAAATAAGAACACAAACAACGGAACATTTCATCGTTGTTACAACAATTACATCAGAGTACAAGAATATAACAGAGCATGAATATATAATATACATCAGAAAAATATCAGAGATTTAAATAACAAAGCAGCGGAAAAAAATATACATAACACAACTGAAAGAAATACACGGATACAGAGCTTTCCGAATATAGCCTCAGCTGTAAACCAGGATCCTGTATAGTAGAAATCTGCAAAACCAAAACTACTATCTGCCCATGTGGAAAATATGGGCACCCAAAGTTTAGGTTAAAACAATTGTAACGCCCCGCCTCTATACTCGCATTAGCCAAGGCCGTTGCAAGCAACGTTGTCAGCGAACCCGAAGAATAAGGCTGTTGAGGAGAGACCATCTGTATAATAGCTTTGAACGAGTGTTAAATGTATCGGATAATGTGGTCTTACTTTTCAATTCTCATGAGGAACATCCGACACATCTAATTCAAGTTCAAAACTGCTACACAGTGGCTGTATATAATTCGGAAAGCAATATAAAATACACAACAAATAATCAGAGTCAGACATAGATATTCACATCACTAAGGCGGAAATAGATATGAATATAACACATGAGTGTAAATACAAGATAGTGGTCGTTGTCGATCCACTATACAACAAAAGAATAGGCACGAGGCTACTCAAAATAATATACACACAAAGGAGTCTCATATACATATAACCCACAGAGTGCAACACTAAAGTAGTTAGCCCAAAGATGGAGGATGGTCCATGCTGGAGTCAAGAAGAATCACCTGAAATACCTCGGTCTGACCCGAGTATCATTTACACAAAGATAAACAATAAATGGATCAGTCAAACCATTCTTATTCATAACATGAGACAATATTAAGAGATTTAACATATATGACATGATAAGGATAAACAAGGTGATTCATAAATAATATGAAATACGTAATGTCAACATATATAAAGTCTCAATAAATCTCATGACAAGAGGAGAATATACAACAATAACAATTGACAAATGAATGCCAAACATAAATCAAATTGACGCATATTGCATCAAAGTAAATATAAATTATAAATCATTTCTCAAATTGACGCGCATCGCATCAAAGTAATCAAGAATCCAGAAATCGCTCGAAATACAGAAAACATCATAAAGGGGCAGGCCTGTTCATAGATGAGAAACGATCTCTAGGTAGCGAACCCATTGGTTCGAGCCAAAGCTCCGCACAAAGCCGGGTCGTGACCCCGAAAGAGAGAAAACATATAAATCATGAAATCTCTAGAAAACATCGTAAAAAGGGGGGTAGGTCTGTTCATAGATGAGAAACGATCTCTAGGTAGCGAACCCGTTGGTTTGAGCCGAAGCTCCCCACGAAGCCGGGTCGTGACCCCGGAAGAGAGAAAACATAAATCATAGAAAACCATAGAAGGTTGGACCGAAGTCCCATAGGTGAAATCCAAGAATCGTAAATTCCACTCGGGCGATCGAGGACCACAAAACACAAGTCATAAAAGTTGGACCGGAGTCTAATAAGAGAAATCCAAGAATCGTAAATCCCACTCGGGTGATCGAGGACCGCAAAACACAAGTCATAAAGGATCACATCCATCCGAGTGAGTATAAATTACACCGAGCTAGTTAATATAAGAAAATAGCTAAATGTCCCATAACCACTCTCTATTCTCGAATATTTACGAACCTGTTGTTGGTTCGTACTCAGAACAGTGAAAATAACCGCATATATTCAAACGAACGAGTCCAAAAGTTATTTGCCGAAGTAAACATATAAGGGGTCATAGTCCTTAGTTTTACTAAGGAAAATAAACTAAATTTCTCGTTCGGTCGATAGGATAAGGAATCATATATAAATCAACAGAATCAGAACCGGGTTTAGAAACCAATTTTTTTAAAAGGATTTGAATTTATAAAACTGAGTTAATCATTGGTTCGAAGTCCATTGGCAAATATAAAACCCCATATCCATTGTGGTTTAATTATCCATAAAGAAAACGTCGCCGTAGCGAATTGAACCCGAAGATCATACAACATCAATTCATATTTCATGGTTTTAAAATGATTGAAAACCAAAATGGGACGATGCGACAACGACGATCCGAACGAAGTCAAGATTGCCGCGATACGCGCGTGGGAGGGTCGAAGGAGGTCGGGAGAACACAGGGTCGCGCGCCTCGACGTGCGACACAAAAGAAAGGGGGAAAATGGCGACCGGGCCTGGGCTTACGCCCAGGCTCGGCCACCGGTCGACCAACCCACGCGGGCCGGTCGACTGTTTTGGGACAGAGACCCAAACAGTCGACCAGCCCCCAGGGCCAGTCGACCGGCTTGTGCCTGGGCATAAGCCCAGGCACAGCCCGGACCTGTCGACCGACCCACTTTGACCGGTCGACCGGTTTTGCCTGGGCGTGAGCCCAAGCACCGGGGACGGGGGTTTCGATCCTCCGTAGCGACCTTTCCTTTTTCCGCACTACTCTCCGGCTCTGTGGCGGCACTTTCCAGTACGTGTACAACTCCCATTCAAGCCGAAGACGAGTGTGATTCAACTTATATTCACATGAAGATTTTCAAACCAAATTTCAACAAAACTTGAAATCAACATAAATTCAAGAATAAACCATGAATCAAACTAATTCAAGTAAACATGAACATCATGCATAGCCTACAATTACACTTGTACAAGGTTAAAGCTTGTGGCATTGATGTGAGTTCACAAAGAAATCACCTTTGACTCAATGATGGATAAATGAAGGATCTTTGAGCTTGAAAATGAATGAAATGCTCTTAGACAAGGCAAGAACACTATCTCTTCTACCAAAACACAACAATCAACAACCTATGATTATAAAAAAAAGTCTCCTAAGAATTAGGTCATAGGAATTATGATGAATCGAATGGAAATGAGATGGAGAAGATGAAGAGGAGTCTTACCAAGCTTCTTCACTTGATTTCATCTTGATTTGAACAAGAATCATAGCTTCTATGATGAATTAGGTTTAGGGAATTTCTATTTCCCCTTTCCCTCTCCCATTTCTATTTTTCTTCTAAGTGTTGGAGAATGAATGAAGAGGGAGGAGGCTAGGAGGGTTATATGAGTGGGCTAGGTTAGCTAACTCATGACCCAACCAAGTTGCCAAAATTCTGAAGCTTGGAATATATCGAAGCTTATACTCAAAAAGGTCGTAAACGATGATCCGGACTCAATGGAAGTGGTTTCGAGTCCAAATTCAACCGTATGCAAAATGACTTTTTGGATACACATTCGATTAATGATTAACGACGTTATATTTAAATAAAATACTTAAATATATTATCGTCAAATATGAGGGTTGTTACAGACTTCCCCCCTTAAAGAAATTGCGTCCTCGCAATTATTTAAGGAAAAGCTCAAAGATAACAACCCAACATATTACCATGAATTGGTATACATAATTATAATGAACTAAGAATCACTTACGAATTATTACACAAAATTTTAAATTTTGAGTTATAAATCACTACATAACTTATGTTTATACACGTAAAATGTTCAAATAAAAGTTACGAACATATACGAGAGACTAACTTGTTTTTCTTTCATAAGTGATTTCAACAAATTAAAATTTTCTTACTCAAATTCTAACCGTTCGATATGAACTAATAAACATATCAAATTAAAAGTTAGGAATATCGACTATCCAATATCGTCGAACGTTCCCTATCATATTTTGGCTAGAGGATTTTACTCGTCAATATTTCCTCGAAAGTATTCAAGCTTATTATATTTTTATACATAGAAAAGGATAAGCGATCTTATTGGGGAAACAAGATCATGAAATAAAAATCCGAGCTATATACCCGAAACAGGAAATATTAGCACGTTCTCTAATATTTCAAAACAAATAAATTGGAACTTTTAAGTTTCCAATAAACCCCAAAAATCTCAAATTTGAAATATTAGTGTGTTCTCTAATATTTCACGAACAACTTCTAAATCATATAAACAGAATAAATGGTAGAAGTTGAAAGAATTTCATCAAGCTTGAAAACTTTTGGTTTTCAAATACCCAAAAATATCACCAACAAGGATGAGGTCAAACCAGTCGAGTTATGACCTCCAAAATTGTGTTCATTAAGGTTAACAAAATAAACCGAAATATTTGTTAACCACCATGACAATACGAGCATACAAACAAAGGATTGGTGAAAATTGATCGCTAAGTCAAAATAGTGAAATGACCATAGCGCAATTAACTTATTGAATAGATCATTAATCCGAGGTAAGGATTATATTAAGCTTGTCGTGGTCACCAAGCTTAAAACATTCCACCGGATCTCTCCACAAAATAGCTTCCATTTATCCTTAGTGGACGATCACTAAGGAGTACAATCAAATAAATAGATTGAGTACCAAAATGAAAAATAATATTGAACTCAATCACTCACAAAAGTGTCACCCAAAAATGGGTGCAAGGATCCCAAAAATTCACAAGTAATGTGAAATACAAAGAGTCATCATTCTTTAGGTCACTCTCAATGTTATGAGAATTTACAAAACAAACGGAAGCTAACGAATCTAAATTAGAAGCGTTAAGAACAACAAAAATCTGTCTCACAGATGGGAGATGTCGAAGGTGGATGATATTCTCAGAAAATAATATGCGGATCTCAAAATGGATAGGTCAATCCATTCCGAGAATCACCACGAAACTAAAACAAACAAGACATGCAAACAAACATGGAAAGAATAGCCGCATAACAGAGAGTTAATCATCCATAACTATCACCCGAAGGTTTTAAACTATATCGGAATAGACTCGAAGGATATTGAGTCGATAATTCACGTTTTAGAGTCGTGAATCATATTAACAAGAGTATCGAATAAATTTGATATACAAAATAGAGCGCACGGGCTTTAGAATAATCACTTATTCAATTCACATCATAAACAAATGTGAATCGGCCCAGAAGGATTAACATTGGAAGAATCAAGTGAGAATCAAATGAGAATCAAAGACGATGAATCAAGCTGTTGGAATCTGTGAATTCGTAAAGCTGAAGTTCACAAACGAAGTCCAACGTCCCGAGCTCTGGCCGGGAAAGAGCCTGGATGGGGGTAGACCATAAAACCGGTCGACCGGTCAAAATGGGGCGGTCGACCGTTTTCACACAGAAACAAAACCTGTCGACCAACCCATTTTGGGCCTGTCGACCGGTTCTGACCTAGGCCATTGCCCAGGTCAAACCTACGGGGATTCGCCCCCCGTGAATGTCCGTTGTCGATCACCAAGGCTCATGACTTCTTTGGGACATCAAAGAGACCTATCTGATCCACCGTATCGACACGCAACACTTGAATGCATTGGTTTTGACTGTCAGTTCTAAAACAAACAAAATTTCAAACCCAAAACGAATAAACACGATATAAGCGAATTGTGAAGTCTTAGAACTTGACGGGTGCAACAATGGTACTTCACAACCCCACTTAATCGACTTATGACTTCGAAGCAATGTAAATGTACATAAGGTAGTCATTACGAAAATGATGAATTCATTAATAACACAAAATCACACAAACAACGTAACTGGATCCACATAGACTACAATAGCCTCGACAAGGTCGCTGACACCACCCAAAAGCAGTTTTGTCGGCCACGAGATTGGAAAAACATAAATTCTCCACAGGTGATCAAAAGATCAAAACATCAAAGTGATCATTAACGATCAACAAAGAAAGCATAATTTACATTAAGTTAGTAAATAAGCGAGTTTAGCCAAATGTCCCATAACCACTGACTAAACTCAAGTATCCACGAACAAATTGCAAACTCCACTATAAAATGCAAAAATGATCAAATCATAATTGCAAAAAGGCACAAACCAAAGGTTACTCAAGAAAACATATAAATGGCCATCATAGCCGAGCATAAGAAGAATGGAAGCAAATTCAAACAATTCTTACTTAGAAATATGAAAATAAATCCCGATGATGTTGCAGTCATCACCAACGTTATTTTCTTTAAATATATCGAGTTCGACATCCAATAATGAAATTATATTTCTATTGACCAAGTCCAAAAATTAACCGACAAAGTAAACGCAAGTGTGTCGACCCACTCGTTTTTACCAAGACGTTTAATTAAATTCCTTATTCAATCGAAAGAGCAAAATTACTTATTTGAAACAAGTAACACACAAAAGCAAAAGAGAATATGTAATCATTACCCAAAGAAAACTAAAGTCATATCAATAGAAAAATAAATGGGTAATGAAAACTCAAGGTAGCATGTAAGAATTTTCACAAAACATAGGTTTGGAAAATCTACATACTTAGATATAAACAAGCACCCTCTAATTCCTAAGGGCATGGTGCCCTTAAGTTCATCTGACGCAAAAAGGTATATGATCATAATTTCAAAAGAAATCAAATGATATGATCACTGTAATCATCATCACAAAAGATAAAGAGGATGGTACCCTTATATGCACCAGTTTCCTTACCAAAATTAAGATATCTCAAATTCATAGCTAAAAATTCAAACTATGAAAGGTGTAAAGGATATATACGATGGTCATATATATATATATATATATATATATATATATCCCATTCTCAAATTATTATTTCATTGAAATCCCTAAGGTTGCAAATGAACAATCAATACTAATGATTTTCCTCGCCATTTAGTTATATAAAGTTTCAAGTGCTATGGTTCAATGGCGATGCACATCATTAATATTTAATTTGGGGGTCGTGTTAGAATCATCACATCGAAGTGTTCAGAAGCTCCTATTGATATCGTGGCGTCCCACTTCTCAATAAGAACTTCTAACATACTCCAAGGACAAAACTCAACACGATAAAACAAATTACGTCCAAATAGGAACACAAATTTATAAATAAATAATCAGGGGTGCAACCATTTATTTACGAACTAAATTTGTAATCGTAAATAAATAAACAATTATTTCATAGTGCTTAGCGGAAATAATTGTGACGGCTGGAAATTTCGCTCGATCCGAATCAGTCGTTAAATCGATCTAGACCGTTCGAAACTCCTGATCGTTTGAGAACATGACAAATCAGAACGCAAACAGAAGAACATTTCATTGTTATTACAACAATTCCATCAGATACAAGAATATACAGAGTATAATGAATAAATTACATTCGATAAACATCAGAGATTACAATAAATTACATAGCAATGGAAAAATATACAAAACACAACTGAAAGTGATACACGGATACAGAGCTTTCCGAGCATCGTTCCAGCTGTAAATCAGGATCCTGTGAATATAAATCTGCAAAACCAAAATTACTAGCTGCCCGTGTCGAAAATAAGGGCACCCAGAGTTTAGGTTAAAACAATAAACTCCAGGTCAGTCATGTGACTGGTGTGAGAACTAAAACAGTTATTTAAAACTTTACTTTAAAAGAGAGTAATTCAAGGGACCACGCCGTATAACACGGAACAGGTTTCCTCCCAAGAAAACCAGTGCATAGAATAAACAGCGCAAGGCTTTTTCGAAAAAATGAAGCTATTATAAGACCCAGGTCCCATCACACAATGCAACGCAAGCCGGAGGATAGGGTTTTCCCTTATAATAGCCAAACATGCTTGGTACGTTTAAAACAAATCATTTGATACTATAATAAGTGTATAGTGTCAAAACAATTTCAATCATAAATATCAATCATAAACGGCATGGGTACCATATATCATGTCGCCATACTAGTTCTACAATTAAAACCGAATACACGTATTGGAAATTGGATTTCCGTCATGAGTCGAGGCAAGGGGCAAGCTCCTCTCCACTTCGAGACACTCTAGCAAATGCCTCAGGACTACACACTCTGGGTAACCCTGGGATCCTCCAAGACCGGTCCTCTCTTACGTTTGAGGATTAGTTATTCCTGAACACACGTTTCCCGGCCCTATAGGACCTATAATCGAGGCGCCTCGCATCCAAACCACAAAGGTGAAAAGTATATAAATGTCAGGGCGGGTAGGTCACTGACACCACCCATAGCTAGAAAGAAACGTCGTGCACTCCTTGGGTCCTCATCCCGTTTTTGACTCATACCGAGGTGTGAGGCTTGCGAATCCACGCTATACACAAAGCTGCCACGTAAGATGTGCTTTGATCATCAACCACAAGACTTTGCTTTTCAACAGAAGCCTTGATCCATGCAACTCAGCATGCCATACAGGCAATTCATGCCATGCGATTGATATCTATCGATATATAACCTCTAAGCTCGTACGTCTCAGAGAAGGGCGTTAAGCAAGAGAATAAATTCTCTGCCGCCAAACAGATATATATTTAACAGAAATCAATCAACACAGAATAAAATCCAATGTCAGACACACAATCCATTTACAAGTTCGTTCTGGGTCTGAACGAAACCGGAGGCACTTTCCTCGCATATCCATCGATCTCCAAGTACGTCTGGACGACCACCAACTTATTCCCTCATTTTGGGTGTACAGCCCAATCAAGATCATCAGTAATCAACCAAACGATGTGAAGACTTCCGGTCTTCAACCACCGTCTTCATCTTTGACTTATCGTCGAATCGGTTATTCAGAATGGGTATAAACCCGGCCTTTCCGAACAACCCGCATATATTAAAAACAAGTGTTACACAAACACAACATACGCCTCATTCCAATTCATTAGTCACTAACTGTAAATTAACAAGAGAACAATTTCCCAAATATTAACCCCGAAGGCCGAAACCAACATCAGATCAATACCCAGGAAACCATTCTTCTTAACTAACCTACAACTAGTTTCTAAATTCCACATTCTTAGGGAAAGGTTCCCATTAATTTTATCCAAGATAAATTCTTTAAAATTTATCCTTTAATCTTCCTTTGGATGTCGTTTCAAACCAAATTATGGTTTTCTAAACTAGTCGAGATTAGCGAACCACACCGAAGTAATTATTTATTTTATTTCCCAATCCCAACCTATTCATCCCATGAAGCAAAACTGGTAATACTCCATATCTAACACTGTGGTGTTATCGGTAAAATTAATTACCATTTCACGTTCAAATCTGATTAAAGATTTAACTATCGCTTTGGAGCAAAACTGGTGATACTCCATTCTCACTCATTTGCCAAATTTGATAATTTGAATTATCAATTCACATTTCAATCTAATTGCAGATTCAATAAAACTCCTTTTACTGGGTTAAAGAACTAGTGTCATTTAAAACACAGTTCACGACAAACCCAAATCACATTCTAATTATTATCGGGTTAAAGAACTAGTGTTATTTAAAACACTGTTCACGATAAACCCACAAATCAATTCTATTTAAAACCCATTTCAAATCCAATTTATTTATTTAAAAATAAATGGATTTTAATTTTAGTTCAAAACTAGTTCATTTCGATAAAAATCTATTTTTATCTTTTCAAATATGGAGTTTACATCCCAATTTCTCCCAAATCATTTCTTATGATTTTACACAAATTATTGATATTTTTAATAATTTTATCAAGGCCCATACAGTCGATTTCCATCAACGGCCATCGGACTGCACTTACAACGACCTTTTCCAAATTTGATTTGGATGTATCTCCAAATCCTACCGTTAGATTTCAAATTTCCAATATTCGTTAGAAAGCTCTTTTCGATACGAACCCAACGGTTTCAGTTTTAGGAGAATCCGACGGTCGGATCTCCCGTAATGTCCGTTCGAAGTCAATGGTCGAAATTCGTGAACTACCGCGGCGCGACGCATTCTATTCAGGCCATTATATTATATTTATAATATATATAATATATATTTCATCGATTTCTATTTAAAACGAATTTTATAAATCGTTTTAAATTCGTTTCAAAAACAATTTCAACTTCTATTTCCATTCAAATCAAAATTGAATTTTTCCTTATAAATTCGTTTTAAAATTCATTTCTATTCAATTCAAATTTCAATTCAATTTGAATTCATTTTAATTTGTTTTCAATTCAATTCGAATTCGTTTTATATTCAATTCATTTCGAATTGGTTTTCTATTCAATTCAATTCAAATTGGTTTTCTATTCGATTCAATTCAAATTGGTTTTCTATTCGATTCAATTCAAATTGGTTTTCTATTCGATTAGATTCAAATTGGTTTTCTATCCGATTCAATTCAAATTCATTTTCTATTCGATTCAATTCAAATTCATTTTCTATTCGATTCAATTCAAATTCATTTTCTATTCGATTCAATTCAAATTCATTTTCTATTCAATTCAATTCAAATTCATTTTCTATTCGATTCAATTCAAATTCATTTTCTATTCGATTCAATTCAAATTCATTTTCTATTCGATTCAATTAAAAAAAACCGAATATAATCGATATAAATATCGTTCGCGTCAAAATAGCGCATCTCTAATCAACACGGCTTTATATATTTCAATAACTCCATTATTCCATTCAACAAATGAATCTATATTTTTTTCAACACATGACTAATCTCAACGAATGAGTACTGTCAACACATGAACCTTTATTTTATAATGATAAAGATGTAAATTTTTATAGTTAAAATATTTCGTTCAACACATGACTAATCTCAACGAATGAGTATTGTCAATACATGAACCTTTATTTTATAATATTCTTTGTCTTCTAAACTGGAATGAGGCCCAATCAATTACCATATAAAGTTAATTATATGGATTCCATACAACACATGTATATAATAGCAATGATAAATAATCAACCATCATCCAAAGTGCACTACACTGTATAAGCATCAAATATAGATATCTAACGCTTATAACAGCCTGTCAATCAATCGATCGACATACAACTAATTATTGGGATTAGTGTATGTCGTATTTCGTCCCAATACCCGTGTGGGGTTTCAAACAATCAAACATAGATTTTTATTTGTGCAGTTGGGCGATGTGTAAAATTTATCGTCCCAATCAATGTCCTTTAAATAGTTGTACATAAACAAACCGTCCGGTTTGTGAATGAATATTTATTTATTAACTTTCACGTTAAAAATTATATTTTTAACGATAAAATATTTTATTTTAACACATGAATTTTTATTCAGTTCATTTACAAAATAAAAATGATATTTTTATTTTTCTAACATATTTTAGACAATTTCGGCGGCATAACGACACGATACTAGAAACGGGACAAGGCCTAGCCTTATCCCCGGTCTAGTGAAGGCCCACGCCATTCACACATCAATCAAATCAATTTCATTTCACCAAACAATTAAATTCAACCCAAATAATCTAACCAACTACACAACCAAACAAACAAGTCCCTGGTCTGTGGACGATTGTGTCGGGTGCTACTAAGCACCGTCTGCATCCTAGTATACATATATAACTAGAAAAGAAATTGAAGAGTGAGAAATTCTCACCGATAGCTATCCCAATTCCATGACACTTCATTTATAGAAATCTTCATCGTTCTCGCCTTTTTGTCACCTTCGTTGCCCGTATTCTCTACATATGTAAAAATCGAATTTTTACTTCGCTATACAATATATAAAAATCGAATTTTTTACTTCGCTATTCAATATTTAAAAATCGAATTCTTACTTCGCCATTCAATATATAAAAATTGAATTTTTACTATGCTATTCAATATATAAAAATCGAATTTTTACTTCGCTATTCAATATATAAAAATCGAATTTTTACTTCGCTATTCAATATATAAAAATCTCGCCTTTTCAAATATAACGATTTTGCCTTTTCCATTTCAAAAATCTAATCTTTTTTATTTTAAAAAAACTAATCTTTTCTGTTTAAAGATTTCGCCTTTAAAAATCATAGCTTTTGTCGAATAAAAATCTTATCTTTTACCGAATAAAAATCTTATCCTTTACCGAATAAAAATCTTATCCTTTACCGAATAAAAATCTTATCTTTTACCGAATAAAAATCTTATCTTTCCTTAATGAAAATTATAGCTTTCTTCTTAGAAAACTATAACCTTTTTGTGTATAAAAACCATAGCTCTCTCTATATATATAATCATATTTTTATAAACTTCATGTTGTTTAAAAATCAATGCTTTGTTATTTTAAAAAAAATCAATCAAAACTTTTCACTTAAAAATATAATCTTTTCAATTCTATTCATAAAATAAAAATCGAATTTTTATTCCTTAAACAACTATATAAAAATTACTGATTAATTACATATTAAAAATAAAATAGAAGGGGGCTTACAGTGTTTTGCAGAGGAGGGGGACTGATTCACTTCAGGAAGAGGAGGAGGGTGGTGCACGCAAGTGGAGAGGGTGCGGTTTTTGGCTGAAGGGGGCTAGGGTTTGGCTGCGCGCGAGCGGTGGATCGGAGAGAGAGGGTGGAGGGGCGCGCGCCTGTCGGAGGGGGAAGAGGTGGGGAAGGTCGGCGGCGGTTGCTAAGGAGGGGGGGGGGGCCCGCGCGGCGGGGTGATGGAGGCTCCGTCGCCCTCCCGCTTTCTTCTTCTTCTTTTTTTCGTTTCGTTTCTGAAATGATACGGGGGGGCCAGATAAAGAGATAGGGAGAGAGTGGGAAGAGTTTTTATTTTATTTTATTTATTTAATTTCAAAAAGGTTGACTTTTATTTTCGACCTCTAAACGAGGCCCACCGCCTGTCATCCATAACTATTTACCCCCATTCCGAACACAATGGGATATGTATCGTAAGCTGATTCGATCGTTTCGATCAGTTTCCGTTTAAAATCCACATATAACTCTATATATTGAATTTGAACGCGCATTTTAATTTACCGGAGTCACATACGAACTCTAACAATTGCAGAAAAATATTTTCTAGCTTCGTATTGATGATACGGTCCTAACAAAACTAATTTCGTCGAATTCTGAGACCGTTGGAAAAATGACCATTTTCCAGTTGATTAAAATCAACTAAAACTGGTCAAACGCGTTTTCCTTCGCCACGCTCACATATTGATTCGAAAAATTATGAAATTTGGAATCTAGCAATAATTTGACATCACGGACCCAACAAAAGTGGTTTCGTCGAAATCCGAGGTCGTTTGCAAAATGTCAATTTTTAAGGGCCTGAATTCCATAGCGACTATTTAGAATTTTCAACTGGACATATCTTTTGATTCCCGCTATGAAATTTCGATTTTTCGGATTCGTTGGAAAGATATTCTCAATTTGATCCTAATGTTTTTGGTTCCACTAAAATCCGGATTGTTTTGCACCCGGTATGTTCAATTGAAGTTTGAAATCGAATTATCGAACTACCGCGCCATTTTCAATTCTATTTATAATTATATATAAATATTTATATTCTAACGACGACGCGTATAAATATATACGTTCGAATTATATTCAAAATAAAATTTCGTCGATATTATTTAAAATAATTCATTTTAAATATTCAAAATTCGCTAAAATTGCCAAAATAAAAATTTTAAACTGGCCCAGATTTTCCGTGTTATTACAGTCTCCCCCACTTAAAACTTTTCGTCCCTGAAAATGAACGAAGTCGAAAGTGGTTTGATTAATCAGCTCTACGTTCGATCTGGCTTCCATTCTCCAACTTTTCAGTTTCTGAGAATTTTCAAATTCTTCAAAAATTTGGCTAACACCCTAAATTTTCGAAAAATTTCGCCATAACCTCCCCTACACTGGGAGCCACGGGAAAATCCCGAAATTGCCATATAGGCCTTCTGATCTCAGAAAGAAAAAGAAAAAGCCAAGTGGCTAGCCAATAGGCTCATAAAATCATCATCACCCAAACAAAACAGTAAATTATAGTAAACATGTACCTATTTGTCGGGCAAACAAATTTTATTCTCTGCTCTAGCCTCCTTGCTATGACCTGTTCAATGTAAGTACATGTATATGCAAGCAAATGCGACCAATTATCAATACAATTCAATATGTGATGCAATTAGGCTTAATGGTTCAAAATTATCAAACAAATAAACAAACAACACAACCATCAATCAATTAGTGAATTAACGTTTCAAATTCATAATTGGATACGTATACAAAAAATCATGTTTTTGATGCCAAATCACAACAAATAAATCTAGCTATATAAGTTTTGGTTCTCACACCAGTCTGATGGAAATATATAGATATCACACCTTCGAAACTCGAAAATAAATGCTGATGATGTTTCGAACCACCATCAGAACATCTCCGGGCTACTAGAGTGCGGTTCTATATCTATCCGGTATATTATAACTTTGAATATACGTTCATGACGCGTATATACAAAACCTTTATATACTGGATTGTCCAAAGTCAAAATAAATAAATATTCAAATACGTATACTTGAATTTAACTTTCAAAACAAAATTGTTTTCATTTGAAAAATATACTCTTCACACTCGTTCTAGGATACTACTGATCCTATCTCTAACGAGTCATTCTAATTGGACATTACTAATCCAATATCTGATGAATTCTTTCGTAGGGTTCTAATGTGTCTTGTTCTCGAGCTCTGTAAACCAAAGCTCTGATACCAAATGTGACGGCCGGGAATTTCGCTCGATCCGAATCAGACGTTAAACCGATCTAGACCGTTCGAAACTCCTGATCGTTTGAGAATAGGACAAATCAGAACGCAAACAGAAGAACATTTCATTGTTATTACAACAATTCCATCAGATACAAGAATATACAGAGTATAATGAATAAATTACATTCGATAAACATCAGAGATTACAATAAATTACATAGCAACGGAAAAATATACAAAACACAACTGAAAGTGATACACGGATACAGAGCTTTCCGAGCATCGTTCCAGCTGTAAATCAGGATCTTGTGAATATAAATCTGCAAAACCAAAACTACTAGCTGCCCGTGACGAAAATAAGGGCACCCAGAGTTTAGGTTAAAACAATAAAATCCAGGTCAGTCATGTGACTGGTGTGAGAACTAAAACAGTTATTTAAAACTTTACTTTAAAAAAGAGTAATTCAAGGGACCACGCCGTATAACACGAAACGAGTTTCCTCCCAAGAATACCAGTGCATAGAATAAACAGCGCAATGCTTTTTCGAAAAAATGAAGCTATTATAAGACCCAGGTCCCATCACACAATGCAACGCAAGCCGGAGGATAGGGTTTTCCCTTATAATAGCCAAACATGCTTGGTACGTTTAAAACAAATCATTTGATACTATAATAAGTGTATAGTGTCAAAACAATTTCAATCATAAATATCAATCACAGACGGCATGGGTACCATATATCATGTCGCCATACTAGTTCTACAATTAAAACCGAATACACGTATTGGAAATTGGATTTCCGTCATGAGTCGATGCAAGGGGCAAGCTCCTCTCCGCTTCGAGACACTCTAGTAAATGCCTCAGGACTACACCCTCTGGGTAACCCTGGGATCCTCCGAGACCGGTCCTCTCTTACGTTTGAGGATTAGTTATTCCTGAACACACGTTTCCCGGCCCTATAGGACCTATAATCGAGGCGCCTCGCATCCAAACCACAAAGGTGAAAAGTATATAAATGTCAGGGTTGGTAGGTCACCGACACCACCCATAGCTAGAAAGAAACGTCGTGCACTCCTTGGATCCTCATCCCGTTTTTGACTCATACCGAGGTGTGAGGCTCGCGAATCCACGCTATACACAAAGCTGCCACGTAAGCTGTGCTTTGATCATCAACCACAAGACTTTGCTTTTCAACAGAAGCCTTGATCCATGCAACTCAGCATGCCACACAGGCAATTCATGCCATGCGATTGATATCTATCGATATATAACCTCTAAGCTCGTACGTCTCAGAGAAGGGCGTTAAGCAAGAGAATAAATTCTCCGCCGCCAAACAGATATATATTTAACAGAAATCAATCAACACAGAATAAAATCCAATGTCAGACACACAATCCATTTACAAGTTCGTTCTGGGTCTGAACGAAACCGGAGGCACTTTCCTTGCATATCCATCGATCTCCAAGTACGTTTGGACGACCACCAACTGATTCCCTCATTTTGGGTGTACAGCCCAATCAAGATCATCAGTAATCACCCAAACGATGTGAAGACTTTCGGTCTTCAACCACCGTCTTCATCTTTGACTTATCGTCGAATCGGTTATTCAGAATGGGTATAAACCCGGCCTTTCCGAACAACCCGCGTATATTAAAAACAAGTGTTACACAAACACAACATATGCCTCATTCCAATTCATCAGTCTCTAACTGTAAATTAACAAGAGAACAATTTCCCAAATATTAACCCCGAAGGCCGAAACCAACATCAGATCAATACCCAGGAAACCATTCTTCTTAACTAACATACAGCTAGTTTCTAAATTCCACATTCTTAGGGAAAGGTTCCCATTAATTTTATCTAAGATAAATTCTTTAAAATTTATCCTTTAATCTTCCTTTGGATGTCGTTTCATACCAAATTATGGTTTTCTAAACTAGTCAAGATTAGCGAACCACATCAAAGTAATTATTTATTTTATTTCCCAATCCCAACCTATTCATCCCATGAAGCAAAACCGGTAATACTCCATATCTAACACCGTGGTGTTATCGGTAAAATTAATTACCATTTCACGTTCAAATCTGATTAAAGATTTATGTATCGCTTTGGAGCAAAACTGGTGATACTCCATTCTCGCTCATTTTCCAAATTTGATAATTTGAATTATCAATTCACATTTCAATCTAATTGCAGATTCAATAAAACTCCTTTTACTGGGTTAAAGAACTAGTGTCATTTAAAACACAGTTCACGACAAACCCAAATCACATTCTAATTATTATCGGGTTAAAGAACTAGTGTTATTTAAAACACTGTTCACGATTAACCCACAAATCAATTCTATTTAAAACCCATTTCAAATCCAATTTATTTATTTAAAAATAAATGGATTTTAATTTTAGTTCAAAACTAGTTCATTTCGATAAAAATCTATTTTTATCTTTTCAAATATGGAGTTTTACATCCCAATTTCTCCCAAATCATTTCTTATGATTTTACACAAATTATTGATATTTTTAATAATTTTATTAAGGCCCGTACAGTTGATTTCCATCAACGGCCATCGAACTGCACTTACAACGACCTTTTCCAAATTTGATTTGGATGTATCTCCAAATCCAACCGTTAGATTTCAAATTTCTAATATTCTTTAGAAAGCTCTTTTCGATACGAACCCAACGGTTCCGGTTTTAGGAGAATCCGACGGTCGGATCTCCCGTAATGTCCGTTCGAAGTCAATGGTCGAAATTCGCGAACTGCCGCGGCGCGGCGCGTTCTATTCAGGACATTATATTATATATATAATATATATAATATATATTTCATCGATTTCTATTTAAAACGAATTTTATAAATCGTTTTAAATTCGTTTCAAAAACAATTTCAACTTCTATTTCCATTCAAATCAAAATTGAATTTTTCCTTATAAATTCGTTTTAAAATTCATTTCTATTCAATTCAAATTTCAATTCAATTTGAATTCATTTTAATTCGTTTTCAATTCAATTCGAATTTGTTTTCAATTCAATTCGAATTCGTTTTATATTCAATTCATTTCGAATTGGTTTTTCTATTCAATTCAATTCAAATTGGTTTTCTATTCGATTCAATTCAAATAGGTTTTCTATTCGATTCAATTCAAATTGGTTTTCTATCCGATTCAATTCAAATTGGTTTTCTATCCGATTCAATTCAAATTCATTTTCTATTCGATTCAATTCAAATTCATTTTCTATTCGATTCAATTCAAATTCATTTTCTATTCAATTCAATTCAAATTCATTTTCTATTCAATTCAATTCAAATTCATTTTCTATTCGATTCAATTCAAATTCATTTTCTATTCGATTCAATTCAAATTCATTTTCTACCCGATTCAATTAAAAAAAACGAATATAATCGATACAAATATCGTTCGCGTCAAAATAGCGCATCTCTAATCAACACGGCTTTATATATTTCAATAACTCCATTATTCCATTCAACAAATGAATCTATATTTTTTTCAACACATGACTAATCTCAAAGAATGAGTACTATCAACACATGAACCTTTATTTTATAATGATAAAGATGTAAATTTTTATTGTTAAAATATTTCGTTCAACACATGACTAATCACAACTAATGAGTACTGTCAACAGATGAACCTTTATTTTATAATATTCTTTGTCTTCTAAATTGGAATGAGGCCCAATCAATTACCATATAAAGTTAATTATATGGATTCCATACAACACATGTATATAATGGCAACGATAAATAATCAACCATCATCCAAAGTGCACTACACTGTATAAGCATCAAATATAGATATCTAACGCTTATAACAGCCTGTCAATCAATCGATCGACATACAACTAATTATTGGGATTAGTGTATGTCGTATTTCGTCCCAATACCCATGTGGGGTTTCAAACAATCAAACATAGATTTTTATTTGTGCAGTTGGGCGATGTGTAAAATTTATCGTCCCAATCAATGTCCTTCAAATAGGTGTACATAAACAAACCGTCCGGTTTGTGAATGAATATTTATTTATTCACTTTCACGTTAAAAATTATATTTTTAATGATAAAATGTTTTATTTTAACACGTGAATTTTTATTCAGTTCATTTACAAAATAAAAATGATATTTTTATTTTTCTAACATATTTTAGAAAATTTCGGCGGCATAACGGCACGATACTAGAAACGGGACAAGGCCTAGCCTTATCCCCGGTCTAGTGAAGGCCCACGCCATTCACACATCAATCAAATCAATTTCATTTCAACAAACAATTCAATTCAACCAAAATAATCTAACCAACTACACAGCCAAACAAACAAGTCCATGGTCTGTGGAAGATTGTGTTGGGTGCTACTAAGCACCGTCTGCATCCTAGTATACATATATAACTAGAAAAGAAATTGAAGAGTGAGAAATTCTCACCGATAGCTATCCCAATTCCATGACACTTCACTTATAGAAATCTTCATCGTTCTCGCCTTTTTGTCACCTTCGTTGCCCGTATTCTCTACATATGTAAAAATCGAATTTTTACTTCGCTATACAATATATAAAAATCGAATTTTTACTTCGCTATTCAATATATAAAAAATCGAATTCTTGCTTCGCCATTCAATATATAAAAATCGAATTTTTACTATGCTATTCAATATATAAAAATCGAATTTTTACTTCGCTATTCAATATATAAAAATCGAATTTTTACTTCGCTATTCAATATATAAAAATCTCGCCTTTTCAAATATAACGATTTCGCCTTTTCCATTTCAAAAATCTAACCTTTTTTATTTTAAAAAAACTAATCTTTTCTGTTTAAAGATTTCGCCTTTAAAAATCATAGCTTTTGTCGAATAAAAATCTTATCTTTACCGAATAAAAATCTTATCCTTTACCGAATAAAAATCTTATCCTTTACCGAATAAAAATCTTATCCTTTACCGACCGAATAAAAATCTTATCTTTTACCGAATAAAAATCTTATCTTTCCTTAATAAAAATTATAGCTTTCTTCTTAGAAAAATATAACCTTTTTGTGTATAAAAACCATAGCTCTCTATATATATATAATTATATTTTTATAAACTTCATGTTGTTTAAAAATCAATGCTTTGTTATTTTAAAAAAAATCAATCAAAACTTTTCACTTAAAAATATAACCTTTTCAATTCTATTCATAAAATAAAAATCGAATTTTTATTCCTTAAACAACTATATAAAAATTACTGATTAATTACATATTAAAAATAAAATAGAAGGGGGCTTACAGTGTTTTGCAGAGGAGGGGGACTGATTCACTTCAGGAAGAGGAGGAAGGTGGTGCGCGCAAGTGGAGAGGGTGCGGTTTTTGGCTGAAGGGGGCTAGGGTTTGGCTGCGCGCGAGCGGTGGTTCGAAGAGAGAGGGTGGAGGCTCGCGCGCCTGTCGGAGGGGGATGAGGTGGGGAAGGTCGGCGGCGGTTGCTGAGGAGGGGGGGGGGCGCCTCGCGCGGCGGCGCGATGAAGGCTCCGTCGCCCTCCCGCTTTTTTTTTCGTATCGTTTCTGAAATGATACGGGGGGACCAGATAAAGAGATAGGGAGAGAGTGGGAAGAGTTATTTTATTTTATTTATTTATTTTCAAAAAGATTGACTTTTATTTTCGACCTCTAAACCAGGCCCACTGCCTGTCATCCATAGCTAATTACCCCCATTCCGAACACAATGGGATATGCATCGTAAGCTGATACGATCGGTTCGATCAGTTTACGTTTAAAATCAACATATAACTCTATATATTGAATTTGAACGCGCATTTCAATTTACCGGGGTCACATACGAACTCTAACAATTGCAGAAAAATATTTTCTAGCTTCGTATTGACGATACGGTCCTAACAAAACTAATTTCGTCGAATTCTGAGACCGTTGGAAAAATGACCATTTTCCAGTTGATTAAAATCAACTAAAACTGGTCAAACGCGTGTTCCTTCGCCACGCTCACATATTGATTCAAAAAATTATGAAATTTGGAATCTAGCAATAATTTGGCATCATGGACCCAACAAAAATGGTTTCGTCGAAATCCGAGGTCGTTTGCAAAATGTCAATATTTAAGGGCCTGAATTCCATAGCGACTATTCAGAATTTTCAACTGGACATATCTGTTGATTCCCGCTATGAAATTTCGATTTTTCGGATTCGTTGGAAAGATATTCTCAATTTGATCCTAATATTTTTGGTTTCACTAAAATCCGGATTGTTTTGCACCCGGTATGTTCAATTGAAGTTTGAAATCGAATTATCGAACTACCGCGCCATTTTCAATTCTATTTATAATTATATATAAATATTTATATTCTAACGACGACGCGTATAAATATATACGTTCGAATTATATTCAAAATAAATTTTCGTCGATATTATTTAAAATAATTCATTTTAAATATTCAAAATTCGCTAAAATTGCCAAAATAAAAATTTTAGACTGGCCCAGATTTTCTGGGTTATTACAATAATTTTACTCAATTTCGCCTCGCAAAGCTAATCTCAACGAATTGGTATTTTACTTGGCCAAAATTATTCTATTAAACCGTTTTATAAAATAATTTAGAAATCTTCAAAATTAGGTCCCAAAAGTTATTTGAACCTAAACATAGAGAATAATTTCTAATTTTCTACTCAAGAAAAGAGACAGGACTCTAGATTTGTCAAGGCCAAGATGTCACAAAGGCGAACTCAAATAAATTTGATTGGTCAAACAAGGATCATATTATAAGATAGGATATGACGGGTCCTAAGACTCGACCTAAATCCTAAACACGATTTCCTAATAGAGACTTAGGACAATGATCCTCGCCATAATATCTTATATTGTTCCGAACTTGGTTCTAATACCAACTGTAACGCCACGCCTCTATACTCGCATTAGCCAAGGCCGTTGCAAGCAACAGTGTCAGCGAACCCGAAGAATAAGGCTGTTGAGGAGCAACCATCTGTATAATAGCTTTGAACGAGTGTTAAATGTATCGGATAATGTGGTCTTACTTTTCAATTCTTATGAGGAATATCCGACACATCTAATTCAAGTTCAAAACTGCTACACAGTGGCTGTATATAATTCGGAAAGCAATATAAAATACACAACAAATAATCATAGTCAGACACAGATATTCACATCACTAAGGCGGAAATAGATATGAATATAACACATGAGTGTAAATACAAGATAGTGGTCGTTGTCGATCCACTATACAACAAAAGAATAGGCACGAGGCTACTCAAAATAATATACACACAAAGGAGTCTCATATACATATAACCCACAGAGTGCAACACTAAAGTAGTTAGCCCAAATATGGAGGATGGTCCATGCTGGAGTCAAGAAGAATAACCTGAAATACCTCGGTCTGACCCGAGTATCATTTACACAAAGATAAACAATAAACGGATCAGTCAAACCATTCTTATTCATAACATGAAACAATATTAAGAGATTTAACATATATGACATGATAAGGATAAATAAGGTGATTCATAAATAATATGAAATACGTGATGTCAACATATATATAGTCTCAATAAATCTCATGACAAGAGGAGAACATACAATAATAACAATTGACAAATGAATGCCAAACATAAATCAAATTGACGCGTATTGCATCAAAGTAAATATAAATCATAAATCATTTCTCAAATTGACGCGCATCGCGTTAAAGTAATCAAGAATCCAGAAATCGCTCGAAATCCAGAAAACATCATAAAGGGGCAGGCCTGTTCATAGATGAGAAACGATCTCTAGGTAGCGAACCCATATGTTTGAGCCGAAGCTCCCCACAAAGCCGGGTCGTGACCCCGGAAGAGAGAAAACATATAAATCATGAAATCTCTAGAAAACATCATAAAAAGGGGGGCAGGTCTGTTCATAGATGAGAAACGATCTCTAGGTAGCGAACCCATTGGTTTGAGCCGAAGCTCCCCACGAAGCCAGGTCGTGACCCCTGAAGAGAGAACACATAATTCATAGAAAATCATAGAAGGTTGGACCGAAGTCCCATAGGTGAAATCCAAGAATCGTAAATCCCACTCGGGCGATCGAGGACCACAAAACACAAGTCATAAAAGTTGGACCGGAGTCCCAGAAGTGAAATCCAAGAATCGTAAATCCCTCTCGGGCGATCGAGGACCGCAAAACACAAGTCATAAAGGATCACATCCATCCGGGTGAGTATAAATTACACCGAGCTAGTTAATATAAGAAAATAGCTAAATGTCCCATTACCACTCGCTATTCTCGAATATTTACGAACACGTTGTTGGTTCGTACTCAGAACAGTGAAAATAACCACATATATTCAAACGAACGAGTCCAAGAGTTATTTGCTGAAGTAAACATATAAGGGGTCATAGTCCTCAGTTTTACTAAGGTAAATAAACTAAATTTCTCATTCGGCCGATAGGATAAGGAATCGTATATAAATCAGTAGAATCAGAACCGGGTTTGGAAACCAAAGTTTTTTTCAAAAGGATTTGAATTTATAAAACTGAGTTAAACATTGGTTCGAAGTCCATTGGAAAATATAAAACCCCATATCCATTGTGGTTTAATTATCCATAAAGAAAACGTCGCCGTAGCGAATTGAACCCAAAGATCATACAACATCAATTCATATTTCATGGTTTTAAAACGATTGAAAACCAAACGAGACGGCGCGACAACGACGATCCGAACGAAGTCAAGATTGCCGCGATACGCGCGGGGGAGGTTCGAAGGAGGTCGGGAGAACACGGGGTCGTGCGCCTTGACGCGCAACACAAAAGAAAGGTGGAAAATGGCGACCGGGCCTAGGCTTACGCCCAGGCTCGGCCGCCGGTCGACCGGCCCAGGGGGGCCGGTCGACTGTTTTGGGACAGAGACCCAAACGGTCGACCGGCCCCCCGGGACAGTCGACCGGCTTGTGCCTGGGGATAAACCCAGGCACATCCCGGACCTGTCGACCGACCCACTTTGGCCGGTCGACCGGTTTTGCCTTGGCGTGAGCCCAGGCACTGGGGACGGGGGTTTTGATCCTCCGTCGCGACCTTTCCTTTTTCCGCACTCCTCTCCGGCCCTGTGGGGGCACTTTCCATTACGTGTACAACTCCCATTCAAGCCGGAGACGAGTGGGATTCAACTTATATTCACATGAAGATTTTCGAACCAAATTTCAACAAAACTTGAAATCAACATAAATTCAAGAATAAACCATGAATCAAACTAATTCAAGCAAACATGAACATCATGAATAGCCTACAATTACACTTGTACAAGCTTAAAGCTTGTGGCATTGATGTGAGTTCACAAAGAACTCACCTTTGACTCAATGATGGATAAATGAAGGATCTTGAATGAAATGCTCTTAGACAAGGCAAGAACACTATCTCTTTAACCAAAACACAGGAATCAACAACCTATGATCATAAAAACAAGTCTCCTAAGAATTAGGTCATAGGAATTATGATGAATCGAATGGAAATGAGATGGAGAAGATGAAGAGGAGTCTTACCAAGCTTCTCCACTTGATTTCATCTTGATTTGAACAAGAATCGGAGCTTCTATGATGAACTAGGTTTAGGGAATTTCTATTTCCCCTTTCCCTCTCTCATTTCTATTTTTCTTCTAAGTGTTGGAGAATGAATGAAAAGGGAGGAGGTTAGGTAGGTTATATGAGTGGGCTAGGTTAGCTAACTCATAACCCAACCAAGTTGCCAAAATTCCGAAGCTTGGAATATATCGAAGCTTATACTAAAAAAGGTCGTAAATGATGATCCGGACTCAATGGAAGTGGTTTCGAGTCCAAATTCAACCGTATGCAAAATATAACTTTTTGGATACACGTTCGATTAACGATTAACAACGTTATATTTAAATAAAATACTTAAATATATTATCGTCAAATATGCGGGTTGTTACAACAATAAACTCTAGGCCAATCATGGGACTGGTGTGAGAACTAAAACAGTTATTAAATTGATTTTACAGTTAAGTTAATCAAGGGACCAGGGTGTATAACACGGAACGGGTTCAACCACAAGGATACCAGTGCATAAAACAAGCAACGCAATGCTAATTAAAGAAAATGAAGTTATTATAAGACTTAGGTCCCATCATACAATGGAACGCAAGCCGGAGGATAAAGTTTTCACTTATAATATCCAAACATGCTTGGTACGATTTAAAACAAATCATTTGGTACTATTATAAGTGCATAGTGTTAAAGACAACTTCAAATATAAGTGTACCAATCACAGACGGAATGGTTACCATATATCATGTTGCCATATTAGTTCTACAATCAAAACCGCATGATGTCATATTAGAAGTTGGATTTCCATCGTGAACTAAGGCAAGGGATCATCCTTACCAATTTGAGACAATCTAGCATTGAGACAATCTAGCACTATGTCTCAGGATTCAACCGCATCTGCACCTAGAGCGTCAGGGCCGGTCCACACTTACGTTAGTGGATTATAATTCCTGACCAATACGTTTCCCCGCCCTATGGGGCATAAATCTGATTAGTATGTCGACCATGTCATCCATCGGCCCCGTAGTGACCGATATATCCTAGGCGCCTCGCTATCCATTAAATAATACACAACATCCATATGAGTAAAATGTTTGGGCTCATACCATGGCACCACTCCTAGCTAGAAAGAAACGCATGTCCTCCCTGAGGTCCTCTCCCATTTCTGGTTCACACCGGGGTGTGAGGCTCGCGAATTAATGCTATACACAAAGCTATGCTATTTAAAGTCGTGCTTTGATCATCAACCACAAGGTCCTGCTTTTCAACAAAATCTTTGATCATTTACATCTCAGCATGCCACACTGGCAATTCACGCCATGCAACATATGTCTATCTATATATAATTTCTAAGCTTGTTTGTCTCAGAGAAGGGTGTTAATCAAGAGAATAAATTTTCCGCCACCAAACAGATATATATTTAATAGAAATCAATTAACACAGAATAAAATACAACGTTAGACACACTTACATTTACAAGTTCGTTCTGGGTCTGAACGAAACCAAAGGCACCTTATTCCCTGTCCCATATGTCCAATACAGGAGAGAGGCCATCGCATATCCGGTCGATCTCCAAGTACGTCTGGATGATCACCACTTATTACCTTGTCTTGGGTGTATGGCCCAATCAAGACATCAGTAATCATCCAAACGATGTGAAGAACTCCGGTCTTCAACCACCGTCTTCATCGTCGACTTTTCGTCGTATCAATTATTCAGAATGGAATAAACCCGGTCTTTCTGAATAACTCGCGTATCTTATAAACAAGTGCTATAAAAACACAACATACGCCTCATTCCAATCCAGAATATTCTTTTGTTCAAATATTCTTTTCACAATTTAAACCAAATTAAGGTTTTCTAAACTAGTCGGGATTAGCGAACCTTACCGAAGAAATCGTTTATTTTATTTCCCATTCCCAACCTATTCATCCCATGGAGAAAAACTGGTAATACTCCATATCTAACAACATGGGGTTATCAGTAAATTTAATTACCATTTCACGTTCAAATCTAATTAAAGATTTAACTATCGCCTGGAGTAAAACTGGTGGTATTCCATTCTTGATCATTTCCCAAATTTGATAATTTAAATTATCACCTTCACATTTCAATCTAATTAAAGAATCATTAAAACTCCACTTAGTTTTCATCTTCGCAAAAATCATTATTTATGATTATTTAACTTTGGGAAATCAAACATGCCGCATCGACAATCTACACTGTACCATTGATTTCTGCTAATATATAACCTCTAAGCTTGTACGTCTCAGAGAAGGGTGTTAAGCAAGAGAATAAATTCTCTGCCACCAAACAAATATATATTTAGCAGAGATCAACAATACAGTTCGAAATACAATGTTAAACATGTAATCCTGTCTTTAACTGGGTTAAAGAACTAATGTCATTTAAAACACAGTTCATGATAAACCTAAAATCTCACTCCATTAATTATGGAATCTTCATGGAAAATAGAACAATATATAATCGATATCAATTTCCATATTTGACTAATAATATAAATGGAATAACAACAAAGCCTTTTAAATTCCTTATACATTAACAGTCTTCCTCCACAGAAGCTCACTTCGATTATTACCAAAACGAATTCCATTCAATCCCAATTTATTTTATTAAATTGGAAAACTTTACTTTGGAAAATTTCCATTAAATCCTAATAAAATGATTTATAAATTCCAAATCACATTTCACTGTAATTGGGTTAAAGAATGAATGTCGTTAAAAACACAGTTCACAATAAACCCAATTCACATTCCAATTACTAAATATAATGGAAAACTCTAATAATCTTAATTAAAAGATTTGTTCTTTTCACATGGGGTTTAAGAACAGTGTTATTGAAGACACCATTCACGACAAACCCAAAATCCAATTCTTTTACTAAATTCTAATTAAATATTAATTAATTGGAAATCTTCACCAAATCTTAATTAAAAGATTTGTTCTTTTCTCAACTGGAATTAAGAATAGTGTTATTTAAGACACCGTTCACGACAAACCCAAAATCCAATTTAATAAATACAAGGTTCTGAATAGAAATTATATTGGCTTATATTCAATATCAAATTCTGAAACTAACGGATATCGTATTAGGAATAACGATATCTGTATCTTCCAAATTCCTCAACAATATATGTATAATCACGAAATCTAATACCGAAATATTCCGAAGATTATTTCCATTCCAAATCCATTCCAATTTATTAGTTGGAAAATTCTGGTTATTTTGAAACCATTTTCAAATCCAATTTATTTATTTCTAAAAATAATTGGATTATTATTCTAGTTATTAACTAGTTCATTTCAATAAAAATATATTTTTATCTTTTCAAATATGGAATTTTTCATCCAAAATCTTTCCAAATCATTTATTATGATTTTACGCAAATTATTAATATTTTTAATAATTTTATTAAGGCCCTTATAGTCGGTTTCCAATAATGGCCACCGAACTGCATCCATAGCGACTTTTTTCAAATTTTATTTGGACATAATTTCAAATCCAACCATTAGATTTTGAATCTCTTATATTCATTGGAAAGACCTTTCCGATACGAACCCAACGGTTCCTTTTTTAGGAGAATTCGACGGTCGGATCTCCCGTAATGTCAATTCGAAGTTAATGGTCGAAATTCGCGAACTATCGCTGCGCGACGCGTTCCATTCAAGCCATTAAATATATATAATATACATATCGTCGATTTCCATTTAAAATGTATTTTATAAATTGTTTATAAATTCATGTCAAATTGATTTTAACTTCATTTTCAACCTCAAATCAAAATTGAATATTCCATATCATTATAATATTGAAATGATAATATTTTCAAAATATTAGATTTTGAAATCAATTCTTTTCGATATTCATTATAAAATGAATAAAATCGATCGATAAACCCGTTCGGGTTAAAATGGCGATTAACTACTCAATTCGGCTTCATTTTCACTATTACGAATATTTCAATATTTTTGTGCCCACCAAAATCGGACATCAAAATCATATACTGATTCTTCACTGAATATTATTTGAAAACTATACTATATATATTATTTTTAAAAACTATACTATATATTATTTGAAAACTATAATATATATTATTTTAAAATTATATAGAATATTATTTTAAAACAATACTGAATATTATTTCAAAACTATAATATATATTATTTTTAAATTATTCTTTATTTCTGAATTTGATTCTGACTCAATTTATATATAACCTCTAAGCTCGTACGTCTCAGAGAAGGGTGTTAAGCCAGAGAATAAATTTTCCGCCACCAAACAGATATATACTTAATAGAAATCAATTAACACAGAATAAAATAAAATGTTAGACACACATCCATTTACAAGTCCGTTCTGGGTCTGAACGCAACCAAAGGCACCTTACTGCCCGTCCCATATGTCCAATATAGGAGAGAAGCCATCGCATATCCAATCGATCTTCAAGTACGACTAGACGATCACCACTTATTACCTTGTCTTGGGTGTACGGCCCAATGAAGACATAAATAATCATCCAAACGATGTGAAGAACTCCGGTCTTCAACCACCATCTTCATCGTCGACTTATCGTCGTATCAATTATTCAGAATGGGATAAACCCGTCCTTTCTGAATAACTTGCGTATCTTATAAACAAATTCTATAAAAACACAACGTACGCCTCAGTCCAATCCAAAATATTCTTTTGTTCAAATATTCTTTTCATAATTTAAACCAAATTAAGATCTTCCAAACTTGTCGAGATTAGAGAACCTTACCGTAGAAATCATCCATTTTATTTCCCAATCCCAACCTATTCACCCCATGGAGCAAAACTGGTAATAATCTGTATCTAACACCACGGGGCTATCGGTAAATTTATTTACCATTTCTTGTTCAAATCTCATTAAAGATTTAACTATCGCCTGGAGTAAAACTGGTGGTGCTTCATTCTTGATCATTTCCCAAATTTGATAATTTAAATTATCACCTTCACATTTCAATCTAATTAAAGATTTATTAAAACTCCACTTAGTTTTAATCTTCCCAAAAATCATTATTTATGATTATTTAACTTTGGGAAATCAAACATGTCGCATCGACAATCTACACCATACCATTGATTTCTGCCGATATATAACCTCTAAGCTTGTACATCTCAGAGAAGGGTGTTAAGCAAGAGAATAAATTCTCCTCCACCAAACAGATATATTTAGAAGAGATCAACAATACAGTTCGAAATACAATGTTAGACATGTAATCCTGCCTTTAACTGGGTTAAAGAACCAATGACATTTAAAACACATTTCACGATAAACCCAAAATCTCATTCCATTAATTATGGAATCTTCACGGAAAACAGATCAATATATAATCGATATTAATTTCTGTATCCAACTAATAATATAAATGGAATAACGACAAAGCCTTTTAAATTCCATATATATTAACAGTCTTCCTCCACAGAAGATCACTTCGATTATTACCAAATCGAATTCCATTCAATCCAAATTTATTTTATTAAATTGGAAAACTTTACTTTGGAAAATTTCCATTAAATCTTAATAAAAATTTATAAATTCCAAATCACATTTCACTGTTAATCGGGTTAAAGAACTAACGTCGTTAAAAACACAGTTCATAATAACCCCAATTCACATTCCATTTTATTCCAATTACTAAATATAACAGAAAGCTCTAATAATCTTAATTAAAAGATTTATTCTTTTCACACGGGGTTTAAGAACAGTGTTATTGAAGACACCATTCACGACAAACCTAAAATCCAATTCTTTTATTCAATTCCAATTAATATTAATTAATTGGAAATCTTCACTAAGTCTTAATTAAAAGATTTATTCTTTTCTCAACTGGGTTTAAGAATAGTGTTATTTAAGACACCGTTCACGACAAACCCAAAATCCAATTTAATATTAAATACAAGGCTCTGAATAGAAATTATATCGGCTTATATTCAATATCAAATTATGAAACTAACGGATATCGTATGGGGAATAACGATATCTATATCTTCCAAATTCCTCAACAATACCTGTATAATCACAGAATCCAATACTGAAATATTCCAAAAATTATTTCCATTCCAAATCAATTCCAATTTATTAGTTGGAAAATTCTGGTTATTT
Organism: Allium sativum; assembly: GCA_030737875.1. Lineage (NCBI taxonomy): Eukaryota > Viridiplantae > Streptophyta > Magnoliopsida > Asparagales > Amaryllidaceae > Allium > Allium sativum. The sequence continues at coordinate 200,510,125 of CM060918.1, read as the reverse complement.
TAAAACCATTTTCAAATCCAATTTATTTATTTCTAAAAATAATTGGATTATTATTCTAGTCATTAACTAGTTTATTTCGATAAAAATATATTTTTGTCTTTCCAAATATGGAATTTTTCATACAAAATATTTCCAAATCATTTATTATGATTTTACACAAATTATTAATATTTTTAATAATTTTGTTAAGGCCCTTATAGTCGGTTTCCAATAACGGCCACCAAACTGCATCCATAGCGACCTTTTCCAAATTTGATTTGGACATAATTCCCAATCCAACCATTAGATTTAAAATCTCTTACATTCATTGGAAAGCTCTTTCGAATACGAACCCAACGGCTCTGGTTTTGGGAGAATCCGACGATCGGATCTCCTATAATGTCAATTCGAATTCGATGATCGAAATTCGCAAATGGACGTCGCGCGGCGCGTTCGATTCAAGCTATTATATATATAATATATACATATCGTAGATTTTCATTTAAAACATATTTTATAAATTGTTTATAAATTCATTTCAAAACGATTTTAACTTCATTTTCAACTTTAAATCAAAATTGAATATTCCATATCATTATAATATTAAAATGATAAAATTTTCAAAATATCAGATTTTGAAATCAATTCTTTTCAATATTCATTATAAAATGAATAAAATCGATAGACAAACCCGTTCAGGTTAAAATGGCGATTAACTACTCAACTCGGCTTCATATTCACTACAGTTATGAATATTTCAATATTTTTGTTCCCATCCAAAATCGGACATCAAAATCATATTCTGATTCTTCACTGAATATTATTTGGAAACTATACTATATATATTATTTTTAAAAACTATACTATATATTATTTGAAAACTATAATATATATATATATATATATATATTATTTTAAAATTATACAGAATATTATTTTAAAACTATACTGAATATTATTTGAAAAATATAATATATATTATTTTAAAATTATTCGTTATTTTGGAATTGGAATCAGACATAATCAATTACCCTATAATTTTGTTTATATGGATGCCATACGTCGCATGTATTCAAAAATAGTGATAAACAACTATTAAACTGTCAATTCACATCCAGTGTACAATTCACTACTGTATAAGCGTTAAATAATTAAAATAACGCTTATCACAGTTTGTCGGTCCATCGATTGACATATAACTAAATATTGGGATTCGTGTATGTCAAATATCATCCCAACACCCGTATGGGGTTTTCAAACAACAGCCTATTTAAAATAATCACTGGTTAATAAATTTAACCAGTTCTAATTCAATTTGAATTATTTTTCTATTTAACCAATTTTCGCTGTTTAAATTATAAATGAGTATTTATAATTTAATTTCAACCACCACAAAATAATATTAAATTATTTTTTAATATTTTAAACATTTCAGCACCACAATCAACACATAATACAGTAATTTTTCCAATAATACAATCCAAACAAACAAGCAACCATAGTTTGTACAAATAAATAGTGTCAGGAGCTACTAAGCCCCGTCTACAACCTAGTATATTTTTAACTCTAAAAACATTTGAGTGAGAAAGAGTTCTCACCTTAGGTTCCACTTTGTCATTCTTTATTTCTGAATTTCTATTTTAATTCTATTAGCGTTAAAATTTGACTGAAATTCTAACTTGCTCCATTTCCATTCTGGTCAGTTCCATGTTGTAAAGTTCGTTGCCACGATCGCAACGGATCTGAAATCACTGAATTCCGACATTGTATGAACAAGTTATGTAATTTTATTCATGGAATTACATAATTTAAAATAATAATTTAAATATATATATATATATGTATTTAAATTTTAATCCCTCTTTCCCCCTCCCCCCTCCCCGACGTTTATACGCTCCAGACCCATCGTTCAACCCCACAGCTCCCCTTCGCTCGCTTCTAGGAGGTCGCCGTCATCAATCCAATGCCGCCACACCACTCTCCCCCGCGTCGGCCCCCAGCGCCAGGAGCGCCGCCGCTCGTGGTGGCCCATCGACCTAGGAAACCGCGCCTAAACATGGTGGGTTTGACCACTAATTGCTCAAAAATCGTGACACCATTCTTCATATCCTCCGTTGGATTTACAGAGCTCAAAGAGCTCTTCGTTTTGCTTCAGGAATCATTGGAAATGTTTGCGTGTGTTTGGAGAAATTTGGGCGTGAATCTTGGACGATTTCTGCCTTCGATTTTGAATGAACGGCGGTAGGTCTGAATGAATTAGGGTTAGAATATTTTGACTGATTTTGACCCTTTATATATATATATATTTAATTCCAATAATTCCTGTTTTTGCATTCGAACTCCAAATCAGATCCAATGACTATCGTCCCTAGCTAAATACCCCAATTTCAGACACAATGGGATATGTTTCATAAGCCAATTCGACTGTTTCAATCAGTTTTTCTTTAAATTAAAATATAAATCAACATATATTGAATTTAAACGTACATTCTAATTTACCGAGGCCACATACTGACTCCAAATATTCTAGAAAAATAAATCTAGCTATGTTTTGACGATACGGTCCTAACAAATCTAATTTCATCGAATTTGGAGATCGTTTGAAAAACGGTCATTTTCCAGTCGATTTAATTCAAACTGAAATTACCAAACACATTTAAATTCACTGCGCTCATATACTAATTCCAAAAATTATGAAAATTGGAATCTAGCACCAATTTGACATTCCGGATCCAACAAAAGTGGTTTCTTCAAAAACAGAGGTTATTTGCAAAATGGCTATTTTTAAGGGCTATATATTATATAATATATATATAAATTCCATAGCGACTATTTTCAATTTTAAACTGGACATAACTTTTAATTTATATTATGAAATCTGGATTTTTCACATTCGTTAGGAAGATATTATTAAATAGATTCAAATATTTATTGTTTTACTGAAATCCGACTTATATTGAATTTTGTACATTCAGTTAAAATTTAAAATCGAACTTTCAAACTACCGTGCCATTTCAGGCTCGTTTTATAATCAAAATAAATTTATACATTCTAACTTCGATTTAAATAAATTTTTAGTCGTTATTATTTAAAATAAATCATTTTAAATATTCAAAATCCATAAAAATAGCTAAAATAAAAAAATTTAATTGGTTCTGAAAATCCGGGTTGTTACAAAAATTCCGGGACCAAAGGGGAAGGCGGATGTGTCCCTATTCTGAAAATTTTAAATTGGTTCTGAAAATCTGGGTTGTTACAAAATTTTTAAATTGGTTCTGAAATTCCGGGTTGTTACAATAATTTCGGGACCAAAGCGGAAAGCTGATTAGCGCAATATATTCATTTTTCAATTATAGTGCTCGATTTGAAAAGGCATGTACGGTTTATTTTTGAAACAAATCCATTTGAGTTTGACGTGTCCCTATTTGAGTCCTGCATATTTTTCTAGAATTTTGGGTCTGCAAAATCCGTCCTTTTATTTTACTAAACCACCCAATTATTTTTTTGTTCACAAAGTGGGCACATTTTGAATAAGATTATTAGAGTTTCCAATTATAGAGTTTATTAGAGTTTCCAATTATATTTAATAACAGGAATAAAATGGAATGTGAATTGGGTTTATTGTGAACTGTGTATTTAATGACATTCGTTCTTTAACCCGATTTACAATGAAATGTGATTTGGAATTTATAAGTCTTTTTATTAAGATTTAAAGGAAATTTTCCAAAGTAAAATTTTCCAATTTAATACAATAAATTGGAATGGAATGGAACTCGATTTGATAATAATCGAAGTGATCTTCTATGGAGAAAGACTGTTAATATATATGGAATTTAAAAGGCGTTTTCGTTATTCCATTTATATTATTAGTCGGATACGGAAATTGATATCGATTATATATTGATCTATTTTCCGTGAAGATTCCATAATTAATGGAATGTGATTTTGAGTTTATTGTGAACCGTTTTTTAAATGACTTGGTTCTTTAACCCAGTTAAAGATAGGATTACATGTCTAACATTCTATTTCAAACGGTATTGTTGATCTCTACTAAATATATGAGAATTTATTCTCTTTCTTAACACCCTTCTCTAAGACGTACGAGCTTAGAGGTTATATATAGGCAGAAATCAATGGTACAGTGTAGGTTGTCAATGTGGGTTGTTTGATTTCCCAAAGTTAAATAATCATTAATATTGATTTTTGGGAAGATTAAAACTAAGTGGAGTTTTAATGAATCTTTAATTAGATTGAAAGGTTAATGTGATAATTTAAATTATCAAAATTTGGAAATGTTCGAGAATAGAGTACCACTAGTTTTACTCCTGACGATAGTTAAATCTTTAATTAGATTTGAACGTGAAATGTTAATTAAATTTACTGATAACACCGTGGTGTTAAATATGGAGTACTACCAGTTTTACTCTATGGGACGAATAGGTTGAGATTGGGAAATTTAAAAAATGATTACTTCGGTAAGGTGCGCTAATCCCGACTAGTTTGGATAAGCCTTAATTTGGTTTGAATTGATACACAAAGAAGATTAAAGAATAAATTTTAAAGAATTTATCTTTGATAAAATTAATGGGAACCTTTCCCAAATGATGTGAATATTTAAATAAAAAGAATATTCTGAATTGGAATGAGGCGTATATTGTGTTTTTATAGCACTTGATTATAAGATACGTGAATTATTCGGAAAGGCCGGGTTTATACCCATTTTGAATAATTGATTTGACAATAAGCCGACGATGAAGACGGTGGTTGAAGACTGGAGGTCTTCACATCGTTTGGATGATTACCGATGCCTTGATTGGGTTGTACACCCAAGACAAGGTAATAAGTGGTGATCGTCCAGACGTACTTGGAGATCGACCAGATATTCGAGGACCTCTCTCCTGTATTGGACATATGGGATGAGGAATAAGGTGCCTCCGGTTTCGTTCAGACCTAGAACGAACTATTAAATGGATGTGTGCCTGACATTGGACTTTATTCTGTGTTGATTAATCTCTATTAAATATATATCTAATTGGTGGCAGAGAATTTATTCTCTTGCCTAACACCCTTCTCTGAGACGTATGAGCTCGGAGGTTATATATCGATAAACATCAGTTACATGGCATGGAATGTCAATGTGGCATTCAGAGATGCAAAGGATTAAGGCTTCTGTTGAAAAGCAGAATCTCTTGTGGTTGATGATCAAAGCACGGCACTAAATGGCACAGCTTTGTGTATAGCGTTAATTCGCGAGCCTCACACCCCGGTGTGAACCAGAAACGGGAGAGGACCTCGGGGAGGACATGCGTTTCTTTCTAGCTAGGAATGGTGTCATGGTATGGAGCCCAGACATTTCACTCATGTGGATGTTGCATATTATTTGATGGATAGCGAGGCGCCTCGGATATATCGGTCACTATGGGGCCGATGGATGACATGCTCGACATACTGACCAGACTTACGCCCCATAGTGCGTGGAAACATATTGTTCAGGGATTATTAATCCACTTAAAATGTGGACCGGCCCTGACGATCCAGTTTCAGTTGCGGCTGAATCCTGAGGCATGGGATAGAGTGTCTCAAATCGGAAGGAAGATCCCTTACCTTGGTTCATAGATGGAATCCAATTTCCAATACGACATTTTGGTTTTAATTGCAGAACTAGTATGGTGACATAGTAGCATGGGATACTATGCCGTCTATGATTGATACATTTATATTTGAAGTTGATTTCTTCACTTATAGTAATAATAAAAGATTAAATTTCGCGTATCAAGCATTATTTGGCTATTATAAGGAAAAACTCTATCCTCCGACTTGCGTTGCATTATGTGATGGGACCTGAGTCTTATAATAGCTTCATTTTCTTTAATCAGCATTGCGCTGTTTGTTTTATGCACTGGTATACTTGGGGTTGAACCCGTTCAGTGTTATACGGCGTGGTCCCTTGATTTACTTAACTGTAAAATCAATTTAATAACTGTTTTAGTTCTCATACCAGTCCCATGACTGACCTGGAGTTTATTGTTTTAACCTAAACTCTGGGCACCCCTATTTTCCACACGGGCAGCTTGTAATTTTGGTATTTGCAGATATTATTTTCCAAGAATCCTGGATTTACAGCTGGAACTATACTCGGAAAGCTTTGTATCCATGTATTTCTTTCAGTTGTGTTATGTATTATTTTTCCGCTGCATTATAATTTTAAATCTTTGATATTTATCAAATGTGTATTATTTATTCATAATCTGTTATATTCTTGTACTCTGATGTAATTGTTGTAATATACAATGAAATGTTCTATCGTTTGTGTTCTGATTTGTCGTGTTCTCAACTCAATCCGGGCTTTCCCTTACGAGGAAGTTTGGGTTGGGTCATCTAACACCACTGTATTATTTGTAAAAATTAATTACCATTTCCCGTTCAAATCTAATTAAAGATTTAACTATCGCTTGGAGCAAAACTGGTGATACTCCATTCTCGATCATTTCCTAAACTTGATAATTTAAATTATCACATTCGAATTTCAATCTAATTAAAGATTCATTAAAACTCCACTTAGTTTTAATCTTCCCGAATATCATTATTAATGATTATTTAACATTGGAAACACAAACATTTCACATTGACAATCCACACCGTACAACTGATTTCTGCCAATATATAACCTCTAAGCTCATATGTCTTAGAGAAGGGTGTTAAGCAAGAGAATAAATTCTCTGCCACTGAACAGTTATATATTTAGCATAGGTCAACAATACAATTCGAAATACAATGTTAGGCTTGTAATCCTGTCTTTAACTGGGTTAAAGAACCAATGTCATTTAAAACACAGTTCACGATAAACCCAAAGTCACATTCCATTAACCATTGAATCTTCACAGAAAACAAATCAATATATAATCGATATCAATTTCCGTATCCGACTAATAATATAAATGGAATAATGACAAAGCTTTTTAAATCCTATATATAGTAATACTCTTCCTCCACATAAGCTCACTTCGATTATCACTCAACCGAATTCCATTCAATTCCAATTTGATATATCGAACTGGAAAATTTTACTTTGGGAAATTTCCCTTGAATCTTACTAAAAAATTTATATATTCCAAATCACATTTCACTGTTAATCGGGTTAAAGAACGAATGTCGTTAAAAACACAGTTCACAATAAACCCAATTCACATTCCATTTTATTCCAATCACGAATATAATTGGAAACTCTAATAATCTTAAATAAAAGAATTATTATTTTCACACGGGGTTTAAGAACAATGTTACTGAAGACACCATTTACGACAAACCCAAAATCCAATTTGATATTAAATACAAGGCTCTAAACATAAATTATATCGGCTTATATTCAATATCAAATTCTGAAACCAACACATATCGTATGGGGAATAACGATATATATCTATCTTCCAAATTCCTCCAAAATATCCATATAGTCACGGAATCCAATATCGAAATCTCCCAAAGATGATTTCTATTCAAATCCATTCCAATTTATAGATTGGAAATTTCTAGTTTTACTAAAACCCTTTATAAATCCAATTTATTTATTTAAAAATTATTGGATTTCAAATCTAGTTAATAACTAGTTCATTTTGATAAAAATATATTTTATCTTTACAAATATGAAATTTTTCATCCAAATTCTTTCCAAATCATTTATTATGATTTTACACAAATTATTAAGATTTTTAATAATTTTATCAAGGCCCGTACAGTCAATTTCCAATAACGGCCACCGAACTGCATTCATAGCGACCTTTTCCAAATTTAATTTGGACGTATCTCCAAATCCAATCATTAGATTTCAAATATCTTATATTCGTTGGAAAGCTCTTTCTAATACGAACCTAACGGTTCCAGTTTTAGGAGAATCCGACGGTCGGATCTCCCGTAATGTCAATTCGAAGTCAATGGTCGAAATTCTTGAACGGTCGCAACGCGGCGCGTTCTATTCAATCCATTAATATATATATATATATATAATATATTATGTTCAAAACGTATTTTATAAATTTGTTTAAAAATGATTCCCACTTTCATTTCAATTTTAAATCAAAATTGAATACTCCTTATCATTATAATATTTAAATGATAATATTTTCAAAATATCAGATTTTGAAATCATTTCATTTTCGATATTCATTATAAAAATGAATAAAATCGATATAAATATCATTTGCGTTTAAATGGCGCAAATCTAATCGACATGGCTTCACATGCTTCAATATTTTCGTGTCCATCCAAAATCGGACATCAAATTTACATTTTAATCCTTTACTGAATATTATTTTAAAATATTCGTTATTTTAAAATATTAGTTCTTTCTGAATTTGAATCAGACCCTGTCAATTACCATATAATTTATTTATATGGATTTCATACAACACATGTACACAACAACAATGATAAACAATAATCCATCATCCAGAGTGCATTACACAACTGCATAAGTATTAAATATAAATAATTAACGCTTAATATATACAGTGCGTCAACCAATCGATTGACATACAACTAACCAATTGGGATTACTTTACGCCAATTATCATCCCAATACCCATGTGGGGTTTCAACCAACAAATACTGAATATTATTTGTGCAATTGGGCGATGTGTAAAATTTATCGTCCCAATCAATATCTGTTAAATGGGTGTACATAAACAAATCATCCGATTAGTAAATGAATATTTATTTTCATTTTAGGAGAATTTTATGCCTTTCATTTATATGTTAAAAATTATATTATTAACGATAAAATATTTATTTCAACACTGGACTATTTTATATAGTTCATACATTCAATAAAAATGATATTTTCATTGTTTAAACATTTTATTCAATACATGAATATTTTTTACAGTTCATATACATATTAAAAATTATATTTTTATTGAATAATATTTATTTCAGAAAATTTCGGCATTATAACGGCACGATATTAGAATCGGAGTAATGTCTAGCACTACCCCTCTCCTGATACTGGCTCACGCCATACACAATATTCAATCCAATCAACAAATCCACAATACAATCAATAACCACAATACAGTCGGTTTTCCATAATACAATCCAAACAAAAACCATGGTTTGTACAATAAATAGTTTCGGGGACTTCTAAGCCCCGTCTACAACCTAGTATATATTTAACTGCAAAATAAATTGAGTGAGAAAGTGTTCTCACATTGGGATCCACTCCGCCGTTATTTTCTGACAATCTGAATTGTTGTTCTGATCCCAAAATTTGCAAATGAGCTCTAATCTTCACGCCGCTTTTTTTCTAGCTTAAACGCGCCTTTCCAGACGACTTTCGCCTAGTGGCCTTTCTTCCAAAAATGCTCCGTTTCGTCGGAAATCGCGACAAGACATAAATAGGACAGTAGATTTTGAATGCGTTTTCTAAACAACTTCGTAGTCCAAAATATGACTTCCATATAGCCAAATCGAAGATAAAATCATGCTTTTCGATTTTGGCATGGTGGAGTTTTGGTCAAAAGCGCTCGGTTGGGGAGATATCGGCTGAGGAAGCTCAGGGTGTTATTTACAAAACTAAAAACTATAAAAAAAAATGATTTTTATTGAAGGGGGTGTGCCCACAGCGGTCGTGGGTGGCAGAGGAGGTGGCTAGAAGGTCAGGGAGGACGGAAGAGGGGCGACAGGCGGGGTGGGGGCCACGGCGGCGGGTCAGAGGGTTTTTGAAGGCTGTGGCAACAAAGGAGGAAGGAGAGGAGAGAAAGGAGGCCGGGGTGGCTGCGACGGGGTCTGGGGAGGTGGCGACGGAGGCGATAGGCCGGGGGTAGAGGCGATGGCTGTGGGGTGGCTAGAGCGATGGGCAGCGTCTCCCTTTTCTTCTTTTATTATTTCGAAATCGATCTGAATGTGGATGGAAAGGGATAAGGGTTGACCTAATATATACTTCATTATTTTATTTTATTTTCCAAAAAGTGGAATTTTCATCCGAACTCCAAATTGAACCTAACGACTATCGCCCCAAGCCAAATACCGCCATTTCAGACGCAATAAGATATGTCCAGTAAGCCAATTTAACTATTTCGATCAGTTTTTATCCAAATTAAAATATAAATTAATTTAACGTTCAAAATTGATTTCAACGTACATTTGGATTTATCGGGGTCACATACTAACTCCAAAAATTCCAGAAAAATAAATCTAGCTATGTTTTGACGATATGGTCCTAACAAAGCTAATTTCGTCAAATTTGGAGGTCGTTTGAAAAATGGCCATTTTCCAGTTGATTGAATTCAAACTGAATTGACCAAACGCGTTTAAATTCACCACGCTCACATATTAATTCCAAAAATTTTGAAAATTGGAATCTAGCAATAATTTGACATCCAGGATCTAACAAAAGTGGTTTCATCGAAAACGGAGGTCGTTTGCAAAGTGGCTATTTGTAAGGGCTATATATTATATAAAAAATATATAAATTCTACAGCGAGTATTCTAAATTTTAAACTGGACATAACTTCCAATTTATATTATGAAATCTGGATTTTTCACATTCGTTAGAAAGATATAATTAATTAGATTCTAACGTTTCTTGTTTCGTCCAATTCTGATTTATGTTAAGTTTTATACATTCAATTGAAATTTGAAATTGAATTTTCAAACTACCGCGCCATTCCCTGTTCGTTTTATAATTAAAATAAATTCATATGTTCTAACTTTGATTAAAATAAATTTTTAGTCATTATTATTGAAAATAAATCATTTTAAATATTCAAAATCAATTGAAATAGCTAAAATAAAAAATTTAAATATTGGTTTTGAAATTCCGGGTTGTTACAGTTTACATTGAAACATAAGACTTTGATTCGAATATATAAGTAGTGAATTTGAATTGTACGAGTAAAACGTTATGATACGATCTGTTAAAGTTGAAGATATAAGTTTGTTATGAATTATATAAACTGAAGTCGAACTTAAGTATTGGATTTTCGAATCGAATCAATCGTATTTTATAAAGAAAAACTGGATTATATGAGTTGGTTAAATTTATAAATAACAATTTCGAATTGTATGACTCGAATTACAAAACAAGATATGATTTGGCTCAATTAAAAATGTAAGTTTTGACTTGAATTGTTTATTTTGAATTCGAACCAAAATGTCGGATTTATATGAATCGACTTAAAGGAATTCTTATAAAAGTAAATTGAATTATTGGAATTGTTTAAACTTGAGTTTTTGATGAAAATAAATCAAACTAAAATATCCTCAAAGTTAAATACTTTAGTATCAATTTAAACGGTATTTGAGGCCTTTAAGTTATGAATCGAATATAAGTCGTTCTGAATTGAAATCATTATGAGAACATTTTTGGAAATTTAATAAAATCAAAGTTAAATAGTATAGTATAATTTTATACTATATTTTTAGATGTTTACGATATGGTTTCTAAATTTATTTAATTTGAAGCAATTCTAGTAAGTTGTTTTCAAAATTAATTATAATCGAAGTTAGATATTTAATTTTGATTTCAAAATTTGAATATGAGATTTCGTATAATAGATTTTATAAAGTGATTTATAAAATAATGGCCATGGTGTGAAAGATGTAAACAATTGGTTTTTAAAGAGACCGGGATCGGCTATTGTCATACTCTCTGTCAATACCGAATACCACTTTAACAACTGTGTATGCGGTGGATATCCAGAATGAAGTAGAATGGTTTAGGGAACGACTCCATTTTCTATTTCATATTAATTACGAGTCCCTGACTACCTTGAGTCAGCTTGTTGTGACTAAAACAAGAGCTATGGTAAGACCAAGTTATATCATACCTCCTATCGAACGCACTTGTTCGATTCAATTTTATTACTTTTCTAATGTGTTTAGTGGCCACCCTCCGATTTGATTATGGGAGTGTGTCTTGAGGTCTGCGGTAGTTGCTGCCATGCATTACCACCAGTCTGAATCAGCAAACGGTGAATCCATCCTGGAATTCCTTGCGTGCCTTGTCACATGCCATATACGAGCCCATAGCGACTTTAGTTTGTACTGTTTTATATGGAGTGCCCTCTGATAGCCCTCCAGTTTGCGGAGGAATTACGGTACTGTATATACTATGGGAATATATAAACGATGTAACGGTAGTAATGATAACCCCTTTTATGCTATTTTGATATTTTACTTTACTGATAGACACTATTGTATATAGCGTATTATACTATATAGTGTTAGTTTGACGGGTCCTTAGAGGATGGTGATCCCAAACCTCCTTTAATTTACTGATTGCATTTCATCGAACATTTCATTTGAGTTGATTTACTTCCATGAGAATGTTAGTCCTGATCCGAGTTGTTATGTTTTGCATTATTACTCGAGTCAGATCGATTATCACAGCTTTCGCGATTCACCCTTGAAGTTCGAGCTATAATGGATTTTGGTTATCTATATCTACCTATTTCTCAGTTGTTTTAGTTTCAACTGTTATTGTCATCTCTGTTTCATACTGTTAACATTTATCTATGTATTAGAAAATTTATTGTATTTGACATCCGTTGTATTATTTATGTAAACTCTGATGTAAAATTTTATTTCGTAGCTTCATGAACTACTATTGTATTATTTATTTCCATTGTGAGATATTTCTTTGCTCTGTATCTATATCTGTGATTCTGTGATTTATTCTATTTACCTCGAAAGCTAATAACAATCTGTCGTTTTGGATGGTTCGAGTTGACATGTTTTGTTGATTCAGCATGGTCAAAATGGCGGGTCATTACAGGTGGTATCAGAGCTTTGGTTTATCAAAGCTTTGGTTTATGGGATAAAAGATCATTAGAGATAGGGTAGAGATACCCTAGAATGAGTGAAATCATTTGCAAAATCCTTCTTGAGAGAGAGAGTGAGAGTATTTGAAAATATAAATAGTTTTGAAACGGTTTTAAAATGTTTTAAACAAATATTTTCGAATATAAAAATTTGTTTAATATTTAAATCTTCTTTTGAAATTTCCCTTCCATTTGAGTTCATCTCCCTTTATAAATCCCCTTTGATTAGGTTTTTTGTTCGTTCAACTTTTAACTCGAATTCTATAAGTTATCCTTGTCCATAACAAGGTAAAACTTAGAAGGAGGGTATAAGTCTTCTAGCGAGTCCATTCCTATCTAAATATTGGTTCGAAATAGGCATTATAATTCCCTTGATATAATATTGAAATTCTGATATATATTTTTGGAATATGTATATTTGTAAACAACATTTTGCTTTGGTAATACCAATATTTAGAAAAGATTCAATGTTTATACTTTAAGATTTCATATTTGATAAGTTATATATTTTATATAAGATTTAAAGATATAGAGTTTGTAGGAAAATGATTTTATCTTGGTTGAAATTTATCAAGATATAGTTTATAAATGTATGTATACTTATATAGGAATTAAAAATTTTAAATGGGTTCATAAACATTTTAAATCTATGATGTGTGTGTGTGTATATATATGTTATATTTATGGAATTAAACAAGTTTTATAAGTTGATATACATAACATGTATTTGGAAATATTTGAGTATAGTAATAATTACATTGTTTGTATATTTATTAAAGATTGAAGTTGAATTTTAATAAATAAATGAGTGGGGGAGAGATATAACTTTCCGTACTTGAGAATTTAATGATTTATATTATTTATAATATATGATTTGGAAATTTTGTATATATTATGTTTATATATAGAAGGTTGTTTTGAGTATTTATTTGACGTCAAAATTGGCCTATCGAATACTTAGTTATTTGGGTATACGTCTGATCTATGTATATGTTAAATTCTATATGTACTCGGCGGATATAGAGTCAAAACTCTAGTCGCTTGAAAATGAATCTGGTGATGACCACGGCATCATCGATATCTTTTTTCAGGTTTCGAAAGTGAGATAGATATATAATGCCAATTGAGACGCTGAGTGGATACTTAAAACTATTTTGAAATGTTTGAAAATATTTAAGCTTTTGATTTGTATATATATATATATATATATATTTCAGTTTAAATATATAGGTATGAGAATAAATATGAATCACTGGTTTAAATATATTATTTAATTACTATTCCTCTGACTCATTCCTTTTCGGGGACGAAAAGTTTTGAGTGGGGGAGAGTGCAACCCACTATTTTTAATGATTTAGAATTCCTATTTAAATCGAATTTTTATTTTGGAAATATTCTATGGGTTTTCATGATGGGAATTTGGAATTTGAAATACGTATAGTGAGATGTAGCAGTTGTGAAAGTTTCATCGGAAAATTTGAATGTTTGTCGATCGCGCAATTTTCAGTGTAAAGCCGCGCATAACAGTTCAAATTTTAACAATTTTAAAACCTCTCCGAAACTAGTTCAGAAAAACATGAAAAATATTCTATTTGTTGTCACAAATCCAACGATGAAATTCATTTCGCAAAAATTGGATGTTTTGAACTCCGTTTAGTTATTTTCCTATCCAAATTTTACGTTTAAAGGGGTCCGTAACGTGCTTTTGAATAGAGCATTGTGACACTGCAAATTATAAACTGTTGCATTCATCTCATCGTACTGATTAGCACAATATATTCATCTGTCAGTTTCAGTGCTCGATTCTCACTAGAATTTCGAAATGGCTTGCACAGTTCATTTTTGAAACAAAGCCGTTTGAGTTCGACGTGTCCCTATTCGAGTCCTACATATTTTTTTTAGAATTTTTGGGTTTGCAAAATCCGTCCTTTTATTTTACAAAACCACCCAAATACTTTTTTGTTTACAAAGTGGGCACATTTTGAGTTGGTTCACACTTTACATGCATAGAAACGTAATATCTTGATTCCAAAAGTCATGCATGCATGCTTCAACCTCCTTTTGCATTTTTATTTTCGGAAACTCATAAGTTTCTTCCCAATAAAATTCAATGCTGCTTTTCGTGTAGCATTAAAGGAAGAAAAATGGGTGGGCTCGTCTCTTCCCAAAAACAGCTCTTTAGATATATATAATAACGGAAGCAGACAAAACTGCTTCCATTCCCTTCTGCTCCTTATATAAAAATACTGTATCCTTCCCCTTTGCGTTCCATCTTTTTCTTCCCTACATCATTGTTATTTTCGTGAATAGAGAGAGATAGGAGTTGCTACCATTTTCTTCATCGTACCTTGTTGATTGACACTGAAAAGTGTTTATTTTATGACTCTTATGCTTTATCTTTTGTAAATAAATAAATGATACTTTGGGTATTTTTTATGTGTTTTTACAGATTTCAAGCGTTGCCTCCTTCAATTCAAATCAAAGGCCAACTACAAGAAAGAGCTACTTCCTCACATCAAATTCATTTCAATTGCAAAAGAAGTAGTAGCTCACTGGTAAAGGCATAGGAATTGGTGCTAAGAGACCTGAGTTCGAACCCCGTCAAGCTCACTTTTTGCCAAAGAAACGGAGCACGTTCACACTGGCCCCTTTGCTTTGAGGAATACTTGGATAGTCTTATGTTGTATATATACACATATTCATGTGTATGTATGATATGCACCAATTAACATTTCAGCAATAGCCATATTCTTATCATGGAATTAAATTCAAATCATTCAATTTCAATTGAATTGTTGCCAAGAAGAAAGATCAATTTTAATATATTCTTTTCCTATGTTGAAATTGGAATCTAACAAACGTCATTGATGGAGGATTTATTGTTGATTGGAAGATTTATTGCTGATTGGAAGATTCATTGTTGATTGGAAGATTAATTGCTGATTGGAAGAATAAATCACATGCAATTTGCAATCTTTTATCAATCAATTAGCCACATTGGAGAATTGAAAGATATGGAAAATATTTACCATGATATGCCCAGATTTTCTCCAATCAAGTTAGTCAAGGAAGGCAAGAAATATTCATGAATAAGGAGGCCATTTATTCATAGACCTAATTGGGGTTTTGCCATTCTCATCTATAAATATGTGTTGTAACCATTGTAAAAACCATCTCTCATTTTTTCTGTACTGCCATTAGTTTAATAAAATTTTCTTGTTCTAGTTATTTACTTTTCTTTTAAAACAATTTGTGTATCTACACGATTAGATTCGGTAGAACACATATTGTTATTGTCTTTGTTACTGCATACTAGTGTTGACTGTTTGATTAGTTTCAACAGCAACTCTATTTTTAATTCTCTGTTACTGTTCCAGTTATTATTTACTTTTGCTGTTTTTGCTAGTACTTGTTATTTTCTTTCCTGTTGTTGAATTTGATATACGTCTGATTAGATTCAGATTTGTAGCAGTTTCAATAACATTATTTCAACAACATTGAAAACAACCCCCAAAGTTCTGTCTAACACGCCCACGAAACATATAAATAATAAAATTTAACTTTCCTCCCTGTGTTCGACCTGTATGCTACACACCTGTATGCTTGCAGAATTTATTACAAATGTCGCGCTTTTCTACTTTATAGATTAGCGACGATCAAGTTTTTGGCGCCGTTGCCGGGGAGGTAACGATTAAATTTTATTATTATTTAATTTCTGATTCGTGTTAGTTTTGTTTTTGTTTTGTTACTTGATCTTATTTAAAAAAAAATTTGTTTTCTTTAAAAAAAAAAAAATTCTGTTTGCTTTTCATCTTCTTTCCATTTTTCCTCCCTTTACATTGATTACAATCTGATCTCTTTTATTCTAAAAAAAAAAAAAAAACAAATTTCTTTCCTTTTTACTTTACTGTCTTCTTCCTTCATATTCTTCTGCCGTTCTTCTTCACGCAATCCTTCCATAACACCGTCATCACCTACCCAAAGCAATAGTCAAATCTCACCCCGTATAGTCCTCCATCGCAACAACCACGCAAATCAATCTACCCTCCCGCAAACGCCAATTAGCTCAGCACAAATTTTTCCATCAATAATCCTTTCACCTGTTTCCTTCCATACCCTCACCGAATCCCAAACGCACCTATTCCCAAATCTCCACAACAGCCGACCTCTGCATCAACACCTCAAGCAACATCATACAGCATCAACCCCCCACAAAGGTTGTCCCATCTTCACAAAATTCACCGAACACAAACTCAGCCATCATCCGCACGTTCATCACCAAAACCTTCCCCTTTAGACCTTCCTTTTCACGCCCCTTGCCACAACTACACCCACGTTCTACTCGTCAATAGCCATCTCCCTACAACCAACACCCTCATGCAGGCCCTTCCAGAACTCGAGCACAACCGATCATCTTCGAATACCCCGCCCCCACAATAAGCCGCAACCACCCATACTCGATCAACGTTGAAACTCCAACCCAACTCGCCAAACCGAATCTGCACTTCAACACCAAAACCCTAATCAAAAATCCTAGCCTCAAATAAGTTTCGAAACACAAACCTCTCATCAATTCGTCGAGACCAATCTGATTTCAAAAAAAAAAAAAAAAAAAAAAAAGGGGGAAGAAAAGGTGAAGTTTTCGATCCGTATACTTTGGGTTTTGACTGTTGTTTTTGGGATCTGTAAAAAAAAAAAAAAAGAACGGTTGCTTGGTCCTTTAGTGCGTGAGCTAGCTGGGGCGTGGTTTGACACTTAAGTGCAATCATTTAGTTTGAGTTAGTTTTGTTTTTTTTTTTTTTTTTTTTCGTTGTTTTTGTTTCCATTTTTTAGCTTAGTTTTTTTTCTCCTTTGTTTTTAGCTCAGTTTCTTTTTCTTTGTTTTTTTTTCTTTTTTATTTTTAATCTAGTTTTCTTCTTTTCAAAAAAAAAAAAAAAAGAGAGAATTTTTCAAAAACAAGTACAGCCGAATTTTTTTTAAAAAAGGGTCTTAAAAAAAAAAAATCGGGCTCCTAGCCCGAACCCGTGCCGCAGCGCAGTCAAGCAAATAATAGAAGAGACAACAACAGAAAGCAGCGGACGATTCAGATGGGTTGGAGCGGTTGCACACCAAGTGGGGTGTGAACGCGCTAGCGCTTCTCAAATTCACTGGAGGACTGCCGATCAAGGTGAAAGCTTTTAAAACTCTACAGATGCTCTGCTGCAAAAGAAAAAATAAAAATATAGACAATTGTTGTAAAAAATTTCTGCAGGGGCAGCGGCTTTGAATGTACAATTTTTAATTTTTGCAATTATCTGTGTGATTTCTGTTTTTTTATTCATTCTGTTAAGGGCAATACCCCAATTCACATAAGGTGAGGGATTTCATCACCCTTTCCTTAGCCCACAAATTGCATTTCATCGTAGAATCTGACTAAGAATAATGGTTAGACGTTGGACTTAAGGGAGTCACGGGCTCATCTAGGGCTTAATTATATTGTGATAGTTGATTCATTTGGAACGAATTATTTCTTGGTGTCTAGATTACGGCAGAGAAATAACCGTTTATAAATATTACGGTGATTCGTAAATATTATATCGGTTGTTACTCTGAAGGTACTTAAACCTTCGGCTGCATTGCTAGGGTGATTCCTGGTGCACCGATAACTCCTGTCCGTTAACTGGCTAAGAAATCTTTTGATCTAAATAATCAAACGCATCACTTTATAATTTTGGGTTAAGAGCCAATAAGGACAGAAAACTTCATTATAGCTAATTTCTGTGCTTGCATCTAACAATAATGAGTGAAAAAAGTGTTCACAACTCTCCCAGGGGTTCTCAAATAAACCAAAATTTTCAAAACGAGATGAACCATAATCCAATAAACCCAAACTTTCAAAACGAGATAGATCACAATCAAATGAATCAAAATTTTCAAAATCTGAATCAAAACCTTCAAAATCTCAATATTCAGATGGATAGACCCTTATCTCTTCGTGAACGATGTTATCCAACTAGGACCGTCCAACCCTCTGTCATCGTTTTCCCACCAGCTGAAGGAAACAATTTTGAGTTGAAACATTCCTTTATTCAAGGGGTACCAAAATTTACTGGGTCTGAAAATGCTTATGAATTTCTAAGTGAATTTGAATTGTATGCGTCCACAACAAAAATGCAACAATTATCTAACGAATCAATCAAGCTAAGGCTGATCCCATTTGCATTACTTGAAAGCGCTAAAAGATGGCTAAATTCTCTTCCAAGACATTCCATAAGAAGTTGGGATGAATTTGTCACTATATTCTTGAAAAAGTTTTTCCCTTTCCATAAAACTCTCAAAATCCGAACTGAGATAAATCAATTTTGTCAAAATGAGGGGGAAACTTTTTCAAAATATTTTGAGAGATTCAACCAACTACTGTATAGTTGTCCTCATCATGGAATTCTAAAAGACAACTTGTGTCAAATTGTATATGAAGGGCTTAACTATCAATCTAAAACTCAACTAGAATCAATGTGTGGAGGAGATTTTATGTCTAAAACAGCCGATGAAGCTTGGCGGTTCTTAGAAGATTACTCGGAAAAGGACATGCAATGGGAATCAATTCGCGTTCCCAATCGTACTTCTACTAGAGGAGTGCATGTCGTGGACCCAAATCAAATTCCTGTAGAAAATCAAACTCCTCAAGCCGGAGAAGGGTTACCCCACTTCTACTCTCAGGACCAAGCCAATGCTATAGCTCAAAATAACCCTTACTCAGCCACGTACAATCCTGGTTGGAGGAACCACCCAAACTTTTCTTGGTCAAACCCCAATAATTCGGCAAACCCATCTCACATGCAACCCTTTATTCCCAATCCGAATTACCAAGCTCCACCCCCCAATTCTCAAACCTCTCAAGCTGCATCTCAATCCAAACAACCGTATAGGCACCCCAATTTTCAATCATCGAACCAATCATCTCAATCTTCTCAACCATCACAAGATATTGTTCGATTAGAAAAACAAATAAATAATCAAGACGCTACAATCGACCAACTAATGCATATGATAAAGGAAATGGCGAAAAATAATGAGAAAGGAAAATTGCCTAGTCAACCTGAGGTGAATCCAAAGTATAACTCTCGTGCTGTAAATTCTTGTGAGGATGAAAACCATAATCCAGTCAATGCTGTCACAACCCTTCGATCTGGAAAGAGGATTGATAATAACGTGGACGACCCTGACGAACTTTCTAACTCGACCCCAACCCCTAATCTTGATGACCACCCATTGGCTTCGAATGCCAATTCTTCTAAACCTCAAGTTCCCTTAAATGTTGGCAATCCCAACAGTTCTTCTCCCAATGTCGGCAAACCCGACCCACCTTTGAAAACCAATGTTGGCAATCCCAACATTTCATCTTCTACACCCCTACCACCTTTTTCCTCGAATGATGAAACTGATCATAGAGTCGAAAAACCAGTAGCTCCTTTTCCTCATAGACTCAATAATAAGAAGAAAGCTGCAAACTTCGATAAAATCTTGGAAATTTTCAAACAAGTCCGTGTGAACATTCCTCTTTTAGACACCATTGAACAAATTCCTCAATATGCTAAATGTCTTAAGGAATTGTGTACACAAAAACGTGCGACCAATGTCCCAAAAACCGCCTTTCTAACTGCGAATACAAGCTCTGTTCTTTCGAATCTTGCCCCAGTCAAGTATAAAGACCCTGGCTGCCCTACGATTGATTGTAAAATAGGAAACACTCACATCTCTCGTGCCCTACTCGACCTTGGTGCCAGTGTCAACCTTCTTCCTTATACTGTCTATCGTCAACTTGGACTAGGGGAGATTAAACCAACAAACATCACACTTCAACTAGCCGATCGATCTGTCAAAAAGCCATTGGGAATTATCGAAGACGTCTTGATACAGATCGAGCATTTTTACTTCCCTGTCGATTTTATAGTTCTAGAAACAGAGCCTGTCTCAAATCCCAACATTCAAATACCATTGATCTTAGGACGCCCCTTCTTAGCAACCTCTAATGCTGTCATTAATTGCAGGAATGGTCAACTTCGACTTTCCTTCGGGAACCTAACCATCGAGCTAAACATCTTTAATCTCAACAAACAACCTAGGGATTTTGAGATCGATGAAATTGACATGATTCAAACCACAGTTGATGAAACCTCAAGTGACACTTCTGAAGCCCTGAAAATGTGTCTTGACCATTTCAACCCTGATTTCGACGAACTCGAATACATTTCTGAACTAAACAAAATCCTTGACTCCGACACTTCGTCATCTAAATCTAACCAAGGAATGTTGACCAATGTTGATACACAAGAACTTCCTAAGTTTGACCTCAAACCCTTGCCACCAGACCTTAAGTATGCCTACCTAGACTCCTCAGAAACTTTCCCCGTAATCTTGGCCTCTGATCTTACCGAAGACCAAGAAGAAAAAGTTTTGGAAACTTTGCGGGAAAATAAGGACGCCTTGGAGTGGGAAATTAGCGATATAAAAGGAATTAGCCCATCAATTGTGGAACATCGCATACACTTAGTTGATGAGGCTAAGCCCACCCGTGAAGTTCAAAGGCGATTAAACCCAAACATGAGAGAAGTGGTCAAGGAGGAGATAATCAAATGTCTAGACAATAACATCATCTATCCCATCTCTGACAGTACTTGGGTGAGTCCGGTACAAGTTGTACCAAAGAAGTCGGGAGTCACAGTGATCAAAAACGATAGTAATGAACTCGTCCCAACAAAAATCAAAACCAAATGGCGTGTGTGCATCGACTATCGAAAGCTTAACTCAGCCACACGAAAAGACCATTTTCCCTTGCCTTTTATTGACCAAATGCTCGAACGCTTAGCGGGACATGAATACTACTGTTTTCTCGATGGATACTCTGGCTATAACCAAATTCCTGTTGCTTTAGAAGATCAACATAAGACCACCTTTACTTGTCCCTTTGGAACCTTTGCTTATCGTCGCATGCCTTTTGGTCTTTGTAATGCCCCCGCGACTTTCCAAAGGTGTATGATGAGTATTTTCTCTGATATGGTGGAAGAATTCTTGGAAATATTCATGGACGATTTTTCAATATATGGATCATCTTTTTCCCAATGTCTCACTCATCTAGAACTCGTCCTTAAGCGTTGTAAGGAGAAATCACTCGTGCTTAATTGGGAAAAATGTCACTTTATGGTGAAAAGGGGGATAGTTCTAGGTCATGTCGTCTCCAAAGATGGCCTAGAAGTCGATAAATCCAAAATCGATTTGATTGCTAATTTACCTCCTCCCAAGTCTGTCAAAGATGTTCGTTCATTTCTTGGCCATGCAGGATTCTATAGAAGATTCATTAAGGATTTCTCAAAAATTTCAAAACCTCTCTCGAATTTACTTGCCAAAGACGTAAAGTTTGAATTTTCCACTGATTGCCAAACATCTTTTGAAACTCTCAAATCACTCTTGACCACAACTCCCATTATTCAACCTCCTGATTGGACTCAACCCTTCGAACTTATGTGTGACGCTTCTGATTTTGCTATTGGAGCCATCTTGGGTCAGCGTATTGATAAACTCCCTCGAGTCATTTATTACGCCAGCAAAACCTTAAACGAGGCCCAATTGAATTACTCAACTACTGAAAAGGAATTTTTGGCAGTTGTCTTCGCTCTTGAGAAATTCAGGCCATATCTCATAGGATCCAAAGTCATAGTTTACACTGACCATGCTGCCCTACGGTATCTGCTTTCTAAAAAGGATGCCAAGGCCCGCTTGATTCGTTGGATCCTTCTTCTCCAAGAATTCGATATAGAAATACGAGATAAAAAGGGTTCTGAAAATGTCGTAGCTGATCATCTCTCTCGAATTGTGCACGAAAATGATAACGACACCCAAATCGATGACTATTTTCCTGACGAACAACTTCTTTCGATCTCTAACACCCCTTGGTACGCTGACATTGTGAATTATCTTGTCACACAACAAATGCCCGCTGAATGGTCGAAACAAGATAAACAAAAATTTCTCTCAAAAGTTCGAAACTTCTATTGGGATGACCCATATCTTTTCAAATACTGTCCAGACCAAATCATTCGAAGGTGTGTGCCCGATCATGAACACCAAAGTATTCTCTCTTTCTCACATGACCATGCTTGTGGCGGTCATTTTGGAGCAAGAAAAACTGCTGCAAAAGTTTTGCAAAGCGGTTTTTATTGGCCCACACTCTTCCGTGACGCTTTCGAATTTTGCTCTAAATGTGAGCGATGTCAAAGAACGGGTCGAATATCTAAGCGGAACATGATGCCTCTCAACCCCATTTTACTGATTGAGTTATTCGATGTTTGGGGCATCGATTTCATGGGACCATTCCCTAATTCATTTGGGAATCTTTACATCTTACTTGCGGTAGATTATGTCTCAAAATGGGTTGAAGCCATTCCGACCAAAACCAATGACAACAAGGTTGTTGTCAAATTCCTCAAAGAAAACATCTTTTCACGCTTTGGTACACCTCGAGCTATCATTAGCGATAATGGCACTCATTTCTGTAATCGTGCTTTTGAGTCCTTGCTCAAGAAGTACTCAATCACACACAAGCTGTCAACACCTTACCATCCACAAACTAGTGGACAAGTAGAAGTTTCCAATAGACAAATCAAACAAATTCTTGAGAAAACCGTGAATTCCAATAGAAAAGATTGGTCTGTAAAACTGATTGATGCACTTTGGGCTTTTCGCACTGCTTATAAAACCAATCTAGGGATGTCACCATATCGATTAGTCTTTGGAAAGGCCTATCACTTACCTCTTGACTTAGAGCATCGCGCTCTTTGGGCCATAAAATTTTTGAACTTTGACTTATAAAAGGCCGGCTCGCATAGGAAGTTACAAATTTCTGAATTGGAGGAATTGAGAAATGAGGCGTATGAAAATGCGAAAATCTACAAAGAAAGAACCAAAGCCCAACACGACAAAAACATACTTCGTAAGGAATTCAACGTAGGTCAAAAAGTTCTTTTATACGACTCTAGACTTCACTTGTTTCCAGGAAAACTCAGATCTCGATGGACTGGACCTTATGTCGTGAAAACAGTATACCCTCATGGAGCGGTTGAAATTGAAAATCCTAGAGATGGAAAAGTCTTCAAAGTAAACGGTCAACGACTGAAACCATTTTTGGAATTCGAGCAATATGACGAAGACGACTCTATCGATCTGCATGATCATCCACCATGAAATCAGGTGGTACACGTTCTTTTTCTTTTATTTTTCATTTTTTTTCTTTGTTTTTCTGCCTTAGACAGTTGGGACACTGTCTCAATCAAGTGTGGGGGGGAGTCTGCATTTCATCCATTTTCATTTTTCTTTGTTTTTATTTCTTTTATTTTCATCATTTAAATAGGACCATCATGCATTTTAGACTATAGTAACATGCCATTTTTTTTTTTTGAAATACGACTCATTTTCAATTGATTCAACAAAATAAGTTTACAATTTTTAGCCAGTTGATAGTATTTTTCTCTCTCAACTTAGATCGAATAGGAAATATAATGAAAAGTTTAATTTTGAGGGATAATAGTGTAACCGGTACATAGGGAGATTCTTAGGTGATGGCCATGAAATCTATTCTATATTGTAGACTTTGTTTAAATAAGTGGAGGACTTAAAATGCTTATATTGGCTTTTCAAATCTTTAAAACTAAGTTGTGTTAAGTTGAATTCGCGCAACTCTCTTTTGTGCTTATATTTTCGGTAATAATAATAATAATAGTATTCCAAGGGTATCCAACATTGCTTGTATATCGAGCATTGGTGTGCAAACCCGCCAAGCTCTATCCGACACGTTGTTGACAAAGTCAAAGTTGGAATATCTTGGTCTCATTCTATGAGATTGGACACCTAAGGATTACCGACACGTTGTTGACAAAGTCAAAGTCGGCCTGCACAATCCGCCAAGCTCTTTACCTACTCTCCGTTAGTCCGCGAGGCAGTGCATGGGTGGTAAACCTTGGTCTTATTAGTTAGGTGTATGTACTTAATCATAAATCTTAAAATTTTATAGAATAAAGAATAAGCGATGATACCTAAACATTTCTTGACCTTATTGATTTGACTAGCCATACATGAGAAAATTAGAATACCACTTTGCAAACTGTGCCAAGCAAACTAAGAATTTATTTCATGGCTGCACTATGTTATCGACCGAACTAACTGGCCAAACTGGAATTTAACATTTGAAAACTTGATTTATATTGAAAATTTGTGACAAGTCGAGGTATCTAAAATAAAATCAACTGACTAGAAATTGTTAATTTAATTTGTTGTACCACTTCAGAAACAAGTCTTGTTTTCATTTTTGCTTTTGTTTGCATATGTCTGTTGCATTCATGTAGTTTCATTAGAATCATAGCATACTACATTTGGATTTTGTGGGTAGTATCCGCTGAAAACCCTCGCGAGACACCACTCGTCCTACTAGGGACACCTAGAGGTTTAACGGCTTGTTGCATGCACTCAATGCAATCGTGTTTCCTACGAAAGTATGACCTATCTAGTTTAGTTTCTCATTTTTTGTTTTACTCGAGGACGAGTAAAAGATAAGTGTGGGGGTATTTGATTGACACTGAAAAGTGTTTATTTTATGACTCTTATGCTTTATCTTTTGTAAATAAATAAATGATACTTTGGGTATTTTTTATGTGTTTTTACAGATTTCAAGCGTTGCCTCCTTCAATTCAAATCAAAGGCCAACTACAAGAAAGAGCTACTTCCTCACATCAAATTCATTTCAATTGCAAAAGAAGTAGTAGCTCACTGGTAAAGGCATAGGAATTGGTGCTAAGAGACCTGAGTTCGAACCCCGTCAAGCTCACTTTTTGCCAAAGAAACGGAGCACGTTCACACTGGCCCCTTTGCTTTGAGGAATACTTGGATAGTCTTATGTTGTATATATACACATATTCATGTGTATGTATGATATGCACCAATTAACATTTCAGCAATAGCCATATTCTTATCATGGAATTAAATTCAAATCATTCAATTTCAATTGAATTGTTGCCAAGAAGAAAGATCAATTTTAATATATTCTTTTCCTATGTTGAAATTGGAATCTAACAAACGTCATTGATGGAGGATTTATTGTTGATTGGAAGATTTATTGCTGATTGGAAGATTCATTGTTGATTGGAAGATTAATTGCTGATTGGAAGAATAAATCACATGCAATTTGCAATCTTTTATCAATCAATTAGCCACATTGGAGAATTGAAAGATATGGAAAATATTTACCATGATATGCCCAGATTTTCTCCAATCAAGTTAGTCAAGGAAGGCAAGAAATATTCATGAATAAGGAGGCCATTTATTCATAGACCTAATTGGGGTTTTGCCATTCTCATCTATAAATATGTGTTGTAACCATTGTAAAAACCATCTCTCATTTTTTCTGTACTGCCATTAGTTTAATAAAATTTTCTTGTTCTAGTTATTTACTTTTCTTTTAAAACAATTTGTGTATCTACACGATTAGATTCGGTAGAACACATATTGTTATTGTCTTTGTTACTGCATACTAGTGTTGACTGTTTGATTAGTTTCAACAGCAACTCTATTTTTAATTCTCTGTTATTGTTCCAGTTATTATTTACTTTTGCTGTTTTTGCTAGTACTTGTTATTTTCTTTCCTGTTGTTGAATTTGATATACGTCTGATTAGATTCAGATTTGTAGCAGTTTCAATAACATTATTTCAACAACATTGAAAACAACCCCCAAAGTTCTGTCTAACACGCCCACGAAACATATAAATAATAAAATTTAACTTTCCTCCCTGTGTTCGACCTGTATGCTACACACCTGTATGCTTGCAGAATTTATTACAAATGTCGCGCTTTTCTACTTTATAGATTAGCGACGATCACTTGTGCCTATTCACCGATCGTGAGCCTTCCCTTCAGCCGCCGTACTCCGTGAGCCTCCCCGCCCTCCATCAGTAGCTCGCCTCGTCAGCACTGAAGCCATCTCCAGTGACAAGAAACATGTTTTTGTCATCCTACAACTGAAGCTGAGCCACCATCCCCACTACACCCGAGACCACCGACTCCGACGGAAACTGCCATTTCCCTACTCCCTCACAACGAAAGCATAACCCCTCCACCCAGCCCCAATTTCCACCTGTGACTCCCTCGCCTGCCCATGTCAGCATGACCCGCATTAACTCCATCGCCTCACCCACCTACCCTTACTCCGAGTTTAGTTCTCAGCACCCATTTGCGTGTGTATTTATGTTTGTGCGTGAGTTCTTTGCATGGGTGTATATTTGTGTTGAGTTTTGGTGCCTTTGTGCATGTATGTACATTTCTATGGGTATTTTTTGTCGAAATATATTCTTTCGTGGGTCAGTGTTATTCATTTTGTGTTTTGAGTTAATATATGTGATGCATGTGTGTGTATACTTTTATGTTGTGTCATATTGTTTTGGGTTTGTGTGATTTTAAAAATGTATATGTATATTATAATTTTTATTGTATGTATATATGTATATATATATATATATAATATTTGTAAATGAATTTGCTATGTTTATTTTTGAGTCTTGTTTGGTGTTGAGTTCGAAACCGTTCCGAAATCCAGTAGCTGTACCATTCCAAAATCGAAGAGTCGAACAGATCCATGGAGAAATTTCCTAACCTTCTCTTACAAAAATAAAATATATATTGAGTGGATTCTGTGATTTAATCTATTCTGAGTCATCCCTGGAAGTCGTTGTCTCTTTCTGTGTCAATCCGTTTGCTATCTCCATTTCTGTGCTACGAAAGGCGAGTTTATCTCACACTTGACCTACATTGTTTCATGGATGTTAGATTAGCATAAATGAACTATTGTGAATGTATAGGATTGCTAGTAGTAATTGTTTACTTGATATGTACACCTTTCATATATGACACAATATTCATATGACACGTTGGTGCACTTATATAACTAATGATGTGATTGGTGCTATGTCGTGATTTGTTTATGTTACTGATTTCCCTAGTTTTAGGAAAAATCACTAAGGGTTGAAATGATACATACCGGAATGGACATTAGATAAGGAAAAATCGTTATGGGTTGAAATGATAGACCTGAACGATTTTTACCGAATTTGGGATTACGAGTTGAAATGATATATACCCGTAAATTTTATAAATAGTGGGTTGAAATGATAAATATACGTATCACTTGACCATAGGGTAGAAAACTATATACGGAGACCATTAGCCATGTTTTCGAAGTAAAGTGATTTGGAAAATCTATTTTAAAAAATAATAACTTAAGATTTTATACTTGTATATTTATATTTTAAATATTCTAAACTTAATTTTAAAAAATTTAAATTATATGTTTTAAAATGATTTTTTGAGTAAATATAGATTTAAATGCTTATTTAAGATTTTACTTATAATTTTATTTATTTTAAACCATACAATTTAATCATATTAGTATTTTTAAACTTTTTATATTAAAATAAATAATTCTTTTAAACATATTTCTATATTATTTTAACTTATATATGTTATAATTTTCTAACTAATTTTAGAATTTTATAAACTTATATATATCTCTATTTTCAAAGTTAAATTTTCTTTTATATATAATTTATAAACTTTAATAATAAACTCAAAGATGGGTAAGTTAAGATTTTACGATTTAAATTCGATGTTTTAAAGATTTAAATTTTAATAACAATATTTGTTTAACGAATGAACTCATATTAAGATTTGAATTCGAAATTGATATGAACCTTTAAGAGATGAATTTGAATTGTGAAAATTGATTTAAATTTGATTTTCGAAATTTAAGGAAATGAATTTTAATATGTGATTGATATGAAATGAATTCGATTTCAAAACGACTAAGCGTGAATTTGATATATAAATTTTACATATGGTATTGTTTTTGTAAATAGTTTGGTGTGAGTAATTTTTTTGTTAAATCTTATTTATGTGAATGGTTTTAAACTGTATGAATCGTTTTAATTGAAACATAAGACTTTGATTCGAATATATAAGTAGTGAATTTGAATTGTACGACTTGAGTAACACGTTATGATATTATTTGTTGAAATTGAAAACATAAGATTGTTATGAATTATATAAACTGAAGTCAAACTTAAGTATTGGATTTTTGAATCGACTCAATCGAATTTTATAAAGGAAAACTGGATTATATGAGTTGGTTAAATTTATAAATAAAAATTTTGAATTGTATGACTCGAATTACAAAACAAGATATGATTTGGTTAAATTGAAAATGTAAGTTTTGACTTGAATTGTATATTTTGATTTCGAACCGAAATGTCGGATTTATATGAACTGACTTAAAGGAACTCGTATAAAAGTAAAATTAAATCATTTGTATTGTTTGAATTTGAGTTTTAGACGATAATAAATAAAACTAAAATATCATCTAAATATTTTAGTATCAATTTAAATGGTATTTGCGACCCTTAAATCATGATTCGAATATTAGTCATTTTGAATTGAAATTGTTATGAGAATATTTTTGGAAATTTAATAAAATCGAAATTAAATAGTATAGTACTAGTTTATACTACATTTTTATATCTTTACAATATGGTTTCTAAATTTATTTAATTTGAAGCGATTCTAGTAAGTTGTTTTCGAAATTAATTATAATCGAAGAAGATATTTAATTTTGATTTCAAATTTTGAATCTGAGATTTCGTATAATCGATTTTATAAAGTGATTTATAATATACTGGTCATTGTGTGAAAAATGTAAATGATTGGTTGTTAAAGAGACAGGGATCCGTTATTGTCATACTCTTTGTCAATACCAAAAGCCACTTTAACAGCTGTGTGCTCGGTGGAGATCCAGATTGAAGTAGGATGGTTTGGCGAACGACTCTATTATCTATTTCATATTAATTACGAGACCCTGACTACCTTGAGTCAGCTTGATGTGACTAAAACAGGCGAGACCAAGTGAGGTCATACCTCCTATCGAGCGAACTTCTTCGATGCCATTCTATTACTTTTGTGATGTGCTTGGTGGTGACCCTCCGATTTGATTATGGGAGTGTGTCTCGAGGTGGGCGGTAGTTGTTGCTATGCCTTACCACCATTCTGAATCTGCAAACGGTGAATCCACCCTGGCATTCCTTGCGTGCCTTGTCACATGCCATATAAGAGCCCACTAAGACTTTGTTTTGTACTGTTTTATATGGAGTGCCCACTGATAGCCCTCCAGTTTACGGAGGAATCACGGTATTGTATATACTATGGGAATATATAAATGGTGTAAGGGTAATAATGGTAATCCCGCTTATGCTAATTTGATATTTTACTTTTCTAATAGACACTATTGTATAAAGCGTATTATGTTATATGTAGTATTAGTTTGACGGATCCTTAGAGGATGGAGATCCTAAACATCCTTTATGTTACTGATTGCATTTCATCGAACATTTCATTTGAGTTAATTTACTACCATGAGAATGTTAGTCCTGATCCGAGTTGTTTTGTTTTGCATTATTGCTCGGGTCAGATCAATTATCATAGCTCTCGGGATTCACCCCTGAAGTTGGAGCTATATTGGATTTTGGTCATCTATATCTACTTATTGTTCAGTTGTTTCAGTTTCAGCTATTATTGTCACCTCTGTTTCATACTGTTATCATTTATCTATGTATTATAAAATTTATTGTATTTGACTTCTGTTGTTTTATTTATGTAAACTCTGATGTAAAATTTTATTTAGTAGCTTCATGAACTACTATTGTATTATTTATTTCTGCTATGAGATATTACTTTGCTCTGTATCTATATATATGATTCTGTGATTTATTTTATTTACATCAGAAGTTAATAACAATCTGTCGTTTTGGATGGTTCAAGTTGACATGTTTTGTCCATTCGGCATAGTCAAAATGGCGGGTCTTTACAGTCTATGAGCTAGCCAAAGGAATAATATTCGAACAAGAAATGATAAATGATTTTAAGTGCTTTACCTCTAAATGGACTAAACAGGTGATGCATCAATCTCAAAGCACCTTGAAATGAAGCAAGGATACTGATGCAAGGAGAGGATTCGATAATAAAAGGGCTAAACTCCACCAACAAGGAAGTAGCTTTATACCCAGAGTGTTTAATAAGTGCCACCTTACCACTTCAATGGAAAAAATCTACTTCCTAACTCAGCAAGAACTCGATTATGGTTGTCCGCAAAGAAGAAGCCCAAGTACAAAAGAAAATGGGTCCGTTTTTCACAGGTCCCTATTAAGTTTCAAAATTAGGCTCACATCCAGTGCTAAACTTATTGTAAATTAGGTCCCAATTTTTTGAAAATTCATTTAAAAAAAAAATAATAAAAAAAAATCACGAAAATTCATTATTAAATAAAACACATACACGCCAAAAAAATCATGTGTTAAAACACTCGAAAACCACATCAAAACCTAAAAATACACAAAAACAGCGAAACAACAGTTTTTTGCATCAAAAGTTGCACCTATTCCTAAATAGTTGCATACATTCATGCTTATATTTCAATGTTGCGCCCAAACTGCAGTATAAATGCATATATGTATGCAGCTAAACTGCATTACATGCATCCTTTTATGCATATATTCAAATTTGACCTGTTTTTTCAAGCCTTCGCCGTTTTCCGACATTGTTGCACACATTTATGCTCTTGTACAGAATAAATGCATGCATTCATGCGTATATTCACAAGCCGTCGTCCCTTTTAAATTTGATGCACACATG
The DNA here is from genome assembly GCA_030737875.1 of Allium sativum. NCBI lineage: Eukaryota > Viridiplantae > Streptophyta > Magnoliopsida > Asparagales > Amaryllidaceae > Allium > Allium sativum. The sequence continues at coordinate 200,478,577 of CM060918.1, read as the reverse complement.
CATGCATATATACAGAATAGTTGCATTCATGTATGCAACTTTTCGTTACACGTGAATCTCAGTTCAACTTTGTATGCATACATGTATGTAGTTACTTGCTAATAGTTGCATACATGTATGCGTATATTGGTCCAGATTTTCAACATAAATACACTATATGAATATATGCATACATGTATGCTACTATAGGCAATAGTTTCACAGAAGTATGCAACTATTTTTTTTCAAATTTGCGTGGGCTCCTGGGATTATTTCCAGATTTTAGAATATATTTTTTATGCATGAGAGCATTTTTTTTGGGTCCAAAATTGGAAAAGGCGAAGGGAAAAAGCGGGAGGCGGAAGGGACAAAAAAAGAGAAGCGGAAGCTATAACGACCCGAAATCCCCCTTACGGGAAATCGCGGATTGTACTGAGGACAGGACGAATCAGAACACAAAAAGAAGAACATTTCATTGCTTATTACAATAATTCGTCAGAATACAGGAATATAACAGAGTATAAATAAATATTATACATTCGATAAATATCAGAGATTAAAAAACATTACATAGCAGCAAAAAATAATGCAAAACACAACTGAAATTAATACGCGGATGCAGAGCTTTCCGAGTATCGTTCCAGCTGTAAACCAAGATCCTGTGAATATAAATCTGCAAAACCAAAACTACTAGCTGCCCGTGTCGAAAATAAGGGCACCCGGAGTTTTGGTTAAAACAATAAACTCCAGGTCAGTCATGTGACTGGTGTGAGAACTAAAACAATTATTAATCTTTATTTTAAAGTTAGGTAAATCAAGGGACCACGCCGTATAACATGGAACGAGTTTCCTCCTAAGAATACCGGTGCATAAAACAACAACGCAATGCTAAATAAAGAACAATGAAGCTATTGTAATACCCAGGTCCCATCACACAATGCAACGCAAGTCGGAGGATAGGGTTTTACCTTATAATAGCCAAATAATGCTTGATACGTTAAATTTCATCTTTTATTATTTCTTTAAGTGTATAGTGTCAAAACAATTTCAACCATAAGTGTCAATCATAGACAACATAAGTGCCCCATACCACTATGTCGCCATATATAGGTTTACAACTAAAACCGCAAAATGTCGTATTGGAAGTTGGATTTCCATCTATGAACCAAGGCAAAAGATAGTCCTCTACCGATTTCGAGACAATCTAGCCCATGTCTCAGGGAAGTACTCAGTCAAGCCTTTGGATCGTCAGGGCTGGTCCACCGATGTGGATTAAAATGCCTGAACACTGCGTTTCCTCGTCCTTTGGGGCGTAAATGAGCCAAATGACTCCATCGGCTCCATGTAGTCACCGATATATCCGAGGCGCCTCGCAACCCAACAACCACATAAGTCAAACTCGTCAGGGCATGTCAAACCACTGAGGCCACTTCTAGCTAGAAGGAAATGCATGCCCTCTCTGAGGTCCTCTCCCGTTTTTGGTTCACAACCGGGGTGTGAGGCTTGCGAATTAACGCTGCATAAAGCTGTGCCACATAGGCGGTGCTTTGATCATCAACCACAAGACTCTGCTTTTAAACAGAAGCCTTGATCATTTGCATCTTAGCATGCCACGCAGGCAAACCACTCCATGCAACCGATATCCATCAATCACACAGAATGATATCCAACGTCAGACACACAGTCCATTTAAAAGTCCGTTTTGGGTCTGAACGAAACCGGAGGCACCTTGTACCTCGCATATCCATCGATCTCCATGTACATCTGGACGATCACCAACTGATTCCCTCCTCTTGGGTGTACAGCCCAATCAAGATCATCAGTAATTATCCAAACGATGTGAAGACCTCCGGTCTTCGACCACCGTCTTCATCCTCGACACATCGTCAAATCAGTTATTCAGAATGGGATAAACCCGATCTTTCTGAATAACTCGCGTATATAATAAACAAGTGTTACACAAACACAACATACGCCTCATTCCAATTCAGAATATTCTTTTATTCAAATATTCTTATACTTTGGGAAAGGTTCCCATTAATTTTATCAAAGATAAATTCCTTAAATTTATTCTTTAATCTTCCTTTGAATATCAATTCAAACCAAATTATGGTTTATCCAAACTAGTCGGGATTAACGAACCTTACCGAAGTAATCATTTTTTTTAATTTCCCAATCCCAGCCTATTCATCCCATGAAGTAAAACTGGTATTACTGCATATCTAACACCACGTTGTTATCGGTAAATTCAATTACCATTTCACGTTCAAATCTAATTAAAGATTTAACTATCGCCTAGAGCAAAACTGGTGATACTCCATTCTCGATCATTTCAATCTAATTAAAGATTCATTAAAACTCCACTTAGTTTTAATCTTCCCAAAAATCACTATCAATGATTGTTTAACTTGGGAAATCATATCCTGTCTTTAACTGCGTTAAAGAACCAATGTCATTTAAAACACGGTTCATGATAAACCCAAAATCACATTCCATTTACATTGGAATCTTCATGGAAAACAAATCAATATATATAATCGATATAAACTTCCATACGCGATTAATAATATAAATGGAATAACGGGGAAAGCCTTTAAAATTCCAGATATATTAGTTGTCTTCCACCACAGAAATTCACTTCGATTATTACCAAATCGAATTCCATTCCATTCCAATTTATTTTATTAAATTGGAAAACTTTACATTGGAAAATCTCCTTTAAATCTTAACAAAAGATTTATGAATTCCAAATCACATTTTGCTGTAAATCGGGTTAAAGAACGAATGTCGTTAAAACACAGTTCACGATAAACCCAAAAATCAATTCAAATTCAATTCCAATTAAATACCATTTAATTGGTATACTTCATTAAATCTAAATAGAAAGATTTAATCTTTTTCTCAACTGGGTTGAAGAACAGTGGTAATGAAGACACCATTCACGACAAACCCAAATCCCATTTAATATTAAATACAAGGCTCTGAATAGAAAATATATCGGCTTATATTCAATATCAAATTCTACGACCAACAAATATCGTATTGGAAATAACGATATAAATATATCTTTCAAATTTCCATAACAATATTTGTATAATCACAAAATCCAATATCGAAAAATCCAAAGACAATTTCGATTCAAATCCATCCCAATTCAATTATTGGAAATTCTGGTTACTTTTAAAACCCTTTCAAATCCAGTTTATTTATTTCAAAAATAAATGGATTATAATTCTAGTTCAAAACTAGTTCATTTCGATAAAAATCTATTTTTATCCTTTCAAATGTGGAATTTTTCATCCCAATTCTTTCCAAATCATTTCTTATGATTTTACACAAATTATTACTATTTTTAATAATTTTATCAAGGCCCGTACAGTCGATTTCCATCAACGGCCATCGAACTGCACTTACAACTACCTTTTCCAAATTTGATTTGGGCATAATTCCAAATCCAACCGTTAGATTTCAAATCTCTAATATTCGTTAGAAATCACTTTTCAATACGAACCCAAAGCTTCCGATTTTAGGAGAATCCGACGGTCGGATCTCCCGTAATGTCCGTTCGAAGTCAATGGTCGAAATTCGCGAACTGCCGCTGCGCAGCGCGTTCTATTCAGGCCATTATATTATATATATAATATATATAATATATATTTCTTCGATTTCCTTTTAAAATGTATTTTATAAATCGTTTTAAATTCGTTTTCAAAACGATTTCAACTTCCTATTCAATTTCAAATCAAAATTGAATATTCCATATCATCGATATACAAATGATAATATTTTCAAAACATTATATTTCGAAATCGTTTCCTTTTCAATTTTCATTATATAAATGAATATAAATATCGTTCGCATCAAAATGGCGCATATCTAATCAACATGGCTTTATATTTTTCAATAACTTCGTTATTCTATTCAACAAATGAATATTTTCTTCAACACATGAATATATATTTCTTTCAACACATGAAGATTCTCAACACATGAGTTTTCTTTTATTCAACACATGAATATATATTTTTATTCAACACATGTATATTTGTTCTATTCAACACATGAATATTTATTCTATAATATCCTTTATTTCCCAAATTGGAATGAGGCCCAATCAATTACCATATAATGTTAATTATATTGATTCCATACAACACATGTATATAATAGCAATGATAAATAATCAACCATCATTCAGAGTGCACCACACAACTGCATAAGCATTAAATATAAATAATAAACGCTTACACAGTCTGTTAACCCATCGATTGACATACAACTAAACAATTGGGATTAGTGTACGTCAAATATCATCCCAATACCCGTGTGGGGTTTCAAATCAACAAACACAGATTTTTATTTGTGCAGTTGGGCGATGTGTAAAATTTATCGTCCCAATCAATATCAGTCAAATCTGTGTATATAAACAAATCGTCCGATTTGTTTATAAATATTTATTTTATATACACATTAAAAATTATATTTTTAACTATAAAATATTTATTCAATCCACATCACACAATCAATTTTCACAACACATTAATCAAACAAGTCATCCATGGTCTGTGGACGACGGGTGTCGGGTGCTGCTAAGCACTGTCTGCATCCTAGTATATATTTCAACTAGAAAATAAATTAAAAGTGAGGAGTTCTCACCTTTGGGTTCCACTCCGTCATTTCATTTCTGAACGGTTTGGATTTTCCCACCATTCCAACGCAATCTTTTCACACCGTTCATATTAAAAATCACATTTTTAATTCGCTACACATATAAAAATCATATTTTTATTTCATTACATATATAAAAATTATATTTTTATTCTCATACATATAAAAAAAATTATATTTTATTCTCTATATTATATAAAAATTCTATTTTCAAACCGCTACACGTATAAAAATCGAATTTTTATTTCGCTACAACATATATCAAAATCGTACTTTTATATTCTTTGTCTTATAAAATCATATTTTCATAATCTCTACTATATAAAAATCATATTTTTATTATCTCTATAATATAAAAATCATATTTTTGTTTTCATAAAAACATTTCTAACATACGATAAACAAAAATTTTTCTTTTTTTTTTTCAAAATCAAATTCTAGTTTATATTCAAAAACAATCTTCTTGTTTATATTTTCAAAAACCAAATTCTTTATTCATATTTTTTTAATATAAAAGGGTATATGTAGCAAACAAATTCTTTATTCATAAATAACATAAAACCCTATTTTTATTTTTAATAAACTAATTTCTCTTATATAAAAATAAACTAAAATGAATAGAAATAAAATAATAAAAAAATAAAAACTTACACTTAAAATGGAAGAAGGGGGGTTTTAGGCGCTCGAGATCATCGGAGGGAGTCCAGGCGGCGGCTGTCCTCGGGCATTGGGGGATTAGGGCTGTGGTGCGACAGCTAGGGTTCCTCCGATTTGGGCATTAAGGTTTTGGGGGTGCGGTTCCTTTGAGGGAGTTGAGCGGAAGGAGGGAGAACGGAGAAGAGGTGCGCTGGAGGAAGAGAGGGGGGAGCAATCCTCGACGGCGGCGGCCTGGTGGGTGCATTGGCGCGTGTCTCGATGGGGAGGCTCCGTCGCTCTTCAGTAAAAAAAAATTATTTCTTTTAAAACCGACAGTTGACTTCTAGGGAGAGAGAGTGAGGTAGAGAGGGTATATAAATATATATATATATTTAATTATTTAATTAATTCTAAAAAGTAACTTTTAAATCCGATCTCCAATCGAGACCCAACGACTGTCATCCCTAGATAATTACCCTCATTCCGAACACAATGGGATTTGTTTCGTACGCTAATTCGCTTGTTACGATCAGTTTCCATTCAAATTAAAATATACCTCAATGTATATTGAATTTAAACGCACATTTCAATTTACCGGGATCACATACTAACTCTGGAAATTCCTGACAAATATTTTCTAGTTTCGTATTCATGATACGGTCCAAACAAAACTAATTTCGTCAAATTCTGAGATCGTTTGAAAAATGGCCATTTTCAGGTCGATCGAAATTGACTGAAACTGTCAAAACACGTTTTCTTTCGCCACGCTCACATATTGATTCAGAAAATTATGAATTTTATAAATTGACATTCCGGATCCAATAAAAGTGGTTTCATTGAAAACAGAGATCGTTTGCAAAAATTTCTATTTTTAAGGGCCAGAATTCCATAGCGACTATTCTGAGTTTTCAACTGGACATAACTTTTTATTCCCGCTATGAAATTTCAATTTTTCGGATTCGTTGGAAAGACATTTTCAAATAGATTCTAATATTTTTGGTTTCACTAAAATCCGGTTTATTTTGAATCCTGTACATTCGTTTGAACTTTGAAATCGAATTTTCGAACTACCGTGCCATTTCCAATTCCTTTTATAATTAAAAATAAATATTTATTTTATAACGTCGATTCAAATAAATATTTACGTTCTAATTCTATTCAAAATAAATTTCTCATCGTAATTATTTAAAATAATTCATTTTAAATATCAAAAATTCATTAAAATAGCCAAAATAAATTTTTTTAATTGGCTCGGATTTCCGGGTTATTACAATCTCCCCCACTTAAAACTTTTCGTCCCCGAAAAGGAACGAAGCCGAAAGTTGTTTTACAAACCAACTCAAATTTCATTCTTTTCATTATGGCTTAAGTTCTTCAACTTTTCAGTTTATAAGAACTTTTCAAAATTTTGGCTAACACCCTAAATTTTCGAAAAATTTCGCCATAACCTCCCCTGCACCGGGAGCTTCGGGATATTTCAAACAACCTCCCATGGCCCTCACCAATCCAAAAAGAAAAAGAAACAGCCAAGAGGCTAGCCAATCGGCTCATAAAATCATCAAAAACCCAATAAATTTGTAGACATATACCTATTTGTCGGGCAAACAATTTTATTCTTCTGCTCTAGCCTCCTTGCTATGACCTGTTCAATGTAAGTACATGTATATGCATGCAATTTCAAACAACTTTCAATTCAGTCCAACATTTGATATAATTTGGCTAAATGGTTCAAATTCTAATTAATCACAACAATAATCAAACAACACAATCAATAATCAATTAGTTGATTAACGTTTCAAATTCATAATTTTGATATATACACAAAAAATCATGTTTTTGATGCCAAGTCACAACAATATATCCTATCTAGTTTTGGTTCTCACACCAGTCAATTGGAAATATATAGATATCTCACTTTCGACACTCGAATATAAATGCTGATGATGATGCACCATCATCAGGATTATCCCCGGGTGACTAGAGTGTGATTCTATATCTATCCAGTATATTAAAACTTCGAATCCACGCGGATCAGACGTATACGCAAAATCTTTATATACTTGATTGTCCAAATCAATTTAAAATAAATATTCAAATACTAATAATTGATTTAAATTTTCAAAACAAAAATTGTTTTCATTTTAAAAATATACTCTTCACACTCGTTCTAGGTTACTACTGATCTCATCTCTAACGAGTCATTCCCATTGGATATTACTAATCCAATCTCGGATGAATTCTTTCGTTCAGTTCTAACGTGTCTTGTTCTCGAGCTTCGTAAACCAGAGCTCTGATACCAAGGTATAACGACCCGAAATCCCCATTACGGGAAATCGCGGATTGTACTGAGGACAGGACGAATCTGAACACAAATAGAAGAATATTTCATTTCTTATTACAACAATTCGTCAGAATGCAAGAATATAACATATTATAAATAAATATTATACATTCGATAAATATCAGAGATTAAAATACATTACATAGCAGCGGAAAATAATACAAAACACAATTGAAAGTAATACGCAGATACAGAGCTTTCCGAGTATCGTTCCAGCTGTAAACCAAGATCCTATGAATACAAATCTGCAAACCCAAAACTACTAGCCGCCCATGTGGAAATAGGGGCACCCAGAGTTTAAGTTAAAACAATAAACTCCAGGTCAGTCATGAGACTGGTGTGAGAACTAAAACAATTATTAATCTTTATTTTAAAGTTAGGTAAATCAAGGGACCACGCCGTATAACACGGAACGGGTTTCCTCCTAAGAATACCAGTGCATAAAACAACAGCACAATGCTAAGTAAAGAACAATGAAGCTATTATAAGACCCAGGTCCCATCACACAATGCAACGCAAGCCGGAGGATAGGGTTTTACCTTATAATAGCTAAAGAATGCTTGATACGCTAAATTTCATCTTTTATTATTACTATAAGTGTATAGTGTCAAAACAATTTCAATCATAAGTATCAATCATAGACGGCATAAGTGCCCCATACCACTATGTCGCCATATATAGGTTTACAACTAAAACCGCAAAATGTCGTATTGGAAGTTGGATTTCCATCTGTGAACCAAGGAAAAAGATAGTCCTCTACCGATTTCGAGACAATCTAGCCCATGTCTCAGGCAAGTACTCAGTCAAGCTTTTGGATCGTCAGGGATGGTCCACCGATGTGGATTAAAATGCCTGAACACTGCGTTTCCTCGTCCTTTGGGGCGTAAATGAGCCAAATGACTCCATCGGCTCCACGTAGTCACCCATATATCCGAGGCGCCTCGCAACCCAACAACCACATAAGTCAAACTCGTCAGGGCATGTCAAACCGCTGACGCCACTTCTAGCTAGAAGGAAACGCATGCCCTCCCTGAGGTCCTCTCCCGTTTCTGGTTCACAACCGGGGTGTGAGGCTCACGAATTAATGCTACACAAAGCTGTGCCACACAGGCGGCGCTTTGATCATCAACCACAAGACTCTGCTTTTCAACAGAAGCCTTGATCATTTGCATGTTAGCATGCCACGCAGGCAAACCACTCCATGCAACCAATATCCATCAATCACACAGAATGATATCCAACGTCAGACGCACAGTGCATTTACAAGTCCGTTTTGGGTCTGAACGAAACCGGAGGCACCTTGTACCTCGCATATCCATCAATCTCTAAGTACGTCTGGACGATCTCCAACTGATTCCCTCCTCTTGGGTGTACAGCCCAATCAATATCATCGGTAATTATCCAAACGATGTGAAGACCTCCGCTCCTCGACCACCGTCTTCATCCTCGACACATCGTCGAATCAGTTATTCAGAATCGGATAAACCCGGTCTTTTTGAATAACTCGCGTATATAATAAACAATTGTTACACAAACACAACATACGCCTCATTCCAATTCAGAATATTATTTTATTCAAATATTCTTATACTTTGGGAAAGGTTCCCATTAATTTTATCAAAGATAAATTCCTTAAATTTATTCTTTAATCTTCCTTTGAATATCAATTCAAACCAAATTATGGTTTATCCAAACTAGTCGGGATTAACGAACCATACCGAAGTAATCATTTGTTTTAATTTCATAATCCCAACCTATTCATCCCATGAAGTAAAAGTGGTAATACTTCATATCTAACACTACGGTGTTATCGGTAAATTCAATTACCATTTCACGTTCAAATCTAATTAAAGATTTAACTATCGCCTGGAGCAAAACTGGTGATCTTCCATTCTCGATCATTTCATTCTAATTAAAGATTCATTAAAATTCCACTTGGTTTTAATCTTCCCAAAAATCACTATCAATGATTGTTTAACTTGGTAAATCATATCATGTCTTTAACTGGGTTAAAGAACCAATGTCATTTAAAACACGGTTCACGATAAACCCAAAATCACATTCCATTTACAATGGAATCTTTATGGAAAACAAATCGATATATATATATATATATATATAATCGATATAAACTTCCATATCCGACTAATAATATAAATGGAATAATGGCAAAGCCTTTTAAATTCCGGATATATTAGTTGTCTTCCTCCAAAGAAATTCACTTCGATTATTACCAAATCGAATTCCATTCCATTCCAATTTATATTATTAAATTGGAAAACATTACTTTGGAAAATATCCTTTAAATCTTAACAAAAGATTTATAAATTCAAATCACATTTCACTGTAAAATGGTTAAAGAACGAATGTCGTTAAAACACCTTTCACGATAAACCCAAAAATCAATTCAAATTCAATTCCAATTAAATACCATTTAATTGGTATACTTCATTAAATCTAAATAAAAAGATTTAATCTTTTTCTCAACTAGGTTTAAGAACAGTATTAATGAAGACACCATTCACGACAAACCCAAATCCCATTTGATATTAAATACAAGGCTCTGAATAGAAAATATATCAGCTTATATTCAATATCAAATTCTAAGACCAACAAATATTGTATTGGAAATAACGATATAAATATATATTTCCAATTTCCGTAACAATATCTGTATAATCATGAAATCCAACATCGAAATATTCCAAAGACAATTTTGATTCAAATCCATTCCAATTCAATTATTGGAAATTCTGGTTACTTTTAAAACCCTTTCAAATCCAATTTATTTATTTTAAAAATAAATTGATTATAATTCTAGTTCAAAACTAGTTCATTTCGAAAAAAATCTATTTTTATCCTTCCAAATATGGAATTTTTCATCCCAATTCTTTCCAAATCATTTCTTATGATTTTACACCAATTATTACTATTTTTAATAATTTTATCAAGGCCCGTACAGTCGATTTCCATCAACGGCCATCGAACTGCACTTACAGCGACCTTTTCCAAATTTGATTTGGACATAATTCCAAATCCAGCCGTTAGATTTCAAATCTCTAATATTCGTTAGAAATCTCTTTTCGATACGAACCCAACGGTTCCGGTTTCAGGAGAATCTGACGGTCGGATCTCCTGTAACGTCCATTCGAAGTCAATGGTCGAAATTCGCGAACTGCTGCAGCGTGGCGCGTTCTATTCAGGCCATTGTATTATATATATAATATATATAATATATATTTCGTCGATTTCCTTTTAAAACATATTTTATAAATCGTTTTAAATTCGTTTTCAAAACGATTTCAACTTCCTATTCAATTTCAAATCAAAATTGAATATTCCATATCATCGATATACAAATGATAATATTTTCAAAACATTATATTTCGAAATCGTTTCCTTTTCGATTTTCATTATATAAATGAATAAAATCGATATAAATATCGTTCGCGTTAAAATGGCGCATATCTAATCAACACGGCTTTATATTTTTCAATAACTTCGTTATTCTATTCAACAAATGAGTATTTTCTTCAACACATGAATATATATTTCTTTCAACACATGAATTTTCTCAACACATGAGTTTTCTTTTATTCAACACATGAATATATATTTTTATTCAACACATGAATATTTATTCTATTCAACACATGAATATTTATTCTATAATATCCTTTATTTCCCAAATTGGAATGAGGCCCAATCAATTACCATATAATGTTAATTATATGGATTCCATACAACACATGTATATAATAGCAACGATAAATAATCAACCATCATCCAGAGTGCACCACACAACTGCATAAGCATTAAATATTTATAATTAACGCTTACACAGTCTGTCAACCCATCGATTGACATACAACTAAACAATCCGGATTAGTGTACGTCAAATATCATCCCAATACCCGTGTGGGGTTTCAAATCAACAAACACAGATTTTTATTTGTGCAGTTGGGCGATGTGTAAATTTTATCGTCCCAATCAATATCAGTCAAATCAGTGTATATAAACAAATCATCCGATTTGTTTATAAATATTTATTTTATGTACACGTTAAAAATTATATTTTTAACTATAAAATATTTATTTAATCCACATCACACAATCAATTTTCACAACACATCAATCAAACAAGTCATCCATGGTCTGTGGACGACGGGTGTCGGGTGCTGCGAAGCACCGTCTGCATCCTAGTATATATTTCAACTAGAAAATAAATTAAAAGTGAGGAGTTCTCACCTTTGGGTTCCACTCCGTCATTTCATTTCTGAACGGTTTGGATTTGCTCACCATTCCAATGCAATCTTTTCACACTGTTCATATTAAAAATCACACGCTACACATATAAAAATCATATTTTTATTTCATTACATATATAAAAATTATATTTTTATTCTCATACATATATAAAAATTATATTTTTATTCTCTATATTATATAAAAATTCTATTTTCAATCCGCTACACGTATAAAAATCGAATTTTTATTTCGCTACAACATATATCAAAATCGTACTTTTATATTTTTTGTCTTATAAAAATCATATTTTCGTAATCTATACTATATAAAAATCATATTTTTATTATCTCTGTAATATAAAAATCATATTTTTATTTTCATAAAAACATTTCTAACATACGATAAAATATTTCTTTTCTTTTTTTTCCAAAATCAAATTCTAGTTTATATTCAAAAACAATCTTCTAGTTTATATTTTCAAAAACCAAATTCTTTATTCATAAATAACATGAAACCCTATTTTTATTTTTATTAAACTAATTACTCTTATATAAAAATAAACTAAAAAGAATAGAAATAAAAAAAAAAAAAAAAACTTACAGTTAAAATGGAAGAAGGGGGGTTTCAGGCGCTCGAGATCGTCGGAGGGAGTCCAGGCGGCGGGTGTACTCGGGCGTTGGGGGATTAGGGTTGTGGTGCGACGGCTAGGGTTCCTACGATTTGGGCATTAAGGTTATGGGGGTGCGGTTCCTTTGAGGGAGTTGAGCGGAAGGAGGGAGAACGGAGAAGAGGTGCGCCGGAGGAAGAGAGGGGGGAGCAATCCTCGATGGCGGTGGCCTGGTGGGTGCGGTGGCGCGCGTCTCGATGGGGATGCTCTGTCGCTCTTCAGTAAAAAAATCATTTCTTTTAAAACCGACAGTTGACTTCTAGGGAGAAAGAGAGTGAGGTAGAGAGGGTATATAAATATATTTAATTATTTAATTAATTCTAAAAAGTAACTTTTAAATCCGATCTCCAATCAAGACCCAACGACTGTCATCCCTAGCTAATTACCCACATTCCGAACACAATGGGATATGTTTCGTACACTAATTCTCTTGTTATGATCAGTTTCCATTCAAATTAAAATATACCTCAATGTATATTGAATTTGAACGCACATTTCAATTTACCGGGGTCACATACTGACTCTGGAAATTCCCGACAAAGATTTTCTAGCTTCGTATTGACGATACGGTCCTAACAAAACTAATTTCGTCAAATTCTGAGATAGTTTGAAAAATGGTCATTTTCTAGTCGATCGAAATTGACTAAAACTGTCAAAACATGTTTTCTTTTGCCATGCTCACATATTGATTCAGAAAATTATGAATTTTGGAATCTAGGAATAACTTGACATCCCGGATCCAACAAAAGTGGTTTGGTCGAAAACAGAGATCGTTTGCAAAATTTCTATTTTTAAGGGCCAGAATTCTATAGCGACTATTCTGAGTTTTCAACTGGACATTACTTTTTATTCCTGCTATGAAATTTCAATTTTTCGGATTCGTTGGAAATATATTTTCAAATAGATTCTAATATTTTTGGTTTCACTAAAATCCGGTTTATTTTGAATCCTTTACATTCGTTTGAACTTTGAAATCGAATTTTCGAACTACCGCGCCATTTCCAATTCCTTTTATAAATAAAAATAAATATTTATTTTCTAACGTCGATTCAAATAAATATATACGTTCTAATTCTATTCAAAACAAATTTCTCGTCGTAATTATTTAAAATAATTCATTTTAAATATCCAAAATTCATTAAAATAACCAAAATAAAAATTTTAAATTGGCTCGGATTTCCGGGTTATTACAGCAGCTCATTTTTAGGGACCGGATTTACAAAAATCTTTAGGGTGGATGTGGCGTGAATTTTAAATGTTTTAGGGATGTGAGCCTAATTATCACAAAGGAAATTAGGAGGGCCTTACTATCATTATCATATGCTAAATGGACATGAAACAAAACATTGCAAAGCCCTTGAGGGATTGACCATTAAGTTCCTCAATAAAGGCAAGCTACAAGACTTTGTAAAAAGATCAAACTAAGCCCAATAAAGTTCCTTAGGAAAAGGATTATCTACATGCTAAGGGTATGGAAACCCTCTCAAGAGTCGAAATAACCAAAGATGGGTTAATCTACAAATGGATAAAAACCTTTGTCACCGCAAAGTTGGCCAGGGCAAGGCACCCCTCAGAGGGGGTGATGTGTTAGCCTTTCTCTGTGCCCAAACCAGAAAGGTCCAGGTTAAAGCATCAAAAGCGTAAGTCTCCGACCCACACCAAAAATGGTTGTGATGGAGCCTCGAATTAGCATGCCCTGCCTCTACTTGCAGAAGAGTATGCCCTGCCTCTGCTATGAACTAAGCACGTTCTACCTCTGCTCGCAAAAGAGCACGTCCTACCTCTGCTTATGTTCCGCATTACTTGCAGAAGGGAATGCAAACCCTTATCATCGCCTACGATAGGCAGGACAGGGAACCCCTTGGGTGGTGGAGTGTAAGCCTCTATCACTGCCTAAGATGGCCAGGGTAGAGCATCAAAAGAGTAAACCTTAATTCCGCATCTACGATGGCTCGGTTTAAGCATCTAAGACCTTATCATTGCCTACGATGGTCAGGATAAGGCGCCTCCAGGAGGGAGGTCGGGTAAGTCCTTTGGCCATGTTAGTGGATAAGCTAGGCAAGCGCACCGGACGAACAGGCCCAAAAGGTGGCCAACAAAGCACGTACAACTTCTTCTTTGATAACTAAAAGCCTAGAGGGTGTCTCAAGAAGCACGTACATCCTCTGCTTCACAAATCACACCTAAAAAGGGGTAACGAAATTAATACCAGAAATGGTCTCCAGTCTTCTATCATAAATACCCGAATCTGGGTTGGTATGGATCTCAATTATTGTCAGAAGGGGATTCTAGGTCCTATATTAAACACCTGAATCTGGGTTGGTTTGGATCTCAATTATTGCCAGAAGGGAATTTCTGGTCTTATCTTAGCACCCGAATCTGGGTTGGTTCAGATCTCAATTATTGCATGAAGGGGATTTCCAGTCCTATATTAAATGCCCGAATCTAGGTTGGTTTGGATCTCAATTATTGCCGGAATGGGATTTTCAATCCTATCTTAGCACCCGAATCTGGGTTGGTTCAGATCTCAATTATTGCCGGAAGGGGATTTCCTGTCCCATCTTAGCACCCGAATCTAGGTTGGTTTGGTTCTCAATTATTGTCGGAAGGGGATTTCCGGTCCTATCTTAACACCCTAATCTGGGTTGGTTTGGATCTCAATTATGGTCAAAGGTAGACTTCTGATCCTTTCATAAACACCCGAGCCTGGATTGGTTCGGATCTCAATTACGGGTGGAGGTAGGCTTCCGGTCTAGTCATAAATACTTGAATTTGGGTTGATATGGAAGCTCGACTATTAATCAAAAAGAGATATTTTACCTTCTTAATAATCTGAGTATGATTGGGAACCAGACTTCTGTTATTACCAGAAGTGAATTTCTGGTCTTATACCTTTATCCAGGAGATGGATCAAAGTCTTATTATTATTATCATAAGATTGGTTCCAGACTTCTATCAGAAGCGGATTTCTGATCTTACACCCTAATTAGGGGCACTAGAATCAAATTCTTAATTTCTAGAGATCGGATCAACTACCACGGTCCAAGATGATGGCATGGTTCTGCGACTTAAAAGTATTTAAACCAAGGTCAAAATCTTTCCTTTTGATCAGGGAAGTTTCTCAAACTCCTTACATTTGACTTGCTATCATTTTTGCAAAATATACACGAGAATCATATATCAAGTAAGTATGCTTTCCCTTTTCATAAGTTAATTTACATGGTAATATTATTAGCTATTCAAAAAAAAGTAAGACAATTAAAGATACTCAGTATAGTCTCCTAAAGCTCTCTACCCTCAGATAATGGCGGAGGTGTTAGCATGATGAATGGCAGTACATAAAAGTTCGTTGATCTTCTGCCACTTTTCCTTGATTTTACGTGGATCATCTAAGGGCTAGGGTTGTAACTTCAAAGCTTGGGTATACGCCTTACCCATGGCACACAGAGTTTTATTTTTCCCATTCCAAACTAAAAGCATCCTTTCATAAAGAATGTTTTTCCTTTTCTAGCTGCTTAACCTTGAAGGTGTAAAAGTCAATACGCCGGAGTGTGTCCTCATTACACTTTTTGTCATAAAAACTTTTCATGTCGGCTTTGACTTTCTGATACCACCTATTAACAAGGGAATCGCCCCAGGGGGAAGGTTCCTTATGGGATGACATACTTCAAACTCTGGAGCCTCAAACTCTATTGAGATTCGTAGAGAATAAAATGTAGAAGTATTGGTGGTATATCCAAAAATAGATTCCCAAGCTTTACATTCTATCAATGCATTGCCGCGTTCGGCTTATAAATCAATGACTTGACGATGTAACTCGTTCTTTTCTCGGTCAAAATCAATGGAGGGATTCATCTTTACCTCTCTCTTTAGCTCATAAATAATCTCATCTTTCTGCCTTAGTAGATCCTCTAAAGCACTTATTCGTGTGTTCAAATGCTCCACGGATATTTCCTTAAGCAAAACAAACCTGCCATCAGTATCAATAAGGTGACCCTTTGAAAAGTCTTCCCTACTTAGGGTTAGTCGATTATCCTTCTTGGTGAATGGGAGGAGGTCCTTAATTGAATCTTCCTATTTTATAAACATATAAGCTGCTACTTATAAGACTTATTTTCAGGAAATAGATAATAATAGTAAACCATAACAAATTTTGTTTAGAAGAGATTAATACAGATGTCACCCAACGTCCATAAAAACAAGTGTTAATTACAAAAATCATAGCAGTTTAATTATCCCTTCCACTACAATCTATGTTCATATTACATATCAACTCTGCATGGAGAGCCCTAAGTTTCTGTAGTATCAGCTCCCTATCTTCTCCCAAGAAATTAAAAGAGAGTTGGGGATACTTCATATGGATAAGCTTAAGTTCTTTTAAAAGCGTTTCCTGCTTGTAACACCCCACGTCCATTAATGTCACTCACAAAGGGAATGCATTAACTTCTATGGAGCGTTTTAAGTGTGTATAGAACAGAAACTTAACAACAAGACAGATATAAACAGTACTAAAAACTTTAAAATTTTATTCATTGTAGCGGTAAACACATAGGTTTGATTACATCATCAAAAACCAGAGTCAAAGTACATAATATCCATCTTGACTAAATCAGAGTACATAAATTGAAGGACATAACCCCAATACAAAATGGCCATAAATAAGATAGGCTGAACTTTTACTTCAGCGATCCAAGAAACTTCTAAAAGCAAGAGACACAGCTGTCCAAAATCAAGCTCCACTGGTGCTGGTTCCACCCTGAGCACCTGGGGGGAAAGGAAGAAAGGAGGTGGAAAAAAAGGGGGTCAGACATAAAGTCTGGCGAGTGCGATAACTTTAACAATATAATTATCAAAATAACTAGGCTAAGGCATAAGTTGGAAAATAAGGAAATGACTGTGAACAATTGAGCATGGCAGAGCAAACTAGGAAATAAGATGAACAAAGATAATATTAAAGGCGCACCTAGTCGCTATAAGATAATTACTACACTGCACCAAACCAAACACCCTAAAAGTTGATCCCGCCTACTAGACTTTAATAATGATAATGGTAGTTTCGTGTACCCCTAGTTGCCTTAATTGGTGCCGCTTGCCCCTTTCTCCACTAGGTGTACCCACTACCCTCATGCGATCGGCTCCCTAACTCGTAGATACCCGTGATGGCCCCACAATGGGGTGTATCACTCCCCAAAGTGGCAACCCGATACCACGAACAATGCACGGCTTATACCTACACGATGCAACAACGTCTTACCTACCAGCTCGGGCCCACACACGCACATGAACCCGTTGGACTTGCGTTGCCACCGCTAACCCGTTTTGGCCTCTTACAGTCAAGCCCAGTACGCGTGTCCCGTCCTCGACTTGGGTCGAGCCCACAAAGATACTTATGGGTTACTGGTTGAAACGGACCCCCATTACTTGACACAAGCTATCCACCTAAGCTTGGTCCCCTCTAGTACATCCCACTTAACCCTCTTCTTATTCATGTCCGCTTACATGTTTCCAATTTTTGGTTAAGTGTTTCTAATCGTATTTCAAATGCCACCGAAGGCACCCACTAAATTCCACATGCCACCCAAAGCACCCACTTAACCCCCTCATGTCCCACTACATGTTTATATGGTTAAGTATTTCTTAATTCATTAACACCGTAACCTTGTAAAGACCTCCCACATTAGACTGGGATTTGTGGCAGCTAGATTTGTCGGGCGGGTCCGGGCAGTCTTACACCATAAAAGAGCCTAACCTCGTGTCTTTACAACTGTCACGCATTTAATTTATGCCTAAGACCTCCCACACTAGACTGGAATTTGTGGAAGCTGGATTTGCCGGGCGGGTCCGGGCAGTCTTACACCATAAAAGAGCCTAACCTTGTGTCTTAGGCGATTAATTACACAAAATTAATTTTCCCCCAATTTGAATTAATTTCCCTATTCAAATTATCAATCAATTCCAAATTTAACTATGTCCATAATTGATTCAATTATGTCCATCTATTTATGGTATGCAAAATTATACCAATTATCATCACAAATTAATTTTATGCCATTTAAGGCATTTATGCCAATTCTCAATATTAAATCTTCTAATATTATCCCATGGCCCCATGTTGTACGTTCGTTCGTTTAACATAAAATATACGTTAGACTCGAATAGTCTAACTTATGGAATAAAGAGAAAACATCACAACATACATAGAAATAAAACTAGATCTAAACATATGGGGTGAACTTGCATGTGTGAATAAGGTTCTTCATCTAAAACTTGCATAGGCCAAAGTCACAATCTTGCATAAAACTACATATGTCATAGATCTAAATCTAAAGGTGTAAACTTGTTTAGGTAATAGTCACGAACTTGCATAAACCATGTATGTCATAGATCTAATCATAAGGTGCACACTTGCATAGGCATGATTCATACTCCAAACATGTATATATACTTGCATATGTGATTTATGCTATATAAACGATGGTGTAAACTTACATCTAAACATGTAAACTAGCATATAGAATTTTGTATACTAACATATAACTCACACATGTCATAGCCTAACTTTAGATTCAATTTACACATAAAATAGATGTCATGAAACATGTAGGGTTGTACATAATTTCATTAACTTGCATATGATCCAGATCTAAACTAACATCTAGACTTGCATATATACATACATACATATGATTCAACATATGAATTAGTTCCAACAACATAACCAAACTAGCATATAAAACATCATTATGAATTAATTATACATAATCCAATCATAGAATTACAACATAGATGATAACAACTTTACAATATAGATGATAACATCATAGAATTTACAACATAGATAATAACATACGGTCAATAATTCAAAACATAACCATATAATCCACATCATAGCTAAATCCAATTAAATTGTTAATTATTTTATTAAAGAAATCAAACTCACAACTCAAAGAAGATCTTAAGTTCTGAAATCTGAGTTCTGAAATTGAATTAGCTTTCCTTTGGAGAAGGCAATTTGTTGCGGTTTAGATTATAATTGAATTTGATTAGCTTTTCTTCCTCTCTAATTGGTGGCGGCTATTCTAGGTTGCAAGGTGATGGCATGGAGGCCATGATTCTAATTTTAATTTGATTTTAGGGTTTGAGTCTACATGTGTTTTTATAGAGTTTAGGATTAATTTAAGCCGTCCGATCAACCCAGAATTAACCCCAACCATTCAGAGCAGATCAGAAACCCTAATGACTCAACGTACAGTCATAAACAGGTCATCAATCAAATCTGCCCTGGGGGGGGGGGGGCAGGTCGACCCCCTGGTCGACCTGGTGAGGGTAGGTCGACCCCCTGGTCTACCTGGCCATGGCGGGAAATTTCCCGCCTAGCCCAATCTGACTCTGAAATTTGAATTTTTGAAATCTGTTTAAATTTTCTGAAACTTCCGATGGCCATAACTTCTTCATACGAAGTCCAATTCACGCAAACTCGGACACTATCTCAACCAGAATTCCGAGACGAACACAATGGTGCAACCCATTTCCCTTAATTCTCACTTTTGAGATTAGTTATTCTTTAATTTGTTACTTTAGTGTTAACAGAACTACGGGGTGTTACAATCTCCCCTCCTTAAAGGATTTCGCCCCCGAAATCTCCAAGTTAAGGAGAATGCATATCCTAACATCCAAACAACCATCTACTCAACCATCAAACACATGCATCCATTGTCCTTATAAAATTCCTAATGCTGTATGAACATATGCAAGAAGTGTGTGTATATGTTCTTTATCTAATGCAAAATCAGGCGGTCTACTGATTCAGTTGACCTCCTTAATGCAAACCATGATAGTGCCATGCGTCCATTATGTATGCGAAAGAATCCTATCGATACATATTATTTCTACATGTGTGCACAACCATTCACCAAAATGCAGCATCCATATGATAGTACAACCATTATACATCCATTAACTTAAATATGCACACACATTTATATGCATTATGAAGTGACTGAGCCAATCTAGTGCCTAAAGTGTGTGTATATGCATCCATGAGCAACCACTAGCAACCACTTGCATCCACATGCATCCATCATACATAACAAGTCTCAAACACATGTTTCAACCATAGGACTACCCTATCTAAAGGTTAAAGATACTAGCGAGAGGACATACTAAAGATAAAACAAGTACAAGCTAAGCGATAAAGGAGAAATTAAAAGACATATCCTCGAAACGAAAAGGGTACAATGAACGCATCTTCTCTTCCGTCTAGCGTTTCTCTCATCATCTCCCCATTGCACTTTGACTAGCTTGACCTCTCGATTCCTTTACTTCTTAATCTCAGACCCAAGAATGCACGTAGGAGCTCGTCGAATCGTCGCATCACACTCTATCTTCACCTCTCTAAGCAAGCTCGGCTCTACCACTTCCGCAGTCTCATGCAAGCACTTCCTCATGTGTGATACATGGAATACATTGGACACACAACTAAGTCTCTCGGGTAACTCCACTCTATACGCCATCTGTCCAATCCTCTCCTTAATAGGAAATGGCCCTACGAACCTTGGTGCTAACTTCCCAACGGACCCAAAGCGAACAACATTCCGTAATGGAGACACCTTGACAAAGACCATGTCCCCAATATCAAACTCAAGATCTATCCTCCTCTTGTCCACATAAGATTTCTACCTATCTTGCGCCGTCTTCATCCTCCTTCGAATCAAATCGATCTTTTCCAAAGTCTCTCTAATCATATCGGGCCCGAGCAAGATCTTATCTATAGATTCCCACCAACATGTAGGCGAACGACACGGCCGTCCATAAAGAGCCTCGAACGGTGCCATGCCAATGCTAGACTGAAAGTTATTATTACATGTGAATTTCACCAATGGAAGATGTTCCTCCTATGTACCTCCGAAGTCTAAGACACACAACCTCAATAGGTTCTCTAAAATATGATTCACCCTCTCGGTCTGGCCGTCCGTCTGAGGATGATATGCGGTGCTCAAACATAACTGAGTCCCTACCGCCTCTTGCAAGCTCTTCCAAAACTCGCTAGTAAAGATAGGATCGTGGTCGCTCACTATGATAGAAGGAACACCGTGCAAACGAACTATCTCTCTAATGTATATGGAGGCTAACCATGGAGCAGTCCTCTTACTCTTCACGGGAATGAAATGGGCGCTCTTAGTATGTCTGTCTACCACAATCCAAATCCCCGTATTACCCTTCCTCGATCTCGGTAACCCATCAATAAAGTCCATCGAGACACTTTCCCACTTCCATTGTGGGACCTCCAATGGGTGAAGCAACCCACCAGGCTTCTTTTGCTCTGCTTTTACTTGTTGGCATACGAAGCATCTAGCGACAAACTCGGCCACATCCCTCTTCATACCGGCCCAAAAGTAAACTCGTCTCATGTCCATGTACATCTTGTCCCTGCCGGGTTGGATGGTCATCTTCGAACGATGTGCATCATCAAGAATGGTCTTCCTCAAATTCTCGTCCCGTGGTACACAAAGTCTACCTTCCCTACGTAACCAACCCTTATCATCTAGGGTATGCCTACTGAGATGGCTCGATGACTCCCCCTTTTGAGCTTCTCTACTAACTCAACCAACTGTGGGTCATCTCGCTGTGCCTCTCCAATCCGTCCCAAAAGCATAGGTCTGACCTCTATGGATGCTAGCAAACCGGGTACAAAGTCAATGGAAAGTCTAAAATCAAACGTAGATATGAACTCTAAGCTTCGCCGCTTAACAAACAACGGACTCAAGGATAACCTTTTCCTACTTAAGGCGTCTGCCACCACGTTACCCTTGCCAGGGGTATATGCTATCTCGAAATCGTAGGACGCTAAGAATTCCATCCACCTTTGCTGCCTTAAGTTCAAGTCCTTCTGAGAGAACAAGTATTTTAGCGATTTGTGGTCAGTGAACAATTTGAATTTCTCGCCAAGAAGATAACGGCGCCAAGACTTAAGCGCGAAAACAATATCGGCCAACTCTAGGTCATGTGTAGGGTAATTTCTCTCATGCACTCTCAACTGCCTTCCTCCATAGGATATTACCCTTCCCTCTTTTGCATTAAGACTGCGCCTAGTCCTATCCCACAAGCATCGGTATAAACGGTAAATGGCTTACTCCCATCTGGCAACACCAAGACTGGGGCTGTGGTCAAAGCTCTCTTTAAATGTTGGAACGCATCATCACAATCTACGTCCCACGTGAAAACTAAGTTCTTCTTCGTCAAGCGTGTTAATGGGGCTGATATTTTTGCGAAGTCTTTGATAAACTTCCTATAGTAGCCAGCCAACCCTAAGAAACTCCTCACCTCGGTAGCATTTTTAGGGACCTTCCAATCTTGGATGGCCACTACCTTCGCGGGATCCACAGCTATCCCTTCTTTGGAAACCACGTGCCCTAAGAATCACACTTCCTTCGTCCAAAAGTCACATTTAGAAAATTTAGCTTTTAGGCTATGCGCTCGAAGGGTTTCCAACACTTACCTAAGATGTAGGGCATGCTCTTCCTCGCTTTTAGAAAAGATCAAGATGTCGTCCACAAAGACTACCACGAATTTATTAATGTACTCCCTAAACACCCTACTCATCATGTCAACAAAGTATGCGGGGGCGTTTGTCAAACCGAAGGGCATCACAAGCCACTCGAAGAAGCTGTCTGGAGTCCTAAAGGCAGTCTTGTCTATGCTATCCTCAGCCACTCTCAACTGATGGAAACCAGTGGCTAAGTCCAACTGCGAAAACACTGAGGCGCCAACTAACTGATCGAAGAGATCGTCAATCCTCGGCAGTGGGTGCATATTCTTCTTAGTAAGCTTATTAAGTTCTCTATAGTCCACACAAAGTCTAAGGGACCCATCTTCTTTCGTGGCAAATACTACTGGAGCACCCCACTCCGATATACTACGTCTTATGAACCCCTTCTCAAGCAATTCTTTCACTTTATTACTGAGTTCTCTTCTCTCTCTTGGAGCCATGTGGCGCACTGGCAATGCAACTGGCTTTGCATTATCTACTAGATATATTCGAAAGTCTATCTCACGTTTTGGGGGTAAACCCCTCACCTCATCGAAGACATCAACATATTCACGGACTATACGAACAGAAGGTAAATCATCATCGGATACGTCAAGGGATTCTAGGTAGCTAAGCATTACTGGACCTCTAGGGTCACTAGAAATATCAAGGGTCTTTCCACAATGAGTCAACAATCTAACTACCCTTCTTTCACATTCTAGGATGGCCCCGTATCTAGTTTGCCAATCCATACCTAGAATCAAGCCGTAGCCCATGAAGCCAAGAACAAAGGCGTTGCATTCAAACCCAACGCCCAAGTTAGATACTCTCAAATCCTGACAAATGATAGAAAGATCAGCCGAACCACCAATAGGATTTGAGACTACTAAGGGATCTGTAACTAAACTAGTATTTAGGTGCAGTGTTTCAACTAATGATGTAGAGATAAACGAATGTGATGCGCCAGAATCGAATAAAGTATTCGTACAGGATGATCAAACAGAAAAACTAAACTTTCAACGGAAATCGTTCTACCTCATTCTTGCAGCGGTGGGACCACGAGAGCCTAAACTTGCCCCCTTGCCTGCCCTGGTGCCATAAGAGCCTGTACCTGACCTCCTGAGGTAGACCCTGCCCTCTGCCCTTTCCTTGGGCAGTCCTTAATCATATGTCCCGCTTCGCCACAGTGGAAACATCCAGTCTTCTTTTTCTTCCTACAATCTTTGCTTAGATGGCCAGGTGTCCCACAGTTAAAGCATCTCTTCTTTCCCTTACCATTGTTTCCTTTACCACCTTTCTTGTTCTGTTGTTGCTGTTGCGGTTTCTTTTGATCCCTTTTCTTCTTGGGTGCCTTATTAGCATTGGTGCCCTTCTCCTCTTCATGCATAAGCGCCATGTCAACTAGTCTCTCAAAGGTAGCCCCCATGGGCATGTGGGTCATAGCTAACCCATGAAGCGGCTCGTTCAAACCCTTAACAAATCTCAGGGCCTTCTTTTCTGGTGTATTCACCAAGTCCAAGCCAAATCTCGCCAACTGATTGAATTTGTTGACGTATTCTTTCACTGATAGATTCCCTTGCTTCAATGCCAAAAACCTTTCCATATGTAAATTCTCCTCAGCCCGTGAGAGAAACTTTGCCTCAAACCTCCGCCTGAAATCTGGCCATGTATCAATTGGACGCTCTCCATTAGTGACCTCCCACCAAAACGAGGCATTATCCTTCATTAGCCAGGCAGCCAACTGGACCTTCCTTCCATCTTCCACTTCAAAGATCCCAAGAAATTCTTCCACCTCCTTTAGCCAATTACGAGCTTCAACAAATGTCTCCGTCCCATGGAAAGATTTTCCACCCATTGCCCAAAAGTCCTTGCATATCTTTGCAAAAGTATCGACACGAGGAGGAGGAGGAGGGTGAGGAGGAGCATTTGCTGGACCTGCGGTGGTGGCCCTAGTCTCCATATACCTCCTAAACCATCCTGGTATCATTATTCCCTCGGGTATCTCGGGAATTCCAGACATGCAGAAACGAAAAAGGAAAGATTCAATACAAAAGAACCGAAGGAAAGATATATGGCTCTTGGGGTTATGCTTTCTAAAATAAGCTTTTCTCTTGAAAATACTTTCCTTAAAACATACTTTTGAAGGTACTTCTTTATAAAAGTGTTTTTGAAAAACAGTTTTTCAAAATTCGTATATGTTCTGGTAACCTTCAGTTCTGATACGACGTGTAACACCCCACGTCCATTAATGTCACTCACAAAGGGAATTCATTAACTTCTATTGAGCGTTTTAAGTGTGTATAGAACAGAAACTTAATAACAAGACAGATATAAACAGTACTAAAAACTTTAAAATTTTATTCATTGCAGCGATAAACACATAGGTTTGATTACATCATCAAAAATCAGAGTCAAAGTACATAATATCCATCTTGAATAAATCAGAGTACATAAATTGAAAGACATAACCCCAATACAAAATAGCTATAAATAAGATAGGCTGAACTTTTACTTCAGCGATCTAAGCAACTTCTAAAAGAAAGAGATACAACTGTCCAAAATCAAGCTCCACTGGTGCTAGTTCCACCCTGAGCACCTGGGGGGAAAGGAAGAAAAGAGGTGGAAAAAAGGGGGTCAGACATAAAGTCTGGCGAGTGCGATAACTTTAACAATATAATTATCAAAATAACTGGGCTAAGGCATAAGTTGGAAAATAAGGAAATGACTGTGAACAATTGAGCATGGCAGAGCAAACTAGGAAATAAGATGAACAAAGATAACATTAAAGGCGCACCTAGTCGCTATAAGATAATTACTACACTGCACCACACCAAACACCCTAAAAGTTGATCCCGCCTACTAGACTTTAATAATGGTAATGGTAGTTTCGTGTACCCCTAGTTGCCTTCATAGGTGCCGCCTGCCCCTATCTCCACTAGGTGTACCCACTACCCCCATGCGATCGGCTCCCTAACTCGTAGATACCCGTGCTAGCCCCACAGTGTGTAACAACCCGTATTTTTTGATAACGTGTTAAGACGAGAATCAAGGCAGAATTTAATTTTAAATTCTGAATCAAGTAAAACGGGCTATGCCATTGCGTTCGTCTCGGAAAAATACGCGAAATAGAGTCTGAGTTTTCGAGAATCGGAGTCCGTATGACCAAGATATGGCCTCACGAAGTTTCACAAAAAATTCCCAAATTAAAGTATACTTAATTAAGTGAAATGGGTTGCGCAGAGAAATATATATATACTGATATATATATATATATAATTGAAAATTAAATAAATAAATATGCAAAAATGTTCAAAACAGCGAATTGGGAGAGGGGAATAACCGAACCGGCCGATTTTTGAGGTCGACCCGAGCTCGCTGGGTCGACTAGGGGTTAATCCAGGGTGTTTGGCTGTCAACCCGTGGGCCGATTCGCTCAAATGCAGATTTTGCATTTGGATGGTTCTCATGGTTCATCTTTAATCTAAAGGCCCTAGATGGTTCCTACACTTGACTTCTTCCCCAAGACAAGCTTTGATGGCTTGGATTGAATCTAGGTTTAACCCTATGGCCTAAAACACTTGCCTAATCTATAAATAAGACCCTAACCTATCCTAAATCCTCATTATTCATTCATGCAACTAAACTATGGAAAAATTTTACCTCTCATGGCCTCCACTCTCTTCATAAAATTTCTAAATGGTTTCTATGAGAGATTTTCCATGCATACAAGTGTTTTCAAGCTTGTATGAGTGTCATTAGCTTGCATTCAAGTCAAGTTTCTATCTTTGCATCATAAAGCAAGGGTTTTGATCATTTTGGCTCAAGGGTTCTTATGTTAGAGCTTGCATTTTGGGTCTATTTGATTGCATAAGGGCTTTGTCATATCTTTTGTGCCTTCATAGCAATGTAAGCCCTTTCCCTACTCTTAGATATTAACTATGAAGTTAAATGTTCATGTTGCAAGTTTGGGTTTGATCATTGAGTATGATACATGCTATCATGTCATGCAAGTTTATGAAGTCATTATCTTGATCTTGTGAGCTAAAAGCTACAACCTTTATGTTGAAATGTTGCATTAGGCAACATGAGAACCCTCATAACCTTTATGTCAACTTGCATATGAAGTCATAACCCTTATATGATGATATATGCGAGTTACTAGTCATCATTCCATATCTTTTGTCACCATGATTCGCTTATGTGCCAAGTTTGGGTTTATGCATGTTTTGAGGCTTAAGAATGTAACATGCAAGTTAATGAACACATTTGTGCCTCATTTGCCACCATGATTAACTTGTGGCTTAATATCCATTTTTGTCATGCCTTTGCCAAGTCTCTTCTTTTAATCCATTACGTTGTCGCGAACGTATATGCGAGTTTAAAAGCGTTGGGTTATGTTATGGGTAATTTCTAATGACATGAAAATACAACTTGAAAACATGACTTGAAATATAACATGGAAGTTGACATGTAAGTATGCATAAAAACATAAGCTTGGGAATTTACCTATTAAGTTAGGTCTACCCTTTGGGAATTTATCTATTAAGTTAGGTCTACCCAAATGCTTGAAAACTTGTAACATGTTTTGGGAAACATGATGGACATGACACTTAGATAATATAAGTGTGGCCAACTCGAGGTTGGGTTGAGTTTGCAACGTAAAACTACCCGGAACCGACCGGCCTAACTAGTAGTTGCAAACAATAGGACCCAATGTGAGAAGTTGGTCATGTTGTGCTTGAACCCGAGGTTAGACCAAGTTGTGGTGTAAAGCTACCCGGAACCGACCGGCTTAACTAGTAACCACAACAAAGTCTAATGTGAGAGGTGAAGGTGAATTAAGTAATTAATGCCACATTATAGGGTTAAGTTAATTTGATTAATGACTCTTAACCAAATATGACATGGACAAATGGGTTAAGTAATTTGATTAGGCTAATGATACTTAACAAAACATGACAAGGTTGGGTAGGTTAAGTAACTTGATTTGCCTAATGACACTTAACCATTTTTATATGACTAGTGGATGGGGTTAAGTTAACCAACACTTAATCAATCCAACGCGATAACTTGGTAAGGTTCAGTAAGTTTTCTTAATGACGCTTAACCGAAAAATACGGTTAACGAATGGGGTTAAGATTAGACTCAACTAGTCTAAAGACGGAAATCAGATGGGGTTAAGTGAGCCTAGACTTAATTAATCCCACTTGGTAGTTTAATGGGGTTAAGTTAAACACTTAACTAATCTAAACATGATGAATTGATGTGGTTAAGTGACCTATACTTAACCAATCTAACTCGTGAATTTATTGAGGTTAAGTTAACCTATACTTAACCGATCTAACGTGAAAACATGATAAGGCTAAGTCACGAATCGCTTGAATACACTTGACCGATTTGACTGGGTAAATTGATAGGGTCAAGTTAATATATACTTAACCAATCTAGAATGATAATTGGACGAGGTTAAGTCGTGAATTGCTTAATACATACTTAACCAACGTGAGCATGGTTTGTAGGGTTAAGTCTTGGACTTGGATACTTAGCCAATTTTGACATGATTTGAAGACGGGTTAAGTCTTGGACTTGGATACTTAGCCAATTTTGACATGATTGGTAGATGGGTTAAGTCATGAACTTAAGTGACACTTAATCCATTATGTAAACCCTAGTTCTGAGGATAGGGGATAACCGTAGTTAACAAGGATAACGGGAATAAGGCTATGTGGTAAACCTTAGTTGAGGAATAACTAAGTAATGATTCTTAGTCAAGGAAATTTAGACCAGTTCATAGATAGATGAGTAACCTGATACGGTAGGTCATCGTTTAAGTATACGAGTAGGAGAAAGTATCTGATTTAGATAAAGGCTCCAGCGAACTGGGTAACTAAGCAGCGGCTTCGGGGAACGTGAGGGTATTCTTGGTATCCCTCTATGAGCTGCCAGGTGATTATACTAGGCTCATGAGAGGTTAAGGTATGCGTTAGAAGAACCAAGAGTATGCCTTGGTTGCTATGCGAGCGACCTAAAGACGGGGATGGATAAGGGATAGTCGACGATAAACGGTCGTACCCTAGATAGCATTTCGTCAGACTACCTACCATCTTTGGTCAAGCGTGTACGTACGGAAAGGCAGAGAACACCCAATAGACCATAATTGCTATCTAATTATGGTTGCGGTAAGGCTAGGATTGTGGGTTGGCCAGTAGTGTGTTCTCATACAGGATTTATCCTATCTTGTCTTTCACTAGTTGAGGGAGGGGTCGCGTGGGACCATAGCCACGTATAGAAAAACAGACCTTAGCATCTGCATCGGCAGATAAATCGAAAGCTCCCGACCGAGTCCTGCATTTCTCGATCTGCCCTGTGACAGGACTCGGATGGCACGATGTGATACATGTGCATATAGTCATGGAAAACGATTCACGATGAATGCGTGGGAAAAAGGGCGGGGTTGACGATTAGCGTAAATCCCAGTGGCCCTGGGTGGTTGAACCAAAACCGAGATACGAAAACGTGCATTAGGTAAGCGTAATCCCTAGTGGCCCTAGGTAGCATAAGTCCTAGTTGTACAAATGATAATTCATGTTGGAAGACCCTAGTTAGGTTTAGGGTAACAGTCCAAACCGATCTTAAGGATCATGGAACTATGTTAAAGTAATGTAGAATCTCATGGGAAAGCCCGTATGGTCTACGGCAAGGGACTGAACATTTACATGGAATAAAACATACAAGTTGAGTAACCTATATATGCGATATATTAGGTTGACATGGACCATTACACGACTTTTGAGTGAGGGTCATTCTTGGTTAACACATGATACGGTGGGGATACTAGTACGGTAGGTGCAGAGCTAAAATGCAGGATAGATATCATGGGACGTTATACGTGATAGATATCTTGGGGATATTATACTTGATAGAAACCTGACGATGTGATACCTTGTTTTATCTTGACATCGTAATTTATCATGACACCTTAGTTTATCTGAGTTCAGTAGTTCATCCTGTTATTTTGATTTAGCTTATCTATCTTGTCATCATGCTTATGTTCATCTCAGTTTCTCATGTCAGTTAACTTTACTAGTTTTTATGCTAATAGTAGATAGGGCTTACTCAGTCTTTTTGACTGACTCGTTTTGTTTCGCCTCTTTTCTTCCGTTTCCCCCCCAGGTTACAGGGAGGAAATACTGTTGTTTAGTTCGGACTTCTTCTGCTTGAAGGTCATCATGGATGGCTTAGACTATTCTTGGCTACTGGCTACTTTACTGTTTTTACTTGGGGAATAATTTATGAAAATGTCTTTATGCTTCTTTACTATTGCAAGACAGGTTTTGATATACTCTGATGTAAAAGGCTTTAGACCTTATTTATTCATGTTATGAAAGTTTGATTTTACTTCCGCTATTTTTATATGTTCTGTCTTGTGATATTTCTGTGCATGTTTACCAATAATGCCCCTCTAAAGCTAGTGCATTCCTTTGCGAGTGACCCTAGTGGAGGCGGGGTGTTACACGTGGTATCAGAGCAGAAGGTTACCAGACTATGCAAAAGTTTTTAAAGACCTTCTGAAAACTATTTGAAAATCGTTTACAAAGAAGCATTTTTTCAAGAAAATTTTCTTTTAAAAGAAAAAGGCTATTCCCCAAAGGCCATTAGCACTATCCTTGTTTCCTTAATTGAATCTCTTCTCCTTTCTTTCCTCCATCTGTAGTCACAGTGGTTTTAACTGCGACTAGTCTTTTCTATCTACGAAAGTGCTTTCCATGTGATGGAGGTGGTTTTCAAGAGACCAGTGGCCACGTTATAAGAAAGGATAGTGAGAAAGAGGATAAAGGATACGAGCTTAAGGATGAGCAACTTGTTGGTATGGCTTAGTCCTCAAAGGAGGGAGAAAGATGAACAATGAAACCCATGACGAGAAAGTATCTTTGGTATGGTGAAACGGGACGGATAGTTAAGTATTGTGGGACAAGGACAAGATCATCGTTGTATACCCTCACTAGAGTACCTGAGTAGGGGGATAACATCCTTGTTGAAGATCTAGTTATTCTTTTCTATCATCCCGCCAAGACTTTGTTTTGATCCCCGCATCATTTAAGTCCGCTTCGGTAGTTGAGTCTCTGCACCTTAAGTACTAACGTAATAGAGAATCCAATTTTTTCTCAAAGTCCTATTGGAGAATCAGTCCATTTATACATGACTTGTTTGGATTTGGGAATGTCTATGCCAAGTGTTGAGTTTGGAAATAATGCTTATGTTTATAAGCTATGGATGGATTCTAGGGATGAAGTGGTTATCCAGTAGGGGGTGCCACTCTCGGTTTTGATAGGAGGGTAGTTAGACCTTTTGACTAGCCTTGGTAATGCCCTCGAAGTATCGGGTAACCTTTTTGAGGTTCTGTCATGACTAGTTACTTAGAATCCCTTGATGCCTTTATTGGAAATTTGAAGCCCGATCGAGTGGTGTTCGCCAATAAGACGGATGGTTTACTTCATTTATGCATGGGTTATAGAGATCACCCTAGTAAGTGCGCATGATAACCTGATTGACATCTGTTTACTTTCAAGAGAAAGTTCTTCTACATGGAATGCCTTATAGTATATAAACGAGATCCAAGATTCACTAGTGAATTTTGGAAAGCTTGCATGAGATCATGAGTACGCAGTCATGTTTGCGCCAAGTATTCTAGAAAAAGGATAAGTGCAAGTGGAACGAGAGGCGACGAAGAAATGAGTTTTAGCTCATGTTATGGAAGCAGGAAATAAGAAGCTACGAAATCACGAAGTTAAAGGGCGGTCAAGGCACAATGGAAGTAAGCCCGAGGAAATACGACTTTGATGGTCAAAGACTAGATACGCGCATGATATCTCTTTTTGGGAGTATATCCTTGATCCCTGTTTCTGTAGAGCTTACTTGTAGGTTATCTTTTGTGGACATCCTCTCGGTCCTACTTTCTGTTACAAACTCCGTAAGGAGTTTGTCTTGTTTATCTTCTCGGCCCTGTTTCAGGGAATTCTAGGTAGAACCCTATGGATGTAAACATGTATTTGAAACATGTTATGATTGATATGGTTGCAAGTGGTTGCTCGTGGATGCGCGAATACACATTAGATACTAGCTCGACTCGGTCACATTTCATATTGCATATGCACGAGTATTTATACTTGTTTATGGATGAAATCGAATGTATTATCATGCGGTTGTTGCATATGAATGAATGATTGTGCACGCATATAGTATCTATATGACTAGGACTATTTGCATACATGTTGGATTCATGGCACTATACATATTTTGCATTAGAAAGGTTATTCAGGCCTGATCATTAGCATTAGCTAAGGAACATGTACACACACGTTTTGCATATATTCATACAGCATTAGAAATCATCTAAGGACAATGGTTGCTTGTGGATGATGTTTTGAGTAGATGGATGATGGATGGTAGG
Organism: Allium sativum; assembly: GCA_030737875.1. Lineage (NCBI taxonomy): Eukaryota > Viridiplantae > Streptophyta > Magnoliopsida > Asparagales > Amaryllidaceae > Allium > Allium sativum. The sequence goes on along the minus strand of CM060918.1, from coordinate 200,446,059 downwards.
ATATGTTCTTCCTAACTTGGAGATTTCGGGGACGAAATCCTAAAAGGTGGGGAGAATGTAACAACCCGTATTTTTCGATAATGTGTTAAGACGAGAATCAAGGCAGAATTTAATTTTAAATTCTGAATCAAGTAAAACGGGATATTCCATTGCGTTCGTCTCGGAAAAATACGCGAAATAGAGTCTGAGTTTTCGAGAATCGGAGTCCGTATGACCAAGATATGGCCTCGCGAAGTTTCACGAAAAATTCCCAAATTAAAGTATACTTAATTAAGTGAAATGGGTTGCGCAGAGAAATATATATATACTGATATATATATATATATAATTGAAAAATAAATAAATAAATATGCAAAAATGTTCAAAACAGCGAATTGGGAGAGGGGAATAACCGAACCGGCCGATTTTTGAGGTCGACCCGAGCTCGCTGGGTCGACTAGGGGTTAATCCAGGGTGTTTGGCTGTCAACCCGTGGGCCGATTCGCTCAAATGCAGATTTTGCATTTGGATGGTTCTCATGGTTCATCTTTAATCTAAAGGCCCTAGATGGTTCCTACACTTGACTTCTTCCCCAAGACATGCTTTGATGGCTTGGATTGAATCTAGGTTTAATCCTATGGCCTAAAACACTTGCCTAATCTATAAATAAGACCCTAACCTATCCTAAATCCTCATTATTCATTCATGCAACTAAACTATGGCAAAATTTTACCTCTCATGGCCTCCACTCTCTTCATAAAATTTCTAAATGGTTTCTATGAGAGATTTTCCATGCATACAAGTGTTTTCAAGCTTGTATGAGTGTCATTAGCTTGCATTCAAGTCAAGTTTCTATCTTTGCATCATAAAGCAAGGGTTTTGATCATTTTGGCTCAAGGGTTCTTATGTTAGAGCTTGCATTTTGGGTCTATTTGATTGCATAAGGGCTTTGTCATATCTTTTGTGCCTTCATAGCAATGTAAGCCCTTTCCCTACTCTTAGATACTAACTATGAAGTTAAATGTTCATGTTGCAAGTTTGGGTTTGATCATTGAGTATGATACATGCTATCATGTCATGCAAGTTTATGAAGTCATTATCTTGATCTTGTGAGCTAAAATCTACAACCTTTATGTTGAAATGTTGCATTAGGCAACATGAGAACCCTCATAACCTTTATGTCAACTTGCATATGAAGTCATAACCCTTATATGATGATATATGCGAGTTACTAGTCATCATTCCATATCTTTTGTCACCATGATTCGCTTATGTGCCAAGTTTGGGTTTATGCATGTTTTGAGGCTTAAGAATGTAACATGAAAGTTAATGAACACATTTGTGCCTCATTTGCCACCATGATTAACTTGTGGCTTAATATCCATTTTTGTCATGCCTTTGCCAAGTCTCTTCTTTTAATCCATTACGTTGTCGCGAACGTATATGCGAGTTTAAAAGCATTGGGTTATGTTATGGGTAATTTCTAATGACATGAAAATACTACTTGAAAACATGACTTGAAATATAACATGGAAGTTGACATGTAAGTATGCATAAAAACGTAAGCTTGGGAATTTACCTATTAAGTTAGGTCTACCCTTTGGGAATTTACCTATTAAGTTAGGTCTACCCAAATGCTTGAAAACTTGTAACATGTTTTGGGAAACATGATGGACATGACACTTAGATAATATAAGTGTGGCCAACTCGAGGTTGGGTTGAGTTTGCAACGTAAAACTACCCGGAACCGACCGGCCTAACTAGTAGTTGCAAACAATAGGACCCAATGTGAGAAGTTGGTCATGTTGTGCTTGAACCCGAGGTTAGACCAAGTTGTGGTGTAAAGCTACCCGGAACCGACCGGCTTAACTAGTAACCACAACAAAGTCTAATGTGAGAGGTGAAGGTGCATTAAGTAATTAATGCCACATGATAGGGTTAAGTTAATTTGATTAATGACTCTTAACCAAATATGACATGGACAGATGGGTTAAGTAATTTGATTAGGCTAATGATACTTAACAAAACATGACAAGGTTGGGTAGGTTAAGTAACTTGATTTGCCTAATGACACTTAACCATTTTTATATGACTAGTGGATGGGGTTAAGTTAACCAACACTTAATCAATCCAACGCGATAACTTGGTAAGGTTCGGTAAGTTTTCTTAATGACGCTTAACCGAAAAATACGGTTAACGAATGCGGTTAAGATTAGACTCAACTAGTCTAAACATGGAAATCGGATGGGGTTAAGTTAGCCTAGACTTAATTAATCCCACTTGGTAGTTTAATGGGGTTAAGTTAAACACTTAACTAATCTAAACATGATGAATTGATGTGGTTAAGTGACCTATACTTAACCAATCTAACTCGTGAATTTATTGAGGTTAAGTTAACCTATACTTAACCGATCTAACGTGAAAACATGATAAGGCTAAGTCACGAATCGCTTGAATACACTTGACCGATTTGACTGGGTAAATTGATAGGGTCAAGTTAATATATACTTAACCAATCTAGAATGATAATTGGACGAGGTTAAGTCGTGAATTGCTTAATACATACTTAACCAACGTGAGCATGGTTTGTAGGGTTAAGTCTTGGACTTGGATACGTAGCCAATTTTGACATGATTTGAAGACGGGTTAAGTCTTGGACTTGGATACTTAGCCAATTTTGACATGATTGGTAGACGGGTTAAGTCATGAACTTAAGTGACACTTAATCCATTATGTAAACCATAGTTCTGAGGATAGAGGATAACCGTAGTTAACAAGGATAACGGGAATAAGGCTAAGTGGTAAACCTTAGTTGAGGAATAACTAAGTAATGATTCTTAGTCAAGGAAATTTAGACCAGTTCATAGATAGATGAGTAACCTGATACGGTAGGTCATCGTTTAAGTATACGAGTAGGAGCAAGTATCTGATTTAGATAAAGGCTCCAGCGAACTGGGTAACGAAGCAGCGGCTTCGGGGAACGTGAGGGTATTCTTGGTATCCCTCTATGAGCTGCCAGGTGATTATACTAGGCTCATGAGAGGTTAAGGTCTGCGTTAGAAGAACCAAGAGTATGCCTTGGTTGCTATGCGAGCGACCTAAAGACGGGGATAGATAGGGGATAGTCGACGATACATGGTCGTACACTAGATAGCATTTCGTCAGACTACTTACCATCTTTCGTCAAGCGTGTACGTACGGAAAGGCAGAGAACACCCAATAGACCATAATTGCTATCTAATTATGGTTGCGGTAAGGCTAGGATTGTGGGTTGGCCAGTAGTGTGTTCTCATACAGGATTTATCCTGTCTTGTCTTTCACTAGTTGAGGGAGGGGTCGCGTGGGACCATAGCCACGTATAGAAAAACAGACCTTAGCTTCTGCATCGTCAGATAAATCGAAAGCTCCCGACCGAGTCCTGTATTTCTCGATCTGCCCTGTGACAGGACTCGGATGGCACGATGTGATACATGTGCATACAGTCATGGAAAACGATTCACAATGAATGCGTGGGAAAAAGGGCGCGGTTGACGGTTAGCGTAAATCCCAGTGGCCCTGGGTGGTTGAACCAAAACCGAGATACGAAAACGTGCATTAGGTAAGCGTAATCCCTAGTGGCCCTAGGTAGCATAAGTCCTAGTTGTACAAACGATAATTCATGTTGGAAGACCCTAGCTAGGTTTAGGGTAATAGTCCAAACCGATCTTAAGGATCATGGAACTATGTTAAAGTAATGTAGAATCTCATGGGAAAGCCCGTATGGTCTACGGCAAGGGACTGAACATTTACATGGAATAAAACATACAAGTTGAGTAACCTATATATGCGATATATTAGGTTGACATGGACCATTACACGACTTTTGAGTGAGGGTCATTCTTGGTTAACACATGATACGGTGGGGATACTAGTACGGTAGGTGCAGAGCTAAAATGCAGGATAGATATCATGGGACGTTATACGTGATAGATATCTTGGGGATATTATACTTGATAGAAACCTGACGATGTGATACCTTGTTTTATCTTGACATCGTAATTTATCATGACACCTTAGTTTATCTGAGTTCAGTAGTTCATCCTGTTATTTTGATTTAGCTTATCTATCTTGTCATCATGCTTATGTTCATCTCAGTTTCTCATGTCAGTTAACTTTACTAGTTTTTATGCTAATAGTAGATAGGGCTTACTCAGTCTTTTTGACTGACCCGTTTTGTTTCGCCTCTTTTCTTCCGTTTCCCCCCCAGGTTACAGGGAGGAAATACTGTTGTTTAGTTCTGACTTCTTTTGCTTGAAGGTCATCATGGATGGCTTGGACTTTTCTTGGCTAATGGCTACTTTACTGTTTTTACTTGGGGAATAATTTATGAAAATGTCTTTATGCTTCTTTACTATTGCAAGACAGGTTTTGATGTACTCTGATGTAAAAGGCTTTAGACCTTATTTATTCATGTTATGAAAGTTTGATTTTACTTCCGCTATTTTTATATGTTCTGTCTTGTGATATTTCTGTGCATGTTTACCAATAATGCCCCTCTAAAGCTAGTGCATTCCTTTGCGAGTGACCCTAGCGGAGGCGGGGTGTTACACAGTGGGGTGTATCACTCCCCAAAGTAGCAACTCGATACCACCAACAATGCACAGCTTATACCTACACGATGCAGCAACGTCTTACCTACCAACCCAGGCCCACACACGCACATGAACCTGTTGGACTTGTGTTGCCACTGCTAACCCGTTTTGGTCTCTTACAGTCAAGCCCAGTACGCGTGTCCCGTCCTCGACTTGGGTCGAACCCACAAAGATACTTATGGGTTACTGGTTGAAACGGGCCCCCATTACTTGACACAAGCTATCCACCTAAGCTTGGTCCCCTCTAGTACATCCCACTTAACCCTCTTCTTATTCATGTTCACTTACATGTTTTCAGTTTTTGGTTAAGTGTTTCTAATCGTATTTCAAATGCCACCCAAGGCACCCACTAAATTCCACATGCCACCCAAGGCACCCACTTAATCCCCTCATGTCCCACTACATGTTTATCTGGTTAAGTGTTTCTTAATTCATTAACACCGTAACCTTGTAAAGACCTCCCACATTAGACTGGCATTTGTGGCAGTTGGATTTGCCGAGCGGGTCCGGGCAGTCTTACTGTAACAACTCGAAAATGCGAGCCAGTTTAAATTTTTTATTTTAGCAAGTTTAGCGAATTTTGAATATTTAAAATGAATTATTTTAAATAATATCGACGAGAAATTTATTTTGAATATATTTAGAACGTATATATTATATATGTCGTCGTTAGAATATAAATAATTATATATAATTATAAAAGGAATTGAAAATGGCGCGGTAGTTCGATAATTCGATTTCAAACTTCAATTGAATGTACCGGGTGCAAAACAATCCGGATTTTAGTGAAACCAAAAATAATGGGATCTATTTGATAATATCTTTCCAACGAATCCGAAAAATTGAAATTTCATAGCGGGAATCAAAAGATATGTCCAGTTGAAAATTCTGAATAGTCGCTATGGAATTCAGGCCCTTAAAAATGGGAATTTTGCAAACGACCTCGGATTTCAACGAAACCACTTTTGTTGGGTCCGTGATGTCAAATTATTGCTAGATTCCAAATTTCGTAATTTTTCGAATCAATATGTGAGCGTGGCATAGGAAAACGCGTTTGACCAGTTTCAGTTGATTTTAATCGACTGGAAAATGGCCATTTTTCCAACGATCTCAGAATTCGACGAAACTAGTTTTGTTAGGACCGTATCGTCAATACGAAGCTAGAAAATATTTTTCGGGAATTTTTAAAGTTGGTATGTGACCCCGGTAAATTGAAATGCGCGTTCAAATTCAATATATAGTGTTATATGTTGATTTTAACGGAAACTGATTGTAACGATCGAATCAGCTTACGATACATATCCCATTGCGTTCGGAATAGGGGTAATTAGCTATGGACGATAGGCGGTGGGCCTTGTTTCGAGGTCGAATGGAAAAGTTACTTTTTGAAAATAAATTAATTAAATAAACTAAAAAATAAAAATATCTCCCCCTTTAAACAACCAGACCCCCCCTCATTCAATTAATTTCAAAGCAGAAAAAAAAACCTAAACTATCGACAGCCCCCCCCCCCCCCCCGTCGATCTCGATGCCGCCTGCCACCAGTCGCCCCCGCCTCCGATGGTCCTGGCGCCACCTCCGAACCCACCCCCCTGCCCTCGCGACACAATCCCCCCCCCCTTCGAGCACCGCAACCAACCCTAGCCGCCTCCCATCGAACGCGCCGCCACCCTGGAGCCATCCGCCTATCCCCCCTCCTCATCGCACCACCTGCATCGAAGTCCGCCGCCACCACTAGAGGGCGCAGCACCACCCGACACAGCCCACCCCCTCCGCCTGTTTACAGTGAGTTCTTCCCTTCTTTTCTACTTATAATAACATTGTTTTAATTCAGCTATTTTATTTTATTTTATTTTATTTTATTTATGTAAACGAAAAGCATTGTATAAGGTTTTGATTTTTTTTGATTTCTAAGGTTAATGAAAACAAGATTTTAAATTATATGAGGAAAAATATATTTTTTACATCATGTAGAAGCATAAAAATATAATCTTTTATATTGTAGAAGATGAAAAATGAGATTTTTAAAATAGAAAATATTAGATTTTTAAAATAGAAAAGATTAGATTTTTAAAATAGAAAAGATTAGATTTTTAAAATAGAAAAGATTAGATTTTTAAAATAGAAAAGATTAGATTTTTAAAATAAAAAAGATTAGATTTTTAAAATTGAAAAGACGATATTTTTAAAAGTGAAAAGACGATATTTGTAAAAGTGAAAAGACGATATTTTAAAAATAGAAAAGGCGAAATCTTTATATGAAGAATAACAGTAAAAATATGATTTTTATATATTGAATAGCGAAGTAAAATTTAAATTTTTATATATTGAATAGCGAAGTAAAAATTCGATTTTTATATATTGAATAGCGAAGTAAAAATTCGATTTTTATATATTGAATAGCGAAGTAAAAATTCGATTTTTACATATGTAGTGGCTACGGGCAACGAAGATGACAAAAAGGCGAGAACGACGAAGATTTCTGTAAATGAAGTGTCGTGAAGTTGGATAGCTATCGGTGAGAATTTCTCACCTTTCAATTTCTTTTTCTAGTTATATATATATATACTAGGATGCAGACGGTGCTTAGTAGCACCCGACACAATCGTCCACAGACCATGGACTTGTTTGTTTGGTTGCATAGATTAGTTGAATTGTTTGGTGAAATTAAATTGATTTGATTGATGTGTGAATGGCGTGGGCCTTCACTAGACCGGGGATAAGGCTAGGCCTCGTCCCGTTTCTAGTATCGTGCCGTTATGCCGCCGAATTTTTTTAAAATAAGTTAGAAAAATAAAAATATCATTTTCTTTAAAGAATGAACTGAATAGAAATTCATATGTTAAAATAAAATGTTTTATCGTTAAAAATATATTTTTTTAACGTGAATATGAATATAGTGAATGTGAATAAATAAATATTCATTTACAAACCGGACGGTTTGTTTATGTACACTGATTTGACTGACATTGATTGGGACGATAAATTTTACACATCGCCCAACTGTACAAATAAAATCTGTGTTTGATTGTTTGAAACCCCACACGGGTGTTGGGATGAAATTTGAAGTTTACTCATCCTGATTGATTGAATATGTTGATCGATTGATTGACAGGCTGTTATAAGCGTTAGATATCTATATTGGATGCTTATACAGTGTAGTGCACTTTGTTTGATGGTTGATTATTTTTCAATGCTATTAGATACATGTGTTGTATGGAAATCCCTATAGTTAACACTATATGGTAATTGATTGGGCCTCATTCCAATTTAGAAGATAAAGAATATTATAAAACAAAGGTTCATGTGTTGATTGTACTCATCCGTTGAGATTAGTCATGTGTTGAACGAAATATTTTAACAATCAAATTTACATCTTTATCATATTTGAAATTAGAAACTAAATGGAAAATAGATAAGATGAGTGGTCTCCTGGATATTGATCTGATGTTGGTTTCGGCCTTCGGGGTTAATATTCAGGGAATCGTTCTCTTACTAATTTACGGTTGGAGTCTAATTTTAAATCAAACGATAGATACCTTAATTTTCATAAAATATATTAAATAACAAAAATAGTCACACGTGGACAGTACTCATTCGCTGAGATTAGTCGCGTGTTGACAAAGATATAGAGTCGTGTATTGAAAGAAATATAGACCCATTTGTTGAATATAAAGTCGTGTTGATTAGTGATGCGCTATTTTGACGTGAACGATATTTATATCGATTATATTCGGTTTTTGAATTTAAAACAAATTTGAATTGAATATAAAACGATTTCAAATTTGAATTGAATATAAAACGATTTCAAATTTGAATTGAATATAAAACGATTTCGAAATGAATTGAATATAAAACGATTTCGAAATGAATTGAATATAAAACGATTTCGAAATGAATTGAATATAAAACGATTTCGAAATGAATTGAATATAAAACGATTTCGAAATGAATTGAATATAAAACGATTTCGAATTGAATGGAATAGAAAACCAATTTGATTCGAATTGAATATATAACGAATCGAATTCGAATTGAATTGAAAACGAATTGAATTCGAATTGAATATATAACGGATTTGATTTCAATTGAATATATAATGAATTTGATTCAAATAGAAAACAAAATGAATTTGATTCAAATAGAAAACAAAACGAATTTGATTTGAATAGAAAACGAATTTGAGTTGAATAGAAAATGAATTTGATTTGAATGGAAAACTAATTTGAATTGAATCGAATAGAAAACCAATTTGAATTGAATCGAATAGAAAACCAATTTGAATTGAATAGAAATGAATTTTAAAACGAATTTATAAGGAAAAATTCAATTTTGATTTGAATTGAAATGGAAGTTGAAATGTTTTCGAAATGAATTCAAAACTATTTATAAAATTCGTTTTAAATAGAAATCGACGAAATATTCATTATATATATTATATATATAATATAATGGCCTGAATAGAACGCGCCGCGCCGCGGCAGTTCGTGAATTTCGACCATTTATTTCAAACGGACATTACGGGAGATCCGACCGTCGGATTCTCCTAAAACCGGAACCGTTGGGTTCGTATCGAAAAGAGCTTTCTAACGAATATTAGAAATTTGAAATCTAACGGTTGGATTTGGAGATATGTCCAAATCAAATTTGGAAAAGGTCGCTGTAAGTGCAGTTCGATGGCCGTTGATGGAAATCGACTGTACGGGCCTTGATAAAATTATTAAAAATAGTAATAATTTGTGTAAAATCATAAGAAATGATTTGGGAGAAATTGGGATGTAAAACTCCATATTTGAAAAGATAAAAATAGATTTTTATCGAAATGAACTGGTTTTGAACTAGAATTAAACCCGTCTACTTTTGAATAAATAAATTGGATTTGAAATGAGTTTTAAATAGAATTGATTCATGGGTTTATCGTGAACGGTGTTTTAGATAACATTTGTTCTTTAACCCGAAAATAAATAGATTATGATTTGGGTTTATCGTGAACTGTGTTTTAAATAACATTAGTTCTTTAACCCAGCAAAAGGAGTTTAATGAATCTGCAATTAAATTGTAATGTGAATTGATAATTTAAATTATCAAATATAGAAAAGGAGCGAGAATGGAGTATCACCAGTTTTGCTCCAAAGCGATAGTTAAATCTTTAATTAGATTTGAACGTGAAAGGGTAATTAATTTTACCGACAACACTGTGGTGTTAGATATGAAGTATTACCAGTTCTGCTTCATGGGATGAATAGGTTGGGATTGGGAAATAAAATAAATAATTACTTCGGTGTGGTTCGCTAATCTCGACTAGTTTAGAAAACCATAATTTGGTTTGAAACGACATCCAAAGGAAGATTAAAGGATAAATTTTAAAGAATTTATCTTGGATAGAATTAATGGGAACCTTTCCCTAAGGATGTGATTTCGTGAATAAAAGGATATTCTACATTGGAATGAGGCGTATGTTGTGTTTGTGTAACATTTGTTTTTAATATACGCGGGTTGTTCGGAAAGGCCGTGTTTATACCCATTCTGAATAACCGATTCGACGATAAGTCGAAGATGAAGACGGTGGTCGAAGACCGGAAGTCTTCACATCGTTTGGGTAATTACTGACGATCCTGATTGGGCTGTACACCCAAGAGGATGGAAATAGTTGGTGGTCGTCCTGACGTACTTGGAGATGGATGGATATGCGAGGAAAGTGCCTCCGGTTTCGTTTAGACCCAGAACGGACTTGTAAATGGATTGTGTGTCTGACATTGGATTTTATTCTGTGTTGATTGATTTCTATTAAATGTACATCTGTTTGGCGGCGGAGAATTTATTCTTTTGCTTAACGCCCTTCTCTGAGACGTACGAGCTCAGAGGTTGTATATCGATGGACATCAGTCGCATGGCATGAATTGCCTGTGTGGCACGCTAAGTTGCAATGATCAAGGCTTTTGTTGAAAAGCAGAGTCTTGTGGTTGATGATCAAAGCACGGCCTACGTGGCAGCTTTGTGTATAACGTGAATTCGCGAGCTTCACACCTCGGTATGAGTCAAAAACGGGATACGGACTGCAGGGAGAGCACGACGTTTCTTTCTAGCTTTGGTGGTGTCAGTGACTTACCAGCCCTGACATTTATATACTTTTCACCTATGTGGTTGTTGGAATGCGAGGCGCCTCGATTATAGGTCTGTAAGGACCGGGAAACGTGTGTTCAGGAATAACTAATCCTCTAACGTAAGTGAGGACCGGCCCTGAAGCATCCAGGATTGCCCAGAGTGTGTAGTCCTGAGACATTTGCTAGAGTGTCTCGAGCGCGGAGAGGAGCTTGCCTCTTGCCTCGACTCATGACGGAAATCCAATTTCCAATACGTGTAATTCGGTTTTAATTGTAGAACTAGTATGGCGACATAGTGGTATGGGACATTCATGCCGCCTATGATTTATATTTATGATTGAAATTGTTTTGACACTATACACTTATTATAGTATCAAATGATTTGTTTTAAACGTACCAAGCATGTTTGGCTGTTATAAGGTAAAACCCTATCCTCCGGCTTGCGTTGCATTGTGTGATGGGACCTGGGTCTTATAATAGCTTCATTTTTTGAAAAAGCATTGCGCTGTTTATTCTATGCACTGGTATTCTTGGGAGGAAACCCGTTCCATGTTATACGGCGTGGTCCCTTGAATTACTCTCTTCTAAAGTAAAGTTTTAAATAACTGTTTTAGTTCTCACACCAGTCACATGACTGACCTGGAGTTTATTGTTTTAACCTAAACTCTGGGTGCCCCTATTTTCTGCACGGGTAGCTAGTAGTTTTGGTTTTGCAGATTTATATTCACAGGATCCTGGTTTACAGCTGGAATGATATCCGGAAAGCTCTGTATCCGTATATCACCTTCAGTTGTGCTTTGTATTATCTTCCGCTGCTATGTAATTTATTGTAATCTCTGATATTTTTCGAATGTAATTTATTCATTTATACTCTGTATATTCTTGTATCTGATGGAATTGTTGTAATAACAATGAAATGTTCTTTCGTCTGCGTTCTGATTTGTCCTGTTCTCAAAAAGTCAGGGGTTTCGAACGGTCTAGATCGGTTTAACGACTGATTCGGATCGAGCGAAATTCCCGGCCGTCACACTTACACCACAAAAGAGCCTAACCTCGTGTCTTTACAACTATCACGCATTTAATTTATGCCTAAGACCTCCCACATTAGACTGGCATTTGTGGCAGCTGGATTGCCGGGCGGGTCCAGGCAGTCTTACACCACAAAAGAGCCTAACCTCGTGTCTTAGGCGATTAATTACAAAAAATTAATTATTCCCCCAATTTGAATTAATTTCCCTATTCAAATTATCAATCAATTCCAAATTTAACTATGTCCATAATTGACTCAATTATGTCCATCTATTTATAGTATGCAAAATTATACCAATTATCATTACAAATTAATTTTATGCCATTTAAGGCATTTATGCCAATTCTCAATATTAAATCTTTTAATATTATCCCATGGCCCCACGTTGTACGTTCGTTCGTTTAACGTAAAATATACGTTAGACTCGAATAGTCTAACTTATGGAATAAAGAGAAAACATCACAACATACATAGAAATAAAACTAGATCTAAACATATGGGGTGAACTTGCATGTGTGACTAAGGTTCTTCATCTAAAACTTGCATAGGCCAAAGTCACAATCTTGCATAAAACTACATATGTCATAGATCTAAATCTAAAGGTGTAAACTTGTTTAGGTAATAGTCACGAACTTGCATAAACCATGTATGTCATAGATCTAATCATATGGTGCAAACTTGCATAGGCATGATTCATACTCCAAACATGTATATATACTTGCATATGTGATTTATATTACATATACGATGGTGTAAACTTACATCTAAACATGTAAACTAGCATATAGAATTTTGTATACTAACATATAACTCACACATGTCATAGCCTAACTTTAGATCCAATTTACACATAAAACAGATGTCATGAAATATGTAAGGTTGTACATAATTTCATTAACTTGCATATGATCAAGATCTAAACTAACATCTAGACTTGCATACATACATATGATTCAACATACGAATTAGTTCCAACAACATAACCAAACTAGCATATGAAACATCATTATGTATTAATTATACATAAGCCAATCATAGAATTACAACATAGATGATAACAACTTTACAATATAGATGATAACATCATAGAATTTACAACATAGATAATAACATACGGTCAATAATTCACAACATAACCATTTAGTCCACATCATAGCTCAATCCAATTAAATTGTTAATTATTTTATTAAAGAAATCGAACTCACATCTCAAAGAAGGTCTTGAGTTTTGAAATCATAGTTCTGAAATTGAATTGGCTTTCCTTTGGAGAAGACAATTTGTTGCGGTTTAGATTAGAATTGAATTTGATTAGCTTTTCTTCCTCTCTAATTGGTGATTGCTATTCTAGGTTGCAAGGTGACGGCATGGAGGCCATGATTCTAATTTTAATTTGATTTTAGGGTTTGAGTCTACATGTGTTTTTATAGAGTTTAGGATTAATTTAAGCCATCCGATCAACCCAGAATTAACCCAAGCCATTCAGAGCAGACCAGAAACCCTAATGACTCAGCATACAGTCCTAAATAGGTCATCAATCAAATCTGCCTGGGAGGGGGGGAGGGAAGGTCGACCCTAAGGTCCACCACCTGATCGACTTGGTGAGGGTAGGTCGACCCCCAGGTCGACCCCCTGGTCGACCTGGCCCTTGCGGAAAATTTCCCACCTAGCCCAATCTGACTCTGAAATTTGAATTTTTGAAATCTGTTTAAATTTTCTGAAACTTCCGATGGCCATAACTTCTTCATACGAAGTCCAATTCATGCAAACTCAAACTATATCTCAACCATAATTCCGAGACGAACATAATGGCGCAACCCGTTTCCCTTAATTCTCACATCTGAGATTAGTTATTCTTTAATTTGTTACTTTAGTGTTAACAGAAATACGGGGTGTTACACTGCTGGACTTATAAGGAGTTTTTGTAAGAAATTCCCTCCTTAACATAGAGAAGGAACGCAAGTCGTCCTTAAAAACAGTTTCGTTTGTAAAAACTGGGTTTTATCATAATAATGGCGAATGACAAGAAATCACTTCTGAAAGTATAAAGTTATACCATAACATTTGGGAAATATCAATAAGCTTCAAAACAAAGCAAACTAACATAATGCAGGAAAAGAAGTGACTCAAGAGCAAAAATTTATACCTTAGGAATAGGAGAGATAGACTGCACTATTTGTCCCCTTTCGTTAGGATCTGAGAAAACCGTCTCCTTAGCAGGCATATCATCACCATAAAGATTAATGGGGGCACATGAAGAATAGGCATTTGTATCCCCAAGACCTAAGGCATCACCAACAGGAAAATAAAATGTGCCACCACTTTGTTATTCTGGTAGCCTCTGCACTCGGGGTTAGGTTCGTTATTATGGTCGTCTTTATCATCTCTGCCAACATCAAACACCAATTCTTCTTCATCACCAGATTCTGGGTTTTCTGGCAATTCCTCAATGAATAAGAGATCCTTGAGCTTCACCTTATTCTTCTTAGGAACCTCAATACCCTGCTTGGCCATATTTATTCTTTCCATAACTCTGCTCCAGATAGGAGGGTGAATAGAAAGGAAGTCCATATCCGGGAACCTTTTGACTTTATCACGGTAAGCTAGGAAAAGCGTCTTTTCATAATATATGTCACTACATCTGGTAAATGTACTTTCAAGATTAAAAAAAATCCTATCCTTGGATTCATAGCTTACTCGTCTAGCGAGAGAAAGCTCTTTTTTCTTTACCCTCAACTCCTCTGCATGCTCCGCCAATGTACCCGCTCGCTCGCTTTCAAAAGCCCAAACTTTGACAGCCAAAGCACAATTGTTCTCTCTTTCTTTTCCAAGAGATGTTCCAACTGCTCACATGACTCTTCACTTTTGCTCTTCTCTATAGTTAAATTACGGGCCTTGGACGCTAACACGGCGATCTCTTCCTTGAGCTTTCTCACCTTAAGGGATGATGAAGCCATCATCATCCAAGAAATATGCCAACCTTTGGATATCTGGAAAAGAATAAGGTAATGTCAAACTTTATACTAAAAAGACTAAAAAAAAGAAGGGAAAACTGAAAGTTGTTGCTTAATGCGATGAAGGTAGAAACCCGACCAGTCCGAAAAGGTAGACCCTGGCATATTGAAAACATCAACAGAAGGAAGAATAGATTTAATAGTATCATCAAAGCCAGAAATTGACTAAAGAGGATCCAATGGACACTCATAACGATAAGAGGGGGATAAGGTTGGCTATTCTCTCAAATCCGAAACTTCCTGAGAATTAGATATTAAAAAGCCTGCAACGAAGTCACTTCCTATTGTCTTAGTTGGAGAAGAACCCGCATCGGGGATGTTACTTAAAGAAAGAGCAATAGGACTAAATAACGATTAACTACTAGGCAAAGCAACAAATCTTTCACTAGAGGAACAGGATACGAATTTTGCATATTTATGTCTCTTAGAAGGACCACCGTCGGTAGGCGAAGCTGACCTTTTTCCAGATGGATCACTAGAACTAGCAGAAAAGGTCGGAACAAGGCATACATTGGCCCCCATGGTAACTGGGTTATCAAAACCCGGGAATAAGGGAGATGAGAGATTAAAGTCAGCTGAACACGGAGATAAGCATGTAGCACTCGGAAAGTGGATTGGAGGCTGCCCTAGAATCTTTTGTCCAAAAGGTAAGAGGACATGTTTACGGAAGTTATCCAAAGTCAACAGAATAGAACGTTTCCTCAATCCCTATGGAACCCTGCTGAGGGCATCAACAATTTGGACCGCCCTTGCCCCAAACTCCACCATTATGGGGATGAAGGCTAAAAAGAAGTAACAATCAACAAGAGATAAAAAGAAATAAAAAAACACTTAGCAGGGTCGTCGAAAATCCCTAATATGCCAAAGGGACACCTGATGCAGAAAAACTGGTTTTCCCAATCTCTAGACTTATTGATGGCGTCACTAACCCAGCGCCTGGCAGGGCTAAGACAAAGAATGAGTGAGTCAGACACTTTGGATAAACAGAGAAGGAACTACAGGAGATTGGCATTAAGAGAAGCTTGGCACGACTCAAGCGCTAAGGTCTCTAAGCATAAAAGAAGAGTATACGTATTTGGTGAAAGTTGAATAGGTGCAACCCCCAAGTGGTGCAGGAAACTAAGAACAAACTCCGTAATAGGGAAGAAGCCTCTATGCCAATATGAATGGAAGTGTAAGAAAAGTATCCTTCCGACGGATTCTAAATTGTACCTTGTGGAGAAGCAGGAAGAGCATCAATATTAGTCATACAAAAACTCCTCAGTATAGCATTAACTTCCTCTTGGGTATTAATAAGCGAACGTTGAGGAAGGGAGCCTTCTTTCGAAGAGATTTAATGAATTTGCTTGATTTTAAGCTATTGGATTTTTGAGCCTCAAACGCGATCTTACCAGGTGATATCATACCATAATATATAACTCAGTTCCATTTTCTTTGAACAAAAGTACATACAAGTCACGTGTAGGTAAGTAGGTAACATATAAGCTTGCTAATGTTTGGGATTTAATCCATCAAATACCAAACTAGCCGTGAGAGTTAATACTAACTAAACTTGTGAATAAACTACTTATGCGGGAGGACAACTAGGCCTTTGGTACAAAACATAGTTGAATCATTGCCAAAAGTCTAGTTTACCTCGTGCCAAATACAATTGGACTCCAAGCCAAAATGTTTTATTTAAAAGCTTTGAATTTTGCCGGCACTGAAACCAAGAGGAGATAAAGCTTGCAATAGCATTTCCGCCACTAAATCGGCACCCATTGGGTCGGAAGCCAATTATAGATGAACCTTAATATCGGCAAAATCGAAAGCTAATTAAGTAAATAACAGGGACATGGGGTTCACTTATACCAATGGCTAAAGTATGGTGTCTATTGACAAAAACAACCATTTGCATGTAATTTTGCATTTTAGACCCCAATAATATATGGGAAAGGGTACAACTAATTGGGTCTGCCATGGGCACCATCCCAATTATAATCAAGGATTAAACTACATTAAACATGTCAAGTTCTGTTTAAATTCTTAAAATAGGATAAAGGCGTGATTCAAACTTACATCTATAATTGGATTAAAATACTCACAAAGAATCGAGTTTGAAACCCTAAGGAAGCCCAAGAAATTTTGGTGAACAGTAACCTTGTTTGAGCAATGTGTTATACAGGAAAGAAGAGGAAGAAGAAGGAACTTCTAACAAAAGACACACTTTTAATATCAACCGCACAAGTAGGTTCGAACTAACGAGCCAGATCAGCCCTGAATAGGTGAAAAGTTAGAAAGCATGTATGATCAGAACTGTATAACATCAAAATCAAAAGAAGGTTGACTTGGAAAGTCGAAACTACCACTTCATTAGTGTAACAACCCGGAATTTCAGAACCAATTTAAAAATTTTATTTTGGCTATTTTAATGGATTTTGGATATTTCAAATGATTTATTTTAAATAATAACAACTAAAAATTTATTTTAATCGAAGTTAGAATGTATAACTTTATTTTAATTATAAAACGAGCCTGAAATGGCGCGGTAGTTTGAAAATTCAATTTCAAATTTCAAAAGAATGTACAGAATTCAAAATAAATCGTATTTCAGTAATACCAGAAATATTTGAATCTGTTTAATTATATCTTTCTAACGAATGTGAAAAATCAAGATTTCATAACGAGAATTGAAAGTTATGTCTAGTTTAAAATTCAGAATAGTCATTATGGAATTTATATAATATATAGCCCTTAAAAATAACCGTTTTGTAAACGACCTCCATTTTCAATGAAACCACTTTTGTTGGATCCCGAATGTCAAATTATCGCTAGATTCCATTTTTCATAATTTTTGGAATTAATATGTGAGCTTGGCGAATTTAACCGTGCTTGGTAATTTCAGTTTGAATTTATCAACTGGAAATTAACCATTTTTCAAACGGTCTCCAAATTCGACGAAATTAGTTTCGTTAGGACTGTATCATCAAAACATAGCTTTATTCATTTTTCTGGAATTTTTGGAGTCAGTATGTGGCCTCGGTAAATTAAAATGTACGTTGAAATCAATTTTAAACGTTATATTAATTTATATTTTAATTTTGGTAAAAAATGATCAACACAATAGAATTGGTTTACGAAACATATTCCATTTTGTCTAAAAAGGGTCTAATTAGCTAAGGATGATAACGGTTGGGTTTGATTTAGGGTTAGAATGAAAAAGTAACCTTTATGGAATTTAAAATTAAATTATATATATTTATTAATATAAGTCAACCCCCTTCTCTCCAATAAACCATCGTTCAAAACCCAGCCCCCTTTCCTAATCCCACCGCCCCTCCCCAGTGAGCCACCACCGCGCCCCTCCAGGCGGTCGTCGCTGCGACGCAACCCCCTTCTCCGATCCTCCTCCTCCGCTTTCCCTTCTCTCCCCTCTCTCCAAAGCTCGCCCAAAAACCCCAAGGCCCCAAATCAGCGCCGCCACCACCAGGCCAGCTGCCACCACCACCAGGCTAGCTGCCGCCACCCCAAGACCCAAACAGCCCTGCGCCACTTTCCCCGTCCGCCACCTCCGTCCGTGGGTCCCCCAATCACCAAAAATCAAATTTTTATTATTTTCAGTTTTGCAAAAACACCCCTGAACTGTTTTAACCCATATCTCCCAAACCATTCACTTCTAGCCAAAACTCCACATTACCAAAATCGAAGAGCATGATCTTCTCTTTGATTTGAGTATGTGGAAGTCAGATTTTGGATTGCGAAGTTGATCAGAAAACACGTCCAAATTCTGCTATCCAGATACTGTCTTTTCGCGATTTCTGGCGAAATGGACCAATTTCAAGGAAAAGTCTATTAGGCAAAGATTATTCGAAATGGCGCGCTTAAGCTAGAAAAAATGACAGTGTGAAGATTGGAGCTCGTTTGCAAATTCTAGGATCAGAACAGCAGCTCGGAACTTCAGAAAAGCACGGCGGAGTGGATCCCAAAGTGAGAACTCCTTCTCACTAAAATTTTGTACAGTTAGTTAATGTATTTTGTAACTGTAAATAAATAGAAATTTCCAATATAGATTTTTATTTGAATTATATGGAGTTCAACATTCGAATTCGCACAATCACATAAATTGAAAGCGATGTATGGATATTACCGATTCAAGGATTTCATACTCCGCGAATAACCACTTATGGCGCCGTAAATGGCATTGGGGGTAGTTGAGTATTTATTTATTTGGATATTCTATGTGATTTAATTGTGGTTGTGAAATTGACTGTATTGTGGTATGATTGATTGGAATTGGTTTATGTATGGCGCGAGCCAGTATTAGACGAGGGATAATACTAGACCTTATTCCGGTTTTAATATCGCGCCGTTATGCTGCCGAAATTTTATAAAATGTGTTAGAAAAATTAATAGCTAGTTAAAAATATTATTATTAACATATATATGAGATATATAAAATGGCTATGTTATAGAATGAAAACTAGTTAGCTAAAAAATATTATTTTTAGTTTATAACTGTGATGAATAAAATTATTTAGGCGTTGTATAGAATTTTATAAGAAAAGTTATAAAATTTTATATATTTATTGGATAGTTAAAAATAAGTTTACACATCCATTTACAAGTCGGACGACTTGTTTATGCTCGCCTATTTTTGTGATATAGATTGGGATGATAATTTTTACACATCGCCCAATTGCACAAATAATAATAATTATTTGATGGTTGAAACCCCACACGGGTATTGGGATGATATTTGGCATACACTAATCCCAAATGTTTAGTTGTATGTCAATCGATTGGTTGGCAGACTGTTGTAAGCGTTAATTATTTATATTTAATGCTTATGCAGTTGTGTAATGCACTCTGGATGATGGTTGATTGTAAATAATTATCGTTGTGTACATGTGTGTATGAAATCCATATAAATAAAATTATATGGTAATTAATTGGGTCTAATTTCCAATTCAAAAGGAACGAATATTTTAAAATAAGGAAATATTTTAAAATAACAAATATTTTAAAATAATATTCTGTAAAGGATTAAAATATGATTTTGATATCCGATTTGGGATGGATACGAAAATATTGAAATATGTGAAGCCGTGTTGATTAGATTTACGCCATTTTAACGCGAACGATATTTATATCGATTTTATTCATTTTTATAATGAATATCGAAAAGGAAATGATTTCAAAATCTGATATTTTGAAAATATTATCATTTAAATATTATAATGATAAGGAGTATTCAATCTTGATTTGAAATTGAAATAAAAGTGGGAATCGCTTTTTAAACGAATTTATAAAATACATTTTGAGTGAAATATATATTATATATAATATAATGGTCTGAATAGAACGCGCCGCGCCGCGACCATTCGCGAATTTCGACCATTGACTTCGAATTGACATTACTGGAGATCCGACTGTCGGATTCTCCTAAAACTGGAACCGTTGGGTTCTTATCAGAAAGAGCTTTCCAACAAATATAAGAGATTTGAAATCTAATAGTTAGATTTGGAAATATGTCCAAATCAAATTAGGAAAAGGTCGTTGTAAGTGCAGTTCGATGAGCGTTTATGGAAATCGACTGAAAGGGCTTTAATAAAATTATTAAAAATATTAATAATTTGTGTAAAATCATAATAAATGATTTAGAAAGAATTTGGATGAAAAATTCCACGTTTGTAAAGATAAAAATATATTTTTATCAAAATGAACTAGTTATTAACTAGAATAATAATCCAATATTTTTAAAAAATAAATTGGATTTGAAATGGTTTTAAAAATAACCAAAATTTTCCAATAAATGTATTGGAATGGAAATAACCTTTGGAATATTTCGATACTGGATTCTGTGGTTATACGGATATTGTTATGGGAATTTGGAAGATACGGATATCGTTATTTCCAATACGATATCCGTTAGCTTCAGAATTTGATATTGAATATAAGCTGATATAATTTCAATTCAGAGCCTTGTATTTAAAATTAAATTGGATTTTGGGTTTTTCGTCAACGGTGTCTTAAATAACACTGTTCTTAAACCCAGTTGAGAAAATAATTAATCTTTAATTTAAGATTTAGTGAAGTTTTCCAATTAAATAATATTTAATTGGAATTGAATAAAAGAATTGGATTTTCAGGTTTATAGTGAACAGTATTCTAAACGACATTTGTTCCTTAACCCGATTAAGCGTGAAATGTAATTTGGAATTTATAAATCTTTTACTAAGATTTAACGGGAATTTTCCAAAGTAAAGTTCTCTAATTTAATAAAATAAATTGGAATGGAACGGAATTCGATTTGGTAATAATCGAAGTGAGCTTCTGTGGAGGAAGACTATTAATATATATGGAATTTAAAAGGCTTTGTCGTTATTCCATTTATATTATTAGTCATATATGGAAATTGATATCGATTATATATTGACCTATTTTTCGTGAAGATTCCATGATTAATGGAATGTATTTTAGGTTTATCGTGAACTGTGTTTTAAACGTTAGCCCAGTTAAAGACAAGATTACATGGCTAACATTGTATTTTAAACTGTATTGTTGATCTCTGCTAAATATAAATCTGTTTGGTGGCGGAGAATTTATTCTTTTGCTTAACACCCTTCTCTGAGATGTACGAGCTAGAAATCAATGGGTACGGTGTAGATTGTCGATGCGACATGTTTGTCTTTCCAAAGTTAACTAATCTTTAATAATGATTGTAGGAAGATTGAAACTAAGTGAAGTTTTAATGAATCTTTAATTCGATTGAAATGTGAATGTGATAATTTAAAATTATCAAATTTGGGAAATGATCAAGAATGGAGTACTACTAGTTTTACTCCAGGCGATAGTTAAATCTTTAATTAGATTTGAACGTGGAATGGTAATTAATTTTACTGATAACACCACGGTGTTAGATATGGAGTGCTACCAGTTTTGCTCCATAGGATGAATAGGTTGGGATTGGGAAATAAAACAAATGATTACATCGGTATGGTTCGATAATCCCGACTAGTTTATAAACCTTAATTTGGTTTGAATTGATATCCAAAGGAAGATTAAAGAATAAATTTATAGAATTTATCTTTGATAAAATTAATGGGAACCTTTCCTTAATGATGTGAATATTTGAATAAAAGAATATTCTGAATTGGAATGAGGCATATGTTGTGTTTTTATAGCACTTGATTATAAAATACGTGAATTATTCGGAAAGGTCAGGTTTATATTCATTCTGAATAATTGATTCGACGATAAGTCAATTATGAAGATGGTGGTTGAAGACCGGAGTTCTTCGCATCGTTTGGATGATTACTGATGTCTTGATTGGGCTTTACACCCAAGACAAGGTAATAAGTGGTGATCGTCCAGACATACTTGGATATCGACCAGATAAGCCAGGACCTCTCTCCTGTACTGGACATATAGGACGAGGAATAAGGTGCCTCCGGTTTCATTCAAACCCAGAACGAACCAGTAAATGGATGTGTGTCTGACATTGAATTATATTCTATGTTGATTGATTTCTATTAAATATATATCTGTTTGGTGGCATAGAATTTATTCCCTTGCTTAACACCCTTCTCTGAGACGTACGAGCTTAGAGGTTATATATCGATAGACATCAGTCGCATGGCGTGAATTGTCAGTGTGGTATGCTAAGATGCAAATGTTCAAGGCTTCTATTGAAAAGCAAACCCTTGTAGTTGATGATCAAAGCACTGCTTTAAATAGCATAGCTTTGTGTATAGCGTTAATTCGTGGTCCTCACACCTAGTATGAGTCAAAAACGGGATAAGGGACAGCAGGGAACGCACGACGTTTCCTTCTAGCTATGGGTGGTGTCATGGTATGGAGCCCAGACATTTATTATATTTTTTCCTATGAATATGATGAATAGCGAGGCATCTCGGATATATCGGTTACTACGGAGCCAATGGATAGGTCCTACAGGACCAGGAAACATGTGTTCAAGAATTGCCAATCCACAAAAGTAAGTGTGGACCGGCCCTGCATGATCCAAGGGTTCACTGCGGGGGATCCTGAGTCATCTTGCTAGAGGTGACTTGAATCGATAAGGAGTACATCACTTGCCTCGACTCATGACAGAAATCCAATTTCCAATACGTGACATTTCGGTTTTGATTATAGAGCCTAGTGTGGCGACATAGTAGCGTGGGATATTATGCCATCTGTGATTGATACATTTACATTTGAAGTGATTTTGACACTATATACTTATAGTAATATCAAAATGATTTGTTTTAAATGTACCAAGCATGTTTGGCTATTATAAGGGAAAACTCTGTCCTCCGGCTTGCGTTGCATTGTGTGATGGGACCTGAGTCTTATAATAGCTTCATTTTTCGAAAAGCGTTGCACTGTTTATAAACTGTTTTATGCACTGGTATTCTTGGGAGAAAATGTAATAACCCGGAAATCTGGGCCAATTTAAAAAATTTATTTTGGCAATTTTAGCGAATTTTGGATATTTAAAATGAATTATTTTAAATAATAACGACGAGAAATTTATTTTAAATAGAATTCGAACGAATATATATATATAGATCGTCGTTAGAATATAAATATTTATTTATATATTATAAAAGGATTTGAAAATGGCGCAGTAGTTCGATAATTCGATTTCAAACTTCAATTGAACATACCGGGTGCGAAATAAACCGGATTTTAGTGAAACCAAAAATAAGGGAATCTAATTGTGACTATCTTTCCAACGAACCCGAAAAAATTGAAATTTCATAGCGGGAATCAAAAGATATGCCCAGTTGAAAATTCTGAATAGTCGCTATGGAATTCAGGCCCTTAAAAATAGCCATTTTGTAAACGATCTCGGATTTCGATGAAACCACTTTTGTTGGATCCGGGATGTCAAGTTATTGCTAGGTTTCAAATTTCATAATTTTTCGAATCCATATGTCAGCGTGGCAAAGGAAAACGCGTATGACCAGTTTTAGTTGATTTTAATAGACTGGAAAATGGCCATTTTTCAAACGGTCTCAGAATTCGACGAAATTAGTTTTGTTAGGACCGTATCATCAATACGAAGCTAGAAAATATTTTTCTGGAATTTTTAGAGTTCGTATGTGGCCCCAATAAAATGAAATGCGCGTTCAAATTCAATATATAGAGTTATATGTTGATTTTGATGAAAACTGATCGAAACAATCGAATCAGCTTACGATACATATCCCATTGTGTTCGGAATGGGGGTAATTAGCTAGGGACGACAGTCATTGGGCTTGATTTCGAGTTTGAAATAAAAAGTTGCTTTTTGAATTAAAAATAATTTAATATATATTATATTATATAATCCCTTAAATCTCTCTCCTCCCTCACCTTCACAGTCAACACGCTCAGAATAAAAAAAAGGAAAACCCGCGATCTCGATTTTCCATCGCGCCTCCACCAGCGATGAACCGCCGCCGCCATCGCTTAGCCCAACGTCGGCGCCTCCCTCACCTCGACACCCCCTCCGTTCATCTCGCATCCCCCTCCTCGTGAAACCCTAGAACCACCTCTAATCCCCCCCTCTTCCTCAGACCTCGTCGCAGGAACGCCTCCACCCCCTGCCAACTCCACCTCAGACCGCGCTACCCTGACCCCGCCTCCGACCAGCAGCACCCCCCCTTTTTCCCCTCAGACGCTGTTTCCCCCCTCCGTCGAACAGTGACGCCCCTCATCCCTTTTTTTTCGGTGTAAGTGTTTTATTAGTTTATTTGTTTTATTTATTTAATGTATTAGCTATAAGAGGAAAAAAAATCAGTTTTGTAAGTATAATTACGTTGAAGAATATAGACATCTTTGATATTTTTGAAAATATAAAGATTTGATTTTATCGTAAGAAGAAATTATTTTTGACAAGTTAAAAATTCGATTTTTATATATTGAATAGCGAAGCAAAAATTCAATTTTTATATATTGAATAGCGAAGTAAAAATTCGATTTTTATATATTGAATAGCGAAGTAAAAATTCGATTTTTATATATTGAATAGCGAAGTAAAAATATGATTTTTATATACTGAATAGCAAAGTAAAAAATATGATTTTTATATATTGAATAGCGAAGTAAAAATTCGATTTTTATATATTGAATAGCGAAGTAAAAATTCGATTTTTTTATATTGAATAGCGAAGTAAAAATGTGATTTTTATATATGTAGTGGCTACGGACGACGAGACAGACAAAAGAAAAGCACGATGAAGATTTCCTACCCATGAAGAATTGCGTCATTCAGTTTAGCGAAAGGGTTAGAACTTCTCACTTTGAATTTACTTTTCTAGTTATAATTATATACAAGGATGTAGACGGTGTTTAGTAGCACCCGACACCCATCGTCCACAAACCATGGACGGCTTGTATGCTTGTTTGTTTGATTTTGATGTGTAGTTGATTGTGTGATGTGAAATGAAATAAAACATTTATATAGTTGAAATAAAATATTTTATAGTGGAAAATATTTTATAGTTAAAAATAGAATTTTTCACGTGTATATGAAATGAAATAAAAATAAACAAATCGGATGATTTGTTTATATACACACATTTGACTGATATTGATTGGGGCGATAAATTTTACACATCGCCCAACTGCACAAATAAATTCTGTGTTTGATTGTTTGAAACCCCACACGGGTATTGGGATGATATTTGACGTACACTAATCCCGATTGTTTAGTTGTATGTCGATTGATTGATTGACAGACTGTTATGAGCGTTAAATATTTATATTAGATGCTTATACAGTGTAGAATGCACTTTGGATGATGGTTGATTATTCATCGTTGTTATTGTATACATGTGTTGTATAAAATCCATATAATTAACATTATATGGTAATTGATTGGGCTTCATTCAATATTTGAAAAGAAATATTTGAAAAAGAAATATTTGAATAGAAATATTTGAAAAAGAAATATTTGAAATAGAATATTTGAAAATAGAAATATATGAAGCCGTGTTGATTAGATTGACGCCATTTTGACGTGAACGATATTTATATCGATTTTATTCATTTTATAATGAATATCGAAAGTGATTTCAAAATCTGATATTTTGAAAAGAATTGAAATTCAAACGAATTCGAATTGAATTGAATTGAAAACGAATTTGAATTGAATCGAATAGAAAACAAATCTGAATTGAATTGAATTCAATTGAAAACGAATTGAAATAGAATTGAAATCGATTTGAATTGAAATCAAATAGAAGTGAATGTAAAAAGAATTTATAAGGGAAAATTCAATTTTGATTTGAATTTGAAATAAAGGTTGAAATTGTTTTTGAAACAAATTTGAAATGATTTATAAAATTTGTTTAAAAAAAAGGAAATCGACGAAATATATAATATATATATTATATATATAATGGCCTGAATAGAACGCGCCGCGCCGCGGCAGTTCGTGAATTTCGGCCACTGACTTCGAACGGACATTGCGGGAGATCCGACCGTCGGATTCTCCTATAACCAGAATCGTTGGGTTCGTATCGAAAAGAGCTTTCTAACGAATATTAGAAATTTGAAATCTTACGGTTGGATTTGGAATTATGTCCAAATCAAATTTGGAAAAGGTCGCTGTAAGTGCAGTTCGATGGCTGTTGATGGAAATCGACTGTACAGGCGTTGATAAAATTATTAAAAATTATAATAATTTGTGTAAAATCATAAGAAATGATTTGTGAAGAATTGGGATGAAAAACTCCATATTTGAAAGGATAAAAATAGATTTTTATCGAAATGAACTAGTTTTGAACTAGAATAATAATTTATTTATTTTTAAAATAAATAAAGTGGATTTGAAATGGTTTTGAAAATAACCAGGATTTCCAATATATAGATTGGAAATGGATTTGAATCGAAATTGTCTTCGGAATATTTCGATGTGGGATTTTGTGATTATACAGGTATTGTTATGGGAAATTTGAAAGATATACTTATATCGTTATTTCCAATACGATATTTGTTGGTCGTAGAATTTGATATTGAATATAAGCCGATATATTTTCTATTCAGAGCCTTGTATTTAATATCAAATGGGAATTTGGGTTTGTCGTGAATGGCGTCTTCATTAACGTTGTTCTTAAAACCAGTTGAGTAAAAGATTAAATCTTTTTATTTAGATTTAATGAAGTGCACCAATTAAATAATATTTAATTGGAATTGAATTGGTATTGATTTTTGGGTTTATCGTGAACAGTGTTTTAAATAACACTTGTTCTTTAACCCGATAATTAATAGAATGTGATTTTGGGTTGTCGTGAACGGTATCTTCAATAATACTGTTCTTAGATCCAAAGGAGTTAACAAAATCAGAAACTAACTGGAGATTAGTTAATTTGAATGGTTTCTGGGGTATTGATCTGATGTTGGTTTCGGCCTTCGGGGTTAATACTTAGGGAATTGCTCACTTGCTAATTTATGGTTAGGGTCTGATTGAAATGTAATATGATTTTGGGTTTATAGTGAACCGTGTTTTAAATGACACTGATTCTTTAACCCAATTAAAGATTAAAACTAAGTGGAGTTTTAATGAATCTTTAATTAGATTGAAAAGATCGAGAATGGAGTATCACCATTTTTGCTCCAAAGCGATAGTTAAATCTTTAATTAGATTTGAACGTGAAATGGTAATTGAATTTACCGATAACACCGTGGTGTTAGATATGAAGTATTACCAGTTTTGCTTCATGGGATGAATAGGTAGGGATTGGGAAATAAAATAAATAATTACTTCGGTGTGGTTCGCTAATCCCGACTAGTTTGGAAAACCATAATTTGGTTTGAAATGATATCCAAAGGAAGATTAAAGAATAAATTTTAAAGAATTTATCTTTGATAAAATTAATGGGAACCTTTCCCTAAGAACGTGAAATTTAGAAACTAACTGTAGGTTAGCTAAGAAGAATGGTTTCCTGGGTATTGATCTGATGTTGGTTTCGGCCTTCGGGGTTAATATTTGGGGAATTGTTCCCTTGCTAATTTACGGTTAGTGACTGATGAATTGGAATGAGGCGTATGTTGTGATTGTGTAACATTTGTTTACTATATACTCGGGTTGTTCGGAAAGGCCGAGTTTATACCTATTCTGAATAACCGATTCGACGATAAGTCGAAGATGATGACGGTGGTCGAAGACCGAAAGTCTTCACATCGTTTGGGTGATTACTGATGATCTGGATTAGGCTATACACCCAAGATGAGGGAATCAGTTGGTGGTCGTCCAGACGTACTTGGAGATCGACGGATATGCGAGGAAAGTGCCTCCGGTTTCGTTCAGACCTAGAACGGACTTGTAAATGGATGGTGTGTCTGACTTTGTATTCCTTTATATTGTATTCGTTGATCTCTGCTAAATATATATCTGTTTGGCGGCGGGGAATTTATTCTCTTGCTTAACGCCCTTCTCTGAGGCATACGAGCTCAGAGGTTATATATTGGCAGGAATCAGTGGTACGATATGGATTGATAGTGTGGAATGCTGAGATGCAGTGATCCAGACTTTTGTTGAAAAGCAAAGTTTGGTGGATGATGATCAAAGCGCAGCTTTGATATAGCATGGCTTTGTGTATAGCGTTGATTCGCGAGCCTCACACCCCGGTATGGTGGCAAACTGATGGTTTGATCAGTATGCTTTTTAGTGGATGGGCACCTTAGTGGTGTCGTGGATTCGGTCGACCGAGATGAGCTTAGTGCTCAGGGATATATAGAGTAAGCGGTGTTTTCTCTCGCTGGGACGTAAGCCCCGGTGATACTCTGGTCCCAAAAGTGCGGATGTGCAGACGGTGTTTTCTCTTGTTGGGATGTAAGCCATGGGGAATTGCATTACGCGATCGATCTTTCGAATCAGGAGCCACCATGACAGAAATCCAATTTCCAATACGCAATATTGCGGTTTTAATTGTAGAACTAATATGGCGACATGATATATGGTACCCATGCCGTCTATGATTGTTACTTATGATTTGAAGTTGTTTTACACGCTATGCACTTATAGTAGTATCAAATGATTTGTTTCAAACGTACTAAGCATGTTTGGCTATTATAAGGGAAAACCCTATCCTCCGGCTTGCGTTGCATTGTGTGATGGGACCTGGGTCTTATAATAGCTTCATTTTTCTTTATTTAGCATTGCGCTGTTGTTTTATGCACTGGTGTTCTTGGGAGGAAACCCGTTCCGTGTTATACGGCGTGGTCCCTTGATTTACCTTACTTTGAAAATAAAGATAAATAACTGTTTTAGTTCTCACACCAGTCCTATGACTGACCTGGAGTTTATTGTTTTAACCTAAACTCTGGGTGCCCTTATTTTCGACACGGGCAGCTAGTAGGTTTGCTTTTGCAGATTTATATTCACAGGATCCTGGTTTGTAGCTGGAATGATATCCGGAAAGCTTTGTATCTGTATATCTCTTCTAGTTGTGTATTGTATTATTTTCCGCTGCGATGTATTTAAATGTAATTTAAATCTCTGATATTTCTGTGTAATATTCATTTATACTCGGTATATTCTTGTATTCTGATGGAATTGTTGTAATAACAATGAAATGTTCTTCCGTCTGCGTCCTTTTGTGGCTTGTTCTCGAACTATCCGTGCTTTCCTCACCGGGGAAGTTACGGGTTTTTATAGTTGGTATCAGAGCTTTGGTTTACAAAGCTCAGAGAACAAGGCGCATTAGAACCGTACGAAAGAATTCATCAGATATTGGATTAGTAATATCCAATGGGAATGACTCGTTAGAGATGGGATCAGTAGTATCCTAGAACGAGTGTGAAGAGTATATTTTCAAAATGAAAACAAGTTTTGTTTTGAAAATTTAAATCAATCATTCGTATTTGATTATTTATATTGATGTGGACAATCCAGTATATATAGATTTTGCAAATACGTCTGATCCACGTGTATTCGAAGTTTTAATATACTGGATAGATATAGATTCGCACTCTAGTCGCTCGGGGATAATTCTGGTGATGTCCAGACATCATCAGTATTTATATTCGAGTTTCGAAGGTGAGATATCTATATATTTCCATTGGACTGGTGTGAGAACCAAAATTAGATAGGGTTTATTGTTGTGATTTGGCATCAAAAACATGATTTTTTAGTATATGTATAAAAAAAAATATACGTTTGAAAGTTAACCAACACATTGATTGCTAGCCGTGATGATTATTAATTCAACTAATAGAAATACTGGAATGATATATAAAGCATAAATCAAGATATTTGTTAAGTGAAAAGTAATGCAAACTCTCTTGATAAAATCCTCAAAATATAATGTAGGAGATTGTTCTCTATGGCTTATCTAATGCTGACTTCTGTATGACTCCGAAACAAACAAGGAGAGCCCACCAGAAAACAGAAAAAGAAAGGGAGTTGAACTTAGGAACATACGTGGGTGTTTATTGTCGTATATGCAGAGAAGAAGGGCATTATGCGGTTCGGTGCCCTGAGAGAAAGAAAAGCAAAGAGAAAGAGATAAGAATGGACATAGTTTGTTTTAAGTGCAAAGAAACGGGACATTTTGTGGATAAGGGTCCAAACGTTAAGAAAAAATCCAGAAAATTAGGAAAAGAAAAGATGTGCTTCCGATGCAAAGAAGTAGGGCATCTAGCCCGAAATTGCCCGTTAAAGAAGGGTGATAAGAAATCCAAAGGAAAGGAAATATCTACTTTGAAAATTATGCAAGGAGGAGGCACGACTTCCTAGAAAGTTGGGTTTTAATGTAATGAACTAGTATTTTGGATATACGTATGTTTATGTATGATGCTTGTATGAACTTAAGTATGCTTTTGTTTTAAAAATTTATCGATATTGTATAATATAGCTAGTGTAAGAAGAATGTTGAACTAAGGCGAATTTAGCACCGCATATTAGACTATTTTGAAATTTGATTGAAATTGCATGCATATACATGTACTTACATTGAACAGGTCATAGCAAGGAGGCTAGAGCAGCAGAATAAAATTTGTTTGCCCGACAAATAGGTACATGTTTACCATAATTTACTGTTTTGTTTGGGTGATGATGACTTTATGAGCCGATTGGCTAGCCGCTTGGCTTTTTCTTTTTCTTTTTGAGATCAGAAGACCTATATGGCAATTTCGGGATTTTCCCGGTGCTCCCGGTGCATGGGAAGTTATGGCGAAATTTTTCGAAAATTTAGGGTGTTAGCCAAATTTTTGAAAAATTTGAAATGTTCTTAGAAACTGAAAAGTTGAAGAACTTAAGCCGTAATCAAAACAATGAAAGTTGAGTTGGTATTTAAAACAACTTTCGGCTTCGTTCCTTTTCGGGGACGAAAAGTTTTAAGTGGGGGAGATTGTAATAACCAGGAAATCTGGGCCAATTTAAAAATTTTATTTTGGCAATTTTAGCGAATTTTGGATATTTAAAATGAATTATTTTAAATAACAACGACGAGAAATTTATTTTGAATAGAATTTAAACGAATATATTTAAATAGATCATCGTTAGAATATAAATATTTATTTATATATTATAAAAGAATTGAAAATGGCGCAGTAGTTCGATAATTCGATTTCAAACTTCAATTGAACATACCGGGTGCGAAATAAACCGGATTTTAGTGAAACCAAAAATAAGGGAATCTAATTGTGACTATCTTTCCAACGAACCCAAAAAAATTGAAATTTCATAGCGGGAATCAAAAGATATGTCCAGTTGAAAATTCTGAATAGTCGTTATGGAATTCAGGCCCTTAAAAATAGCCATTTTGCAAACGACCTCGGATTTCGACGAAACCACTTTTGTTGGATCCGGGATGTCAAGTAATTACTAGGTTTCAAATTTCATAATTTTTCGAATCCATATGTGAGCGTGGCAAAGGAAAACGCGTTTGACCAGTTTCAGTTGATTTTAATCTACTGGAAAATGGCCATTTTTCAAACGGTCTTAGAATTCGACGAAATTTGTTTTGTTAGGACCGTATCGTCAATACGAAGCTAGAAAATATTTTTATGGAATTTTTAGAGTTCGTATGTGGGCCCATTAAAATGAAATGCGCGTTCAAATTCAATATATAGAGTTATATGTTGATTTTGACGAAAACTAATCGAAATGATCGAATCAGCTTACGATACATATCCCATTGTGTTCGGAATGGGGGTAATTAGCTAGGGACGATAGTCATTGGGCTTGATTTCGAGTTTGAAATAAAAAGTTGCTTTTTGAATTAAAAATAATTAAATATATATATTATATTATATAATCCCTTAAATCTCTCTCCTCCCTCACCTTCACAGTCAACACGCTCAGAAAAAAAGGAAAACCCGCGATCTCGATTTTCCATCGCGCCTCCACCAGCGACGAACCGCCATCGCCTAGCCCAACGTCGGCGCCTCCCTCCCCTCTACACCCCCTCCGTTCATCTCGCATCCCCCTCCTCGTGAAACCCTAGAACCGCCTCTAATCCCCCCCTCTTCCTCAGACCTCGTCGCAGGAACGCCTCCACCCCCTGCCGACTCCACCTCAGACCGCACCACCCTGACCCCGCCTCCGACCAGCAGCACCCCCCCCATTTTCCCCTCAGACGCTGTTTCCCCCCTCCGTCGAACAGTGACGCCCCTCAGCCCTTTTTTTCGCTGTAAGTGTTTTCTTAGTTTATTTGTTTTATTTATTTAATGTATTAGCTATAAGAGGAAAAAAAAATCTGTTTTGTAAGTATAATTACGTTGAAGAATATAGACATCTTTGATATTTTTGAAAATATAAAGATTTGATTTTATCGTAAGAAGAAATTATTTTTGACAAGTTAAAAATTCAATTTTTATATATTGAATAGCGAAGTAAAAAATTCGATTTTTATATATTGAATAGCGAAGTAAAAATTCGATTTTTATATATTGAATAGCGAAGTAAAAATTCGATTTTTATATATTGAATAGCGAAGTAAAAATATGATTTTTATATATTGAATAGCGAAGTAAAAATTCAATTTTTATATATTGAATAGCGAAGTAAAAATTCGATTTTTATATATTGAATAGCGAAGTAAAAATGTGATTTTTATATATGTAGTGGCTACGGACGACGAGATAGACAAAAGAAAAGCACGGTGAAGATTTCCTACCCATAAAGAATTGCGTCATTCAGTTTAGTGAAAGGGTGAGAACTTCTCACTTTGAATTTACTTTTCTAGTTATAATTATATACTAGGATGTAGACGGTGTTTAGTAGCACCCAACACCCGTCGTCCACAAAAAATGGACGGCTTGTATGCTTGTTTGTTTGATTTTGATGTGTAGTTGATTGTGTGATGTGAAATGAAATAAAACATTTATATAGTTGAAATAAAATATTTTATGGTGGAAAATATTTTATAGTTAAAAATAGAATTTTTAACGTGTATATGAAATGAAATAAAAATAAACAAATCGGACGATTTGTTTATATACACACATTTGACTGATATTGATTGGGACGATAAATTTTACACATCGCCCAACTGCACAAATAAAATCTGTGTTTGATTGTTTGAAACCCCACACGGGTATTGGGATGATATTTGACGAACACTAATCCCGATTGTTTAGTTGTATGTCGATCGATTGATTGACAGACTGTTATGAGCGTTAAATATTTATATTCGATGCTTATATAGTGTAGAATGCACTTTGGATGATGGTTGATTATTCATCGTTGTTATTGTATACATGTGTTGTAGAAAATCCATATAATTAACATTATATGGTAATTGATTGGGCTTCATTCAATATTTGAAAAGAAATATTTGAAAAAGAAATATTTGAATAGAAATATTTGAAAAAGAAATATTTGAAATAGAATATTTGAAAATAGAAATATATGAAGCCGTGTTGATTAGATTGACGCCATTTTGACGTGAACGATATTTATATCAATTTTATTCATTTTATAATGAATATAGAAAGTGATTTCAAAATCTGATATTTTGAAAAGAATTGAAATTCAAACGAATTCGAATTGAATTGAATAGAAAACGAATTCGAATTGAATTGAATTGAAAACGAATTTGAATTGAATCGAATAGAAAATAAATCTGAATTGAATTGAATCAATTGAAAACGAATTGAAATAGAATTGAAATCGATTTGAATTGAAATCAAATAGAAGTGAATCTAAAAAGAATTTATAAGGGAAAATTCAATTTTGATTTGAATTTGAAATAAAGGTTGAAATTGGTTTTGAAACAAATTTGAAATGATTTATAAAATTCGTTTAAAAAAAATGAAATCGACGAAATATATAATATATATATATAATGGCCTGAATAGAACGCGCCGCGCCGCGGCAGTTCGTGAATTTCGACCATTGACTTCGAACGGACATTGCGGGAGATCCGACCGTCGGATTCTCCTAAAACCGGAACCGTTGGGTTCGTATCGAAAAGAGCTTTCTAACAAATATTATAAATTTGAAATCTAATGGTTGGATTTTGAATTATGTCCAAATCAAATTTGGAAAAGGTCGCTGTAAGTGCAGTTCGATGGCTATTAATGGAAATCGACTGTACAGGCCTTGATAAAATTATTAAAAATAATAATAATTTGTGTAAAATCATAAGAAATGATTTGTGAAGAATTGGGATGAAAAACTCCATATTTGAAAGGATAAAAATAGATTTTTTATCGAAATGAACAAATTTTGAACTAGAATAATAATTTATTTATTTTTAAAATAAATAAAGTGGATTTGAAATGGTTTTGAAAATAACCAGGATTTCCAATATATAGATTGGAAATGGATTTGAATCGAAATTGTCTTCGGAATATTTCGATGTGGGATTTTGTGATTATACAGGTATTGTTATGGGAAATTTGAAAGATATATTTATATCGTTATTTCCAATACGATATTTGTTGGTCGTAGAATTTGATATTGAATATAAGCCGATATATTTTCTATTCAGAGCCTTGTATTTATTATCAAATGGGATTTTGGGTTTGTCGTGAATGGCGTCTTCATTAACGCTGTTCTTAAACCCAGTTGAGGAAAAGATTAAATCTTTTTATTTAGATTTAATGAAGTGCACCAATTAAATAATATTTAATTGGAATTGAATTGGTATTGATTTTTGGGTTTATCGTGAACAGTGTTTTAAATAACACTTGTTCTTTAACCCGATAATTAATAGAATGTGATTTTGGGTTGTCGTGAACGGTATCTTCAATAATACTGTTCTTAGATCCAAAGGAGTTAAGAAAATCAGAAACTAACTAGAGATTAGTTAAGTTGAATGGTTTCTGGGGTATTGATCTGATGTTGGTTTCGGCCTTCGGGGTTAATACTTAGGGAATTGCTCACTTACTAATTTATGGTTAGGGTCTGATTGAAATGTAATGTGATTTTGGGTTTATAGTGAACCGTGTTTTAAATGACACTGATTCTTTAACCCAGTTAAAGATTAAAACTAAGTGGAGTTTTAATGAATCTTTAATTAGATTGAAAAGATCGAGAATGGAGTATCACCAGTTTTGCTCCAAAGCGATAGTTAAATCTTTAATTAGATTTGAACGTGAAATGGTAATTGAATTTACCGATAACACCGTGGTGTTAGATATGAAGTATTACCAGTTTTGCTTCATGGGATGAATAGGTAGGGATTGGGAAATAAAATAAATAATTACTTCGGTGTGGTTCGCTAAT
Organism: Allium sativum; assembly: GCA_030737875.1. Taxonomy (NCBI): domain Eukaryota; kingdom Viridiplantae; phylum Streptophyta; class Magnoliopsida; order Asparagales; family Amaryllidaceae; genus Allium; species Allium sativum. The sequence continues at coordinate 200,410,657 of CM060918.1, read as the reverse complement.
CCCGACTAGTTTGGAAAACCATAATTTGGTTTGAAATGATATCCAAAGGAAAATTAAAGAATAAATTTTAAAGAATTTATCTTTGATAAAATTAATGGGAACCTTTCCCTAAGAACGTGAAATTTAGAAACTACCTTTAGGTTAGCTAAGAAGAATGGTTTCCTGGGTATTGATCTGATGTTGGTTTCGGCCTAAGGGGTTAATATTTGGGGAATTGTTCCCTTGCTAATTTACGGTTAGTGACTGATGAATTGGAATGAGGCGTATGTTGTGATTGTGTAACATTTGTTTACTATATACGCGGGTTGTTCGGAAAGGCCGGGTTTATACCCATTCTGAATAACCGATTCGACGATAAGTCGAAGATGATGACGGTGGTCGAAGACCGAAAGTCTTCACATCGTTTGGGTGATTACTGATGATCTTGATTGGGCTGTACACCCAAGATGAGGGAATTGTGGTCGTCCAGACGTACTTGGAGATCGACGGATATGCGAGGAAAGTGCCTCCGGTTTCGTTCAGACCTAGAACGGACTTGTAAATGGATGGTGTGTCTGACATTGTATTCCTTTATATTGTATTCGTTGATCTCTGCTAAATATATATCTGTTTGGCGGCGGGGAATTTATTCTCTTGCTTAACGCCTTTCTCTTAGACATACGAGCTCAGAGGTTATATATTGGCAGAAATCAGTGGTACGATATGGATTGATAGTGTGGCATGCTGAGATGCAGTGATCCAGACTTTTGTTGAAAAGCAAAGTTTGGTGGATGATGATCAAAGCGCAGCTTTGATATAGCATGGCTTTGTGTATAGCGTTGATTCGCGAGCCTCACACCCCGGTATGGTGGCAAACTGATGGTTTGATCAGTATGCTTTTTAGTGGATGGGCACCTTAGTGGTGTCATGGATTCGGTCGACCGAGATGAGCTTAGTGCTCAGGGATATATAGAGTAAGCGGTGTTTTCTCTCGCTGGGACGTAAGCCCCGGTGATACTCTGGTCCCAAAAGTGCGGATGTGCAGACGGTGTTTTCTCTTGTTGGGACGTAAGCCGTGGGGAATTGCATTATGCGATCTATCTTTCGAATCAGGAGCCACCATGACAGAAATCCAATTTCCAATACGCAATATTGCGGTTTTAATTGTAGAACTAGTATGGCGACATGATATATGGTACCCATGCCGTCTATGATTGATACTTATGATTTGAAGTTGTTTTACACGCTATGCACTTATAGTAGTATCAAATGATTTGTTTCAAACGTACTAAGCATGTTTGGCTATTATAAGGGAAAACCCTATCCTCCGGCTTGCGTTGCATTGTGTGTTGGGACCTGGGTCTTATAATAGCTTCATTTTTCTTTATTTAGCACTGCGCGGTTGTTTTATGCACTGGTGTTCTTGGGAGGAAACCCGTTCCGTTTTATATGGCGTGGTCCCTTGATTTACCTTACTTTGAAAATAAAGATAAATAACTGTTTTAGTTCTCACACCAGTCCCATGACTGACCTGGAGTTTATTGTTTTAACCTAAACTCTGGGTGCCCTTATTTTCGACACGGGCAGCTAGTAGTTTTGGTTTTGCAGATTTATATTCACAGGATCCTGGTTTACAGCTGGAATGATATCCGGAAAGCTTTGTATCCGTATATCTCTTCTAGTTGTGTATTGTATTATTTTCCGCTGCGATGTATTTAAATGTAATTTAAATCTCTGATATTTCTGTGTAATATTCATTTATACTCTGTATATTCTTGTATTCTGATGGAATTGTTGTAATAACAATGAAATGTTCTTCCGTCTGCGTCCTTTTGTGGCTTGTTCTCGAACTATCCGCGCTTTCCTCACCGGGGTAGTTACGGGTTTTTACAGAAAACCCATTCCGTGTTATACGGCGTGGTCCCTTGATTTACTTTATCTTTAAAGTAAAGTTTTAAATAACTGTTTTAGTTCTCACACCGGTCACATGACTATCCTGGAGTTTATTGTTTTAACCTAAACTCTGGGTTCCCCTATTTTCCACACGGGCAGCTAGTAGTTTTGGTTTTGCAGATTTCTTTTCACAGGATCCTGGATTTACAACTGGAACTATGTTTGGAAAGCTCTGTAACCGTGTATTTCTTTCAGTTGTGTTATGTATTATTTTTCCGCTGCTATGTATTTAAATGTAATTTAAATCTATGATATTTTCTATTGTATATTATTTATCTATACTCTGATAGATTCTTATGCTCTGATGTAATTGTTGTAATAAGCAATGAAATGTTCTTCTGTTTATGTTCTAATTTGTCGTGTTCTCAACTCAATTCGGGATTTCCCGTAAGGGCGAGTTTGAGTTGTTTCATTTTGGCATCCGAGCTTTGGTTTACAGAGCTTGAGAATAAGACACATTAGAACCAAACGAAAGGATTCATCAGAGATTGGATTAGTAATATCCAATAAGAATGACTCGTTAGAGATAGGATCAGTAGTATCCTAGAACGAGTGTAAAGAGTGTTGTTTTTTAAAATAAAAATGGAAAAAAAAATAGTTTTGAAAATTTAATCTAATTATACGTATTTGAGTATATTATTTTATACTGAATTTGGTCAATCGATTACATGAAGATTTTGCATATACACATCATGAATGTATATTCGAAGTCTCAAATATACTGGATGGATATAGAATCACACTCTAGATGCTCGGGAATAATTCTGGTGATGTCGCAGCATCGTCAGTATTTATTTTTGAGTTTCGAAAGTGGGATATCTATATATTTCCAATTGACTGGTGTGAGAACCAAAACTTAGTTAGAGTACATTGGTTGTAAATTGGCATCAAAAATGGATTTTTGAATATATTAAAGTATATGTTGAAAAGCTAATCGAATAACTGTTTTGCTAGTTATGCTGTATGGTAATTATTTTGACTAATAAAATTGTTGAAACCAATAAGAGAATGAAAGGTAAATTTAGCAAATTGTGTCAAATATTGAATTGAATTGAAAATTGATTGCAATTGCATGCATATACATATATGTTAGTGAAACAACCCATAGCATGGAAGCTAAGAAGAGGAATAAAATTGTATGCCCGACAAATAGGTACATGTTTATTGTATTTATTGGGTTTTGGATGATTTTATGAGTCGATTGGCTTTTTCTTTTTCTTTTGGATTGGTGAGGGCTTTGTGAGGAAAGTTGTTGTTTTAAAGATCACCCCGTACAAAGGAGGTTATGGCGAAATTTTTCGAAAATTTAGGGTGTTAGCCAAATTTTTGAAGAATTTGAAATGTTTTAGAAACTGAAAAGTTCAATAATGAAAGTTGAGTCGCTTGGTTAAACAACTTTCAGCTCCCTTCCTTTTTGAGGATGAAAAGATTTTAAGTGGGGGAGATTATAATAATCTGGATTTTCTGAACCAATTTAAAATTTCTATTTTGGCGATTTTAATGGATTTTGGATATTTAAAATGATTTATTTTAAATAACAATGACTAAAAATTTATTTTAATCGAAGTTAGAACGTATAACTTTATTTTAATTATAAAACGAGCCTGAAATGGCGCGGTAGTTTGAAAATTCGATTTCAAATTTCAAATGAATGTACAGAATTCAAAATAAATTGGATTTCAGTAAAACCAGAAATATTTGAATATGTTTAATTATATCTTTATAATGAATGTCAAAAATCCAGATTTCATAACGGGAATTAAAAGTTACGTCCATTTTAAAATTCAGAATAGTCGCTATGGAATTTATATAATATATAGCGCTTAAAAAAAAACACTTTGCAAACGAACTCCGTTTTCGACGAAACTACTTTTGTTGGATCCGGAATGTCAAATTATCGCAAGATTCCAATTTTCATAATTTTAGGAATTAATATGTGAGCGTGGCGAGTTTAAACGTGTTTGGTAATTTCAGTTTGAATTTAATCGACTGGAAATTGACCATTTTTCAAATTGTCTCCAAATTCGATGAAATTTGTTTTGTTAGGACCGCATCGTCAAAATATAGCAAGATTTATTTTTCTGGAATTTTTGGAGTTCGTATGTGGCCCCGGTAAATTAAAATGTACGTTGAAATCAATTTTGAACGTTATATTAATTTATATTTTAATTTTGGTAAAAACTGATTGATACAATAGAATTGGCTTACGAAACATATTCCATTGTGCCCAGAATGGGGGTAATTAGCTTAGGACGATAGTTGATGGCTTCGATTTGGGGTTAGAATGAAAAAGTAAATTTTATGGAATTTAAAATTAAATTATATATATTTATTTATATAAGTAAACCCCCTTCTCTCCCATAAACCGTCGTTCAAAACCCAGCCCTCGTTCCTAATCCCGTCTCCCCCCCATAGCGGGCCACCGCCTCGCCCCTCCAGGCAGTCGTCGCCGCCGCGCAACCCTCCCCCCTCCCCCCCCGCTTCTCCAGTCCTCCGCCTTCCCTTCTCTCCCCTTTCTCCAAAGCTCGCCCAAAAACCCCAAGGCCTCAAATCAGCGCCGCCTCCACCCTAGCCGCTAGCACCAGGCCAGCTTCCGCCACCCCCAGACCCCAGCAGCCCTGCGCCACTTTCCCCGTCTGCCACCTCCGCCCGTCGGTCCCCCAATCACCAAAAATCAAATTTTTATTATTTTCAGTTTCGCAAAAACACCCCTGAACTGTTTTAACCCATATCTCCCAAACCGTTCGCTTCTGACTAAAACTCCACATTACCAAAATCAAAGAGCATGATGTTCTCTTCGATTTGAGTATATGGAAGTCAGATTTTGGATTGCGGAGTTGTTCAGAAAACACATTTAAAGTCTGCTGTCCAAATACTGTCTTTTCGCGATTTCTGGCGAAATGGACAAATTTCGGGGAAAAGTCCGTTAAGCGAAAGTTTTCCGAAATGGCTCTCTCAGGCTAGATAATAAGACATCATGAAGATTGGAGCTCGTTTGCAAAATATGGGATCAGAACAGCAGTTCAGAACTTCAAAATAGCACGGCGGAGTCGATCCCAAAGTGAGAACTCCTTCTCAATAAAATTTTGTACTGTTAGTTAATGTATTTTATAACTATAAATAAATAGAACTTTCCAGTATATATTTTTATTTGAATTATATGGAGTTCAACATTCGAATTCGCACAATCACATAAATTGAAAGTAATGTATGGATATTACCGACACACGGATTTCATACTCCGCGAAAAGCCACTTATGGCACCGTAAATGGCATTGGGGTAGTTGAGCATTTATTTATTTGGATGTTTTGTGTGATTTAGTTGTGGTTATGAAATTGACTGTATTGTGGTATGATTGATTGGAATTGGTTTGTGTATGGCGCGAGCCGGTATTAGGCGAGGGGTAAGGCTAGACCTTATTTCGGTTTTAATATTGCGTCGTTATACTGCCGAAATTTTCTAAAATGTGTTAGAAAAAATTAATAGCTAGTTAAAAATATTATTATTAACATATATATGAGATATATAAAATGGCTATGTTAAGGAATGAAAACTAGTTAGCTAAAAATATTATTTTTAGTTTATAACTGTGATGAATAAAATTATTTAGGCATTGTATAGAATTTTATAAGCAAAGTTATAAAATTTTATATATTTACTGGATAGTTAAAAATAATTTCACACATCCATTTACAAGTCATACGACTTGTTTATGCTCTCCTATTTTTGTGATATAGATTGGGACGATAATTTTTACACATCGCCCAAGTGCACAAATAATATTTATTTGATGGTCGAAACCCCACACGGGTATTGGGATGATATTTGACATACAATAATCCCAATGTTTAGTTGTATGTCAATCGATTGGTTGGAAGATTGTTGTAAGCGTTACTTATTTATATTTAATGCTTATGTAGTTGTGTAATGCACTCTGGATGATGGTTGACTGTATATAATTATTGTTCTGTACATGTATGTGTGAAATCCATATAAATAAATTTGTATGGTAATTGATTGGGTCTAATTCCAATTCAAAAGCAACGAATATTTTAAAATAAGGAAATATTTTAAAATAACAAATATTTTAAAATAATATTCTATAAAGGATTAAAATATGATTTTGATGTCCGATTTGGGATGGACATGAAAATATTGAAATATGTGAAGCCGTGTTGATTAGATTTGCGCCATTTTAACGCGAATGATAGCTATATCAATTTTATAACGAATATCGAAAAGGAAATGATTTTAGAATCTAAAATTTTGAAAATATTTTCATTTAAATATTATAATGATAAGGAGTATTCAATTTTGATTTTAAATTGAAACAAAAGTGGGAATCGTTTTTAAATTTTTTTTATAAAATATGTTTTGAGCGAAATATATATTATATATATAATATAATGGCCTGAATAGAACACGCTGCGACCGTTCGCGAATTTCGACCTTTGACTTCGAATTGACATTATGGGAGATCCGACCGTCGGATTCTCCTAAAACCAGAAACATTGGGTTCGTATCGGAAAGAGCTTTCCAACAAATATAAGAGATTTGAAATCTAACAGTTAGATTTTGAATTATGTCCAAATCAAATTTGGAAAAGTCACTGTAAGTGCAGTTCGATGACCGTTTATGGAAATCCACTGAAAGGGCCTTAATAAAATTAATAGAAATATTAATAATTTGTGTAAAATCATAATAAATGATTTAGAAAGAATTTGGATGAAAAATTCCACGTTTGTAAAGATAAAATTATATTTTTACCAAAATGAACTAGTTATTAACTAGAATAATAATCCAATATTTTTAAAGAAATAAATTGGATTTGAAATGGTTTTAAAAATAACCAAAATTTTCCAATAAATGAATTGTAATGGATTGGAATTGGAAAAATCTTCGCAATATTTCGATATTGGATTCCGTGGTTATACGGATATTGTTATGGGAATTTGGAAGATACAGATATCGTTATTCCCAATACGATATCCGTTAGCTTCAGAATTTGATATTGAATATAAGCCGATATAATTTCAATCCAAAGCCTTGTATTTAATATTGAATTGGATTTTGGGTTTGTCGTGAATGGTGTCTTAAATAACACAGTTCTTAAATCCAGTTGATAAAAGTATAAATCTTTTATTTAAGATTTAGTGAAGTTTTCGTATTAATTAATATTTAATTGGAATTGAATAAAAGAATTGGATTTTTGGGTTTATTGTGAACGATGTTTTAAACAACATTTGTTCTTTAACCCGATTAACCATGAAATGTAATTTGGAATTTATTAATCTTTTTTTAAGATTTAGCGGGAATTTTCCGAAGTAAAGTTTTCCAATTTAATAAAATAAATTGGAATGGAATGGAATCGATTTGGTAACAATCGAAGTGAGCTTCTATGGTGGTAGACTATTAATATATATGGAATTTAAAAGGCTTTGTCGTTATTCCATTTATATTATTAGTCGGATACGTAAATTGATATCGATTATATATTGATCTGTTTTCCATGAAGATTCCATAATTAATGGAATGTGATTTTCGGTTTATCGTGAACTGTGTTTTAAATGACATTAGTTCTTTAACCTAGTTAAAGACAGGATTACATGTCTAACATTGTATTTCGAACTGTATTATTGATATTTTCTAAATATATATCTGTTTGGTGGCGAAGAATTTATTCTCTTGCTTAACACCCATCTCTGAGACGTATGAGCTTAGAGGTTATATATCGGCAGAAATCAATGGTACGATGTAGATTGTCGATGCGGCATGTTTTTCTTTCCAAAGTCCAATAATCATTAATAATGATTATTGGAAGATTAAAACTAAGTGAAGTTTTAATGAATATTTAATTAGATTTAAATGTGAATGTGATATTTTAAAATTATCATATTTGGGAAATGATCGAGAATGGAGTACTACTAGTTTTACTCCAGGCGATAGTTAAATCTTTAATTAGATTTGAACGTGAAATGGTAATTAATTTTACCGATAACACCATGGTGTTAGATATGGAGTGCTACCAGTTTTGCTCCATAGGATGAATAGGTTGGGATTGGGAAATAAAAAAAAAAGATTACTTCGGTATGGTTCGATAATCCCGACTAGTTTATGAACCTTAATTTGGTTTGAATTGATATCCAAAGGAAGATTAAAGAATAAATTTAAAGAATTTATCTTTGATAAAATTAATGGGAACCTTTCTCTAATGATGTGAATATTTGAATAAAAGAATATTCTAAATTGGAATGAGGCATATGTTGTGTTTTTATAGCACTTGATTATAAAATACGTGAATTATTCGAAAAGGCCGGGTTTATACCCATTCTGAATAATTGATTCGACGATAATTCGACGATGAAGACGGTGGTTAAAGACCAAAGTTCTTCACTTTGTTAGGATGATTACTAATGTCTTGATTGGGCTGTACACCCAAGACAAGGTAATCAGTGGTGATCGTCCAGATGTATTTGAAGATCGACCGGATATGCGAGGACCTCTTTCATGTATTGGACATATGGGACAAGGAATAAGGTGCCTTTAGTTTCGTTTAGACCCAGAATGAACTAGTAAATGGATGTGTGTCTGACATTGGATTTTATTCTGTGTTGATTGATTTTTATTAAATATATATCCGTTTGGTGGAGGAGAATTTATTCTCTTGCTTAATACCTTTCTCTGAGACGTACGTGCTTAGAGGTTATATATCGATAGACATCAGTCGCATGGTGTGAATTGTCAGTGTGACATGCTGAGATGCAAATGATCAAGGCTTCTGTTGAAAAGCAAAGTCTTGTGGTTAATGATCAAAGCACGACTTTAAATAGTATAGCTTTGTGTATAGCATTAATTCGCGAGCCTCACACCTCGGTATGAGTCAAAAACGGGATAAGGGGTAGCATGGAGTGCACGACGTTTCCTTCAATCTATGGGTGGTGTCATGGTATGAGCTCAGACATTTATTATATTTTTACCTATGTGGATGATGGATAGTGAGGCGCCTCAGATATATCGGTTACCACAGAGTCGATGGATAGGTCCTATAGGACCGGGAAACGTGTATTCAGGAATTGCCAATCCACTAATGTAAGTGTGGACCGACCCTGCATGATTCAAGGGTTCACTGCGGGGGATCCTGAGTCATCTTGTTAGAGGTGACTCGAATAGGTAAGGAGTACATCCCTTGCCTCGACTTATGACAGAAATCCAATTTCGAGTACGTGACATTTCGGTTTTGACTGTAAAGCCTAGTATGGCGACATAATAGCATGGGATACTATGTCGTCTATGATTGATACATTTATATTTGAAGTGATTTTGACACTATATACCTATAGTAATATCAAAATGATTTATTTTAAACGTACCAGGCATGTTTGGCTATTATAAGGGAAAACTCTATTCTCCGGCTTATGTTGCATTGTGTGATGGGACCTGAGTCTTATAATAGCTTCATTTGTCGAAAAGCATTGCATTGTTTATAAACTGTTTTATGCACCGGTATTCTTGGGAGAAAACTAGTTCCGTGTTATAAGGCGTGGTCCCTTGATTTTACTTTATCTTTAAAGTAAAGTTTTAAATAGCTGTTTTAGTTCTCATACCAGTCACAAGACTGACCTGGAGTTTATTGTTTTAACCTAAACTCTGGATGCCCCTATTTTCCACACGGGCAGCTAGTAGTTTTGGTTTTGCAGATTTCTTTTCACAGGATCCTGGATTTACAACTGGAACTATATTTGGAAAGCTCTGTATCCATGTATTTCTTTCAGTTGTGTTATGTATTATTTTTCCGCTGCTTTTTATTTAAGTGTAATTTAAATCTATGATATTTTTTGTTGTATATTATTTATCCATACTCTGATATATTCTTATACTCTGATGTAATTGTTGTAATAAGTAATGAAATGTTCTTTTGTTTGTGTTTTGATTTGTTGTGTTCTCAACTCAATTCGGGCTTTCCCGTAAGGGCGAGTTTGGGTCGTTTTAACTAGGGGCAAATGTTACTACCAAAATAAAACATTGAATCAGGCGGACGGTGAAGAGGTAGCAAACCACTACAAGTACAGTAGAGCAATCCGGAAGCAAAGAATCAGTATAGGATAAGTCTGAAAATACGAGAGAAGTCTTTAGAGCAACAAGCAACCAACACCTTCTTCAAACGAGAAAGCTTGAATTTGATAAAAGAGAGAGTATCGATAGAATAATTCCGTCACGAGGGGTAAGTAGCATGAGTATAAGCATAGTAGAATAACCTAAAAACAAGAATCAGGCGCAAGGTAAAACCGAGAGCATAGGAGAACAATCTGAGAGCTATGCAGCCAACCCCATCACTAAATTAGCTCAGAAGCTATACAAAGAAAGGGTACCGATAGGATTGTTCTGGCACGATGGTTAAAAAATAGAGGGACACCCAAAGCCGGAAATCAATGAAGAGAGGGACCAAGAATCCTATAAATCGGGACTCAAAAGGATGAAAGGGCTATCGATATTAACTTGCTTAGTACCGATACATCGAGGGACAAAAGTGTTGAGACAAGATTTTGATCGATGCCAACATATAAAGGTGCAATGAAGATCATTTCATAGAGCTAAGGTTTTTTACTTTGAGTCGTGTTAGAAATATGTTAAAATCTATCCTTAAAGTATAACACGAATGCACAAAACTTCGTTGCTGAAATCTGTATATTTGAGGAATTGAAAAGTCACAAAAAAAGCCCAAACAGTCCAGGCTCCGACTGGGAAAGAGTGCAGAGTGATATAGACTATGGACCGAGGTCCTCTGGTCCATAGCCAGAAAACGGTCGACCGCCCAAAAAAGGACCGATCGACTGGTTTTACTGTGTTTGCACATAACAGCTATTTTTTTTATTCTTTAAATTTCCAGAAACTTAACCAGTCGACCGGTTCCGAACAACAAGCTTTTTTATGAAGGGTTGCTTCCACTCATCAAGAGTTTTTTCTTCAATTTTCAATGGAAACGGATGCAATCTTTTGTAGAAACTCTTCATGAAGAAATGCAACTATTCTACACTATAAATAGACTTGAAATCATACATTAAAATCACCGATTCTTGCTCTAAATTCTGATCTTACTTTCTAAATATTCTTGCATTCTAAAAGCTCTCAAATATTTCAATTGCTTATTGAATCATTGAAATTATTTCATATCTCTTGATTCAATAAGTAATATACTTCCTTAAATCTACGCATTCAAAGTATATACTTGAGGATCAGATTATAGGAAGATTGTACTCAAACTGTTGACTATCCGTGTTGAATCAAGAACACAAAGCAGAAGTCAAAACCATTGTATCAATTGAAGTCCTGTGTGTGATCAGGCAAGTGTTGAAGTCCTCGTGTTGTTAGAGGCGTGAAATCCCGTTCGGCTGCTCGGGTGTTGTGAACCTGTTCCTCCGGGTGAAGCGAGGTTGTTGATTAGTGAAAATCCAGAGAGAGGCCTGGGACTGGATGTAGGACGGTGCTCCGAACCAGTATAAAAAGCCCTGGTGTGATTTTTCCATTTTTACTGCATTTACTATACTACTGTTCTGTGATTAGCTATTACTTTATACTTGAATATTGTTTGTCATATTACACGATCCTTTGTGTGTATATTATATTTAGCACATACGCACTCGCATTTTCAAAAAGCATTAATGTTATAGAGTTAGAAGCATAAGAGGATTATCTGGGAACTAGCCACTAGAACCCCTATCAGATGATCGCCGAAAGGCAAGCCGGAACCTCAAGAAAAACAAGTTATCCACACTATTGCTTAGTGTCGATACCGATAGGGGAAGTGAATCCAGCAGCCATTTACTTGAAACATGAAGGCAAGCTCCACAAAGTGTCAACAACAAGACCGAGAACCCATATCCGGAAGCAGAGACCTTCCGAATGTTTTCCACATCGCCAGGCTCAGCAGTAATACCAAGAAGATAGACATGACGTTAGTTAAAATCTCCAATGACTGGGACCATTCTTCCAAAAGCTAGAGTCGGCCAATCAAAAAGTCACAAGCATGGCCTTCGGAACCAAGAGGTAATGTGGTCGAGAGCCAAAACTTATGGGACCAAAGGGGAAAGCGGCCAACATGGGTTTCTACTGGCCAAATAGCAAAAGGGGCCCGATTTGTCTATAAATAAAACCCCTTGGGGTTCTCATTTCAGGACCGATTTCTCATTTCTCATTCTTCTACTCCTTTTCTCTAGAGTAAACCCTAATTTCTAAATCAATTTGGGGATTTCTATTGTAATCACTCATGTACTCTGAATCAAAGATCCATAAAGAGCGGATCGACACTTAGCGTATTTTCTCATGAGTTTCCTATAAGATTTCTTAGCTATTTCCTGCACCACTTACTATAGACTTCCTATACGACTACGGGTTCCTACCCAAGCTTAGACAATTCAGCAGAGTTCTTGTAGAACCCCGTCCTACAAGCCATTTACCCTTTTGTTGAGGGTTGTGTTTAAGTTGCCCCTGTCCCAAGACAATTGTTGGTTTTAGAGTTTCTTAAGCGTGATGCTCACCCCCATTGAGGGACGAGTAACTAATCTTTTGATCTCTAGACCTTGATATCTTGGAAACGGTGAACTAAATCAAACCTACGAAAGCTAAATAACCCCATTTTCCCCTTAGGTCCACTTCCGTAGACCTATCTCTGGTGTTAACGAAAAATATTGTTAATAATGAGAATTAAAGATTCTATGTGTGAATTGAGTTGTAGATGTATTAAGTGTAAGATCTCAACCAAGTGGGTTGAGAGAAGTTGGTTGAGTTATATCATGTTTCTACCTTAGTAATTTCGGGGACGAAACTCTTTTAAGGGGGATAACGTCCCGGTTTTTTAGTCATTTAATATTGAATATTTAAATTAGTTTTAAATGTTAAATTGGAAATATAAATGAATTTTAATATGGAATTTATCGATTTAACAATCGATATACGATTTAATATCGAAGAAATTGAATTGTAGTAATACGAAACAAAATATAATTGAATTCAGAGTTAAAATTGAATCAAAATGATCCTATCGATTAATATAAATTCTATATTAAATTAGAACAACAATAATAATTTATTATCAATGAATTTGGTTGGTTTGACTTTGAAATATATTTTAATCAATTTTAGTTGATATGTGAAATAGTCAAATTTCAAACGATCTTAGAATTTGACGAAACCAGATCCATTAGATCCAAAATAGTGTATTATTATCTAATTTCAAATTTGGTAACATTTGGATTTATCGTTTGATCATGCGATTATAAAACGCCTAGAAATAATTAAATTGAAGTTTTTTTAAAACGTTAGTTTAATATGATTATTTCGTATATACGTTCGAATTAAATTTAGAATCTGTTCCATTGAGTTCAGAATAGTGAATAACGTTGAAAACGTCGACCATCACGATTAAATAGGGTTAGGGATTGCGGGTTGTGGACCACGAGATATTTTCGGTTGTTATATTATGTAACGACCCGTGTTTTTGGCAGTCAAATATTTAATTTAATTTATTATTTTAAATATTTATTTGGGATTTTAAAAGAATTTAAAATATATATACTCGTTTATACAGTGAAATTTTAACGTTAATTTATTTATAATATAAAACGAGCTCGAAATGGCACGGCAGTTCGTAATATTGAATTTTGAACTTCAACTGAGGATACAAGATCCGATATATGTCAGATTTCTGTGAAACAAGAAATGTTGGAACCATATTGTCGATAATTTTCATATGAAAGAGAAAAATCCAGATTTCGTTTTGTAAATTTTAAGTTATGGCCAAAACAAAATTTGAAATAATCGCTGTGGAAATCGTTATTAAAATATAGGCCTTTAAAATAGCCGTTTTGCAAATGGGGTTCGTTTTCGACGAAATCAGTTTCATTAGAACCGTAATGTTAAATTATTGTATGGTGGTAAATGGTGTGGAAAACCGATGTCGTATGTGGCCACGGTAGCCGTAAACGTCCAGTTATTTTCTATAGAGCGTAATTAAATTTATTTAATTTAATAAAGGGATATTTGGGTATAACTTGAGCAGACGATCGAATTAAGCCACCAAATCAGTTCCGTTGAGTTCGTATCTTCGATTAGAGTCGAATAGGTATATAGTTTGCTATTTTTGGAGACCGGATAATTTGGCGTTAAAAAGGGTATTGCGGTGCGCAGTAAAAATAGCCTACCAGGGAAACAGTCTCAGAATGCGACGAAACTAGTACCATTGGGTTCGTATTGAAAAATTATTGTAGGATTTCAAAGTTCCAAGTTGATTTGATTTATCTGGTGATCATGAAAAAAATTAAATGCGTGTTTATTTCTGGTTTTATAAAGGAATTTTTTTTCAAATAATGTCGGAATTCGACGAAACTTGTCCCATTGGATCCAGAATATATTTTTACACTAAGAATAGCCTTTTTATCAGTAGACAGAAATCGTTTGTAGTGGTTTTTATCAACTACTTCAGTGCGAAGTTTCGTTAAAAACAAAATAATATTCCTCCATCCCTATAAATACCAATCTAATAGCCGAACGCTAACTTTCTAAGTCAAACTAACATTTCTGGTCAACGCAAGCAATTTCCAAAGCCGCCACTCATAAATAAATGGCCACAAACCCCATCTCCTTGTTTCGATTTTTTCTCCCAAAACCCTGATTATTTTCACGAACTCCTAGCTCAAAATATGTAGTGCTGAGCGAGGTCTTCGAACTGACCCATCATGATCGGATTTAAGGAACAATGGTGGCTTGGATTTGTGCTGAAGCATTCGCGGATTATGGGTTCGTACAGGCCAACGACGGCGATCGAATGGACTGGGTCTTGGAGGCCAAGTAGTTAACGCTGGCGGCTATCATCTGGTGGTCATCGATTCAGTTCCGGTGGCCAGAATTTTGTACGGCAGCATGTATTGATGTGGAGCATGGTCTGAAGTCCCAAATTGAAGAAGCTGGTTCCGTGGATTAGAAGAAAGTAGAGAACTTTGCTGGAGTTTCTTCGAAACGGTTACAGGAGAAAAGTGTTTGGCCCTATATTTTTAACAAACGTAATCATTAGTTAATCATATTATTAAGGAAACAAATTGACTAATCTTAAATGGTGCAGGATTTATTTTCGAACTGGAACAATACTGAAGGATGGAAGCACTATTCTAAAATAGAAGAAAGCTGTCGGCCGATCACGTATACACTAATCAATGTGTGAATTAAATCTTAAATTTAGTTAAGTATAAATCAGTTAATTAAATGGTGTTAATTAAAAACGTGGATTTCTGTGTAGGCTAATGTTGATCGGGCTAAGTAAGAACAAGCATCGATCCAGATTTCATTTGGCAGGAGGAAGAAAATGGAATTAGTCAAACTAATTAGTTAATTAGTAATTAACTATTTGAACCTTAACTAAGTAATTGATGGTTACTTGAAAACTTAATTAATAATTAATTAAAGGACGTTGACTATGATAATATCAATGCTTGACAGGAATAGATCATGGTTGCTGAGTTCATACAGGAACTGGCAAAAGAACAGTGGACGATGAACCTACTAATCGGCTGTGAATTCCTAATAACAAAAGTAATTGTAATTAATTATATTAATTAGTGTGTTATTAAAGGAAATAGTTTATTTAATTTGAACCATATACTTACAATCATATAACTCCACCATATGTGATCAGAATTGGATCAGAACAATGATACTGGAACCGTATTGACGGATAGAACATTCTGGAACGGTGCCGAACAGAATGGGAATCAACTGGGATTTTTAGTTAAATTAAACACCTATTTAATTTAATTAAAACCAACCGTTCAACAATGGAATAAATCAAGGTGAGTTAAACTCACTCAGTTTTCCAATTTATATTTTATATAAATTGGGTTTTATTTTGTGTGCTCTGCTTGCTGATGGTTGTCTGTTGCTAGTTATACATTTGTTTGTTGGTTTAACTGACGAAATTAAACTGTGTTTAATTTAAGTGAAATTCCAAATCGTTATTTTTAATGATTGGTTCCAATAAAGGTAACTTACCTTATTGGTCACGTTTATTTATAAACGTGTTTAAATTGTTGAATTGTTTGCATTTCTTGTGGTTAATGTTAAATGGTCATTATTTATTGTTATCAGTTAAATAAAACTGAATGATCTGGTTTTTGATAACCGTTTTGATACAGGGAAGAACAGGTTGGAGGGATCCAACCGGATTCCTCAAATACATTATTTATTTTCATATTATCATATATGAACTATCATGATTGGTGATTGATTTGTGATCATTTACTGAAAATTCAACCTGTGTTGTGTTTAAACCAATGAGCGGTATTGGTTGAGTATTTGGCAGCGTATGGCCTATAAAATCAATCATTTTATAAATATTGATTCACCGTCAGGTGAGTCGATAGAGATGAAGTTATAAAATTTATTTTTATAACTAGAGATAGATTTTGAAATGTATTATTTTGAATAAAGTTCTTAAAGAGAAATAAATATTTTATTTATTTAACACTTTGATTTATTGTTAATTGAATTTATAAAGTTAATTCTGATGTAAATCAAATTTATAACTACAAGATAAGAAATAAAATCGCATAGTTAAATTTGGATAATTGGTTTGTTAAGAAACAATTATTGAAATTATTTAAATTAATTATATTTTTAGTTAATTTAAAGTGAGGCTTAATTGGAATCGGTTAATGAGATAATCGAGTTTTCAGTTAATTAAATCGACCAGTTTGAATTGAAATTGATTTTCAAATTGATGTGTTTCGATTTAAATAGTTTAATGAATACTGTTTAAATGTAAATAAGGTTTTTTTTAAAGGATTTACTATTTATTTTAATAAATAAAGAATTTAACTACTAATGTAGGTAATGATTGACATAAATTATTATTTTAATTAATAATAATTTAGAAGATTACTTTTCAAAAAGAAATCGAAGTGAAATGAAATCAAATGGAATGGTGAAAGGAGTTCTCAAACGGGTTTTATATTTATACCCAAATTTTTATAACGAAGTTATAAAGAAAATTTTGAGCGAATATGACAACTTAAAATAAAAGTTTACTTAATTATATGGATTAAGTGAAAGGAGATTACGATAAAAGGGTTTAAGATAAACCAGAGTATTTGAATGAGATTCAAAGTGTAAAAGCGTTAATATTGAATCAATGTTATTTGAAAATGAGATCAAGTAGGAAAGGGTAAAATTGGAATAAGATTTCCAAAGTGGGAAATGGTTAATTAGATTCGAAAGGGGATTGGTATAAGTGAATTTGGGTAAAGAAGTGGATCATTGAGTTGTATAATGAAATCCGAGTAAAATTGAATTTGTTTGAGACTGGAACGGAATATGGGTTTTGATTACAACTTATATTTATCTGAGGATAAGATCGTTGTTGATCATGGTCTGAGAGGTAATTAGAATACCCCAACTTGAACAACATCAGGATTATCTGAAGATGATATTAGTTGGTAATCGTAAAAGAGGTTAAGGATAGTTCATTATTTCCATTAGTGAAATAATGCAACGTTTGGTGAGAATTTGGAAAATATATAACGAGAGATCCAAAAAAAGGAAGTGTAAAGTTTAGTTTTATACTAATAGCTATTAGTTATTATTTCAAAAATGGAATAAGCGATATTACGTAACGCTGTTTACGAATAATAAGTCAAATGGATTTTTCCAAGTTAAATAATAAGGAATGAGGTAATAAATGTTTTTGAAAAGAGAAGTAAGTGGAAATTTAGTATGGTTATTTTAAGAGTTATAATGGAATGGTTTTGAGAATATTAGTATATAAGATTCAAATATCGTATGTTAGATATTAAAAGAGTTAGACGTTTTTATTAAACAAAAAGTGAACTAGTTTATTTTAATTAAAAGGCCAAGTGATGCTGGATACTGAACCAGTGAACTCATTTGAGTGTCATGATTGAAACACTGTATATTTTGATGGTTAAATCACCGACTATCAAATCTGCCCAATACGATTGTTGGTACGGAAAGACCGGGATCGAATTTATATTCGAAAACCATTCCAATCAACAAATACGTGAATATATCAGAAGATGATCGAGATGGAGCATTGAAGGCCATGGATTTTCATAAACAGAAGAACCACTAATATTCTCAGCCTAGCATGCAGAGATAAGCTGTGGTTCTGTCGTGGTTGGAATCTACGGGTTGCAAGGACTTCTCGCTACTGATCCATGGGTTGATTCCTGTATTGGATGCAGTAGGAGAGTGCCTTCGGTTCATCCTGTTCCAGGATGACTTGTATGGGAGGATGTTTGACAGAGTATTCCCAAAGGGTCACGTATGTTGATTTCTCCAAATGTGCTATAGTTATTGGTGGAGAATAGTCGTTCTCTTAACTTCTAACTAGAGTACTTTTTGTGGATGTCAATTTGTGATATCTGGCGGATCTGACGATGTGGCATTCAAAGTAAATAATGACCAAGTGTTCGAAAGTTAATCTAAACCTCAAGCCTCATCAACCGGGAAATGACAAAAATCGGGCAGACAGCATGGCTATGTGGGTCGCTCCCATTAGGGTGTATAATCACCTATCGAGAGAAATTCTTATTTACTTCTTTAATCTATATTCGATGTTGTCCCTTTTCGGGAGACGGTTGCTGATCCCAACCGTCGGTGATATACATTCGATACACTCAAGCGAAATGAGTGGTCGGTCATGTGAGGGTCGGGTTGCAAGACGTTCTTGTTGAACCCATTGTATTCGCCTCTAGAGATACACTATCGGCAGGTGGACCCATACCTTGTCATAGTTGGAATCCAATATCCAATAAGCGCCCGCGGTTTTGATTGTATATTATATATGTGGAGCGTGAGATGCAAGCATTCCACTAGATTGCTAATTATTTGTATTTAGACATTATTATAATATCAGACAAGATATTGGTTTTCAAAAATGTTTGGGTCATCGTAAGGTAAAAACCATCCGTGTTTATGTGTGGATTTGGTCTTACGATTATCCTTTTCTTTCGAAAAGATTTTAACTTTAAAATCAGGTTGTGTGATACCCTTAATACTGTGCGAGTTTTTTTTCACTCTAGTTCACCAGACTGACCCGGTGTTTTGCAAATGCTCGGGTTAGCCCGGGGTGTACAGGTTCAGGTTTTCGAATGCTGTGAAGTCCAGAGACGAGCTGGAGATGTTCAGACGTATGATATTATATAGCTACTATTCCGTTGTGTGTGTATATGGGAACAGGTTATTATAACTGTCCCGTTGTGTGATGTGCTCTGATATTGTAAGTATTTTTTTTAAAAAAGCACTCAATAAAGATTTATTTCTGTATTATATTTTGTTCCGCTGCGATGTGAGACTCTGTGTTGTGTTGTTTCTTCTTCTTCTATTCTAATATTTTTTCTTTCTTATCTCACCCTCTAATTTCTTTCTAATAGCTATCCAGTGTTTTTCGACGCTGGGAGGGTCGGCATGAGTTATGGTAAAGGTATTTATGTCGATTTTCGGGGCCGAAAATCCTTGGGTCGTTACATATTATATTGAAATCTAAATGAATCAAATTAAATCTATCCTTCTCATCAAATGAATATGCAGACCTATCTTACCACCCTAAGAATTCAAACCAAGAAGTCCTAAAGTTTGATTTTTTTCGCGTGCCTAAATCCTGATTCGTGCATACATACTTTGAAATTTTACACCCTATTATGTTCCTTATGAAATGACCTGCTCTATTTTTTCCTTCATAAATCGTGATGTTCTCTCCTTCTTTCTCTGAGAGCAAATCGAACCTGCCTCCAGAAAAAGAAGGAAATCTAAATCAATTCGAATACTCAACGCAATCACTAAATCCTCGATCCATTGGCGTTGGTTTTCGATAGGCTTCTCGCCTATAAAAAAAATTTAGGGATTAAATAAAATTGGAGATACTGGATTTTTACTACAACGTGATGAGGGTTTTGTTATATTACCAATAAAGGTAGTTCAAGCTATCCTATGATTGAATTTGGGTTTATACTTCAGTTCGATGATTTTAATTTTAGAATCGGTGAGATGTTAGTTCACCCTATTTAGTTTAGCGTGAGCTTGGGCTAACTTTCGATGTCGACATGGTGGTGTCTTGGCCAAGTTGAAGGTGGTAGGACGTCGTGCAGGTCGAGGGGAACCTATCGAATTTTTTTGGGGTTGATCGATATCAAAAGATGTTAGTGTTCTTCGTGATGCTGCGAGTTTCAGGCATTGGGTCGTGATCATATGGGGGTTCCAAGCTGCAGAATTAGTGCATGAATTCTTGAGATTAAGAAAGGAGTTTCATATGAATTCAGATTTTATTTTAGCAAGGGATGGAGATGTTTAATTTCGATGGAATGTTGAAATGGAGTTGAGGGTGTGAACACTTGGAGTAGGCAGCAGTGATGGTTTTGATCAAGGAATGGGTTTGCTTTTACAGGCGTATGAGGACTCGAGAATAAACAGAGGAAGAAGGATTAGATCCCAGTATGGTAATTAAATAGTTAATTATGCTATTAGTGTATTTAAAGTGAACTAAATTTTAATTATCTTATAGAGATTCATAACTTACTCAGATGAGGTCAAAATTTGACAAAACCAAATGCATTGGAATTGATCCGAACTAATTTGAAGCGATTTGAAGGCAATTGATATTTTTCGATTAAATTAAACATTAGTTTAATTTAATCGAAAATAATTCGCTATTTCAACAAAATAAAATCAAGATGAGTAAACTCACTCTATGGATTCGTTTATAATTAATTATAAATGAATATTTATTTAATATAATGTATAAGCTGTTTGTTGGTTGTTTGGATGCATTGAATAATTGTTGATGAATTGTGGCTATTATATATATAAGTTATGGTTAAGCTTGGTGGTTGTGGATATTATATATATATATTGGATATTCCCCGCAGTACCATTAGAGGATGATTTCCTTATGCGGCTCACAATATATATAGTGGATGACCTTCATACAATGATATCCTGCCTTAAAGCAGGATTGGTATTATTTATGTTGACTAACATCTGTAGATGCAGGGAAATTGGGTTGGAGGGATCCAACTGGATTCCTCAAATTTTAACTATTGTTGTTGCATATTTGTATATTTGTGATGTGTTGAACTGGATTGATGTTTGTGTCTTTGGATGTTTGAATATTGTTGGCCATATATATTGATATTTAAAAACATCATAAAAACGGATTTTTAGATTTAAAAAGGGAAATTTATTTTTCCAAAGTGGAAATTGGATTTCAAATGGAATTTGAAATAGAAACTTGTTTTAATATTTAAAACAAGAAGTGAAAATTAAGTATCTTTCTTTTTCTTTGAAAATGGCGGCTGAAACTTCTCTTTCTTTTTCTTTGAATAATTCTCGTTCAAAACATATTCTTTCCCAATCTTTATCCAGTAAATCAAACCAAATTGAGAAGGGAAATAAGGTGAATGCTGTTGCTTGTTCTGAATTGGCTTCAACGAAATCTCAATTTCGTCATGGTGGATGTTTTCGATGTGGAAGTGATAATCATTTTGTGAGGGGTTGTAGAAACCAAATCAGATGTTATAACTATGGTCAATAGGGTCATCGCAGTGGCAACTGTTCGATTTCTTCAAAAGGGGAATTTTATTGTGAGTTTGTTGATAGATTTACAGAAGATGATAAGGGTGTTGTGAGGAATTTTGGGCAAGGGCGAAATCAAATTTTGAACTCTGGCATGATATTATTAAAGAACTTCATAAATATCAATGATCAGGTTCATTTTGTGAAAAAATGCCAAGAATTAGGGATGGGTGAAGGAGGATTCTACAGGCCGGGATTTGAGAATGGGGCATTTTTTAAACTCTTTATGATGTGTTTGGGCAAAAATTGGGATCCACAATCCAGGAAATATGAAGAAAGGCGGAAATTTGATGGTGCTTTACCTCCACCGATTCCAATTGAGTTCAAAAAATTGGTTAGCGATACCATGTCAATTGCTCATAAAGAAATAGTGGAAAATGGTGGAAAATTGGATGATCTTCCACTGATGTCTCCTGATGTCTGCATTGTTAATTTTTACAATTCAAACGGAAAATTGGGCCTACATCAAGATAAGGACGAAAGTAAGGATAGTCTTTCGGTTGGGCTTCTTGTAGTTTCTTTGTCTTTAGGAGACTTGACAGAATTCATTTATAGGGAGGAGAATGGTTTGATCAGTAAAATCATACTTGAATCAGGAGATGTCCTTATATTTGGAGGGAAATCAAGAGGTATATTCCATGGCATTGCAGGCATTTACAAAAATACGGCTCCGGTTATGCTTAGCGAGATGACCAACATGAAAGGGGGTAGGTTGAATCTTACATTCAGACAGAGTGAACTTTCAAATGCAGGTAATGCTCGAAAAGCGAATCATTTTTCAAAGAACAATCTCTCTTATGCTGAAGTGGTAAGGCACTCTCTGTATAATATGCCCAATTGAAATGCGGTCATGCCAAACTTTAGGAAAAGCGTTGGAGAGCGATTCTGCTTTCGTTGCGGTGATTCATTTCATCTAGCGAAGGATTGTAGGAATGGTTTGCGATGTTTTAATTATGGTGGAGTGGGGCATCGGAAAAATAGTTGTCCAGACAGGTTTAATGGCAAATCAGTGTTGGAGCTTTTGCAATTCAACTGCTTGAAGATTTGTCTGAAAATGATCGAATTCTTAGATTTATATGCGCTGGACTTCCCTGGCTATGAGAATGAAGGGGCTTATATGACGTTATTGATGGGGTGGAATTTAGAAGGGATTGTTGATGGGATTTTGTGGAGAAAGAGAATTGGTATTGTCGATGTTTATCCGCCACTTCCTCATTCACTGACAAGAAAGGAGCATGCCTTCTCGTTCAGTCTGAACCTCATTAAATTGAGGAGGATTTACTCTTAATCGAATGCCAAAAATAAGAGGTTAGTATTTCATATATTGGATGAGATCTTAGAGCATTTTGATACTATTAATACTGTTGTAAACTGTGGGAGTAGAGAGATGAATTTTCAGGTCCAGCCTGATAGTATATTGCTGGTTAAGGAATGTATGGGAAACGAAGAGGCTGGGAAATCATATTTTGAGACTGATGGAGTGGTTTCTTATGAAGAAGAGATGTTGGATGTTGTTGGTTTTCAATGGCCTACGATAAGTGATTTGATGTTAATTGATCCGTGTGTAATGAAATGTTTGGGACCCATTGAAGCATCTTGGTTTAATGGTGGTGAGATAGTTAATAATAGGAAGGCTATGGAAGTGATGACAGGGAATGATGAGATGGACATGAGTGGCTATATTACTGAAGATGTCATCAAGGTAGCGCCAGTTAGGGACGCAGGGGAGGTAGAGGAGATTGACTGGTCAGTGGCAGATGATGTCGTTCTCTCGAATAGTTTTGGACTGTTAGAGGAATGTGAAGAGGCTTCGAGAAATGTGATGGCAGGTGGTTCAAACGTAATGGCTGTTCCGAAGCCAGTATCTTTGTCGAGGAGGGGTTTTAGAGTAGGAAGGGTTAAATGTACAAGGAAGGTTCAATCAAAGGCTTCATGTAAGAGTAGACTAGAGCGAGATAGGGAGGATTTGGCGATTCATGATAATAAGGATATGGGAACAGGTGGTTTCGATTCTGCTGTTTTTGTGGAACAGGTGGTAAGGTCCTCGGGTTGTGATGCCATTGGGGTAGAAAATGTGTATAGGTTAGAAAAGCAGAACGGTGTTGTTGATGATTCAGGTTATACGTCGAGTACTATTGTCAGTTTCAGTGAAAGTATAGTGTTGGACTCGAGAAATTGTGGTAATGATATGGCAGTTTTAGGGTATGTGGAACAGGTGGCAAGACCTATGGGTCGTGAAGCCATTGGGGTAGAGGGTATGTGCAGGTTGGAAAAACAGAATGGTGTGGTTAAGGATTCGAACTGTAGGGTTGGTGCTACTGTCAGTTTGGCGTCCAGTGATAGTATAGTGTTGGTAGACGATGCTTTTACTATGCTGGAATCTCTGATAGATTTTTCGTTAGGTGGTTTTATATTCTCGTGGGACAAGGATGCATGCTCTATGGTTGTGTGCATGAAGGATATAAAGCTTGTCTCCTTATATTTGAGACCGATCTCTTGTGTTTTTTTTGGGAGGGAGATTCACCTCGTTCTAGTTTATCAGTGATGGTTATTGGTGCTGATTCTAGTTTATCGAGTAGGGAAGGTTCGGAGGGGGCTAGTGGGGAGTATTTTCAGAGTGGTGATGTTCCTTCTTCTTCGGTTAGGAGGAGGAGGCGTCGGAGAGTAGTACCCAGTTCTGGTTTGATTCGTCGCAGTGCTAGGATCAGATCTAGCTCCTCGTCATTTCGTGGTAGGTCCCAGAGTCCGATTGCTAGTAGTAGCAATTCGGATTTGGGCTCAGGTATGACTTCGGTTTATGGTAGTGATTATTATCCTTATGCCTTGGGTAGTCTTTCGACTAGTAAGTTATTTCAGCTTGCAAACGATACAGCTTTTATTTTTACTGATATTGAGTTAGATACTGAGTTCATTAGGAGTAGGGAATTAGAGAGAGTTTCTTCTATGAGTAGATGGGGATTGTTATTTGGAATATTAGGGGTTTAAATGAACCTAAAAAATGTGATAAGGTTAGGAATTTCTTTATAGATCATCATATTGATATTGTATTGCTACAAGAGACTAAAATTGAAAGCCCTGATTATAGATTTTATGCAAGGTTAGGTGGGTCCCTTTTTCGTAATTGGGTCTGTCTACCGGCAATTGGTAGTGCAGGGGGGCTTATGATTGGTTGGAAAGATAGTCAATATAGACTTGTGCATGAATTTTCTAAGTTACATTCGTTACACGTTATATTAGCTTCACTTAATAATAACTCTTCGTTAGGCATTACTAATGTGTATGGCCCTCACACAAAGATTGAGAGGAGACGTTTGTGGGACGAATGTTCGGACTTTAGGAATCTTGCCCTAATCTTTGGATTGTGTGGGAGGGGGGGATTTCAACGTTACTAGATTTTTAGGAGAGAGATCTCCTCGAGAAGGAGATTTCTCTGATATGGAGGAATTCAATGATTTCATTCTTGATAATAATTTGATTGAGATTCCGCTTAACAATAGAACTTTTACATGGTCAAATGTTAGAGACAGTTCGTCTTTTGCTTTATTAGATAGATTTTTGTAAGTACGGAGGTTGATGAGAGATTTCCAATTTGTAAATAAAGGGTTTACCTTTTTTATATTTGGATCATTGTCCTTTAATCCTCTCGCGTGATTCGAATATTTTAATTAGTAACAGTTTTAAATTTGAAAAGATGTGGCTATTAGACACCAGTTTTATTAAACTTGTTGCTGTTAAGTGGAATTCGTTATACTATTTTAATAATTTGTACAATGGTAATTCTGCAAAGATTTTTGTTTCAAAACTTGGTAAATTAAGATTTTTTCTTAAGAGGTGGAATAAATTTGTCTTTGGTAGTGTTAGAATTAAGAAAGATAAGATTTTATGTGAGATGTTAGACTTAGATAAGTTAAGTGAAACTAGGACTCTTAATCTAATTGAGAGAGATAGGCTTTGCAATCTTAGAAATGATTTCAAGATGATATTGGAAAAGGAAGAAACTATGTGGAGACAAAGATCTAGAGTTCAATGGATTAAGGAAGGTGATAATAACATGAATTTTTTTCATAGTATGGCTAATAAGAGGAGGCAGGATAATTTGATTAACTTTATTGTGATGACCCCAAACTTCCGTTGACCGAAAGCAAGGATAATCATTTTGGAACACAACATAATTACAACAATAAACAGATCCCAGGGAAAGAACATAGCACATAAACATTTCAGCGGAAATAAAATGTCATCAGCATCACAACAAAACATTAGAGTATGCAGTTATACAGGATCCACTTAGCAATACAGTAAGTCTCAAAAGATAAGGAAATAAATTCCAAATTCCATTACATACATCAAAAGCAAAAGATGGAAAAATGTCTCAAAGCAAAATAAAACTAGAGAAAAGGCCTTCTTCTTCTTCCGTCCAAGCAAGCTCCAAAACAGAATGTATCACCTGAACCTGTCAATTGGCTGCCCGTGTGGAAAGAGGGCACCCGAGTTTGCAAAAGTGAAACAAACTACGAGTCAGTCATGGGACTGGTGTGAGAATTCTTAACTAAATTAACTATCAATATGGCGAATCTCAGGACCACGCCGCTAACGTGGAACGGGTTTACTCCATTGGATTGCCAGTGCATAATTTTATAAAGTTTGGGTAAAACAGCGAAATGACTTTTGAAAAATGAAATCATCATAAGACTCAAGTCATATCACACAATGCAACGCACACAGGAGGATAAAGTTTTCCCTTATGATGATCAAACATGCTTAATACGTGAAAAATAATATTTTGATATTATCATTAGTGTTTAAGCAGTATTAAAATACTTCAAAATACATATATCAATCCTAGACGGCATAGGTACCATATACTATGTTGCCGAACATAAGTTTACAATCAAAACCGTGGTGTTGTATTGGGAATTGGTTTTCTGTCATGAAGTCGAGGCTAGGGATCGTCCTCTTTCGATTCGAGACACTCTAGCAAATGCCTCAGGATACCCCGCAGTGAACCCTTGGATTTTCAGGGCCGGTCCCCACCTAACGGTAGTGGATTAATTATGCCTGAACACACGTTTCCCGGTTCCTATGAATCTATAGTATGACCACTTCCGGCCTATAAAAAAACCCGAGGTACCTCAATCCAAAATCCACATAAGTAAAATGTCGGGCCGTGTTAAAACCCAAACACCACTAGCTAGAAAGAAACGTGTGCACTCCCTGCAGTCCTAATCCCGTTTTTGACTCATACCGGGGTGTGAGGCTCGCGAAGTTACGTTATACACAAAGCTATTCCTAAACAGGCTATGCTTTGATCATCAGCCACAAGGCCTACTTTTCAACAAAGCCTTGATCATTGCATCTTGGCGTGCCACATTGACAATTCAACGCCATGCGATCGATAACTATTACTACGAATCAGGGTGTTAAGTAGAGAATAAATTCTCTACCACCAAACAGACATATATTAATAGAAATCAATTTAATTACACGAAGCGAATTCCAACGTCAGACACGCATCCATTTGCAAGTCCGTTCTAGGTCTGAACGAAACCGGAGACACCAAAAAGGCGCTCGCTTATCCGCACGACCAACACACACGTACGGACAATTACTGCTTCAACCCTGTTCTGGGAGCAAATCAGTCTAAGGTATCAGAAGTAATTGTCCATTCGATGTGAAGATCGCCGGTCTTCAACCATCGTCTTCTTACATCTTTGATTTAATCGCCGTGCAATTATTTGAAATGAGTTAAACTCGGCCTTTTCAAATAATTGTTGCATAATTATAATTTAAAACATTCTGTATATATATATATATATATATATATAACTATTTATCGCAATTTTTATTTGTTAAAAATAGCTCGAAATAAATAAACGACGTTTCGGGTCAATGGGTGACACTGGCGCTGCTTTTACCAAAATTTGATTTACACATATCTTAAAATCTAACCGTCGGATTTTGATGAAATTTATATCGTTGGAAAGCTCTTCCCAAAGCGGTCCTAACGGTTCCAGTTTTGGGAAAATCCAACGGTCCGATCTTTCTATATAATCGTTTGAAGTTACGATTGTCGATACGCGAACTGCCGCGCTCCAACGATATAAATTTCATCAAAATCCGACAGTTCGATCTTAAGATATGTGTAAATCAAATTTTGGTAAAAGCAGCGCCAGTGTCACCCATTGACCAGAAACGTCGTTTATTTATTTCGAGCTATTTTTATTAAATAAAAATAGTGATAAATAGTTATATATATATATATATACGGAATGTTTTAAATTATAATTATGCGACAATTATTTGAAAAGGCCGAGTTTAAGTCATTTCAAATAATTGCACGGCGATTAAATCAAAGATGTAAGAAGACGATGGTTGAAGACCGACGATCTTCACATCGAATGGACAATGACTTATGATACCTTGGACTGATTTGCTCCTAGGAAAGGGTTGAAGCAGTAATTGTCCGTACGTGTGTGTTGGTCGTGCGGATAAGCGAGTGCCTTTTTGGTGTCTCCGGTTTCGTTCAGACCCAGAACGGACTTGTAAATGGATGCGTGTCTGACGTTGGAATTCGCTTCATGTAATTAAATTGATTTCTATTAATATATGTCTGTTTGGTGGTAGAGAATTTATTCTCTACTTAACACCCTGATTCGTAGTAATAGTTATCGATCGCATGGCGTTGAATTGTCAATGTGGCATGCCAAGATGCAATGATCAAGGCTTTGTTGAAAAGCAGGCCTTGTGGCTGATGATCAAAGCATAGCCTGTTTAGGCATAGATTTGTGTATAACGTAACTTCGCGAGCCTCACACCCCGGTATGAGTCAAAAACGGGATTAGGACTGCAGGGAGTGCACACGTTTCTTTCTAGCTAGTGGTGTTTGGGTTTTAACATGGCCCGACATTTTACTTATGTGGATTTTGGATTGAGGTACCTCGGGTTTTTTTATAGGCTGGAAGTGGTCATACTATAGGTTCATAGGAACCGGGAAACGTGTGTTTAAGCATAATTAATCCACTACCGTTAGGTGGGGACCGGCCCTGAAGATCCAAGGGTTCACTGTGGGGTATCCTGAGGAATTTGCTAGAGTGTCTCGTATCGGAAGAGAACGATCCCTAGCCTCGACTTCATGACAGAAAACCAATTCCCAATACGACACCACGCTTTTGATTGTAAACTTATGTACGGCGACATAGTATATGGTACCTATGCCGTCTAGGATTGATATATGTATTTTGAAGTATTTTAATACTGCTTAAACACTAATGATAACATCAAAATATTACTTTTCACGTATTAAGCATGTTTGATCATCATAAGGGAAAACTCTATCCTCCTGTGTGTGTTGCATTATGTGATATGACTTGAGTCTTATGATGATTTCATTTTTCAAAAGTCATTTCGCTGTTTTACCCAAACTTTATAAAATTATGCATTGGCAATCCAATGGAGTAAACCCGTTCCGCGTTAGCGGCGTGGTCCTGAGATTCGCCATATTGATAGTTAATTTATTTAAGAATTCTCACACCAGTCCCATGACTGACTCGTAGTTTGTTTCACTTTGGCAAACTCGGGTGTCCTCTTTCCACACGGGAAGCCAATTGACAGGTTCAGGTGATACATTCTGTTTTGGAGCTTGCTTGGACAGAAGAAGAAGAAGGCCTTTTCTCTAGTTTTATTTTGCTTTGAGACATTTTTCCATCTTTTTCTTTTGATGTATGTAATGGAATTTGGAATTTATTTCCTTATCTTTTGATACTTACTGTATTGCTAAGTGGATCCTGTATAACTGCATACTCTAATGTTTTGTTGTGATGCTGATGACATTTTATTTCCGCTGAAATGTTTATGTGCTACGTTCTTTCCCTGGGATCTGTTTATTGTTGTAATTATGTTGTGTTCCAAAATGATTATCCTTGCTTTCGGTCAACGGAAGTTTGGGTCATCACAGTTGTTATTAGAGCTTAAGGTTAACCTTAGCTTCGGAATATAACATATTTAGAACAATTCGTCTAGATATAATCCACATTATTCTAAGACGAGTAGCTCATTAGAGATAGGACTAGTAAGGTCCTAGAATGAGCACAGCAGAATAGCACATATTTATTAGCCATTACATCATCATCTTTTCACCTTGTCCTTATAGTATCTTTTCTTGAAAATTCTCATTTTTGTTGGTCTGACTCTTTCCTTGATGGTACAGACTGATTTAAATGGATACTAGAGCAAGAACAGCCCGAGGCGGAGCCCGAGGTGGAGCTCGAGGCGGGGCTAGAGGAGGAGCCCGAGTAGGAGCTGGAGGGCAAGCTAGAGACGAGACACCCATCACTTAGGAACAACATAATTCAGAGGTCGTAGCCGAACCACCTCCACCTCCACAGCCTTTCGATTTGGAGAGAATGTCAAAGAAATTCAAAAACCTTGGAGGTGTACCTTTTACAGGGCGAGAGTCTGCGATTCAGGGCGAAGCATGGCTTAAAGATTGTGAAAAGATCCTAGAAGGCTTGGAACTGGAAGATCAGCGAAAGCGTTACCTGGCAGTTTGGCAACTAAAAGAGGAAGCAGGGCATTGGTGGGATACGATCAAAATCTGCAATGACGTGGCCAATATGTCTTGGGCCAGATTTAAGGAGCTTTTCAATGAGAAGTATAAACCCCCACAAGCTAGAGAGCGCCTGCGCGAGCAGTTTGTTAACCTTCAGCAAGGGAATATGACCGTTTCTGAGTATGTGAGGAAGTTTGATGAGCTTTCACGATATGCTCCTAGTTTGATTCAAGATCCGGTTGAGAAGAATAAGAAATTTATCAAGGGGCTGTCCAAGAAATATTTGAACCGAGTCACTGCCCATATTAAGCTTCCTTTCAATGAAGTAGTGGAGATGGCGTGCCGCTATGAGGAAAATGACGAGTCTGGACCACAGGATAGAGGGAAAAGTCAAAGCAACAATCAGAAGGAACAGGCTAACAAGAAATAGGAGGCGAGCAATTCTTCTACAGCTAAACCCCAAGGGAAGAAGAGGGATAGGAGCAAGGTGACCTGCTATAACTGTGGCAAGATTGGACATTTGGATTACGAGTGTAGAGCTCCTAAATAGGTCAAGATAAATGATTCAGGCCCTAGTCAGATTCGTGGTCAGAGTTCCCAGAACCGTGGTCAAAATCCTCAGAATCGTGGCCAGAATTCGCAGGACAAAAGGGAATGCTACAATTGTCATCAAAAGGGACACATTAAGGCGAACTGCCACTGCTAAGGAATGCTCAGGTGGCACATGTTTATGAGGGAGCAGATACACCAGCTTCGACTGAGGGGCCTAATAAACCCGATGTCTTAGGAGGTACGCTTAATATTAAGAACATCCCTATTACTGTCTTATTTGATACTGGTGCTGCTCGAAGTTTTATTTCTAATGATGCCATTCAAAAGTTGAAAATGAAACCAAGAAAACTTAAAGAGTTGATTAGAGCAAATAGTCCTATAGGAGATTCTCTTACACTCGATAAATACTGTAGAGTGCCAATCTCCTATTCTTGCTACCAATTCCCTATAAATCTAATGGTTATGAATTTCTCTGGGTATGATGTAATCCTTGGGATTGATTGGTTATCGAGGCATGGGGCTGAAGTCAAGTGTGCCGAGAGGATTGTCAAAGTTAAAACTAATCTCGGAAATGTATGTATCCCCTTCCATGGCTCAGCCACCGACAGGAAAACATTTTGGTCTTCTCTAGAAGTTACCTGTGAGGTCAAGGAATTTCACTCAATCCGAATCGATCGTTAAACCGACTAAGACCGTTCGAAACCCCTGATCGTTTTGAGAACAGGAAAAATTAGAACGCAGACAGAAGAACATTTCATTGTTTATTACAACAATTCCATCAGAATACAAGAATATACAGAGTATGAATAAACATTACACAGAAAATATCATAGATTTAAATTACATTTAAATACATCGCAGCGGAAAAACAATACAAAGCACAACTGAAAGTAATACACGGATACAGAGCTTTCCGAGCACCGTTCCAGCTGTAAATCAGGATCATGTGAATATAAATCTGCAAAACCAAAACTACTAGTTGCCCATGTGGAAAATAGGGGCACCTAGAGTTTAGGTTAAAACAATAAACTCCAGGTCAGTAATGTGACTGGTGTGAGAACTAAAACAGTTATTAATCTTTGTTTTTAAAGTTAGTTAAATCAAGGGACCACGCCGTATAACACGGAACGGGTTTCCTCCCAAGAATACCAGTGCAGAAAACAAACAGCGCAATGCTAAATAAAGAACAATGAAGCTATTATAAGACCCAGATCCCATCACACAATGCAACGCAAGCCGGAGGATAGGGTTTTCCCTTATAATAGCCAAATATGTTTGATACGCGAAATTTCATCTTATATTATTACTATAAGTGAAGAAAACAACTTCAAATATAAATGCATCAATCATAGACGGCATGGGTACGATATATCATGTCGCCAATACTAGGCTCTACAATCAAAACCGCAAAATGTCATATTTGGAAATTGAATTTCCATCATGGTGGCTCCTGATTCGAAAGATTGATCGCGTAGTGCCATCTCAACGGCTTACGTCTCAGCTAGAGAAAACACCGTAATGCACATCCGCACTTTTGGGAAATCGAGTATCACTGCGGCTTACGTCTCGACGAGAGAAAACACCGCTTACCCTATCCCTCTGAGCACTAAGCTCAATCTCGGTCGACCGAATCCACGACACCACGAAGGTGCCCATCCTCTAAAAAGCATACTGATCAAACCAGCAGTTTACCACCATACCGGGATGTGAGGCTCGCGAATCAACGCTATACACAAAGCCATGCTATATTAAAGCTGCGCATCCACCAAACTTTGCTTTTCAACAAAAGTCTGGATCACTGCATCTCAGCATGCCACACTATCAATCCATATCGTACCACTGATTTCTGCCAATATATAACCTCTGAGCTCGTATGTCTCAGAGAAGGGCGTTAAGCAAGAGAATAAATTCTCCGCCGCCAAACAGATATATATTTAGCAGAGATCAACGAATACAATATAAAGGAATACAATGTCAGACACACCATCCATTTACAAGTCCGTTCTAGGTCTAAACGAAATCGGAGGCACTTTCCTCGCATATCCGTATAATCAACAAGTACGTCCGGACGGCTACCACTTCAGCCCCCTTCAAGGTAGCTACTCCCATCGTGAGCATCAGTAGCACCCATCCATTCGATGTGAAGATCGTCGGTCTTGCACCGTCTTCAATCTCTTCGACTCGTCGTCGAATCAGTTATTCAGAATGGGTTATACCCGGACTTTCTGAATAACTCACGTATCTTAATCAACAAGTGCTATAAAACACAATATACGCCTCATTCCAATTCAGAATATTCTTTTATTCAGATATTCACACTCCTAGGGATAGGTTCCCATTAATTTTATCAAAGATAAATTCTTTTAAATTTATTCTTTAATCTTCCTTTGAATATCATTTCAAACCATATTATGGTTTTCCAAACTAGTCGGGATTAGCGAACCACACCGAAGTAATTATTTATTTTATTTCCCATTCCCAACCTATTTATCCCATGGAGCAAAACTGTTATTACCCCATAACTAACACCACGGTGTTATCGGTAAATTTAATTACCATTTCACGTTCAAATCTAATTAAAGATTTAACTATCGCTAGGAGCAAAACTGGTGATACTCCCCTTTCGATCATTTCCAAATTTTGATAATTTAAATTACCAATTCTCATTTCAATCTAATTAAAGATTCATTAAAACTCCTTTTACTGGGTTAAAGAACTGATGTCATTTAAAACACAGTTCACGATAAACCCAAATCACATTTTATTTCAATTCCAATAAAATATATTAGAAATTCTGGTTATTTAAAACCCATTTCAAATTCAATTTATTTATTTCAAAAATAAATTGATTTTAATTCTAGTTCAAAACTAGTTCATTTCAATAAAAATCTATTTTTATCTTTTCAAATATGTAGTTTTTCATTCCAGTTCTTTTCAAATCATTTATTTTGATTTTACACAAATTATAGATATTTTTAATTATTTTAACAAGGCCCGTACAGTCGATTTCCATCTACGGCCATCGAACTGCACTCACAGCGACCTTTTCTGAAATTGATTTGGACATATATCCAAATCCAATCGTTAGATTTCAAATTTCTAATACTCATTGGAAAGCTCTTTTCGATATGAACCTAACGGTTCCGATTTCAGGATAATCCGACGGTCGGATCTCCCGTAATGTCCGTTTGAAGTCAATGATCGAAATTCGCGAACTACCGCAGCGCGGCGCGTTCTATTCAGGCCATTATATTATATATATAATATATATTTCATCGATTTCTATTTAAAATGAATTTTATAAATCGTTTTAAATTCGTTTCAAAAACAATTTCAACTTCCTTTTCAATTCAAATCAATTTCAATTCGATTTCAATTCAATTCTATTCGAATTCAATTTCAATTCTATTTTATTCGAATTCAATTTTAATTCTATTCAAATTCAATTTTCTATTCAATTCTATTCAACTTCATTTTTCTGTTCAATTCAATTCAAATTCATTTTCTATTCAATTCTATTCGAATTCAATTTCAATTCTATTCTATTCGAATTCAATTTCAATTATATTCTATTCGAATTCAATTTCAATTCAATTCTATTCGAATTCAATTTCAATTCAATTCTATTCGACTTCATTTTTCTATTCAATTCAATTCAAATTCATTTTCTATTCAATTCATTTCAAATCCGTTTTCTATTCAATTCATTTCAAATCCGTTTCTATTCTACTCATTTCAAATCTGTTTTCTATTCTATTCATTTCTAATCCGTTTTCTATTCAATTCAATTCTAATCCATTTTCTATTCTATTCAATTCGAATCCGTTTGAGTTTACTTTCAATTCTTATTCAATTCAAATTCATTTTAAAAACGAATATAATCGATATCAATATCGTTCGCATCAAAATAGCGCATCCCTAATCAACACGGCTTTATATTATTCAATAACTTCCTTATTCTATTCAACAAATGAATATTTATCCTATTCAACACATGAATCTATATTTCTTTCACCACCTGACTAATCTCAACAAATGAGTACCATCAACACGTTAATCTTTATTTTATAATATTCTTTATTTTCCCCATTTGGAATGAGGCCCAATTAATTACCATATAATGTTAATTATATGGATTCCATACAACACATGTATATAATAACAAAGATAAATAATCAACCATCATCCAAAGTGCACAACACAACTGCATAAGCATTAAATATAAATAATTAACGCTTACACAGTCTGTCGACCAATCGATCGACATACAATTAAATAATTGGGATTAGTGTACGCCAAATATCATCCCAACACCCGTGTGGGGTTTCAAATCAATAAACACAGATTTTATTTGTGCAGTTGGGCGGTGTGTAAAATTTATTGTCCCAATCAATATCAGTCAAACCAGTGTATGTAAACAAATCGTCTGATTTGTTTATAAATATTTATTTATTCACATTCACGTTAAAAATTATATTTTTAACGATATAAAATATTTTTAACTATGTAAATATTTTATTTCATTCCACAACACAATCAATTTTTCACATTAACATACAATCAAACAAACAAGCCGTCCATGGTCTGTGGATGACGGGTGTCGGGTGCTGCTAAGCACCGTCTGCATACTAGTATATATATTTAACTAGAAATAAAATTAGAGTGAGGAGTTCTCACCTTTGGGGATCCACTCCGCCATTTTATATTTATGAAATTCAGAATAGTCTGGTTTTGCCCGCAATTCCAAAGCAGTCTTCTCTACGCTGTTTAAATATAAAAATCAAATTTTTATCTACACTTCATATATATAAAAACCGAATTTTTATCTACTATATGAATAAATAAAAATCATATTTTGCTTTGCCTTCTACATAAAGAAAAATCATATTTTTATATCGATGTCTTCATTTTAAAAATTATACTCTTATACCGATTTTATTTGTATAAAAACATATTTTTACATCGTTGTTAGATATATAAAAATTCTATTTCTAAAACAGTGATTTTATTTTCAAAGCAAATCTATTTTTACTTTCAAAACAAATCTATTTCTATTTTGCTTTATACATTTTATAAAATCAACTTCATATATATTTTATAAAAACAACTTTTTATATTTTTCAAATCAAAGTATTCTATATAAAAATTCATAGCAAAGTATTTTATATTTTTCAAAGCAAAGTATTTTATATAAAAATTCATTTACTTCTAATTTCGTAAATAAAATAAACTAAGTAAATAAAAAAAACTCACGGTTGTTCTTCAAATCTCGTTCCAGCACCCTGCTCGAACCTTAGGGTTCGGATTCGCGCCACCAACGTCAGCCCAGGCGTCGATCCGTCACCTGCCCCCGAAGCCCCTCCGTGACGCGCGCCTGCCCCCTCCACGATGGCCAGTTCGATCGTCGTACAACGCCGGAGTTCGCCACTGAACGACGTGAGTTCATGAACGAATTTCGAGAAGAATAGGTAGTAGAATCCGATCCTCTCCACCCAAATCTGAAGGGCTCTCGAAGACGAACGATTCTTGCTTTGGAGTTTTTTGAAATCCATCGATTGAATGAAGAGAACGAGAGGGAAGAAGAACTAAATGATTTCCGCCCTCGGTTTTATTAGAACGACGGATTTTCTGAAATGAATTTCTAGGGTTTCTGATTGGCCGAGATTATATATATTATATTATTTTTAATTCATTTATTTCCAAAAGTACTAGTGTAATGAGACGAACCTCAAATCAAACCCAACGACTGCCGCCCTAGCCAAATACCCCCAACCCGAACACAATGGGATATGCCCGGTAAGCCAATTTGACTGTTTCGATAAGTTTTTCTTTGAATTTAAAATATAAATCACTATATAATAAATTTAAATGTACATTTTTATTTACCGGGGCCACATACGATCTTTAAAAATTCCAGAAAATTTATTTCTAGCTTCATATTGACGATACGGTCCTAACAAAACTAATTTCGTCGAATTCTGAGACCGTTTGAAAAATGGTCAATTTCCAGTCGATTAAAATCAACTGAAAATGGTCAAACGCGTTTTCCTTTGCCACGCTCACATATTGATTCGAAAAATTACGAAATTTGAAACCTAGCAATAATTTGACATCGCGGATCCAACAAAAGTGGTTTCGTCAAAATCCGAGGTCGTTTGCAAAATGGCTATTTTCAATGGCCAGAATTCCATAGCGACTATTCTGAATTTTCAACTGGACATATCTTTTGATTCCCGCTATGAAATTTTGGTTTTTTGGATTCGTTTGAAAGATATCCTCAATTGGATTCTAATATTTTTGGTTTCGTTAAAATCATGTTTATTTTGCACCCGGTACATTCAATTGAAGTTTGAAATCGAATTATCGAACTACCGCGCCATTTTCAATTCCTTTTATATATATAAATAAATATTTATATTCTAACGACGACTTATATAAATATATACGTTCGAATTCTATTCAAAATAAATTTCTCGTCGATATTATTTAAAATAATTCATTTTAAATATTCAAAATTCACTAAAATTGCCAAAATAAAAATTTTTAAACTGGCCCAGATTTTACGGGTTGTTACATTACCCCTACTTCTATTGAGGATATCCCTGCCGTCAAAGATTACGCTGATATATTCAAAGAAGTTGAGGGCCTACCTCCGCATAGAGAAATCAGCTTCCGAATTGATTTAGCTCCGAATGCAAGGCCTATTGTACATCCCATTCGGAGAATGTCACCAAAAGAAAGAGAGGAGTTGAAAAATAAAACCAAGCAGCTTTTGTGGAAGGGTCTGATCAGGCCCAACTTCTCAGAATGGGGAGCATCAGTGGTGTTCGTCCCAAAATCAGACGGTACTCTCAGGCTATGTGTAGACTACCGAGATCTCAATAAACAAACTCTGAAAAACAAATAACCACTGCCTCGTATTGATGACTTGCTTGACCGATTGCATGGGGCACGAGTATTCTCTAGGATGGACCTAGCTACAGGCTTCCATCAACTTTGCATTGTAGAGGAGTGTGTGCCTTTAACTACTTTCAGAGGACCGGACATCTTTTATGAATGGCTAGTAATGCCCTTCGGTCTATTTAATGCTCCATCATATTTTGTTGACCTGATGAATAGAGTATTCAGAGATGTTTTAAATAAATTTGTGCTCGTGTTCATCGATGACATCCTCATCTTTTCTAAATCTACTACTGAGCATGAACAGCATCTGAGAGAAGTCTTAGAGATTTTGCGAAGAAATGTGTTGAAAGCAAAATTTTCTAAATGCATATTCTGGCAAGAGGAGGTGAAATTCCTCGGCCATGTTGTATCAAAGGAAGGCATCTCAGTAGATCCAGGAAAGATCTCTGCCATCCAAGAATGGAAGCAGCCTAGAACTCCCATGGAGGTCAGAAGTTTCTTGGGACTGGCCGGCTATTATCGGAAATTTGTCAAAGATTTTTCGAAGGTAGCTTGCCTATTGACAAACCTGACCAAGAAACATACAAAATTCAAGTGGACACCGGAATGCGAGACAGCTTTCCAAGAGCTAAAGAAGAGGTTGACCAATGCTCCTGTGTTGACCATCACAGATGGCAATCTGGATTTGAAGGCCTGGACCGACGCCTCTAAGCAAGGTTGTTTCTTTTATTAATTAACATGTCTGAGATAACATTTTTCCTTTAATGACAAATCTCATTTAAACATGTTATCCCTTATTTATTTAAGGTATTGGTGCGGTGCTGATGCAAAGAGGCAGAGTAGTCGCATATGCTAGCCGCCAACTGAAACCGCATGAGAAGAATTATGTCACGCATGACCTTGAACTAATGGCCATTGTGTTTGCTCTTAAAATATGGAGGCATTATCTCTTGGGTGAGAAGTTTGAAATTTACACGGATCACAAATCCTTGAAACACCTTTTTACCCAAAAAGATTTGAATATGAGGCAGCAACGCTGGGTCGAATTTCTTGCATCATATGACCTGGATATCCTTTAAACTCCGGGAAAAGCCAACGTTGTAGCCGATGCACTCAGTAGAAAGAATGCAGAATGCAACAATCTCATTATCGCCAGTCTCATTATCACTCCTTCTTTGATTGATAAAGTCTCTGCCCTTCAGAAGAATGATAAATTTATTCAGAGGATTATTAAAAGAATTCAGGATGGCAAAACCACAAGTTTCCAAATTGAAGACAAAGGGGTTCTGAGGCTATTAGGCCGAATCTGTGTCCCATACGACTCTAAGCTCAGAAGGGAGGTTATGGATGAATGTCATAAATCTAAGCTTAGTGTCCACCCTAGAGTGAGCAAGATGTATCACGATTTTAAGCGCACATTTTGGTGGAGGTCGATGAAGAGAGATATTTCTATTTATGTTGTTAGATGTCCCACTTGTCAGCAAGTTAAAAGTGATCAACAGAAACTGGCAGGTTTGTTGCAACCGCTAGGAGTGCCTGGTTGGAAGTGGGAGGAAATTTCTATGGACTTTATAGATGGCTTGCCCCAAAGCAGAAAAGGGAATGATAGCATATGGGTGATTGTCGACCGCTTAACAAAATCTGCCCATTTCATCCCTGTTCGGTCAAATAGAACAGCTCGTAGTTTGGCACAGCTTTATCTCAAAGAGATAGTCAGACTGCATGGGGTTCCCAAAAGCATTGTCAGTGATCGGGATCCATTATTTACCAGTAAATTCTGGGAAGCTTTTCAAGAAGAGCTTGGGACCAAGTTGAATCTGAGCTCTGCCTATCACCCTCAGACAGATGGCCAGACTGAGAGGGTGAATCGTGTTTTGGAAGACTTATTGCGTGCTTGCATCCTTGATTATGGCGGTTCATGGGAGGACCACTTGCACTTGGTGGAATTCTCCTATAATAATAGCTACCAAGCAAGCTTGGGGATGTCACCGTTCGAATTACTTTATGGCAGGCCATGCAAATCTCCGGCATGTTGGGAAGAGTCAGGCAATTGACTAGTCTTGGCCCCCGACATGGTTCGTGAAGCATAGGATAAGGTTGACTTGATTAAAAAGCGCTTGTTGACTGCTTAGAGCCGACTAAAGAGCTATGCAGACCAGCGAAGAAGGAATCTAGAATTCGCTGTGGGTGATCGAGTATACTTGAAGGTTTCTCCTTTGAGAGGAGTGATTCGTTTTGGGAAGACGGGAAAGTTGGCACCGAGGTTCATTGGTCCATTCCCTATTCTCGAAAGGATTGGTACTCTCGCTTATAGAGTGCAGCTACCGGACTGGTTGCCAGGGGTGCATGATGTATTTCATGTGTTGCAGCTCCGCAAGCATGTGCACGATCCAGATCTGATTGAGGATGAACTAAACTAACAGGTTCTAGATATTGCTCCAAATCTGACAGTGAGGAAGGACCCGATTAAGATCATTGGCAAAGAAACCAAAATCTTGAGGAACAAGAAGATCAACCTAGTCAAGGTTCAATGGAGTGGGGATCCAAGAGACTGTACTTGGGAGACAGAGGATAGCATCAAAAAGGCTTACCCCAAGTGCAGAGTGGATATCTCCGAGTAACTCTTGTACTGAGGTACGTTTATACCAATTTACATTTTCCATCTTGGTTCCTACTTTTCTTTGTTTCCTTTTCGAGGACGAAAATTCTTAAGTGGGGGAGATTGTAACGACCCGGAAAATCCGAACCAATTTAAAAAATTTATTTTAAATTATTTGGTGGAAAAATGTGGCAGAAATTTAAATTTTCATTTTTAAATAATATTAAAGCCAGTGAAAATGGTCAATTTTCAAACGATCTCTGTTTTCAACGAAACCACTTTTGTTGGAACCAGAATGTTAAATTATTGCTAGGTTTCAATTTTTAGAATTTTTCGATTTAATATGTGAGTGTGGCGAAGGAAAATGTGTTTGGTCGATTACAGTCAAATTTAATCAACTGAAAAATAGCCATTTTTCCAAATAGTGTCAGAATTCGACGAAATTAGTTTTGTTAGGACCGTATCGTCATAACATAGACAAATATATTTTTTCTGGATTTTTTTGAGTCCGTTTGTTGCCTCGGTGAATTTATTTATGCAGACGAATTAAATTAATAAAGGAATTAAATATTAAATTAAATAATACAGGCCACAGACATCCATTTGGGTTGACGGGACCTGTCCCATTGGATCCAGAATATGGGCTATTGGCTAGGGTCACTTTCTGCTGGACTAAAATTGAATCTGTTTGGAAGTTATGGGTTTTTTTTGTAAAAATACATTAAAATATTATAAATAATAGGAGATTAAACCCTAAATCACTATTCATTGCCTTCTTCCAGCCGCCATCCTCAAAACGCATGGCCACTAACCTCCAAAACTTCTCCTCCTAATTCCTCCTTCATCTCTTCGAATTAGAACCCACTCTTTACACCACATCGAAGCTCTTTCCCTCCTCTTCCCATCCATACGGTCAAAGCTACCTGAAATTGCCCCTAGCAGCCACCTCAACTCCCCGAACATCCGCCGCATCACACCGCCATGGGCCCCCCAGGCACAACCGAGCTGCGCCGAACACCCCCCCCTCGTGCGCCCCACTTCCCTCTCCAGCGTGCCACCGACCGATCAGTGCCTCGTACCCTGTAGTGGCTGCAATCCCGAATCCTAGTTTTGAACACTAAGTGAAACTTACGGCCTGTAGTAACTGAGGAAGGAGAAAGGTTATTTTCTTAACTAATTTATTAATTAATTAATTTAAATTGTTTTAAAACTTCATTTAACCATAACTGATTCATTTCAACTCAGAATTAGACGATTTCGAAAGCGTTGGAATCGTAACAGCGAATAGAACGCGTTGAGACTGAAACGGTACCATTCTGAACAGTTTGAATTTTGACCAAAATCTTCAACGACTGTGAGATTTTTGAATTTGAATAATTAAATAATTTAATTATATTCAATCAGTTGAATCATTGTATGTTATTTCTGGTCTGTTATGTGGTGATTGTTGTATAGTTGAATTATATTCGTTGTGATATCATGTTATAGTATGACAGTTTGGATCTGTAAAATTCTGATGTAATCATAATAAAGTTCTCATCTTTTTATTTTTATTTTTATTTTTAATCCTTTCTATTAAAGTTGATTTTTTTTTTTGAAACAAAAAGCAAAGTTAGAATTTTAATTTGATTTACAAAATATAATAAATTTTTGATCTTTTGTTTTGAAAACAAAATATAATAAAGTTTTGATCTTTTGTTTTGAAAACAAAATATAATAAAGTTTTGATCATTTGTTTTGAAAACAAAATATCATTTTATAGGGCGATTTCCACTATTAGAATCCATTCTTTTTACTCTATAAAATTAATATTTTTGTTCGCAAATTCTAATGCGACAAAAATAATGTTTTCAACAATGTATAATTTTCTATATTCAATAAAATGATATTTTTGTTCGCCAATTCTAATGCGACAAAAATGATGGTTTCAACAATGTACATTTTCTATATTCAATAAAATGATATTTTTGTTCGCCAATTCTAATGCGACAAAAATGATGGTTTCAACAATGTACATTTTCTATATTCAATAAAATGATATTTTTGTTCGCCAATTCTAATGCGACAAAAATGATGGTTTCAACAATGTACATTTTCTATATTCAATAAAATGATATTTTTGTTCGCCAATTCTAATGCGACAAAAATAATGTTCAACAATGTACATTTTCTATATTCAATAAAATGATATTTTTGTTCGTCAATTCTAATGCAACAAAAATGATGGTTTCAACAATGTACATTTTCTATATTCAATAAAATGATATTTTTGTTCGCCAATTCTAATGGGACAAAAATAATGTTTTCAACAATGTACATTTTCTATATTCAATAAAATGATATTTTTGTTCGCCAATTCTAATGCGACAAAAATAATGTTTTCAACAATGTACATTTTCTATATTCAATAAAATGATATTTTTGTTCGCCAATTCTAATGCGACAAAAATGTTGGTTTCAACAATGTACATTTTCTATATTCAATAAAATGATATTTTTGTTCGCCAATTCTAATGCGACAAAAAATGATGGTTTCAACAATGTACATTTTCTATATTCAATAAAATGATATTTTTGTTCGCCAATTCTAATGCGACAAAAATGATGTTTACAACATTGAATATTGTATATTAAATAAAAATGACCTATTTATTCTATTTGTTTTAAAGACATAAAAATGAATCTTTATGCTTTTTGTTTTAATAACATACAAATGAACTTTTTATCCTATTTCATTTTCATAAAAATGAGCTTTTATCCTATTTCATTTTTATAACATAAATATGAACTTATATCCTATTTCATTTTCATAAAAATGAACTTTTATCCTATTTCATTTTTATAACATAAAAATGAACTTTTATGTTTTTATAAAATGTATATATTTTATCTCCTTTTCTTTTATGATGAAAAATATAAATTCTTTTATCTTCACCTAGAAAAAGGTAAATCTTATATTTTAACATAGAAAAAGTAAATTTTCTATCTTTACATAGAAAAATGTAAAGCTTATATTTTCACATTGAAAAAAGTAAATTTTCTATCTTTACATAGAAAAATGTAAATCTTATATTAATTTCTCTTTACATAGAAAAATGCAAATGTTCTATTATTTCTCTTAGTTTCAATTTTTAACCCAACACCAAAGTATGTTCATTTCAACTAAATAGACATAACGATGAAATTTTGATACATTACAACAACGACAACATAACGATGAATTTTGTGTCATTACAACTAAATTAACATAACGATGAAATTTTGTGTGATTACAACAACGACAACATAACGATGAATTTTGTGTCATTACGACTAAATTAACATAACGATGAGATTTTGTGTCATTACAACTAAATTAACATAACGATGACATTTTGTGTCATTACAACTAAATTAACATAACGATGAAATTTTGTGTCATTACAACTACGACAACATATGATCGGGTGTATAATTTCTATGAATCAAAATAAAAGGTCCCAC
Source organism: Allium sativum (assembly GCA_030737875.1). Classification (NCBI taxonomy): domain Eukaryota; kingdom Viridiplantae; phylum Streptophyta; class Magnoliopsida; order Asparagales; family Amaryllidaceae; genus Allium; species Allium sativum. Next base: position 200,367,007 of record CM060918.1, on the reverse strand, counting down.
CTTTATTTTGTGAAATCAAACAAAATATATGAACTTTATTTATTTTATAAATTAGAATAAAAGATCAAATCTTTATTTATTATATAAATCCAATTTTCTTTTATTTTATAAATCAAAGTAAAAGATCAAATCCTTATTTATTATATCTCAAAATAAAAGATCAAATCTTCTAAAACAAAAGATCAAATCTTTATTATATTTTGTTTTCAAAACAAAAGATCAAAACTTTATTATATTTTGTTTTCAAAACAAAAGATCAAAACTTTATTATATTTTGTAAATCAAATTAAAATTCTAACTTTGCTTTTTGTTTCAAAATAAAAAAAAAATTCAACTTTAATAGAAAGGATTAAAAATAAAAATAAAAAGATGAGAACTTTATTATGATTACATCAGAATTTTACAGATCCAAACTGTCATACTATAACATGATATCATAACGAATATAATTCAACTATACAATAATCACCACATAACAGATCAGAAATAACATACAATGATTCAATTGATTGAATATAATTAAATTATTTAATTATTCAAATTCAGAAATCTCCCAGTCGTTGAAGATTTTGGCCAAAATTCAGACTGTTCAGAATGGTCCTGTTTCAGTCTCAACGCGTTCTATTCGCTGTTAAGATTCCAACGCTTCCGAAATCTTCGAATTCCGAGTTGAAATGAATCAGTTATGCTTAAAAGAAGTTTTAAAACAATTTAAATTAATTAATTAATAAATTAGTTAAGAAAATAACCTTTCCCTTTCCTCAGTTACTACAGGCCGTAAGTTTCACTTAGTGTTCAAAACTAGGGTTCGGGATTGCAGCCACTACAGGGTACGAGGCACTGATCGGTCGGTGGCACGCTGGAGAGGGAAGTGGGGTGCACGAGGGGGTTGTTCGGCGCAGCTCGGTTGAGCCTGGGGGGCCCACGGTGGTACGATGCGGCGGACGTTCGGGGAGTTGAGGTGGCTGCTAGGGGCAATTTCAGGTAGCTTTGACTGTATGGATGGGAAGAGGAGGGAAAGAGCTTCGATGTGGTGTAAAGAGTGGGTTCTAATTCGAAGAGATGAAGGAGGAATTAGAAGGAGATGTTTCGGAGGTTAGTGGCCATGCGTTTTGAGGATGGCGGCTGGAAGAAGGCAATGAATAGTGATTTAGGGTTTAATCTCCTATTATTTATAATATTTTAATGTATTTTTACAAAAAAAAACCATAACTTCCAAACCGATTCAATTTTAGTGCAGCAGAAAGTGACCCTAGCCAATATCCCATATTCCTGATCCAATGGGACAGGTCCCGTCAGCCCAAACGGTTGTCTGTGGCCTGTATTATTTAATTTAATATTTAATTCCTTTATTAATTTAATTCGTCTGCATAAATAAATTCACCGAGGCCACAAACGGACTCAGAAAAATCCAGAAAAAATATATTTGTCTATGTTATGACGATACGGTCCTAACAAAACTAATTTCATCGAATTCTGACACTGTTTGAAAAATGGCTATTTTTCAGTCGATTAAATTTGACTGTAATCGACCAAACACATTTTCCTTCGCCACGCTCACATATTAAATCGTAAAATTCTAAAAATTGAAACCTAGCAATAATTCAACATTCTGGTTCCAACAAAAGTGGTTTCGTCAAAAACAGAGATCGTTTGAAAATTGACTATTTTCACTGGCTTTAATATTATTTAAAAATGAAATTTTAAATTTCTGCCACAATTTTCCACCAAATAATTTAAAATAAAAATTTTAAATTGGTTTGGATTTTCTAGGTCGTTACATTTATAGTTATTAATAATGAGGAATTGACAGTTCAGTGTGATTTAAATGAAGCTTTCACCAATTACTATAAACAAATTTTTAGGACTAGGATAAAGAGAAGAATTAACGTTAATTGGAAGGACATCTACCCTAATGATATTAAGGGTGAGTTAGTAGATTTAGATGAGCCTTTTTCTGAGCAGGAGATTTGGAAGGCAATCTGTGATATGCCTAGTGATAAAGCTCCGGGGCCTTTTTCTGAGCAGGAGATTTGGAAGGCTATCTGTGATATGCCTAGTAATAAAGCTCCGGCGCCTGATGGTTTTTCTTTTCTATTTTATAAACAGTTTTGGGAGGTTTTGAAATCTGATGTTATTAATTTATTTAATGATTTTTATAGCGGTAATTTGTGTTTAGGAAACTTTAATTTTGCTAATGTTATCCTTATTAAGAAGAGAGAGGAAGCAAATTTTTTAAAGGATTTTAGACCTATCTCTTTAATAAATGTATCTGTTAAGATTATTTCTAAAGTTCTAGCGAATAGGCTTAGTAGTAAGATGAATGATCTTATAGATCATTCGCAAACTGCTTTTATTAAAGGTAGACAAATAGTGGATGGAGTGGCAGCTGTACAGGAGTACATTAATGTATGTGTTAAAAATAAATTTTCATGTGCAATTTTGAAAATAGATTTTGAGAAGGCATTCGATTCTATTGATTGGGATTACATCTGCGAAGTATGTCTTGCTAGAGGTTTTAGTGTCAAATGGATTAACTGGATAATTCTTTTACTTAGGTCTGGTAGTTCTAATATTGTTGTCAATGGGGTTGTGGGGAAGAAGATCCAATCTAAGAGGGGGCTTAGACAGGGAGATCCCCTGTCACCTCTATTATTTAATTTAGCAGTGGACGTTTTTACTAGAATTATTAAGAGAGCTGGGAGATTAGGTGTTTTGGGCAATGTAGGTAATGAGGAATTTAACAATGAATTATCTATTCTTTCAATTTGCGGATGATACCTTATTATTTTCTTCTCATTTACCAAAGCACATTATTGCGCTTAAGTTTATTCTCTATTGTTTTGAGATGTTATCAGGTCTTAGAATTAACTTTGACAAGAGTTCTGTTATGGTCATTAATGATTTTGGTAATGTAGAGGCCATGGTTGCTAGCACCTTAAATTGTTCTGTCATGAAATTTCCTTTTGATTATTTGGGTTTTAAGATTAGGCCTTCGAAACTAAAGAAGGAGGATTGGTTAGTCATAATCGATAAGATTAATAGTAGACTATCAAGTTGGAACAATAGATTTTTGTCAAGAGAAGGTAGATTAGTACTGGTTAACTCAGTACTAACTGCTATCCCTGCTTATTGGATGTCTGTACATAGATTTCCTCAATGGGTTATTGGAAAAATTGATAGAATAAGACATAATTATCTATGGAGTGGGGGTGGGGATCCTATTTGTAGGGGTTTCAAATGTTTAGTAAACTGGGTGGTGTGTTGTAAGTCTAAAAAAGATGGGGGATTGGGGATTATTAATTTAACTATTTTTAACTCTTCCTTATTAGCCAAATGGTTGTGGAAATTTAGATGTCCTTTAGTGTCAACTACGTGGAAGGTTATTGTATCTAAATTTTACTATTCAGGTGGAGAGTTTATTATTGGATCTAGTGGTAGTTGGTATAATAGATTATCTTACTTTTGGAAGTCAGTATTAAAATGCTTTGATTTTTTTAACTTAGGTTATAAGGTGATTGTACATTCGGGTAATATGTCTTACTTTTGGCATGACACGTGGATTTCTCGTTTACCACTTAAAATTGAATTTAGGGAGCTCTTTAATAATTGTAGTTTTAAAAATGCGTTGATTAAAGATGTTTTTAGAAGAGATTTGGATCCCCCATGGGAGTTCTCTTTTGATAATATTTTAGAAGGGGAAATGTTAAGACAATTAGCTTTACTTTATGCTAAGTTATCATTATACCATATTGATGAGTGTAGGGATTTTATTAGTTGGGGTATGGATAAAAATCAATTTTATTCGGTAAATTATATGTATAACTTTATAAATTTTTCTGGAATCTCATTTCGGTCATTTAAGTTTATTTGGAAATCTAATTCTCCTCCTAAAGCTAAATTTTTAATGTGGTTAATCACTCATAAGAAACTTAATACGATTGAGCTTCTTAAGAGGAAGAATATCTTTTTTGATGTTAAGTGTTATTTTTGTAATCTTTTGAATGAGGATGTTGATCATTTATTTTTCTCATGCAATATCACAAATTGTGTTTTTAATACGGTTTTAAGGGTTTTTGTTTTTGATTGTCCAAATTCTTTCAATAGTTGTGTTGATTATTGGGATTCTTATAAATTTGTTTATAATGTTAGTAAAAGATACATATTAGATTCTTTAGTCACTATCATAAGTTGGTTCATTTGGTTTGAAAGAAATCAGAGATCTTTTCATTCTAATTCTGTTTCTACGGATAATTTAATTATTAAAATAGTTAATTTTAGTTTGGATTGGATGTCTAATTCACATTACAAGCTATTCGGGAAATTGGGCTTTGAGAGTTTTTTGAGTAAGGTCATATTTAATTTGAATTTATTTATTAGAATCAGCAGTTTTTTCATATTAGATATTGCATTGGTTGTTAATTTCTTTTATCAAGTTTTTTCTATTGTATTTTTTCTTCTACACATAGATGTATGGTATATACGTATATAGGAATATATATATGCCTATATAATATATATATATATCCATACATAAATATTTTCCATATATATGTGTGTGACAAATTACTAATAATTTGTTGAGCTTTACGCAGATTCAGGTTGTTGATAAGGAGGAAGAGCTTAGCGGATAGCTAGATGGATTGGTTGCTGTTGTTGTGGGGGCTGTTTTTTATAGTTAGATTTGGAGTGTTGTATTTGGTTGTTTTTTACCTTATGGCTGTATCGATGTGTTTTGTTTGTATTGGAGTAGATATACTTTAATATCGGGTGGTGGCCTTGCCGGAATTCGATAATGAAGTATGATGGGCGGTGGTTTATCCGGAGCTCATCTATCTACCTCCTCAACATTTATATAGCAGAGTCTGGTTTTATGTAGTCGAATTTTGTAGTTTTTGGCTATATATATATGTGTGTGTGTGTGTGTGTGCTATCTTCTTTTCAGAAGATCACACATTTGTTTTTCAAAAAAAAATATTTAAAACAAGAAGTGAAAAACGATGTTAATAAATGGAAAAGAAAATTTAGCATTGGATAATTTATAAATTTAAATCAAATATGGATTTAAAGAAGGGGATTCAAAATCATTATCAAAGGAAATGATGTAATTTATTCCAAAGTTCGGAATGTAAATTGAATTAGAATAAATCCATAAGGATTTATGATTAGATTTCGACTATGTCGAATTTATTAACATAAATTATTTCCAGAAAGGATACTATAATTTTATTTAATAGAAACTACAATTTAGAATAAAAATTAAATAAATTCTGTATATATATAAAAATTATAATAGTAAATTATTCCAGAATAGGAATTGGGTTTCAAATATATTTTGAAATAGAAGCTTGTTCTAAATATAAAACAAGGAAGCGAAAGTAATTATCATTGTATAATTTGGAAGTTTAAATTCAAATATGAATTCAAAAAGGAAAGTGGAGATCGTTTAAAAGTGAAACGATATAATTTATTCTGATGTTCGCAATATAAACCAAATTAAGAATAATCCAAGAGATTTATAAATTGAATTTGATTATATCGAATTTTATATAATAATTTATTTCCAAGAAAATTAAGACAGAGTTTAATATAGAAAACTTAAGTTGTGAATAAATTCATAACCGAGATGAATTTTGATTGAAAATAGTCAATTAGAAAATTGGGTTAGTTTATATAAAATACTAAAGAAGTAGAGTTGAAAATTGATTTAGTAAAGGAAGTTTAAATGTTTACTTTATTGTAATAAAACGAACTCGCCGCAGCGCGGTATTTCGTAATGTGACGATTCAAACTTCAATTGTGTATACAAAACTCAATATAAGTCGGAATTTATTCAAACAAGAAACATTCAGACCTATTGAATGTTAATTTTCTAATCGAAGAGAAAAATCTGGATTTCTTCCTATATATTTTGAGTTATATCAAAATAAAATTTTAGAAAAGTTGCTGTAAAATCATTTATAAACCATGACGATTTATTTAATAAAATAAAGGATTTTTAGTAAATAGAATCTGAATTTCCATTAGAAAGAAAATCCAGTTTTGGGTTATAAAATAAATATGAATTCAAGTGCAATAGATACAGTGATTTCTGGAACAAAATCAGAATTAGTTATTGAATGAAGTTAAATAATTAGAAAGTTATTAGTTAAAGAAGTTTTGGATCGAACTTAACCTTTGTTAAGTAAATCGTATTTGTGTATTCAAAATTGAAATCGAATATGAAACTTGAGTTAGAAATGGAATTCGACTTGTGTATAAGCGAATTATAATATATTCGAATATGATATGTTCAAATCAAAAGCGCATTAGGAAAAAGAGCTAATTAAGGAGGCAATTAGCGAATTTCATTAAAAATGATTGGAATGAATTGGAATGATTGAATATAGGTTAAACATGTATGGAATGAAGAGAATGAAGAATATAAATTGAGTGCCGAAAAAAGGTACATGTTTTAAATTCCATTTGAGAGTTTATGAGCCTATTAGGCAAGCCGCTTGGCTTTTTGATTTTCTTTTTGATTGAAAGAGCCTAGAGAGACGAGTTGTAGTTGTACCAATTGAGCCGTACAAAGGAAACGCTGGAGAAATTTTCTGAAAATTTAAGGATTTAGAATATTTTTAAGAAAAATAGATAATTAGATATCAATATATCGATATACATATATATATATATATGATTCAATAAGGAAACGAATTTTTCATATAATGTTATAAACACTAAAAGGAAATCTATAAATTTAAATCAGGTAAGAATAGAAAGAGAAACGTATACACGTTTTGAAAATGGATATTTGGCTATATATGTTGTTAATTATTCGAGATAAGTGGTCTAGTGTTTTTTGAAGTTAACAATGTTATCTTGTCAAGGTCCAAGAGGTATTTATACTCCAACTCGATTGATTTCATTATTAACCAATAAATAGAAAGATTTGGTCTCGAAGATCAATGTTAAATATGTTTAATTGAATGTAGTATTTTGGGTTGTTGTAACAATGATTTGCGCAACATTTTTTTTAACGCAAGTAAATGTAACTTCGAAACGTTTTCCATATAAAATGAAGAATATTTTTTTTCTATGTATAAAAAATGAATGGTTTCGTGGAAAGGATAAGTAATTGGAAATGTTTTCCAATTATAAATAAGAAGATATTTTCTAAGTATAGAAAATAAGAAGGAAGAATATGGAATTTTTTCCATATAAGCGTAAGAGGCCAAAGCATTAGGAAATATTCGGGAAAGAATGTCGAAAGAAATTTGGAAATTGGTTTAATTAATCAAATATTAGAAAGGGCCAGTGATTGTTTGATGTTTAGTTAATAATGTTTCCAGTTGAAATTTTGGATAGACATTTTGTTTTTCTTTGATAGTTAAATAATCGATTATCGAAGTTTTTGACCATCGTTATCAATACGAAGAGAACGGTTGGATTTATTATCTGAAAACCACTCCATATAGATATAGATGGTGCGAATTAGATTATGCTGAAGATAATTGAAGGAGTAAAATGTAAGGGTTGTTCTATTTACAGAATAGTTCCTTCGGTTTGTCCAGTCCCAGGACAACTTTTATGGAAGAATGTCTTACTGAGTATGCCTAACAGATCACATATGACGATCTCTTCATGGTGTTATGTCTGGTGGTGGAGAAATTAGTTTCTCTTAGCTTTTTATACCTATAATATTTTTGGAGAAATCAACTAGTGATTTAATAGGTTTGACGATGTGACAATCAAAGTAAATAGTGGCGTGTTGTTCTAAAATGGTAATCATGACCCCAAGCCTTACAATCGGGAAATGACAAAAATTGGGCAGACAACATAGCTAGTTGGGTCGCACCCTAGTAGGGTGTATTATCACCATCTAGAGAAAATTCATTTGTTTTTCTTCATATTTTGTATCTTACAGATTACGGTTGGACGGCCGACAACCGTGGGTGATAATACATTCAGTCTACTCAAGCTAAATGAGTGATCGGTCATGTATGGCTGGGTTGCAAGATGTTCTTGTTGAACTCCAGTGTATCCCTTCTAGAGTACACTGATAGGAAGGTGGTCTCATACCTTGTCATAGTTGGAATCCAATCTCCAACAAGCGCTCTGCAGTTTTTGATTTTATACTATGTATGTGGAGCGTGAGATGCAAGCATTCTGCTAGATGATTATTTATTTGAGTAGACATTATATAATATCACTGGATTTTGATATCAAAAATGTTTTGGGTTATCGTAAGGTAAAAACCATCTATATTTATGTGTGGATTGGTCTTACGATTATCCTTTCTTTCAAAAAGTTTTTTAAAAGTTAAACAAATGGTTGGAGTTTACTCACACCAATCCCATGACCGACCCAGAGTTTATTTTGTGTGCTTTATCCTAAACTCTTGGGTGCCCAAATTTGTAAAGGTAATCAAGTGTTTCAGGCTTTTACAGATATACTTAGAGGAGCTTGATGTAGGAGGCTTCACTGTTAGTTATTTAGAGTTATTTCCGATGTAATGTATATGTGTTGTACTCTGATATGGTATGTATATATGTAATACAAATTTGTATTTCAAAATTATGATATATGATATTATATTTTGTTTGTTCCGCTGTGAGATTCTGATGTTCTCTTTTGTTCTATCTTTTGTCTATTTCTATTTTCTTTAACCCTAATAGCTCATATTTCTGTGCCATTTGGGTTGGGCGTGTGTTGTTTTTAGTCAACTCAGATTGTACGGATTTGCGGGCCATTAAAGAAGCATTTGTTGATCCTGGAACATCCTGCTAGAGGTGTTCCGAATTGTGAAAAGGAAGATCTTTTGCCTTGGTCATTGATGAAACCCAAGTTCCAATACTAGCCTTTTACGATCACTACAAGAAAAGTTAGAGTTCTCAGCATCAATATACATTGTTTTCACCTATTTGTCGTTAGAAACAGAGGTTAGTACATGAATTTAATGCAAAAACACTAAGATAAATCGAAGCGGGAAATTATTTTGCTTCCCTCCACTTTTATTAATTTCCTCCGTGCCTCCAAATTAAAATCGCTCAACTTTTAATCATCGATCCTCCCTCGTCGTCGATTTTCATTTCTCTCCTATCAATTTTAATTTCAATTCGCTTGCTCTAAAAACACATCTTCCTTCATCCTTCGCTTCAGATTTCAATTAAGCATCTCCTTTGTTGGTCTTTTTACGAGCATCAAAACCCTTAAACTCGTCAAAACTGGTGAGTTTTTTATTCTTCATTTTAGTTAAGTTAAAAACTGTGAAGTATCTTTTTTTTATTGGCATTGCCGACCAATTTTTATGGTGTTCCGTAACACTCTTTTATAATGTCTAATAATAAAATTACAATATAGTATAGGTGACTGTAATTAGCAGTCAGCTAATTCAGTTTTTAAGGTAGATCGTCCGCCACTTACGGCATTTAATGTGGGTCGTCCACACTACCTATACAAGATTACAGTGCAGGAGCAAGTTGTTTACTAGGCTACTATGAATTACCTACGCATTCCACGTAAGGAGGCTTAAATTACATACAAATCCATAGACATGAAAGCATAATGGAAAGGAGCTATTCAAATAAAATAACATTCAAACAATACATCATCTACTTGCATAGCTTCACATAGCTCTTGGCTCGAAATGACTTTTTAGCACTATGTACAAAACAGTAGCCTGACTCATCAATATACATCAGGGCACTTGTAATAACCCGGAAATCGAAGCCAATTTAAAATTTTTATTTTGGCAATTTTGATGTATTTTGATTATTTAAAATGAATTATTTTAAATAATAATGATGAAAGTTTATTTTGAATAGAATTAGAACGTATATAATTATTCGAATCGTCGTTAGAATATAAATATTTATTTTAAATTATAAAAGGAATTGAAAATGGCGCGGTAGTTCGAAAATTCGATTTCAAATTTCAAATGAATGTACCGGGTGCAGAATAAACCGGATTTTAGCGAAACCAAAAATATTAGAATCTATTTGAGAATATCTTTCCAACGAATCCGAAGAATCGAAATTTCATAGCGGGAATCAAAAGATATGCCCAGTTGAAAATTCAGAATAGTCGCTATGGAATTCTGGCCCTTGAAAATGGGAATTTTGCAAATGACCTCGGTTTCCGACAAAACCACTTTTGTTGGATCCGTGGTGTCAAATTATTGATAGGTTTCAAAATTTGTAATTTTTCGGTTCAATATGTGAGTGTGGCAAAGGTAAACGCGTTTAACTAGTTTCAGTTGATTTTAATCGACTGGAAAATGGCCATTTTTCTAACGGTCTCAGAATTTGGTGAAATTAGTTTTGTTAGGACTGTATCGTCAATACAAAGCTAGAAATAGTTTTTCTGTAATTTTTCGAGTCCGTATGTGACCCAGTAAATTGAAATGTACGGTTAAAATTCAATATAAGGATTTAAATGTTAATTTGAATGGAAACAGATCGTAACAGTCTAATTAGCTTACGGGACATATCCCATTGTGTTCGGAACGGGGGTAATTAGCTAGGAATGATAGTCGATGGGTTCGATTTCGAGTTGAAAGTAAAAAGTTGCTTTTTAGAATTTAAAATAATTAAATATATAACCTCTCTACCCTCCACTCTCTCTCCCTTCGCAGTCAAACAAAAAGAAAAAAAACCGCGATGACTCCCTACCCCACGACACCTGTCGCCCCCGTTCTCCGATGCCCCCTCCCCCAACGCCGTTGTCGCGCCACCTCCGGCCAGACGCTCACCAGCCGCCGCCTCCAAGATCGGCCCCCCTCCTCTTCTTCAATCTTTAAACCCTAGATCCCCTTTCATCTAAAAACCGCCGCCCTCCCCCTAAAACCAGTGCGCAACCCCCCTCAAGCTCCATCCTCCTCCGTTCGAACCTTCACACCCAAGACAGCGCCTGAACCCTAACTCCGGCAAAGAAGCTTCGATTTTGACAATGAAGGTGAGCTTTTATTTTGATTTTAATTAGTTTTAGAAGCATATAAATATCAGTTTTTAGCATTGTTGTGAAGGAGAGTAAAGTTATGAGTTTTGATCTATGTATGATAATATTTTTATGTAAATAAAAATCTGATTTTTATACATAGAAAGATTAGATTTTTAAGTAGATAAAGATTCGATTTTTAACTTAGCAAAAGTATAGTTTTTAACTAGATAAAGAAGTGATTTTTAGCTAAGAAAAAATATGATTTTTAGATTTGAAAAGATTAGATTTTGAAATATAAAAAGATTTGATTTCAAAACATATAAAGAAACTTGGTTTTGAAAATATAAAGAGACATGATTTTATAAAAAAATATAATCTTTTATATTCAAGTAGCGAATAAAAATATAATCTTTTATATGTGAAGTGTCGATAAAAATTCGATTTGTATATATTCATTAGCGAGATAAAAATTCGATTTTTATATATTGATTAGCAAAGTAAAAATTCGATTTTTATATATTCATTAGCGAAGTAAAAATTCGATTTTTATATATTCATTAGCGAAGTAAGAATTCGATTTTTATATATATGAAGTGAAGATAAAGATGTGATCTTTATAGAAGTAGCAACGTAAAAATATGATTTTTATATATAAAAATAAATAATAAAAATGTGATTTTTATTATGAACAGAGTGAAATAGATTGCGATGGAACTGACTGGAAGCGAAACAGAATCCAGACCGTTCTGAAATAAAGAACGGCGGAGTGGAACCCTCGGTGAGAACTCCTCACCTTTAATTTATTTCTTGTTTGAAATATATAAAATAAATAGAAATAAACAAATCGGACGATTTGTTTATATACACTGATTTGACTGATATTGATTGGGACGGTAAATTTTACACATCGTCCAACTGCACAAATAAAATCTGTGTTTGTTGATTTGAAACCCCACATGGGTATTGGGATGATATTTAGCGTACACTAATCCCGATTGTTTAGTTGTATGTCAACCGATGGGTTGATAGACTGTGTAAGCGTTAATTATTTATATTTAATGCTTATGCAGTTATGTGCTGCATTCTGGATGATGGTTGATTATTTATCGTTGCTATTATATACATGTGTTGTATGGAAATCCATAAAATGAACGTTATATGGTAATTGATTGGGCCTCATTCCAATATAGAAAATAAATTCATGTGTTGAATAAAAGCCGTGTTGATTAGATTGACGCCATTTTGACGTGAACGATATTTATATCGATTTTATTCATTTTATAATGAATATCAAAAGTGATTTCAAAATCTGATATTTTGAAATAAATTGAAATTCGAATTAAATTGAAAAGAATTGAAATTCGAATTAGATTGAAATAAAATTGAAATCGTTTTGAATTGAATTTAAAACGTATTGAAATTGAACTGAAATCGATTTGAATTGAAATGGATTTGAATTGAAATCGAGTTGAAATGAATTTAAAACGAATTTATATTGGAAAGATTCAATTTTGATTTGAATTTGAGATGGAAGTTGAAAACGAATTTAAAACGATTTGTAAAATACGTTTTAAAAAGGAAATCGACGAAATACATATAATATATTATATTATATATATATATAATGGCCTGAATAGAACGCGCCACGCCGCGGTAGTTCGCGAATTTCGACCATTGACTTCAAATGGATATTGCGGGAGATCCGACCGTCGGATTCTCCTAAAACCGGAACCGTTGGGTTCGTATCGAAAAGGGATTTCTAATAAATATTAGAGATTTGAAATCTAATGGTTGGATTTGGAATTATGTCAAAATCAAATTTGGAAAAGGTCGTTGTAAGTGCAGTTCGATGGCCGTTGATGGAAATCAACTGTACGGGTCTTGATAAAATTATTAAAAATATCAATAATTTGTGTAAAATCATAAGAGATGATTTGGGAAGAACTGGGATGAAAAAGTCCATATTTGAAAAGATAAAAATAGATTTTTATCGAAATGAACTAGTTTTGAACTAGAATTATAATTCTATTTATTTTTAAAATAAATAAATTGGATTTGAAATGGTTATGAAAATAACTAGAATTTCCAATTAGTGAATTGGAATGGATTTTAATCGAAATTGTCTTCGTAATATTTCGATGTTGGATTTCGTGATGATACAGATATTGTTATGGGAATTTGAAAGATATATTTATATTGTTATTTCCAATACAATATTTATTGGTCATAGAATTTGATATTAAATATAAGCCGATATATTTTCTATTCAGAGCCTTGTATCTAATATCAAATGTGATTTGGGTTTGCCGTGAATGGTGTCTTCATTAACAATGTCCTTAAGCCCAGTTGAGGAAAAGATTAAATCTTTTTATTTAGATTTAATGAAGTGTACCAATTAAATAATATTTAATTGGAATTGAATTGGGATTGATTTTTGGGTTTATCGTGAACGGTGTTTTAAATAACACTGGTTGTTTAACCCGATAATTAATGGAATATGATTTTGGGTTGTCGTGAACGGTATCTTCAATAATACTGTTCTTAGACCCAAAGGAGTTAAGAAAATCAGAAACTAACTGGAGATTAGTTAAGTTGAATGGTTTCTTGGGTATTGATCTGATGTTGGTTTCGGCCTTCGGGGTTAATACATAGGGAATTGCTCACTTGCTATTTTACGGTTAAAGGCTGATAGGATGGAATGTGATTTTGGTTTTATCGTGAACCGTGTTTTAGATGACATTGATTCTTTAACCCTGTTAAAGATTAGAACTAAGTGGAGTTTTAATGAATCTTTAATTAGATTGAAAAGATCGAGAATGGAGTATCACCAGTTTTGCTCCAGGCGACAGTTAAATCTTTAATTAGATTTGAACGTGAAATGGTAATTGAATTTACCGATAACACTGTGGTGTTAGATATGAAGTATGACCAGTTTTACTTCATCGGATGAATATGTTGGGATTGGGAAATAAAATAAATGATTACTTCGGTATGGTTCGCTAATCCCGATTAATTTGAATTGATATTCAAAAAGAGAATAAAGAATAAATTTAAAGAATTTATCTTTGATAAAATTAATGGGAACCTTTCCCTAAGAAAGTTAAATTTAGAAACTAACTGTAGGTTAGCTAAGAGGAGTGGTTTCCTGGGTATTGATCTGATGTTGGTTTCGGTCTTCGGGTTCAATGTTTGGGGAATTATTCTCTTGCTAATTTACGGTTAGTGACTGATGAATTGGAATGAGGCGTATGTTGTGTTTGTGTAACACTTGTTTATTATATACGCGAGTTATTCAGAAAGACCGGGTTTATCCCATTCTGAATAACTGTTTCGACGATGAGTCAAAGATGAAGACGGTGGTCGAAGACCGGAGGTCTTCATGTCGTTTGGGTGATTACTGATGATCTTTATTGGGCCGTACACCCAAGAGGAGGGAATCAGTTAGTGATCGTCCATACGTCCTTGGAGATCGATGGATATGCGAGGTACAAGGTGCCTCCGGTTTCGTTCAGACCCAGAACGGACTTGTAAATGGACTGTGTGTCTGACATTGGATTTTATTCTGTGTGATTGATTTCTATTGAATATATATCTGTTTGGCGGCGAAGAATTTATTCTCTTGCTTAACGCCCTTCTCTGAGACGTACGAGCTCAGAGGTTATATATTGATGGATATCAAACGCATGGAGTGAATTGCCTGTGTGGCATGCCTAAGTGGCAATTGATCGAGGCTTCTATTGAAAAGCAAAGTCTTGTGGATGATGATCAAAGCACCGCCTGTGTGGCATAGCTTTGTGTAACGTGAATTCGCGAGCCTCACGCCCCGGTTGTGAACCAGAAACGGGAGAGGACCTCAGGGAGGGCATGCGTTTCTTTCTAGCTAGAAGTGGCATCAGTGGTTTTACACGCCCTGACGAGTTTGACTTATGTGGTTGTTGCTGTTTTGAGGCGCCTCGGATATATCGGTGACTATGTGAAGCCTATGGAGTCATTCGTTGGCTCATTTACGCCCCATAGGGCGGGGAGACATATTGTTCAGGCATAATAATCCACTCCTTGTGGACCGGTCCTGACGATCCATAGTGCAGTTGCGGCTGTTCCTGAGAAATGGGCTAGATTGTCTCGAATTAGCACAGGACGATCCCTTTGCCTTGGTTCACAGATGGAATCCAATTTCCAAATACGTGACTTTGCGGTTTTGATTGTAGAGCCTAGTATGGCGACATAGTAGCACGGGATACTATGCCGTCTATGATTGATACTTATGATTTGATGTTGTTTTATACACTATGCACTTATAATAGTATCAAATGATTTGTTTTAAACGTACTAAGCATGTTTGGCTATTATAAGGGAAAACCCTATCCCCCGGCTTGCGTTGCATTGTGTGATAGGACATGTGTCTTATAATAGCTTCATTCTTCTTTATTTAGCATTGCGCTGTTTGTTTTATGCACTGATATTCTTAGGAGGAAACCCGTTCCGTGTTATACGGCGTGGTCCCTTGATTTACCAAACTTTAAAATAAAGATTAATAACTGCTTTAGTTCTCATACCAGTCCCATAACTGACTTGGAGTTTATTGTTTTAACCTAAACTCTGGGTGCCCCTATTTTCCGCATAGGCAGCTAGTAGTTTTGATTTTGCAGATTTATATTCACAAGAACCGGGTATACAGCTGGAATGATATCCGGAAAGCTCTGTATCCGTATATCTCTTTCAGTTGTGTTTTTTTATTATTTTTCCGCTGCGATGTATTTAAATGTAATTTAAATCTCTGATATTTTCTATTGTATAATATTTGGTTATACTCTGTATATTCTTGTATTCTGATGGAATTGTTGTAATAAGCAATGAAATGTTATTCTGTCTGCGTTCTAATTTGTCGTTTTCTCAAAAAAATCAGGCGTTTCGAACGGTCTTGGTCGGTTTAGCGACTGATTCAGATAGAGCGAAATTCCCGGTCGTTACATTGTGGTATCAGAGCTTTGGTTTACAGAGCTCGGAGAACAAGACACATTAGAACCATACGAAAGAATTCATCAGAGATTGGATTAGTAATATCCAATGGGAATGACTCGTTAGAGATGGGATCAGTAGTATCCTAGAACGAGTGTGGAGGGTGATGTTTTTAAAATAAAAGTGAAAACAATTGTTGTTTTGAAATTTTAAATCAATTATTCGTATTTGATTATTTGTTTTATATTGAATTTGGACAATCCAGTATATAAAGATGTTGCGTATATGTCTGATCCACGTGTATTCGAAGTTTTAATATACTGGATAGATATAGAATCACGCTCTAGTTGCCCGGAGATGGTTCTGATGATTGAATCTTCATCATCAGAATTTATGTTCGAGTGACGAAAGTGGGATATCTATATATTTCCATTAGACTAGTGTGAGAACCAAAATTAGATAGGGCCTATTGTTGTGATTTGGCACCAGAAATATGATTTTTGACTATATATCAAAGTTATGAATTTGAAAAGTTAATCAACTAATTGATTGCTGACTGTGTTGTTTGATTATTGGTTGATTAATTAAAATTTGAACCATTTAGCCAAATTGATCAAATAGTGAGTTGTATTGAAAAGTGATTACAATTGCATGCATATACATGTACTTGCATTGAACAGGTCATAGCAAGGAGGCTAGATAAGAGGAATAAAATTGTTTGCCCGACAAATAGGTACATGTTTATTGTATTTCTTGGGTTTTGGATGATTTTATGAGCCGATTGGCTAGCCTCTTGGCTTTTTATTTTTCTTTTGGATTGAAGAAGGCCATGGGAGGCTATTTGAAATATCCCGAAGTCCCTGGTGCAGGGGAGGTTATGGCGAAATTTTTCGAAAATTTAGGGTGTTAGCCAAATTTTTGAAAAATTTGAAAATTTCTTAGGAACTGAAAAGTTGAAGAACTTAAGTCGTAGTGAAAATAATGAAAGTTGAGTTGATTTGTAAAACAACTTTCGGCTTCGTTCCTTTTCGGGGACGAAAAGTTTTAAGTGGGGGAGATTGTAATAACCCGGAAATCGGAGGCAATTTAAAAATTTTATTTTGGCAATTTTGATTATTTAAAATGAATTATTTTAAACAATAACGACAAAAAATTTATTTTGAATAGAATTAGAACGTATATATTCGAATCGTCGTTAGAATATAAATATTTATTTTAAATTATAAAAGGAATTGAAAATGGCGTGGTAGTTCGAAAATTCGATTTCAAATTTCAAATGAATGTACCGGGTGCAGAATAAACCGGATTTTAGCGAAACCAAAAATATTAGTATCTATTTGAGAATATCTTTCCAACGAATCCGAAGAATCGAAATTTCATAGCGGGAATCAAAAGATATGCCTAGTTGAAAATTCAGAATAGTTGCTATGGAATTCTGGCCCTTGAAAATGGGATTTTTGCAAACGACCTCGGTTTTCGAAGAAACCACTTTTGTTGGATCCATGATTTCAAATTATTGCTAGGTTTCAAAATTCGTAATTTTTCAATTCAATATGTGAGCGTGGCAAAGGTAAACGCGTTTGACCAGTTTTAGTTGATTTTAATCGACTGGAAAATGGCCATTTTTCCAACGGTCTCAGAATTTGACGAAATTAGTTTTGTTAGGACTGTATCATCAATACGAAGCTAGAAATAGTTTTTCTGTAATTTTTCGAGTCCGTATGTGACCCAGTAAATTGAAATGTATGGTTAAAATTCAATATAAGGATTTAAATGTTAATTTGAACGGAAACAGATCGTAACAGTCTAATTAGCTTACGAGACATATCCCATTGTCTTCGGAACGGGGGTAATTAGTTAGGTATGACAGTCGATGGGTTCGATTTCGAGTTGAAAATAAAAAGTTGCTTTTTAGAATTTAAAATAATTAAATATATATATAATATTATATAACCTCTCTACCCTCCACTCTCTCTCCCTTCACAGTCAGACAAAAAGAAAAAAAAAACCGCGATGACTCCCTACCCCATGACACCTGTCGCCCCCGTTCTCCGATGCCCCCCCCCCAACGCCGGAGTCGCGCCACCTCCGGCCAGACGCTCACCAGCCGCCGCCTCCAAGATCGGCCCCCTCCTCTTCTTCAATCTTTAAACCCTAGATCCCCTTTCATCTAAAAACTGCCGCCCTCCCCCTAAAACCTGTGCGCAACCCCCCTCAAGCTCCATCCTCCTCCGTTCGAACCTTCACACCCAAGACAGCGCCTGAACCCTAACTCCGGCAAAGAAGCTTCGATTTTGACAATGAAGGTGAGCTTTTATTTTGATTTTAATTAGTTTTAGAAGCATATAAATATCAGTTTTTAGCATTGTTGTGAAGGAGAGTAAAGTTATGAGTTTTGATCTATGTATGATAATATTTTTATGTAAATAAAAATCTGATTTTTATACATAGAAAGATTAGATTTTTAAGTAGATAAAGATTCGATTTTTAACTTAGCAAAAGTATAGTTTTTAACTAGATAAAGAAGTGATTTTTAGCTAAGAAAAGATATGATTTTTAGATTTGAAAAGATTAGATTTTGAAATATAAAAAGATTTGATTTCAAAACATATAAAGAGACTTGGTTTTGAAAATATAAAGAGACATGATTTTATAAAAAAAATCTTTTATATTCAAGTAGCGAATAAAAATATAATCTGTTATATGTGAAGTGTCGATAAAAATTCGATTTTTATATAATCATTAATGAGATAAAAATTCGATTTTTATATATTCATTAGCGAAGTAAAAATTCGATTTTTATATATTCATTAGCGAAGTAAAAATTCGATTTTTATATATTCATTAGCGAAGTAAAAATTCGATTTTTATATATATGAAGTGAAGATAAAGATGTGATCTTTATAGAAGTAGCAACATAAACATATGATTTTTATATATAAAAACAAATAATAAAAATGTGATTTTTATTATGAACAGAGTGAAATAAATTGCGATGGAACTGACTGGAAGCGAAACAGAATCCAGACCGTTCAGAAATAAAGAATGGCGGAGTGGAACCCTCGGTGAGAACTCCTCACCTTTAATTTATTTCTAGTTTGAAATATATAAAATAAATAGAAATAAACAAATCGGACGATTTGTTTATATACACTGATTTGACTGATATTGATTGGGACGGTAAATTTTACACATCGTCCAACTGCACAAATAAAATCTGTGTTTGTTGATTTGAAACCCCACACGGGTATTGGGATGATATTTGGCGTACACTAATCCCGATTGTTTAGTTGTATGTCAACCGATGGGTTGACAGACTGTGTAAGCGTTAATTATTTATATTTAATGCTTATGCAGTTATGTGCTGCACTCTGGATGATGGTAGATTATTTATCGTTGCTATTATATACATGTGTTGTATGGAAATCCATATAATGAACGTTATATGGTAATTGATTGGGCCTCATTCCAATATAGAAAATAAATTCATGTGTTGAATAGAAAATAAATTCATGTGTTGAATAAAAGTCGTGTTGATTAGATTGACTCCATTTTGACGTGAACGATATTTATATCGATTTTATTCATTTTATAATGAATATCGAAAGTTATTTCAAAATCTGATATTTTGAAATAAATTGAAATTCGAATTAAATTGAAAAGAATTGAAATTTGAATTAGATTGAAATAGAATTAGATTGAAATAGAATTGAAATCGTTTTGAATTGAATTTAAAACGTATTGAAATTGAACTGAAATCGATTTGAATTGAAATGGATTTGAATTGAAATCGAGTTGAAATGAATTTAAAACGAATTTATATTGGAAAGATTCAATTTTGATTTGAATTTGAGATGGAAGTTGAAAACGAATTTAAAACGATTTATAAAATACATTTTAAAAAGGAAATCGACGAAATATATATAATATATATTATATATATAAATATAATGGCCTGAATAGAATGCACCGCACCGCGGTAGTTCGCGAATTTCGACCATTGACTTCGAATGGATATTGCGGGAGATCCGACCGTTGGATTCTCCTAAAACCAGATCCGTTGGGTTCGTATCGATAAGGGCTTTCTAATGAATATTAGAGATTTGAAATCTAACGGTTGGATTTGGAATTATGTCCAAATCAATTTTGGAAAAGGTCGTTGTAAGTGCAGTTCGATGGCCGTTGATGGAAATCGACTGTACGGGCCTTGATAAAATTATTAAAAATATCAATAATTTGTGTAAAATAATAAGAGATGATTTGGGAAGAATTGGGATGAAAAACTCCATATTCGAAAAGATAAAAATAGATTTTTATCGAAATGAACTAGTTTTGAACTAGAATTATAATTCTATTTATTTTTAAAATAAATAAATTGGATTTGAAATGGTTTTGAAAATTACCTGAATTTCCAATAAGTGAATTGGAATGGATTTGAATCGAAATTGTCTTCGGAATATTTCGATGTTGGATTTGGTGATGATACAGATATTATTATGGGAATTTGAAAGATATATTTATATCGTTATTTCCAATACAATATTTTTTGGTCGTAAAATTTGATATTGAATATAAGCCGATATATTTTCTATTCAGAGCCTTGTATCTAATATCAAATGTGATTTGGGCTTGTCGTGAATGGTGTCTTCATTAACACTGTCCTTAAGCCCAGTTGATGAAAAGATTAAATCTTTTTATTTAGATTTAATGAAGTGTACCAATTAAATAATATTTAATTGGAATTGAATTGGGATTGATTTTTGGGTTTATCGTGAACAGTGTTTTAAATAACACTGGTTCTTTAACCCGATAATTAATGGAATGTGATTTTGGGTTGTCGTGAACGGTATCTTCAATAATACTGTTCTTAGACCCAAAGGAGTTAAGAAAATCAGAAACTAACTGGAGATTTGTTAAGTTGAATGGTTTCTTAGGTATTGATCTAATGTTGGTTTCGGCCTTCGGGGTTAATACTTAGGGAATTGCTCACTTGCTATTTTACGGTTAAAGGCTGATAGGATGGAATGTGATTTTGGGTTTATCGTGAACCGTGTTTTAGATGGCATTGATTCTTTAACCCAGTTAAAGATTAAAACTAAGTGGAGTTTTAATGAATCTTTAATTAGATTGAAAAGATCGAGAATGGAGTATCACCAGTTTTGCTCCAGGCGACAGTTAAATCTTTAATTAGATTTGAACGTGAAATGGTAATTGAATTTACCGATAACACCGTGGTGTCAGATATGAAGTATGACCAGTTTTACTTCATAGGATGAATAGGTTGGGATTGGGAAATAAAATAAATGATTACTTCGGTGTGGTTCGCTAATCCCAATTAATTTGAATTGATATTCAAAAAGAGATTAAAGAATAAATTAAAAGAATTTATCTTTGATAAAATTAATGGGAACCTTTCCCTAAGAAAGTGAAATTTAGAAACTAACTGTAGGTTAGCTAAGAGGAGTGGTTTCCTGGGTATTGATCTGATGTTGGTTTCGGCCTTCGGGGTTATTGTTTGGCGAATTATTCTCTTGCTAATTTACGGTTAGTGACTGATGAATTGGAATGAGGTGTATGTTGTGTTTGTGTAACACTTGTTTATTATATACGCGAGTTATTCAGAAAGACCGGGTTTATCCCATTCTGAATAACTGTTTCGACGATGAGTCGAAGATGAAGACGGTGGTCGAAGACTGGAGGTCTTCACGTCGTTTGGGTGATTACTGATGAACTTGATTGTGACCTACACCCAAGAGGAGGGAATCAGTTAGTGATCGTCCAGACGTACTTGGAGATCGATGGATATGCGAGGTACAAGGTGCCTCCGGTTTCGTTCAGACCCAGAACGGACTTGTAAATGGACTGTGTGTCTGACATTGGATTTTATTCTATGTGATTGATTTCTATTGAATATATATCTGTTTGGCGGCGGAGAATTTATTCTCTTGCTTAACGCCTTTCTCTGAGACGTACGAGCTCAGAGGTTATATACTGATGGATATCAAATGCATGGAGTGAATTGCCTATGTGGCATGCCTAAGTGGGAATTGATCGAGGCTTCTGTTGAAAAGCAAAGTCTTGTGGTTGATGATCAAAGCGCCGCCTGTGTAGCATAGCTTTGTGTAACGTGAATTCATGAGCCTCACGCCCTGGTTGTGAACCAGAAACGGGAGAGGACCTCAGAGAGGGCATGCGTTTCTTTTTAGCTAGAAGTGGCGTCAGTGGTTTTACACGCCCTGACGAGTTTGACTTATGTGGTTGTTGCTGTTACGAGGCGCCTCGGATATATCGGTGACTATGTGAAGCCGATGGAGTCATTCGTTGGCTCATTTACGCCCCATAGGGCGGGGAGACATATTGTTCAGGCATAATAATCCCTTTGCCCCATAGGGAGGGATATATCGGTGACTATGTGCAGTTGCGGCTGTTCCTGAGACATAGGCTAGATTGTCTCGAATTAGCACAAGATGATCCCTTTGCCTTGGTTCACAGATGGAATCCAATTTCCAAATACGTGACTTTGCGGTTTTGATTGTAAAGCCTAGTATGGCGACATAGTAGCATGGGATACTATGCCGTCTATGATTGATACTTATGATTTGAAGTTGTTTTATACACTATGCACTTATAATAGTATCAAATGATTTGTTTTAAACGCACTAAGCATGTTTGGCTATTATAAGGGAAAACCCTATCACCCGGCTTGTGTTGCATTGTGTGATAGTACCCGGGTCTTATAATAGCTTCATTGTTCTTTATTTAGCATTGCGATGTTTGTTTTATGCACTGGTATTCTTAGTAGGAAACCCGTTCCGTGTTATACGGCGTGGTCCCTTGATTTACCGAACTTTAAAATAAAGATTAATAACTGTTTTAGTTCTCACACCAGTCACATGACTGACCTGGAGTTTATTGTTTTAACCTAAACTCTAGGTGCCCCTATTTTCCGCAAGGGCAGCTAGTAGTTTTGATTTTGCAGATTTATATTCACAGGAACCTGGTATACAGATGGAATGATATCCGGAAAGCTCTGTATCCGTATATCTCTTTCAGTTGTGTTTTGTATATTTTTTCCGCTGCGATGTATTTAAATGTAATTTAAATCTCTGATATTTTCTGTTGTATAATATTTGGTTATACTCTGTATATTCTTGTATTCTGATGGAATTGTTGTAATAAGCAATGAAATGTTCTTCTGTCTGCGTTCTAATTTGTCGTGTTCTCAAAAAAATCAGGCGTTTCGAACGGTCTTGGTCGGTTTAGCGACTGATTCGGATCGAGCGAAATTCCCGGTCGTTACAGCACTGTGCATCACATGTTGCAGGAAAACATTCCAGGTAAGGCATCGAAGAGAAGCACCATTAATACAGGCCCAAATTGAAGTAAACTGAGATGGAGGAGAAGATAAAACTATGAGAATCCATGCAAAAGCATCCATGTATCACAGTGGAGACATTATACCAGCGCACCATTCTCACTCTAACCAGAAAGGACAGTAAAATACATGAACTTAAAAGTTTGGCTTAACCAAGTAGCAGAGAAACAAGCATAGATCACCACATTCGATACCGACAAAGTTCAGTGCATCGCATCTCGTTTATTGCCAAGACGAAGGTGATAATAGAACATTCATTCCCAAACAAGATCAAACCAAACAACCAGCATAATCTCCATCAAGTTTGAACTCCTAATATCAGAAAGAATGTAACCAAGCACCCAAGAGAAAACTAACTAGAGAAACACACAGACAAGGTAGAAAAACCAACAAGATGGTAAAAGGATCACATTGAATACCCCACCAACCAAGTAGTACCATCACAGAAGAATGCCGAAACACGAAACTGAAAAAACCATATGGGAGTTACTGCTTACCAATACCTCCGTGTTAGTGTCTGAATCTCATCCACGATGTAGACGACTAGTCAAAGGACGAGCGTAGCTCGTAGTTACCTGAAACAACCTAACACAGTGGAGGCGAGGTTTGTCTGGAGTGTTTTTAGGTTAAAGATTGTAGCGTGAATGTGTTATAGGAAATTAGGGAAATAGGAGTACAAATGAATACATTGAAAGCCTCACATCTGAAAGTGGAAATAAAATCGTGAGAAAACACCACGCGTAGCATAAGCAAGGTAGGACTTTGAGGTGTTATTGAAGAGCGGATTTGTTGAGATGAGAAAAATAGGTGAAGAAATCAGAGGATAGATTGAGAAAAAGAAGAAATGGGCATATACATTGAGGCCATTAACAGTGTTTCTCACGCATTGAAGCTTTTTGAACCGTGAAGTATCTTATCTGATTAAATCTATAGTTTAGCTTAAATTTCTTTCGGTCCATGGCTGAATGCTTGTCAAATAGGAGGATGGATTGTTGCAAATATAGTGGGTATGATTTACGAACCGTTATTGTTTTTTCCTTATTGTAATGAAATAGAAATGAATTTCAACGTGGTATTCAGCTGTTTGAAGCTATAAAAGAACGACTTGAATGAAATCTAGCTATGGATAGAGATAGTTTGCAGGATATAGCATATGCAACCATCAAAGTGAACTTCTTGAGTTGTGATACACGAAATGAGTTATAATTTAAGATTGCTATCCATGCGGTTGTGCTAATATATCTTTACATCATTTAAGGGACTCGGATATGTTTTTGGGAGTGTTTTGTCAATAGAGCCAACCTGAATCTTTGATATGGAATACTTCCATTTTGTAAGGTCAATATTATTAGGACGAACTATCAAGCTGATGTACGATAAAAGTTTACTGTAAGTAGACCAGATATTGGGGTGGTCATCCTGTCACTTATAGTGGTTGATATCAGCCAGACCAGATGCATATTTTTTTTCATGTATGTGTTTGCATGTATCTTCCTAAATCACGTAAGTACATCTAAAAATTGATGAATGTTAATGTCATTGAACCGAACAATCTCATGAGAAGAAATGAATTTTAGTTGTCCTACTAATGTGTTTTATAAAATATTGAAATAAACCGTGTGCGGGGAGCGTATATCCTGCATTACATTAGGATAATATAGTATATAGATAACATGTCCAATTTGTTAAAGGATAAACATGCAATTTTAATTTTTATATTAATGAATACTAGTTTGTTTGTAAATTAATATGTCATAATGTTCTTACTGTAATATTGTAATATTCTTCTTGTGTTAGATGAGTATGGGAGCTGTAATATGACTATAAATTATTTGGTAAACACTTCCTCTTTTAAAGTCTTTTTTAGGTTTTCAATCTAGTAATTTCATCTTTTTTAATCAAAAATTGCTGCATGAGAAGGGAAGAATGTGTTTATCTTTTTCGTTTGAAGTCCTTATCTAACATCATCAACAACCATCTTATCTTGCAAGTCTAAAGTTTTGATTGATTTTATCCAAATAAATGGAGTTCATCTTTTGACATTAGTTAGTGCTAGGTTAGATTACATAATATCGGTATCTCACATTGTAGAAAAAAATAAGCAAGCGAACAAAGATCATAAAAAACAAGTTGGCATCACAACAATCGATTTGCCTGCAACCTTCCAAGCAGAGGCACAACTGGTATATTTGTTCGTTATAGGGGAGTAAATGCAATTGTATACTATTTGATATATGGCTAATGCTTCATCCAGTATCTCTTCTTCATTTCGACTACTCTTTCCATTAGGTTCAGTCCAATATTGCAATTGCATTTGTAACTTAACTATTATTTTGTCCCACCTTCTCTGTTATGTGTATTGAATTAAATAATTGTGATGTATGCATATGCGCTCGTGCTGTGGACGAATGTTTCATTTTACTGAGTTTGCAAGCATATAATCTTTATGTTCTAATGGTAAAAAAAAATTAAAGCATATTTGAGTTTCCATTATAATCTGGGATGTGTAGATAATTATCTAGGTGCTATTTCAATGTCTACTAAAAATGTCACAGATTATCTATTTCATTTCATCATCAAAACACTCAAAACTTAACATTAGAGAGCCTGTTGTTCCACTCCAATAATATCATGCAATCATTTCAAACTAAACTTAAGTATCCTATTATTGATCATATGAGGGAACAAACAACATTTGTTAAAGTTGAAACTTTATTGAACTAATTATTATGCCTTCGCAAATTACATGTTGACAACCTCAAGCAAGTTTCCTTGTGTTTAGAAGAAAATTGCACAGGCTTTATCAAATAGAACCCAATCAGAATGGCTAAACAAATTATATAGGAAGACTATAAAAAAATCTTCTAGAATACCTCTTTATAAATGATGGTATCCATGGATTATGATAATTGATAATATGGAATAGTTTCAAGCTCTAGTCGATGCACCTGACATGGTTCATGGGCAAATAAACTTCAAAAGGCTGTCCCTTAAGGATTTTAAGACTGAAATTCCAAGGACCTCAAAGAAGAAAGTGCTTATTGAGGCCATGTAAAAAGCTAAAAATTATTATCATACTCAGTTGTTGTTGCAATTGCTAGTAATTACTGAGGCCATGGCAGTAATACTAGTAATTATTATCATACTCAGTATGTTGTGGAGAAATTTTGATTCAAGACCGCTCAAATCAAAATCCCCAACGCCATGGAAAACAAGATCGTGGTAATAGTGCATAAACAACGAATCAATATATCAAAACAATCTCAATCTTATCCAAGCCAATCACAATCACCAAACAATGGAAATAATAGAGAAATAACGAGAAACTAAATCACACAGGGATTTATAGTGGTTCCACCGACGTCTTGTCAGTGTACGTCCACTTTGAGAGAGAAATCTTTATTAACATCAATAGAAGAGTACAAGAGATTGGTTACAATGATCAAATTTACTAGAAAAAATTGATTTTGTGGAGAAAGAATTGAAGAAGATTAGGATTGCCTAAACCCTAATTAGAATAAACCTTGAGCTAATCTCTTGATTTTGTTGTGTGCTCCTGCTCCTTTTGGATCCGATGTAGCTTATATAGGCATAGGGAAGTATATGGAAATTCCCAAAATTTCCTCCATATCCGAAATATCCTCCAGATCTGAAAATATCCTCCAGATCCTAAATATCCAAAACATCCTGAAATATTCTTCAGATCTAAAAATATCCTCCACAATCTAACACATAGTATCGCATACTTAAACACTCCACCTCGATACTATATCCATCTACATCACAAACTCCAGTTCATCCAAGCATTTCCTTCTATCTTCAATCAAGAAAGCTTGAATGTTTTCCCAATGAACTCCAGCATAGCCACCGCCCATTGCACTTCACTAATGAGTTCAGGCATAGCCCCCACTCATCTATGAAGTGTTGAAACATCCAACTCCTAAACCAGTCTCACCAAAAGACAATGTACTCGGGAGTGAAAACGAGTACTTACCATAAAGACAGAACACCAACCTCTCACCGATACTCTTCTACATCCAAATTTCTCTCTCAACTGTGCCACCCCGTGGCACCTAGCATCTCTCCAAGCGAATTAAGTTCGAGCAATGCTCGAACTTCCCAACCGGCAATGTCTTAGTGACAATGTCGCCGCGTTATCCTTTGTGTGCACTTTCCTAAGGCATACTTGCTTGTCTTCGTCCATGGCTACTAGAAATGACTCCCTCACTTCAATATGCTTCGTTCGTGAGCTAAACGGAAAATTCTCTGCCAAATGGATAGCACTTTGCTATCACATTGAACATCAACAATGTCATGTTCAAACCCCAAGTCACATAACAATCGCTTCAAATAGAGTGCTTCCTTTGTTGCCTCTACCGCAGCTATCAACTCCGCCTCCGTAGTGGATAAAGCAACTACGATCTACAATCTCGATCTCCAACTTATGGCTGTACCGCCAAGAGAGAAAACATATCCGAAAGTCGATTTTCTTCGATCCCTATCACCAACGTAGTCTGAATCATGGTAACCAACCAACATGCAATTATTCTCTTTACTACCCCCAAAAACAAGGCCATGAGATGCCGTACCTTTCAAGTATCTCAAGAAAAGCTTCAGTGCTTCCCAATGCGATTCCCCGGATTAGCCATGAACCGACTAACCATCCCGACGGCAATTGTAATATCGGGTCTTGTACACACCATGGCATACATCAAACTTCCAACCGCACTAGCATATGGCACATTTTCCATGTAAGCCTTGTCTTTCTCCTCGATAGGTGATCCCTTACTCGAAAGCTTTATATGCAAAGGTAAAGGTGTATTTGACGCCTTTGCATCCTCCATGCTAAACCGGCAAAGCACTTTCTTAATGTATTCCATTTGAGTTAATTTCAACTCAAAATGCTTTCGATCTCTTTCAATTTCCATGCCCAAAATCTTCTTTGCTTCTCCAAGGTCTTTCATCACGAACTCCGCCTTTAATTTCTCTTTCAACTTGTTGATTTCTACCTTGCCCTTAGAATAATGAGCATTTCGTCCATATACAAGAGTGAATACACCCAAAAATCATTTCCTAACCTCTTGAAATAAACGCAAGCATCCTTGATGCTTCGATGGAAGCCACTTTCAAGCATGAAACGATCAAATCTCTTGTACCATTGCCTAGGTGACTGCTTCAAACCATACAGTGATTTTTTCAACTTGCAAACTAGTTTTGACTTACCTTCTACAACAAACCCTTCCGGTTGCTCCATGTAGATGTCTTCATCCAAGTCTCCATGCAAGAAGGCGGTTTTCACATCTAGTTGCTCCTAAAAATGTGAGTGCGTATGTGCTAAGTATAATACACACAAGGATCGTGTAATATGACAAACAATATTCAAGTATAAAGTAATAGCTAGTCACAGATAAGTAAATATAGTAAATGCAGTAAAAGAAAAATCACACCAGGGATTTTTATACTGGATCGGAGCACCGTCCTACGTCCAATCCTAGATCTCCTATCTGGAATTTCACAAAACAACTACCTCACTTCACCCGGAGGAACAAGTTCATAACACCCGAGCAGCCGAACGGGATTTCATGCCTCTATCAACACGAGGACTTCACAACTTGCCTCTTACAACACCGAGGACTTCAGACAAAATAATTAAACTTGTAATTTGATAATGTGTGTTCTCAATAACACGAATTTGTCAATTCTTGTACACCCTTCCTATAATCTTATCCTCAAATATGATCTTGTGATTATGAAGATTTGGAAGATGATATCGTTGTTTGAATCTAAAGAATAATATATAGATTCAAGGATTCAAATAACGATATGTGAGAATTATGAGCTTTTGAATGCTTTTAGAGAGCAAGAATGAAATCAGCAATCAGATAGCAAGAATAGAAAGAATTGTTGTATTTAAAATGGTGATTTCATGTTGCTTTTATAGAGGATGGAGAGTTGTAATCATTGGTGAAGAGAAGCAACGAATAGAGATGATTTTTGGTGAAGAGAAAAGGAAACAACCCTTGATGAATAAGAGTGTCTATTCGAAAAGTTGTTTTAGTTCATAGACCAGTCGACTGGTTAAAAATGACCAGTAGACTGGTATTTGAATATATGTATGTTATATACATGTGCACGTTCATTGTGCATTTCTGTCCAGAAACGGTCGACCTCCCAGAATGAAACCGGTCGACCAGTTTCTGATAGTATGCACAATGAATGTGCATACATATATATACATACATATATATATATATATATATATATATATATATTCAAACCATTGAGGTATATGATTATTTTAGGATAGATTTTAACATTTATAACCCAACTAAAACTCTAAATAATCAACCTCTATTATTAAATACCATTGAATCTCTTCTTTTTGTCGATCTTGAACTTCTCCTTGTGATTTAATCAAAACGCCGTGAATTCCTTGATTCAACGTTCTCCCCCTATTTGATTGATGACAACATATCTCTGAAATTGTTTTTAACTCCCCTTGAATATATACTCCCCCTGAAATACATACTTAAAAGAATCTTCAAAACATAATGTTAGTAACATTTTTCTCCCCCTTTGTCATCGACAAAAAGGAGTAGTGAACACACAAATAGCTTAAGAAGAACTTTAATATTATAGCATATATTATACACCAAACATACCACAAGAAAGACATGTACCTAATAGCTTAAGATGTACAAACCCAAAATAAATACAGCACTATTTACATACAAGTGCCGGTTTTAAGTTTTGCATAAAAATACAAAACATAGTATCATAAAACGTGGATGAAAAAACAAACTAATGCGATGACGATTTGGATTCAGTGGTGTCCCACTCAATTTGTTCGTTCCCTCCTTCTTCCTTGTCTCCTTCTTCTGGAACATCTTCCTTGTCGTTGTTTCCTTCGTCTTCCTCCTCGGTCTCATCTTCCCCACGACCACGTCCTATATTGGTTCCTGAAGTGGTGCCTTCGTCAGATGATGACCACTGTAGGAGGCATGGGACGTTTTCCTGGGTCTTGTATTTGGGTAGAGGAAGATGATGATGCACATGAAATTGCATCCCAAATAATACCAAAAAAAGACTTAAGTTTTGAAAATCGTTTGTCAAGCTTTTTATCCAAATTCTCGAGTTTGGTGTCGGTACGTTTACGTCTCGCTTCGAGGAGGAATTGGTTCCGTGCAATTTGTGCTAGTGAATCCTTAGTTGATGAGGAAGGTTGAAGGAGTTTGACTTCTTCCGGTTTAGGCTTGGGAGTCGTAGCAGAAGTGGTTTCTTGAGGACCTTGCTTTTGGTATTGTTCAAAAGGAATGATATTCACACAAGGTTCAGGGAGCTTCATTCTCTTTTTAGTTGCTTTGTCGATGCATTTTGGCTTGGAGATTTTAGACTCACAAGACTTGACACCACAATCGAGTAAAAGTCTCATAACATATTCATTGTAGAAAATGTGTGGCCTTGTGCGTTCATTGACAAGAAAAATCTCTTCGAAAATCATATTTATCCAACTTATCTCAATATCCCCATAAATCGCATATAATGCCTTGAAGTTTTCTTTATATACGACATCAAAATTACCAACCCTCGGCAATAAAGAGCGTGTGATGGCATGATGTAAAACACAAGTTGTAGGCCATAAGTTAATCGCCTTAGTGCTAGTTTTATGATCCTCGATAAAAAGATGACTAATTTTATCATGAATATGGATAGTGCAGAAATCCGAAGAAAATTCTCTTCCACTATTTGGCGAATTGAGAACCATGGCCATTCGTTCCTTTGAAATGAAAACATGCTGACCACAAACTACAGACCAAAGACAATTAGAAGCATTCTCTGGTTTGAATTTGGGTATGTTAAGATTAGCATAGAACAACCGAATCATAATATGATTAATTTCAATGTTGGTCTTATCAAAGGTAAGGAATGATTTAATACGAGCCTTATCCAGTAGTTCTTCAACATCATAGAGGATAAAAGCAGAGAGATTTATGAAAGAACCTTCGTGAATGGTGTAATCCTTCATAGCATTCCAAAGTTTTACAGCAATAGGATCCATAAGCCATTGTTTGATGTTAGAATCTATGTGTTGGAGCGAAGTGGAACTTGATTTCTTGTGTTTCTTTTGAGGTGGTGCCATCGATTATGAGGAAATTGATTTGGGGGTTTTGGTTTTTCAGGGATTGGAGAGAAAGTAGATAAATAAATAATGAGTGAAGAGGTGGGATATATGAATCGTCGTGCGGATTGAAGGTTAAAAAAACTGGAAAACGCGTGAACGGTCGACCGTTAAAATTAGACCGGTCGACCGGTTCTTGGAAAATTAATTTCCAGAGAAGATTGCCGGTCGACTGGTAGAAAATATACCGGTCGATTGGTATAGGTTTGAGTTGAAAATTTTCCAGAGAGTTGAACGGTCGACTGGTGATTTTATAGCGGTCGACCGGTGGAAAAGTAAAATCTTTTCCAAAGACTTTTTCGGTCGACTGGTCTGTATATGACGGTCGACCGTTTTCTGTGTACTTGTTTTTCTAGTTTTCTGAGTGCTTAAAAAAATTATATAAATTTTATTTCAACTCAACATGGATTTGAAAAAACAAAATATATGGAAAAAAAACTTATTATGCAAAAAAAACGATATAAATTAATGAGAGGTGGATGACTTGTCTTCGGACGTTTCTTTAATATTCGTAACTCTCGGTGTCCATGGCGACCAATTTTCTCTTGCTCCTTCATTTCTCGCGTATTTACGATCCCATGAGTTAGGACTTCGAGATGTAGATGGAGGAGGTGGCATTGGTTCGTGAAACCCGTGTCTATCCGTGCTACAGAAAAATGACGCCATTCGTTCTAAGAGAGTTAAACGATCAGATGTGAGTTTTTGTTCATAATGAAGTTGACGTTGGAGATCTATCTTATGTTTAGTGTAGTGATGAATTTCACTAATCTTCTCTCTTGTTCGTAGAGAACAGAATAATGCTTTCTTAGCACGTTTGGATTTTGGTGTATCTCTGGGGGCATGCGAACATTCCGGTCTACTCTTTGGTGTTTCCGGAGAGTAGTATTCTTCAGGTTCGGAACTAGTGACCGAGATATGTGATCTTTGTGCACATTCGTCGCATATGTGTGCCATTATATAAAGGAATTATGAACTTGTATACAAATGTTTAAGGATGGAGATGCAGAAAACAATAGGAAAGGAGTAAGTATATATAGGATTTACGAAATTTAAAGCAATGGTTAAAACACTCATAGAATATAAGCCACTAAAAGATTGTAAAGCTCACAATTATTTGCTAATAATAGCAAAAAGCTATTAACTAGCTAAGTTAATAAAAATATATGTGTCGTCTAGATAAGAACTCAATCATTACAGTGTATATTATACATCGAGTTACGTTCTAGAAATTAAGCCGAGCTCTCTACGTAAAGAAATAAAACTAGATTCGAGGAAAGGCTTAGTAAAAATGTCTGTTAGTTGGTTGTCAGTCTGGACATATTCGAGACATATTGTTCCTTTTTCAATATTGTCTCTTAAGAAATGATGTCGAATATCAATGTGCTTTGTTCGGGAATGATTGACTGGGTTTTTCGATAAATTGATTGCGCTTGTGTTATCACAGTATATGATGGAGTTTGATAAATGAATATCAAAATCTCGAAGTGTTTGTTGCATATATAATACTTGAGTACAAGCTAAAGCTGCTGATATGTACTCAGCATCACATGTCGAGAGTGAAACGCAATTTTGTTTCTTACTAAACCAAGAGACAAGTGATTTTCCAATAAAATGGCACGTACCACTTGTACTCTTTCTATCCGTTCGAGAGCCACCAAAATCAGCATCGCTATATGACACTAATTCAAATGGACAATCTTTCGGGTAGAAAAGACCAAAGTCTTTGGTGTTATTAAGATATTGTATTATTCGTTTTACAGCTCGTAAATGTGATTCTTTAGGATTAGCTTGAAAGCTTGCACACACACACAAACACTCATCATAATATCTGGACAACTTGCGGTAAGGTACAGGAGAGAACCAATCATGCTTCGATATAACTTCTGGTCAACATTCTTACCATGTTGATCTTTCTCAAGATGTGTGGTCGTACTCATAGGAGTTGGTTTACCAGAGGTATTTTCTAAACCGAAACTTTTGACTAGATTTCCGCAGTATTACTCTTGACTAATAAAAATACCATTAGAAAGATGTTTGATTTGAAGACCAAGGAAATACGATAGTTCTCCCATATGAGACATTTCAATTTCTTTGGTCATAATATTTGCAAACTCTTTGCAGAGTTTATCGTTTGTTAAACCAAAGATAATATCGTCTACATATATCTGGATAACTAATATATCTTTTCGAGAATGTTTTATGAATAGAGTCTGATTAACTTTACCAATTTTAAAACCAGAATCAATAAGATAGCTTCGTAATCGTTCGTACCAAGCACGAGGTGCTTGTTTTAAACCATATAAAGCTTTCTTAAGTTTATATACGTGATCAGGATATTTCTCATGTACGAACAAGGGAGGTTGTTCGACATATACATTCTCTTTGATAAACCCATTTAAGAATGCACTTTTGACATCCATTTGATAAAGTTTAAAATTATGATGACAAGCAAAGGACAGTAAGATTCGAATAGCTTCTAATTGAGCTACGGGTGCAAAGGTTTCTTCATAATCGATACCTTCTTCCTGATTATATCCTTGTGCTACTAATCTTGCCTTATTTCTGGTTATATTTCCCTGTTCGTTGGCTTTATTTTTATAAACCCATTTCGTACCAATGACTGACTGATCAGTCGGTCTTTGAACAAGTTCCCAGACATCATTGCGCTCGAACTGATTTAGTTCTTCCTGCATGGCAATGATCCAGTAATCATCAGTAGCAGCTTCTTTAGGATTCTTAGGTTCGATATTTGAGAGAAACGCGATATGACCCATTTGATTTAGTTGACTCCTTGTTCTTATTTGTGATGTTACTTCTCCAATAACATTTTGAACTGGATGATCTCTTAGAATTTTAGGAGGAGATCTAAATCTTGGTGGAGAAGGTACCACATCAGGTTGAGGAATATCGTCAACAATTTCTGAGTCAGAGTCATTATTTGTGATGATAGGATTATTAGTGACTATGGTTTCTTCGTCATTTGATACGATATGAGATGGTTTATAGAATTCATCAAAAGAGAGATGAAGTGATTCTTCAATAATTTTTGTTCTCATGTTAAATATACGATAGGCCTTGCTTCGTTCCGAATATCCGACAAATATACCTTCATTGGATTTTGAAGCAAATTTTCCAAGATGGTCTTTCGTATTTAAAATAAAGCATTTAGAACCGAAAACTTTGAAATATGAGATATTTGGCTTTCTTTGATTAAATAGCTCATAGGATGTATTCTTGGTCAGTGGTCGAATGGATACACGATTCAAGACATAACACGCAGTTGTAACAGCTTCTGCCCAAAAATGTTTTGGTAGAGTGGATCCATTTAATAATGTTCTTGCACATTCTTGTAAAGTTCCATTTTTCCTTTCTACAACTCCGTTTTGTTGTGGAGTTCTAGGAAATGAAAAATTATGATTTATACCTTTCTTTGTACTAAAATGTTCAAATTCATTATTTTCGAACTCTCCGCCATGATCACTTCTTATATTTTTAACCTTAAGTCCTTTTGACTTTTGAATTCTCTTAACGAAGGATTTGAAATGTTTGAAAGTGTCACTTTTGTTTTTCAAGAAAATCACCCATGTATAACGAGAGTAATCGTCAACTATTACAAGCACATAGCGATTATGGTTTATTGACTGAACCTGTGATGGTCCAAATAAATCCATAAGTAATAGCTCAAGTGGTTGTAACGTTGATATGACTTTCTTGGATATGAAAGACGATTTAGTCAATTTTCCTAATTGACATGCATCACAAAGATTATTAACCGTAAAACTAATTTTGGGTAGTCCTTTAACTAGATCATTTTTAGCTAGCTTGTCAATAGTTCTGAAGTTTATGTGACATAAACGTTTGTGCCATAACCATGGATTACTATCATTTGCTACAAGACACATATCTGAGTTATGATTGATATTCATATTCAAAATATTGATATTTCTGTCTCTATAACCTTCAAAAACTAGATTTCGATCTTTATCTAAGATACTACAATTATTGTCCGAAAAGGAAATAGTAAAACCTTTGTCGCACAATTGACTGATACTTAGTAAGTTATGTTTCAAATTTCTAACTAGCATGACATTAGTAATAAGAGGTAAGTTAGATGTACCATAATTGCTCACATCGCCTTTGCCGCTGATATAGCCTTTTGAATTATCTCCAAAAGTGACTGACCCACCATCTGAATAAGTGATATTTGTTAATAAGCTCTTGTCTCCAGTCATATGCTTCGAGCAACCACTGTCCAGTATCCACTTCCCTCTTTTCTTGAGTGGGACCTGCAAAAAATAAAATTAAGTCCATGGTACCCACCTTTTTATAGGGTCCTAAGAGTTAGGTCTTAGGAGTCCAAACCCATAAGGGTCCGGTATCCCCTTTATACATATAATTTGGATTATGATGCACAGAATTCAAAAAAAATTGAATGTACTTGTTCCTAATCAAATTGTTATTTGTTTTAGGAACCCATATTTTTATAGACTTGACATTCTTCGTTTGAAATTTCACAATCGGTTTTGGTTTGGAATATAATAAACTAAGATATTTCTTAGCTTCAGTTTCTTGTACTACCTTATTTTTCCTTTTTCTTTTATTACCAAGATGTTTCTTGATAACTTGTTTCTTATATCCCAAGCCATGTTTATTTGTAGCAGATTGTGAAATTTCAATAATTTTTGTCAAATTTTCTCGACCTTTGTTAAAGTTAGAAACATTTTGAGTAATGTCGTCTAACTTTGTTTGTAAACTAGCTTTTTCAAGGTCTAACATTTTGACTTTTGCCTTAAGCTCATGATTTTCGGTAGTAAGAGCATCATTTTTCTTTTTTTGAGTTTCAATTTCTTGACTCAAAAGAGATAGTTGAGAATCAATATTAGATGATGATTCTTGAGCTTTTTCAAGTTCTTCCTCTAATATTTTCTTCTCATCTTTTAGCATATCTTGTTCAAATTCAACTCTGCTTAAATCAGCTTGAGCTTGTTTGCATTGTCGTTTCATATCTTTAAATTTATATATTAACTCAGCATTAATATCAAGAACTTCTTCAAAAGAAGAAATTTGTACCTCATCTTCTTTAGCCATAAAACATATATTTGCTTGTTCATCATCTGAGTCACTTTCACTATCAGATGAAGATGAGTCTGAATCATCCCATGTCACTGAGAATGCTCGTTTCTTTGACTTGTCCTTCTTGTGTTTGAATTTTTCATTTTCTGACTTCTTCTTTTGCCCCGGACAATCTTTGTGCATGTGTCCCTTTTTGTGACAATTAAAGCATTCTACATTTGAAGATGATGGTTTATTTGATCTGAACTTCTTTTTGTTGTATCGACTAGCTTTTCGTTGCTTTAAGAATTTCTTGAATCCTTTTGCAATGAATGCTTGATCCTCATCTTCGGAATCTGAGATGTCTTCATCTTTCTCGGCATGAAAAGCTACATTTTTCTTTTCTTCTTTTTGTTCTTTTCGAGCCTGCAAGTTAGCTTCATAGGACATAAGATTTCCTATCAATTCATCTGGCTTCATGGTGGAAAGATCATTAGCTTCTTCTAGTGCTAATACTTTTCCTTCCCATTCATTAGTCAGAGAATGTAGGACTGTTGAAACTACATCAAAATCAGAATATTTTTGTCCTAATCCGATAAGTACATGATGAATGGTTTGAAACCTTGAATACATCTCATTGATAGTTTCATTTGGTTTCATTTTGAAATTTTGAAATTGACTTTTCAACAAAGCTAGTTTTGCTTGTTTAACCTTGTTAGTACCTTCATGAGTGGTTTTTAGTGTTTGCCAAATTTGATATGCAGTGGTACAGATACTAACACGGTTATATTCGTCTTGAACTAATGCACAAAACAACATATTGATTGCTTTTACATTTACAGCAGCTGCGGTTTTCTCAGCAGCCGTCCATTCTGCATACTCAGTATTTGGATTGACTATTTCTTTCTGAGTAGCATTCCAAGCATCATAGTTAGTTGATTGCATGTAAAAAGCCAAACGTGTTGCTCAATAACTATAGTTAAGACCATTAAAGAAAGGAGGTCTTTGTGTCGATTGACCTTCTGTGTAAGTAGTGTTAGTGCTACTACTTGGGTTATTTGCCATGTTAATAAAATATATCAAATAACTGTGTTACGGTTATGTGATGACCGTGCTCTGATACCAATTGAAAATGCGAGTGCGTATGTGCTGAGTATAATACACACAAGGATCGTGTAATATGACAAACAATATTCAAGTATAAAGTAATAGCTAGTCACAGATAAGTAAATATAGTAAATGCAGTAAAAGAAAAATCACACCAGGGATTTTTATACTGGTTCGGAGCACCGTCCTACGTCCAGTCCTAGATCTCCTATCTGGAATTTCACTAAACAACTACCTCACTTCACCCGGAGGAACAGGTTCACAACACCCGAGCAGCCGAACGGGATTTCACGCCTCTATCAACACGAGGACTTCACAACTTGCCTCTTACAACACCGAAGACTTCAGACAAAATAATTAAACTTGTAATTTGACAATGTATGTTCTCAATAAACGAATTTGTCAACTCTTGTACACCCTTCCTATAATCTTATCCTCAAATATGATCTTGTGATTATGAAGATTTGGAAGATGATATCGTTGTTTGAATCTAAAGAATAATACATAGATTCAAGGATTCAAATAACGATATGTGAGAATTATGAGCTTTTGAATGCTTTTAGAGAGCAAGAATGAAATCAGCAATCAAATAGCAAGAATAGAAAGAATTGTTGTATTTAAAATGGTGATTTCATGTTGCTTTTATAGAGGATGGAGAGTTGTAATCATTGGTGAAGAGAAGCAACGAATAGAGATGATTTTTGGTGAAGAGAAAAGGAAACAACCCTTGATGAATAAGAGTGTCTATTCGAAAAGTTGTTTCAGTTCGTAGACCAGTCGACTGGTTAAAAATGACCAGTAGACTGGTATTTGAATATATGTACGTTATATACATGTGTGCACGTTCATTGTGCATTTCTGCCCAGAAACGGTCGACCGCCCAGAATGAAACCGGTCGACCGGTTTCTGATAGTATGCACAATGAATGTGCATACATATATATACATATATATATATATATATATATTCAAACCATTGAGGTATATGATTATTTGAGGATAGATTTTAACATTTATAACCCAACTAAAACTCTAAATAATCAACCTCTAATATTAAATACCATTGAATCTCTTCTTTTTGTCGATCTTGAACTTCTCCTTGTCATTTAATCAAAACGCCGTGAATTCCTTGATTCAACAGCTCCAACTCCAAGTCGTGAATAGAAACTATGGCAAGTAATATCCGTATAGAAGTATGCCTCACAACCAGCGCGAAGATCTCATCATAGTCCTTTCCTTTCCTCTGTGCAAACCCCTTAGCCACTAGCCTAGCTCTGTATCTTCCATCGTCCTTCACCATATATGTCCATTTGCACCCAATAGCACAGTTTCCTTGAGGAAGTGGAACCAACTCCCAAGTCTGGTTCTTCATCAATGATTGCATCTCTTCCTCCATGGCGCAAATCCACTTCAAGCTATCACTCGATTCCATGACGTCATCAAGGTCCATCGGCTCATCTTGGACTACATGAAGAGCATTGTAACACCCCACATCCATTAATGTCAAACTCAAAGGGAATGCATTAACTTTCATGGAGTATTATTGGTGTATAGAACAGAATATAACAAGACAGATACATATATTGGTACTTAAAAAATTAAAACAACTTTTATTGCAGCGGAGAAATAGTTTGGTTACAACAACATCAAAAACCAAAAATAAAACAAGTACACTTAATATCCATCTTGACAAATTGTTTTCTGAGTACATAAAGTAAAAAGCATAACCCCAACATAAGTAGCCATAAAAGAGATAAGCTGAACTTTACTTTCAGCAATCGAAGCACTTCCAAAAGAGAGAGAAAGAGGTCCAAATCAAGCTCCACTAGCACTAGTCCCACCCTAAGAACCTGGGGGGGGGGGGGGGGAGGAAGAAAAGAGGCGGAAACAAAGGGGGTCAGACCTAAAGTCTGGCGATTCCAATAACTTTAACAATATAATTATTAAAGTAATTAGGATAAGGCATAAAATGGTAAAACAAGGAATGATTGTGAAGCAAATGGGCAAGACAAAACAAACAAGAGGAATATGCTGGCTTAAATCGCACTCCTAATCACTATAGGATAATTACTATACTGCACCATTACTAGTCACCCTAAAAGTTGATCCCGCCTACTGAACATAATAATCATAATAATGATAACGGTAGTTCTGTGTACCCTAGCTATCTTCATAGGTGCCGCCTGCCCCTATCTCCACTAGTTGTACCAACTACCCCCATGTGATCGGCTCCCTAACTCGTAGATACCCGTGTTGCTCCCACAGTGGGGTGTATCACTTCCCAAAGTGGCAACCCGATACCACTAAAGATGCACGACTTATATCTACACGATGCAACAGCGTCTTACCTACCAGCCGGGCCCACGCACGCACATGACCCTGTTGGACTTGCGTTGCCACCGCTAACCCGTTTTGACCTCTTACAATCAAACCCAGTAAGCGTGTCTCGTCCTCGACCTAGCTCGAGCTCACAAAGATACTTAATGGGTTACTGGTTTGAAAAGGGTCCCTATACTTGACACAAGCTTTCCACCTATGCTTGGTCCCCACTAGGATTTCCCATATAACCCCTTTTATTCATGTCTTTTTACATGTTTCAATTTGGTTAAGTGTCTCTAATCATATTTCACATGTCACACATGTTACCCACTTAACCCCCATGTCCCAACACATGTTTATCTTGGTTAAGTGTTACTTAATTCATTATAACCGTAACCTTGTAAGACCTCCCACATTAGACTACCGTTTGCGATTGCTGGATTTGCCGGGCGGGTCTGGGCAGTCTTATACCGCAAACGAGTCTAACCTCATGTCTTTACAATTGTTACGCATTTAATTTATGCCTTCGACCTCTCACATTAGACTAGCGTTTGTGGTTGCTGGATTTGCCGGGCGGGTTCGGGTAGTCTTATACCACAAACGAGTCTAACCTCGTGTCTTAGGCGTTTATTATTACACATAATTATTTCAACCCAATATGAATTAATTATCCCTATTCAAATTGTCAATAATTTCCAAATTAATCTATGTCCATAATTGTCACCTAAATTATGTCCATAGTTTTCAGGTATATAAATTATACCAATTAGTGTCTCAAATTATTTATATGCCTTTACAGCCATTTTATGCCAATTCACAATATGTATACTTAATATTTTCCCATTATCCCCACGTCGTTCATACGTTTAATATGAAATATGTTAGACTCGCTAATAGTCTAACTCATAAAAAGAAAAGAAACATCACAACATGCATAACACATAAAATAGATCTAACTTGCGAATAAGAATTATAACATAAGTTTGCCTAGCCAATAACTTGCATATGCAATGGACATATTGAACATAAATTTGCATAAACTATGTACTGCCATGGATCTAAATATAGATCTAAACATGAAATTGTGAACTTGCATATATGAATATGGTTTTCACCTAAACTTGCATATGTGAATATGGTTTTCACCTAAACTTGCATATGAATTTAAACATGTAAACTAATATCACATGTTTTACATATAAACTCGCATATATATATATATACTTGATTCACATATAAACTTGTGTATAATTCGCATACAGACTTGCATAAGATTCACATACAAACTAGCATATGATTTACATCCAAACTTGCATATAAACTGATATCATGAAATTAATCAAGTTAAACATATGTGATTGGACATATGGAATAGATCTACTAACATAAGTTAACAAAATTGTCATATGTTCACAAACAAACGATAACAAAATTAAGTAATGTCACATGATTCAACATGCATGTTCTCATAATCCAAATTTATAACTCATCATAACTAGCTTATTAATTATTTTGTGAAAGAAATTGTACTCACAAAGACGGATTAGAGAAGAGAATAATTCATTCGTCGTTTGTATTAGAATCCTGACTTGCAATTCCTAAGCTTTAAGAAGAAGAAGAACTATTCTAGCAGTAGCATGGAGGC
Source organism: Allium sativum (assembly GCA_030737875.1). Classification (NCBI taxonomy): domain Eukaryota; kingdom Viridiplantae; phylum Streptophyta; class Magnoliopsida; order Asparagales; family Amaryllidaceae; genus Allium; species Allium sativum. The sequence goes on along the minus strand of CM060918.1, from coordinate 200,325,452 downwards.
CAAGAGATTAATTTAGTTTAGGTTTAGAGCTTGAGTCTATGCGTGCTTATATATAAGTTTAGATCAATATAAGCTTTTAGATTACCATAGGAGCAATCAGAACCATTCAGACCAATTAGAGCCATCCAGAAACCGCCACCTAAGCCCTAGTGACTCAGCCACAAGTCAGAAATCGTCACAGTTCAGATCTGCCCGAGGTGGTAGGTCAACCCCCAGGTTGACCTATATAGGGGAGGTCGACCCCCTGGTTGACCTGGCCTAGGGTGGGAAGAATCCCGCCCAGCCCTCTTCTTTGTTTGAATTCGAATTTTGAATTTAAATCTAAGCTGTTTTGATTTATTAAAATTCGCGAAACTTCTGAGGGCCATAACTTCCTCATACGAAGTCCGGTTTGCAAAAACTTGGACTCTATTCCAAGCAGGATTTCGAGATGAACACAATGGCGTAACCCGTTTCCCTTAATTCTCCTCCTAAAAATTAAGTGTTCTTAAAATTGTTAATTTTAATATTTAAAATTACGGGGTGTTACATGCATAGTCCAAATTCTCACAAAAGCTAAGATAGTTCCAGTCACCATATCTTTCGGGTGGTCTTATAGAACGGCGACCAACTCGAGTAGCAATACCATCACCCGGTCTTCCTTCAGCTCATCCTTGAACTGCATCTTCTCTAGACTCGTGCACATCACCAACACTACTAGAGGAACCCTATGGACTACGTGATGTAACATCAACCGCATTCTCCTCGCAAGCACTTCCAATACTCTACTTTCTCTAGGCCTGAAAGTGGGAATAACTTCCTTCTCCTTTGATTCACCATGAATCAAATCTGGAACATCTGATGATCCCTCATTCTCCTTGAATATGGCTGACTCATCAAAAGTAACATGATGAGAAACCATAGCCTTCATCATTTCCGGTTTCGAAATCCGATAGCCTTTGATGCCATCCATATAACCGAGAAAATTTCCTTTGAAAGCTCTAGGTGAGAGCTTATCATTCCCCGTATCATGCACATAAATTGGACTGCCAAACATACGAAGATAACTCAAGTCAATGCTCTTCCCTTTCTACACTTCCTTCGGAATTTCGTTATCAATAGTCGAGCACAGAACTCGATCAATAATATGCACCGTGGTTGACAAAGCTTCAGCCCAAAATTCCTTAGACAAACCCGATGTCAATCTCAAGCATCGAGCTTTCTCTAGTAGAGTTCGGTTCATTCTTTCTGCCACTCCATTAGAATGTGGATCTCTCGGTGTAGTAAAATGCCTCCGGATACCATGATGCTTGCAAAAATGCAGAAATTATCTGGAAACATATTCGCCGCCATTATCGGACCTAAGAACCTTCAAAGTCTTTCCACTCTCATTCTCAACAAGAGCCTTCCATTCTTTGAATCTTGCAAATACCTCCGACTTGGCCTTCATTACATACACCCAAACCTTCTGAGAAAAATCATCAATGAAAGAAATATAATATCTTGCTCCTCCAAAAGAAGCTACAAGCGCTGGTCCCCAAACATCCGTGTGCACATACTCAAGAATCCCTCTTGAATCATGTTTTCCTTCACCGAATGATACTCTAGTTTGCTTCCCCATGACACATTCCTCGCAAAACTCCAACTTGTTGAAACTCTCACCATCAATCGTCTACCTTCGATAAAAAACATCTAAACTTTTCTTCGAGACATAACCGAATCTCAAATGCCACAGCTGTTTCGCATCTAAGCCACGAGAACTATCAACACTGGTACAAGTTTCGTCTTCCACGGTCACTCCTTGAAGCAAATAAATACCATGAGTTCTAGCACCCTTCAACCGCAAACGCACCGTTTGAAACCCTCAATCTATCACTCTCAACAGTGATCTTGCAACATAGAGAATCCAACTGTCCCAAAGAGATAAGTGACTTCCGTAATCCAGGAACATAGCCACATTAGTGAGAGTACGAACCACTCCGTCAAACATCTGAATTCGCATGGATCCAATGCCTTTCGACTTGCAAATTGCACCATTTCCCGTAACAATTGATTTTCCTTCCCGATCAACATAAGAAGAAAAACAATTCCTATTAGGCGTCATGTGATATGAAGCCCCCGAATCAAGCACCCATTCGCTGCCTGAAACATCCGATGCAACAGCCAACAAAACATCTACGTTTCCTCACCAACATCTCTCTCCACCGCAACTGATGAAGATGCTACTTCCTTCTTCCCCTTGTCTGGACAATCATTCTTCCAGTGACCCGATTTCTTACATATAAAGCACTTTCCATTTCTTTCTTTTGACTTTCCTCTTCCACCGGGCTTCCTAGACTTAGAACACGCCCGGTTTCCCGTCTTCTCTGACTTTTCTTTCTCCGCAAATAAATCTTAACCATTACCAGCACCACTACTACCATCCCTCAGCTCCTTCATCTGATCTCGCAATTCCTCACTAAGAAGACCCGTCTTGACATCATTTAGAGTCAATGTATCCCGACCATAGATCAAGCTGTTTGAGAACCCAGTATAGCGCTCAGGCAATGAACATAACAATATCATCGCCTTCTGCTCCTCCTCAATCTTCAAATCTACCGCCTTCATCTTCATTAGCAAATCATCAAACACAGTCAAGTGCTCCTTTAGAGAAGTTCCTTCCTTCATCTTGTAGGTAAAGAATGTCAGCAACAAGATCACTCGATTTGTGAGTGACTTCTTCATATACAACTCCTCCAACTTGTTCCAAATACCTTTAGCAGTCGTCTCACCACTAATTTCGGAAATAACATTCTCCCCCATGGCAAGTTGAAGTGTAGTGAATGCCCACTCTTCCATTTCTTCTCTCTCCACATCTGAGATGTCCTTTGGCAATAAATGTGAATCAAACACCACCCGATGTACCTGATTCCGCCTAAGAACCGCTTTCATTTTCCATTGCCACTTTTCGTAATCATTATCGTCATTCCACTTATCGATAACCAATTGTGAACCAACATCAGCATACGACCAATGTACACAAGGAGCTACACCACTTTGACCAACTGTTGAGGCACTATTTGAATCTAATTCCGGCATATTTTACAGCTATCTACCAACACCAATGCTTCGATACCAAATGTTGTGGAGAAATTTTGATTCAAGACCGCTCAAATCAAAATCCCCAACGCCGCGGAAAACGAGATCGTGGTAAAAGTGCAAAAACAACCCATCGATATATCAAAACAATCTCAATCTTATCCAAGCCAATCACAATCACCAAACAATGGAAATAATATAGCAATAACGGGAAAATAAATCACACAGGGATTTATATTGGTTCCACCGATGTCTTGTCAGTGTACATCCACTTTGAGAGAGAAACCTTTATTAATATCAATAGAAGAGTACAAGAGATTGATTACAATGATCAAATTTACTAGAAAAATTTGTTTTTGTGGAGAAAGGAATTGAAGAAGATTAGGATTGCCTAAACCCTAATTAGAATAAACCTTGATCTAATCTCTTGATTTTGTTGTGTGTTCCTGCTCCTTTTGGATCCGACGTAGCTTATATAGGCATAGGGAAGTATATGGAAATTCTCAAAATTTCCTCTATATCCGAAATATCCTCTAGATCCAAAATATCCTCCAGATTTGAAAATATCCTCTAGATCTTAAATACCCAAAATATCCTTCAGATATGATAATATCCTCCACAATCTAACACATAGTATCGCATACTTCAACAGGGTAGTTGTTGCAATTGCTAAAAGAAGTTAAATCATAATTTCAACTTCAGTGAGCAAACTGAGCATAACATGTTTAGTAGGCGTGGTTCACAAAATAATTATCCTTCATAATCCGCTTCAAAATTATTTCACTCAAGTGCAAATTTTTTGAGCTTTTATGGCAACTTTCAATGCATGCCGTAAGGGAGGTTCACAAAAGAACTTTTTCTTCTGATGTAGCCAATATGTGGTCCGCATTTTGCATTCTGAATGGTCTCGACTGGTATAACTTGATCATCCCTGTAAGCAAGTTACGGTTTGAATTAAACTGTTCTTTTGTATATCTTGAGTTTTGGTTGTGTCTTTTAAGTTTTGCTAATATACTATACAAATTATATTTGCAATGAAACTCAACTGAACTGATATTCTATTACTGTTGTACTCACATTTGAATTAAGCTATAACTCTTATATTTTAGTATTCTTTATTACAATTGCATATGATATGGATGCAAACTCTCATTTCTATATTGTTATGGACTGTGAGTCTACAGCTTTCTTCATTTTTTAAAAAATAGTCACACACAAGGAAATGTACACTAATGTAACTCAGTTTCGATGTAAGAGCCAGGTTTCCAAACTGTTTGGAAACTCAACTCCAAACCGTTTGAACATGAGCTGCAATATACACTGTAATATTTGTTGTTTACACTGTAAATAAATATTTTTAGTTTTTATGGCAAATATGCAGATATTTTCAGTTTACACTAAAAATAAATACTTTTAATTTACATAGCAAATATGCAAATATTTGCCGTTTGCACTTGAAATATACGATTTTTTAGTTGCAAATATTTGTGGTTTGGCTGGACTAAAAAGCAAACAGCTGTTTCTAAAACCTTTTTTTTTTGGATCGACGGTTGTGTTATGGAACTTGAAGAGTGCTTTACAGAAGTTCTGATCACTATATTAATGTTTAAACTAGATTAAAAGAAATTTTTCCATGAACATGCCTAGCACCATCATAGCAACAACAATTGTGTTCACCTCTAACGATAGCACAAGTGATTAAATGGGCCAGAGTGATAGTTTGAATGTGCACACATGCTTAAAGGTTAACTAATGCAGATTTAAAGTAAAATCAATAAAATTTGAATTTGTCAAAGAATGAGGATTCAACTTGTTTGTACTCTAATTCGATTGTTAATTTCATTGTTTTACTTAAACGAGTCATAATCAAATATACACGACTTTATAGTTGTGTATGTGAGCTTAAGGAAATAAAGCTATTTATAAACTTTATTTCTATTCTATTATCATATTTCTTCAAGTGGCAACAGTTGATGATCTGAGACAAAAGCTAAGGATGAGGGGTCTTCGCTACCACGTTATGTTTTGCAAAAGTGGCAAGAGGTTGCACGTTATCCCTCTTCTAGCTTCAAGGTCCCAGTTCATTATATAATAACTATTATATGATGACTGTGTAGGAGCAACAATCCGAGTTCTTATTGGTAGACTATGGGATTCCGTGAACCTAAAAGGTTGTGATGTCTTTTGGATTTAATATGCTTCTGCTAGATAACAAGGTCTGTACCCGATGTATTCTGTTAACATTTTTAGTATAACTACTATATAATAATCGTCAAACTGAATGTTACATATGTTTATAGATATTATGTTTTGTTTTGGTCAAATCACTAAATGTAATATATGATTTTAGATATTCTTAGGTGATCGACCATCCATCGAGCTTCTACCCCCACTTTCAGAGCCTATAACATTGGACAGGTTAGTGTAATTTTTCAAAATTCATTCTTATGGTATCTTCTTTTGTAAAATTTAAGAAGAGGAATTATTATTATGGAGGAGGAGGAGGATACACAATAAATTTTGTTAACTTTTATAATTCAACTTTCATTACAACATTCTTTTTTCTCCTCAAGACTTATCCCCTCTCACTTTCTCTTTTCCTTTTCTTTCCTCACTCACTTTCACTCTTACAACCACTGTTACTTGGGTGCTTCACTCCTTTATCTCCCCTCTCACTTAAACTAAATGACCAACAATATATATAGTCGTCTACATGACACTAATAGACACAGCATATAACGAACGGACATGACACTTAATGAACAAACACGACTCTTCACGAACAAATATGACTTTACACTTTAAAGGACATGACAATTCATTTCAACCGACACGACTCTTCATTTCTACAGACATGACTCTTTGGTTGAACAGACATGACTTTTGACTCTAAAGACCCAACCTTAATTAACGTGATTCTGAAACATACATGTCATTAATTAACATGACACTTGACTCATAAAAAGACACATGACTCTTTATTTTTTTTCATTTCCAATAGCAATTAAAGTTTACCCAATAGAACTCCCCGTAAACTTTAAAGCTTTATTTCTTTAAGGGGGTTTGTATATGTCACCGATCAAATAAGCATACGGAGGCGTCTCCTCCTTAGCAGCATCTTTTTCAACATACTCCCTGTACTCTTCCAATGTGGTTACACCAATTGTACTCTTCCAAGTGGTTACACCAATGCACCTCAGCTGCCCGCTAGCGAATATTGGTTTAAACAAATTGACAGCATCCATACTATCATTTGCTCCCTTCATTATTTGTTCCATAGTCGCTCGATATGGCTTAGGTATATCAAAATAGTCACAACATTTCTCCAAAATGATATTAATTTTCTTTTCATCTAATATAAATCTCACAACTTCATCTTCTTTGACTGGTGGTTCATCCGGAATTAGCGAAGATTCCCTCATTTTCATGTCCCACCAATCCTCACGTATCGGGACTTTCCTTTCCATCTCAGGTGAAAATCTGTAACAACCCGCTATTTTTAACGAATTAAATTTCAATTTAAATCGTATTTTTATTTATAAAAAAAACAAATAATATATTTTATGGTTTTTCATAATGGGAATTCGATATTTGAAATACGTATAGTGAAATGTAGCAGTTGTGAAAATTTCGTCGGAAAATTTGAATGTAGTCGGTCGCGTTATTTTCAGTGCGCGCTGCACATAACAGTTCAAATTTTAGCGATTTTAAAATCTCTTCGAAACCAGTTCGGACAAACACGAAAAATATTCTATTCGTTATCAGTAATCTAACGGTGAAATTCATTTTGCGAAAATCGGACGTTTTGATCTCCGTTTCTCATCCGCATTTCTACGATAAAGGGGTCCGTAATGTGTTTTTGAACGGAGCATGCAGACACTGCAAATTATATACCGTTGTGTCCGTCTTGTCGCGCTGATTACCGAAATATATTCATTTGTCAGTTTTGGTGTTCGGTTCGTGCTAACATTGTGAAAATGCTTGCACAGTTCAATTTTAAAACAGAGCCATTTGAGTTCGATGTGTCCCTTTTACGATCTTACATATCTTTCTATATATTTTGGATCTGCAAAAGATGTATTTTTATTTTACTAAACTACATAAATATTTTTCTGTTTTCAAAATGGGCACTTTCATTCTTTACAATCACCATTCCTTGCATGTGCATGGACCACTTTGCATTCAATTCATGCATGCACGTTACCATTCCATTCCTTCTTTTCCAATTCCATACGTTTATTTATTCTTTCTTGCTTCTATTTTGAACACGTTGGTTTGTTTTTTTATTAAAAAGAAATATATTCAAACGTATGCTAATATCTAAAAGTATATATATATATATATATATATATATATATATATATATATATTTTTAAACAAAAAAAAGAAAGAGAACACGCATGTCATCTTTTGGTACACGCATATTATGTTGGCAATGACTTCTCTGCCATTCTTAAATTACCCATGCCATGCCTCCTCACGTTCTCATTAATGCATACACATTGTTCCTTGGCTATGAAGTAAAAAAGAAACAAAAAAATAAATAAATATATAATTCAGGCATGAATTAAGGGGGGATGGGCACGCAACAAGGACGAACTTCACATCTAGAAATGGAGACACATTATTTTCAATATTCCAACGCAAGGCCTTTCGCTCATATTTTCCATTTTTTCTTCTTCCTGACAATCATTTCTTACTCCTCAAACAATAATATTTCTTAAAAACTTTTCTTTCTCACTTCATACCAATGCATGCATGCGCATGAAACCTTCCCACAGCAAATACATTTTATGGCTCCTTTTGGTACAGCATGATGTACACATTCATTTGCATGTTTTCTTCTTCCTAGGAATAGATTTTCTTATTTTCTTCTTTCATTCTCACTAAAAGTGGAAGGCAACGCCCTACCCTCATTTTCTTTCTTACCCTTGTCGCTTTGCCTGTCATGTATTCATTTTTGAAGCCACCTGGTTGTTCACTTTTCTTTTTTTACTTTTGGTTGCAAATCCAAACTCACGCAACAGGGAGATAGAGAAACATTTCCCAAGCATACATTTTTCCACTTCTTCCTTTCTTACCATTTTATCTACAATTCTACAAAATGGACACAGCAAGGCATAAATGAGAATATAGGCACTTCAGTTTTTCTCTTTTGCACGCAAAAGCAAGACGGGGTGCATGCATGTGAGGTGTTGTACTTATTATGGTTGTGAGTGAGAATGAATACACGCATGAGATAAAAATATGAAGAAGAAAAAGAAGGGGACTCAAGCAGGAAAGAGGAGGAGCAAATTGGTTGTGCTCGGCAGTGACTTGGCAACGGATGAAGGTGGTGGACGTACTGGACTGCGTGCATGCGTATTTAGCCTTTAGGCGATGGGGTGAGATTTGGTTTCCATTAAGTTTGAATTGTTAACTAAGTAAAAATGGTATGTATATATTAGCTTATTAATTAATTAAGTAATATTAAGTACACGTTGGTTTAATAAGTATGCAACTATTTGTTGGACATGCGCAGGAAGATGTATGCATGGGTTCTTTTAAATGTGCTTGCTGCATATTTAAAAGGGGACACTTTCATGCTCCTCTTCTTCCAAAATTTTATTCTTTTCTTTGGTCTTTGAAAAATGTGTTTTTTTTATATAAAAAAAAAGTTTAAAGTATTATGTAATTAATTTTTGTTTAGCTTTCTGTTTGCATCAATAAGAACTGTTACTTCCCTGGAAGAAGTTTTATGTTCAAGGTAGCATGTTTTTCTTCCCATGTTTTTCCCCTGTAACATGTTGCATATATAGTAGCATGCCTTTTAGCATGCATTTTCCAGTAACCATGTAGCTTGATGCGTTTTAGCTTGCATCTTTCCAGTAGCATAGGTTGCATGCGTTTAAGCCTCTTTTAAAAAAAATAAAGAAATAAATAAATAAAAAGAATTAATTTTTATTTTGGAAAATAAAACTTCGCTCGGTTTATACGTGTCTTAACCGAAATTTCTTTGTTCAGTTCGCTGAAGTTTCGGTGTTGTTTTGGTTTCGCGCCTATCTGTTATCGTCTCTACTTCTGTGCCACGAAAGGTGAGTTTTCTCACATCTGCAAAAATATTCACATTTCTGTGAAATTGAAATCTGTGATTGATTGATTGATTATTTGGTTGTTGGTTGCTATTTTAAAGTGGACATCTGATTGAAACTGTTAGACATTAACTTGACAATTAGTTTATTTTTGAATTAAATTGCTAGTTAAACCCCGACATGTATAATCAGTTAATTATTGCAACTTGAACTGTTTTGGATGATGATTGTGATGGGTGTTTATTTATGGTTATATTGAACTGTATGGATGTTGTCTATATTTTATACCAGTGTCATCACCTTGGATGTTACGGGCATCATCATAAACTGTCATTTCGAATAAATTAAGAAATAGGTTGAAATGATATATACCTATGACATTTGACCTTTGGATTGAAATGATATATATCCATTCCTTGAAATTAAAATTTAAACTTTGCAATAACTAATCACTTGGCCATAGGATAGAGAATTATTATACGGACACCGAATTGGTTAATTATATAAATTTTAGAATTTGTGAAACCGTGATTCTGTGAAAAGAAAATAAGTTGAAATTATACAAATTGAATTATATTGAAATGTTGAAATTTAATTATTTCAAAGGTTTGAATCTTTATTTAAACTTTGGAATTAAATTCAGATTTAAATGATCAAATTTGTTAAATTGAAATTTGAACTAAAATTTGTTATGAATTGAAATCATTCCAAATTGTATTATATTGAAATGCTGAAATTGAATTATTTCAAAGGTTTAGATCTTTATTTAAACTTTGAAATTAAATTCGAATTAAATGGTTTAAATAAATATTATGAACTTGAACTTGAACTTGGATTTGATTTGAATCGAATAGATTCAAATAATATTTCGAAATTGGAAGCTATCCTTTAAAATGGATTGTTCTCAAATGAATTTGATTGTGGAATCGATTTGGATTGGATTTTGGAAATCGATTTGGTTTGTTTGAGATTTGAACTTAGGTTCAGATTTATTGAAAATACAAAGTAACAGTTGATTTGAAATTATTTCTATATAAACTATTTTATGAAATTTATTCCTTTGATATATGGAGTGCTTTATATAAATTGTTTTTCAAAAACATATTCTTTATATATATATAAGTTGTTTATTTTATAAAAAAATATAATTTAATATACATAAAACCATTTCCAACATTCAAACTGTTTTGATTTCCAAGCTATTCCAAATCTCCCAAAATTATATATATAAAAAAGTTATTTAAACCCCAAAACTATTTCAAACTTACGAACTCTTTTAGAAGTGAAAATGTTTACATTTAAATCTGTGATTTAAAAGTAAATACGATCATTTTGATGTTAAAATCAGAAATGAATTCAAAACTATTTTTGAAGTAAATTAAATAATTCGAATGAAATGTGGTTAACTGAAGTTATAACCAATTATTGAAACTGAAATTTATCTCAAAGTGAATATGAATTCTAAAAGTAAATATTATTGTGATTAAAATAATATGATATTTTAGAGTGAAATCGGTATAGTTAAATATGATATTTTGATATCATAACGATTCACTTTTGAAATATAAAAGTACCAATCGGTGTGTAACATGACGTTTTGTTGTTAAAGAGACCGGGGCCTCTTATTGACATATTCTCTGTCAATGTTGGAACCACTTTAACAACTGTGTACGCGGTGGAGTTCCAGAAACGAAGTAGGATGTTTTTGGAGGCGATTACTGGATTGAAGAAAGTGAACGATAATGGATGACCTCGACACTTGTGTCGATTTGAAATGACTAAAACAGGAGCCGTGCCAGACCAAATGAGGCTTGACTACCTCTTAGTGGACATCTGCTCTTCGATTTTCCTGGGCCTCGGGTCCATACTATTACTATTTTGTTGTTGTTTTGTTGGTGCGCACCCTTGATGGAATGTATTTTCCTTTGATTCGATATGGGGCGGATGTCTACGGTGGGCCGCTAGGGGTAACCACCAGTCTGGATCAGGCAAACTAGTAGCATACTACTTTGGGTATAGCCTCATGTGCCTTGTCATACGTTTATCCTTATGCGAGACAACTATGATTTTGATTTTTGGCATAGGTCTATAGGGGACTCACTGGCTACCGACGTTACTGGTTGTGTTACAGGACCTGCATAGACCATGTGCTTATAAACTGTGTAAGGGTAATCAATGTAACCCCGCTTACGCTATTTTTCGGACAAGTATTTGTGAATAGACACTAGTATAATAGCGAAATTATATCATATAGTATCTAGTTTGACGGATCCTTAGGAGATGGAAATTTCCCGTAACATCTCTTAAGTTATGTGTGTGTATGTTCATATGATGTCGATTTGACTTAGATGAGAATATTTTTGCCTGATCCGAGCTTGTTTTATTTTCACGCTATTACGCTCGGGTCAGACTTGAGCATTCCAGTTTCAAAGGTTATCTTTTGAAGGATGAAGACGAAGACTGTATACTATTATTATTATTACTATTGTATCCCACTACTATTCTGCTACATTACTCTGTATTACCGGTTATGTATATAAATGTATAACTCTGATAAATGTTGTAAAATGATCAAATGTTTATTTTAAACAGCTTCATGAACTGTTATTTGATTATTATATTTTGTTCATTCCGTTGCGAGATTATGTGTTTGTTTTCTTCTTTCTTTCTAATTCTAAATTAATCCCCTTGATTATCTATATTTTTGACTATAATGGTTGAAGATGTGGATCATCATTTAACAATCTGTAAATACGTACAGTTTTGAGTTAGACATGTGTGGATTATTGTCGATTCAAAAGGTACGGGTTTCCGGGTCGTTACAGTTGGTATCAGAGCTTCTGGTTTGACGGTAAACCTTGGCTCTATTGGGATTTACTCATTAGAGATAGGGTTAGTAACACCCTAGATTGAGTTCTGAGTGTATATATATACGAGAGAGCGTACTTGTACTTTTGATATTAAAAAAAATGGTTTTATATTGTGTTGTTTGGCTTATTAAGTTGAGTTCGAAGTTCTAGTCGATGCGTGTTGCAAGCGTTACCGAATGGGATTTCAAAACACTTGAACAAGGCATTCTAACACAATATCGTTTTCATATATATGTTATATATGTACAATAAATGATTTTGAAATTTGATGGTAAATTAGTTAATACTCTTAACCTATTGACTATAACAATAAATCGATCTTTTATATATTATTGATAATTAACTATAAACCAAATAAATTTAAATGGTGAATTTGAGATATTCAAATCCACTTGGTTTTAAATGATTTTTGAGACTTTGAAAAAATATAGTGGTACTATTTAAAAGTATTTTCCATAGATTTCATTTTAAAAGTAATTCTAAAGTTAAATTGGTTCAGTACTCCACTTCGGTCGCTGGAAGATAAATTTCGATGATTGTGGCCACATCACCGACTTTCATGTTCGAGTCTCTAAGTGGGGGAGAACCCTTTGTAGCTTTGCTACATATTGTTTGAAAATAATTCTAAATTAAAATATTAAGTATGTTTTGTTATACAAAATATATATGGTATATAGCATTTCAAAATGATTTGAAAGAAACTTGGTATTCAAGATTTTGAAGTCTTTGTATAAACTTGGATAGCTTAACTTTTAAATATGTGAAATGATAAACTAAATCAAATGTTTGAAAGAAACATGAATCCAAATAGTAACTCTCGAAAAAAAAAAGATATTATGAATTAAAACAAAATTGAACTTGTTGATTGTTCTTATTTGATTAAATTGAATCGGATTAAAGTATAAAATACTTAGTGGCATCCGATAACTTACCTTAAAGTGAACTTATTTAAATTTTGGAACATTCTTACTGTTAATAGTGATAAAAGAATCTTTGTAATACTAAATTGCATTGATAACATATATATAAGTTTAAATGTATATGAATATGCGATGAAAATACAAATGTGACTTAAGTAATGAAAACGCTTCAAAGTGAAATTTGAATTACATGGAAATGTTAAAAATAGAAGTCAAGTTGTTATAATATAACACAAATTTGTTAATATTTTAAAAGCGATTAATAAAAAAAACAGAGGGAATATTAGCAAAAGGACAATAGTATTTAAGCATATGGAATAACAACTTACGAGAAAGATTTTTTTTTAGATCGAACCATATCTTTGTATATTATTGTAAAATATAACGAAATTTGCAAAGGATTGGTAATAACTAAAATTGTAACCTTCTGAAACAATTGTAAACTTGAATAAAATTGAATCAAAAAGGAAACGAGTCTTAAGTAATGTATAACATTAAGAAATTATGTAACAAGTCATTTCATAGTAATAAATTTATAAAGTAACATAAATAACAGAGGAACTAAAGTCTATAAGTTGTGAAATAATGTGAATTAACAATAAATTACAAATTTGGTTAGTTATGAATAAAGGAAAATAAACTTAAGCAATAAATTTTGAGATGGTTATAAAAGATATTTGCATATACAGGTAACAATAAACAAAAAATATAACTGAGTTAACTAATCATGCAAGGAATTTAAATGAGGGTAGAGGAAAATGAAACATTAACAAATAAATATGGAATTAGATAATTGCGAATAATTGAGTTCTAACAAATGGAATCTATAGAATGTGAATTTATTAAACATGAATAAGCGCACGCAACCAATTGAATATAACAATTGAAATGAAATCAATTCGAAGTCAATGAAATAAATGTAGATAAACTTAAAGTGAAAATTGCATACAAGTAAATTAGATGTAAATAAATTTTGTAAATTAAACGGTCACTAGTACGTCAATGAAACTGAATGGAAATTCAATGTACCATGAACTTTACAAAAGTGGTTATATATATTAGATCGAAAAAATTTGGGTGGGTTAGAACTTGAAAGGATAAAACCAACGTAATTGAAAAATTAGAAACGTTCAAAAATAGATGGATTTTTTTTTTTTTGGATTTTACTGCTATCCCAATTTGATATTTTGATTTTGAAAGTAAATTTAGTGTTATATGTCATGTATACTATGTATGTTACTCTATCGTTATATATATACTAAATTCTCATCCAGTTTTGAGAATTTAGTAGGTGTGGAGATCATTACTTCGTTGTAGAGCTTGCGTGCGCATAATATATTGCTTTTTCTTGCGTACATAAGCGAACTCGCTTATATATAAATAAATAAAATGGTATACCAACGAAAAGAAAAAAAATAAGATTTGTATATAATTCATATATTGTGTTTTCCGGTCATGTGAGCCGATGCGTATGTTTCATCTCTACTGGTATATTGCCGAAGTCCCTCCGTATAAAGGAGGTGCTGCCGAAATTTTTCTGTGACTTCGGGCGTTAGATTTTTTTTTTTTTTTTGGAGACTTTAAAATTCGAAACGTACAAGTTTTGTTTTTTTGTAAATTACTTTGCGGTAAGTATATATATGTACTTACTACCGTGCTTTGTTCCTTTTCGGGGACGAAAAGTTTTAAGTGTGGGAGATTGTAACAACCCGCTATTTTTAACGAATTAAATTTCGATTTAAATCGTATTTTTATTTATAAAAAAAACAAATAATATATTTTATGGTTTTTCATAATGGGAATTCGATATTTGAAATACGTATAGTGAAATGTAGCAGTTGTGAAAATTTCGTCGGAAAATTTGAATGTAGTCGGTCGCGCTATTTTCAGTGCGCGCTGCGCATAACAGTTCAAATTTTAGCGATTTTAAAATCTCTTCGAAACCAGTTCGGACAAACACGAAAAATATTCTATTCGTTATAAATAATCTAACGGTGAAATTCGTTTTGCGAAAATCGGACGTTTTGATCTCCGTTTCTCATCCGCATTTCTACGATAAAGGGGTCCGTAACGTGTTTTTGAACGGAGCATGCAGACACTGCAAATTATATACCGTTGTGTCCGTCTTGTCGCGCTGATTACCGAAATATATTCATTTGTCAGTTTCGGTGTTCGGTTCGTGCTTAGATTGTGAAAATGCTTGCACAGTTCAATTTTAAAACAGAGCCATTTGAGTTCGATGTGTCCCTTTTACGATCTTACGTATCTTTCTATATATTTTGGATCTGCAAAAGATGTATTTTTATTTTACTAAACTACATAAATATTTTTCTGTTTTCAAAATGGGCACTTTCATTCTTTACAATCACCATTCCTTGCATGTGCATGGACCACTTTGCATTCAATTCATGCATGCACGTTACCATTCCATTCCTTCTTTTCCAATTCCATACGTTTATTTATTCTTTCTTGCTTCTACTTTGAACACGTTGGTTTGTTTTTTTATTAAAAAGAAATATATTCAAACGTATGCTAATATCTAAAAGTATATATATATTTTTTTTTAAACAAAAAAAAGAAAGAGAACACGCATGTCATCTTTTGGTACACGCACATTAGGTTGGCAATGACTTCTCTGCCATTCTTGCCTTACCCATGCCATGCCTCCTCACGTTCTCATTAATGCATACACATTGTTCCTTGGCTATGAAGTAAAAAAGAAACAAAAAAATAAATAAATATATAATTCAGGCATGAATTAAGGGGGGATGGGCACGCAACAAGGACGGACTTCACATCTAGAAATGGAGACACATTATTTTCAATATTCCAACGCAAGGCCTTTCGCTCATATTTTCCATTTTTTCTTCTTCCTGGCATTCATTTCTTACTCCTCAAACAATAATATTTCTTAAAATCTTTTCTTTCTCACTTCATACCAATGCATGCATGCGCATGAAACCTTCCCACAGCAAATACATTTTATGGCTCCTTTTGGTACAGCATGATGTACGCATTCATTTGCATGTTTTCTTCTTCCTAGGAATAGATTTTCTTATTTTCTTCTTTCATTCTCACTAAAAGTGGAAGGCAACGCCCTACCCTCATTTTCTTTCTTACCCTTGTCGCTTTGCCTGTCATGTATTCATTTTTGAAGCCACCTGGTTGTTCACTTTTCTTTTTTTACTTTTGGTTGCAAATCCAAACTCACGCAACAGGGAGATAGAGAAACATTTCCCAAGCATACATTTTTCCACTTCTTCCTTTCTTACCATTTTATCTACAATTCTACAAAATGGACACAGCAAGGCATAAATGATAATATAGGCACTTCAGTTTTTCTCTTTTGCACGCAAAAGCAAGACGGGGTGCATGCATGTGAGGTGTTGTACTTATTATGGTTGTGAGTGAGAATGAATACACGCATGAGATAAAAATATGAAGAAGAAAAAGAAGGGGACTCAAGCAGGAAAGAGGTGGAGCAAATTGGTTGTGCTCGGCAGTGACTTGGCAACGGATGAAGGTGGTGGACGTACTGGACTGCGTGCATGCGTATTTAGCCTTTAGGCGATGGGGTCAGATTTGGTTTCCATTAAGTTTGAATTGTTAACTAAGTAAAAATGGTATGTATATATTAGCTTATTAATTAATTAAGTAATATTAAGTACACGTTGGTTTAAGAAGTATGCAACTATTTGTTGGACATGCGCAGGAAGATGTATGCATGGGTTCTTTTAAATGTGCTTGCTGCATATTTAAAAGGGGACACTTTCATGCTCCTCTTCTTCCAAAATTTTATTCTTTTCTTTGGTCTTTGAAAAATGTGTTTTTTTTATATAAAAACAAAGTTTAAAGTATTATGTAATTAATTTTTGTTTAGCTTTCTGTTTGCATCAATAAGAACTGTTACTTCCCTGGAAGAAGTTTTATGTTCAAGGTAGCATGTTTTTCTTCCCATGTTTTTCCCCTGTAACATGTGGCATATATAGTAGCATGCCTTTTAGCATGCATTTTCCAGTAACCATGTAGCTTGATGCGTTTTAGCTTGCATCTTTCCAGTAGCATAGGTTGCATGCGTTTAAGCCTCTTTTAAAAAAAAATAAAAAAAAATAAAGAAATAAATAAATAAAAAGAATTAATTTTTATTTTGGAAAATAAAACTTCGCTCGGTTTATACGTGTCTTAACAGAAATTTCTTTGTTCAGTTCGCTGAAGTTTCGGTGTTGTTTTGGTTTCGCGCCTATCTGTTATCGTCTCTACTTCTGTGCCACGAAAGGTGAGTTTCTCACATCTGCAAAAATATTCACATTTCTGTGAAATTGAAATCTGTGATTGATTGATTGATTATTTGGTTGTTGGTTGCTATTTTAAAGTGGACATCTAATTGAAACTGTTAGACATTAACTTGACAATTAGTTTATTTTTGAATTAAATTGCTAGTTAAACCCCGACATGTATAATCAGTTAATTATTGCAACTTGAACTGTTTTGGATGATGATTGTGATGGGTGTTTATTTATGGTTATATTGAACTTTATGGATGTTGTCTATATTTTATACCAGTGTCATCACCTTGGATGTTACGGGCATCATCATAAACTGTCATTTCGAATAAATTAAGAAATAGGTTGAAATGATATATACCTATGACATTTGACCTTTGGATTGAAATGATATATATCCATTGCTTGAAATTAAAATTTAAACTTTGCAATAACTGATCACTTGGCCATAGGATAGAGAATTATTATACGGACACCGAATTGGTTAATTATATAAATTTTAGAATTTGTGAAACCGTGATTCTGTGAAAAGAAAATAAGTTGAAATTATACAAATTGAATTATATTGAAATGTTGAAATTTAATTATTTCAAAGGTTTGAATCTTTATTTAAACTTTGGAATTAAATTCAGATTGAAATGATCAAATTTGTTAAATTGAAATTTGAACTAAAATTTGTTATGAATTGAAATCATTCCAAATTGTATTATATTGAAATGCTGAAATTGAATTATTTCAAAGGTTTAGATCTTTATTTAAACTTTGAAATTAAATTCGAATTAAATGGTTTAAATAAATATTATGAACTTGAACTTGAACTTGGATTTGATTTGAATCGAATAGATTCAAATAATATTTCGAAATTGGAAGTTATCCTTTAAAATGGATTGTTCTCAAATGAATTTGATTGTGGAATCGATTTGGATTGGATTTTGGAAATCGATTTGGTTTGTTTGAGATTTGAACTTAGGTTCAGATTTATTGAAAATACAAAGTAACAGTTGATTTGAAATTATTTCTATATAAACTATTTTATGAAATTTATTCCTTTGATATATGGAGTGCTTTATTTAAATTGTTTTTCAAAAACATATTCTTTATATATATAAGTTGTTTATTTTATAAAAAATATAATTTAATATACATAAAACCATTTCCAACATTCAAACTGTTTTGATTTCCAAGCTATTCCAAATCTCCCAAAATTATATATAAAAAAAAGTTATTTAAACCCCAAAACTATTTCAAACTTACAAACTCTTTTAGAAGTGAAAAGTGTTTACATTTAAATCTGTGATTTAAAAGTAAATACGATCATTTTGATGTTAAAATCAGAAATGAATTCAAAACTATTTTTGAAGTAAATTAAATAATTCGAATGAAATGTGGTTAACTGAAGTTATAACCAATTATTGAAACTGAAATTTATCTCAAAGTGAATATGAATTCTAAAAGTAAATATTATTGTGATTAAAATAATATGATATTTTAGAGTGAAATCGGTATAGTTAAATATGATATTTTGATATCATAACGATTCACTTTTGAAATATAAAAGTACCAATCGGTTTGTAACATGACGTTTTGTTGTTAAAGAGACCGGGGCCTCTTATTGACATATTCTCTGTCAATGTTGGAACCACTTTAACAACTGTGTACGCGGTGGAGTTCCAGAAATGAAGTAGGATGTTTTTGGAGGCGATTACTGGATTGAAGAAAGTGAACGATAATGGATGACCTCGACACTTGTGTCGATTTGAAATGACTAAAACAGGAGCCGTGCCAGACCAAATGAGGCTTGACTACCTCTTAGTGGACATCTGCTCTTCGATTTTCCTGGGCCTCGGGTCCATACTATTACTATTTTGTTGTTGTTTTGTTGGTGCGCACCCTTGATGGAATGTATTTTCCTTTGATTCGATATGGGGCGGATGTCTACGGTGGGCCGTTAGGGGTAACCACCAGTCTGGATCAGGCAAACTAGTAGCATACTACTTTGGGTATAGCCTCATGTGCCTTGTCATACGTTTATCCTTATGCGGGAAACTACGATTTTGATTTTTGGCATAGGTCTATAGGGTACTCACTGGCTACCGACGTTACTGGTTGTGTTACAGGACCTGCATAGACCATGTGCTTATAAACTGTGTAAGGGTAATCAATGTAACCCCGCTTACGCTATTTTTCTGACAAGTATTTGTGAATAGACACTAGTATAATAGCGAAATTATATCATATAGTATCTAGTTTGACGGATCCTTAGGAGATGGAAATTTCCCGTAACATCTCTTAAGTTATGTGTGTGTATGTTCATAAGATGTCGATTTGACTTAGATGAGAATATTTTTGCATGATCCGAGCTTTTTTTATTTTCACGCTATTACGCTCGGGTCAGACTTGAGCATTCCAGTTTCAAAGGTTATCTTTTGAAGGATGAAGACGAAGACTGTATACTATTATTATTATTACTATTGTATCCCACTACTATTCTGCTACATTACTCTGTATTACCAGTTATGTATATAAATGTATAACTCTGATAAATGTTGTAAAATGATCAAATGTTTATTTTAAACAGCTTCATGAACTGTTATTTGATTATTATATTTTGTTCATTCCGTTGCGAGATTATGTGTTTGTTTTCTTCTTTCTTTCTAATTCTAAATTAATCCCCTTGATTATCTATATTTTTGACTATAATGGTTGAAGATGTGGATCGTCATTTAACAATCTGTAAATACGTACAGTTTTGAGTTAGACATGTGTGGATTATTGTCGATTCAAAAGGTACGGGTTTCCGGGTCGTTACAAAATCCAACACTGTAACCCTTCTTTCTAAAAAGTCTCCTCATGCATGGAAACCACTTACTACTTTCTTTTTCCACTCTCCTGTAAAACCAAGACTTCATCATTCCCATCAATTTTTGCAGCATTGCAATCTCTCTCTTCTTTTGGCTTCGTTTTCAGCTTCTTTGCTTTCATCCTCTTCTATGACCTCCTCTTCGTCTTCTTTTTCTTCCTTAATTTCATCCTCTACATTTTCATCTACTTCATCATTTTCTTTAACCATCTCTTTCTCTACTTCTTCTTCCTTCTCTTCTACTTCAGGTTCTTCATCTTTAGCAACATTCTTTCTCATCAGCTCCGCTTTGAATCTTTCGATCTCCTCTTCATCATCTTCACCAACTTCCTCTTCATCTTCTCCTTTGTAATCTTTTGCATACACCTCTTTTAGTAAATTCCACGAATCTTTTGCCGTTTTTTCACCAATAATGTGTTTACATGCTACTCTATCGACCTTTTCACACATCACAACACGAGCGCTATGGTCTTTCCATCTCAAGCTTGTAAATGCCTTCCTCTCTTTCTCCGTCATGTTTTTAACGTCTTTTGGCCATTCATAGCCACTCTGAACAATCTCCCATAACCTTTTGGAGATCAACTCTTCTTTCTTCCCATTACTCCACTTTTCGAAGTTTTCTTTTGTGAGAACGAATGACATAAACAGTAGAAATCCCATGATTTCGACCAGGCTCTGATACCAATTTGTAAAATTTAAGAAGAGGAATTATTATGGAGGAGGAGGAGGATACACAACAAATTTTGTTTATTTTTATATTCAACTTTCATTACAACACTCTTTCTTTCTTTTTTCTCAAGACTTATCCCCTCTCACTTTCTCTTTTCCTTTTCTTTCCTCATTGACTTTCACTCTTACAACCACTGTTACTTGGGTGCTTTATCCTTTATCTTCCTTCTCACTTAAACTAAATGACCACACATATACATAGTGGTCTACATGACACTGATAGATACAAGATTTAACGAATGGACATGACACTTAACGAACAGACGCGACTCTTCATGAACATGCATGACTTTTCACATTAACAGACATGAATATTCATTTCAACTGACACGACTCTTCATTTCAACAAACATGACTCTTCGGTTGAACGGACTTGAATTTTGACTCTACAGACACAACCTTAATTAACTTGATTCTTAAACAAACATGTCATTAATTAACATGACACTTGACTCATAAAAAGACACATGACTCTTTATTTTTTTCATTCCCAATAGCATTTAAATTTACTTAACATCTTTAGCAATTTGGCTAAAGATTTTATTTAGTTTTTTTAGCAATTGGATAGGTCTGTGTTTCGAGCAAGTGTTCTTGTACTTTTCTTGTATATATAGAGTTGCATGTCCATACTTTTGGCAATCTGAAGACATGTCTGTTATTTATAGTTAGAGTTCTTGTTTTAGCAACTGGACAAGTCTATTATTTGTAATATGTGGAAGATATGAAATGGAGTTCATCAATCTTTTGAAACTTTGTAATCATCCTTTGCTAGTGATTGGTAGCAACCCTCTAGATTCTTTGAAAAATACTATTTAATATGTTATACCTAGCTGCAACGATATCAAGGTTGAGCTACATGCATTGCACCATTCTCCTAAATTGGTTTCTCTTCAAGAAATTCTTATTGAATGCGGACTTGGATCTAAGGTATCGCGCTATGATGGTTTTATTTCAGTGGGTCAACATAAAGTATTAATTTTTGCTTAGCATAGATTATGCATCCATCATATCTAGTACAATTTTTCTAGCCCATTCAGATCATATATGTTTTAATATAGATATCTGATGATGTACTTAATTTTGTAGTCTCTTCTTGAAGTTATCGAGAAGGATCTTTTCCAAACTCATATGAAGAGGTAGTTTTATGTCGTATATTACTTGTTTAAAATATGAATCCGTTAGATGCGAGTAATTTTTTTACTCCATATACAAATCACAACTAGATAAAGATTTGAAGAAACTTGATCACATTAATTAGTGCTTTCACAGTATCCCTTACTGCATGATCTCCTATTTTTACGCGTATTAATTATGTGAGCTCTTAATTAATATAGTATCATATTTGTGGTTGGATGGAGGTGTAGAGCAATCAAAACGGTTTGAGATTGTGAAGACGTTTAATTCAGACCCTACAATTGATGTTCTATGACAATGAATGGTATGGATTAATAATATATTCGCAGTTTATTTCCATGAGAATTCACTATATTTGAATGGATGCAATTGGTGTACTTGGGCTGTATTTGAAATCAGCTAGTACGTTGGTCTTCATGGAACATGACAGGAATCTGATGAAAGATCTTCAAGTAAGTTTCATTACTCTAACGTTTGAACTACATTTGAAATCTAGTTCCATCCCAAAATATAGGCTCTTTAGGCCTGGCTTTGCAAATTACAATCCCTTTTCCCATTTTCTAAGATTACTGTAACCATAGTGATCACATAATGTGTTCAGCGATAAAAGAGATACACATATGATCATATGCTTTATAGATTTAGTGCCAACAAATCTTTTATCAGTCTAAATCATAACTCAAATTGCACTGAAAATATGATAGAACAACCTACATCAACTTCAAATGGAGATACGATTAGCATCAAACCACGAAAGCATATATCTTATATTCAACAGTTTGTTTACGTTGCAAGTGCCTTTTCTTTTCTCTTGGATGTTATGTATGCATTGTTACTGGATATTATGAGTGAGGCGACATGTAAGCATTATCTACTTTACCATACACCGCCTATATCATTGCCAACTCACATATTCATGGCACATAACAGGGCCAAAAAAGATTAAATGGGACCCACTTTGCGAAGGATGTACATTTTATTCTATTCTTTAATGAAATGGATTTTTATAATTGTTATTTAAATGTAAAATTCCCTAGAAACTGTTGAAATGGTTCGCCCAGTTAGTTCAAGTTGTTGAATATTTGCACTCAAATTTTTTCTGCACCATGGTACATGTTTATTATTAATATTATAATGAACGATGACCAACTTTATCTTCTTGTTATCATCTCTCAAATATATTTCTCACCAAGGATCAGGACATCTCACTTCGTTACTCCTAATTTACCAATATAACATTGAATTTGCATAACAAACACTAATAATTATTCAGGCGATTTTGGACTTGCAAAAACTTTAAAAGATGATGATTTGACATCCTCTTTAAGTTTTTTACAGTTCCATTTTTCTCTATTTGGATTTATATATATTCTTTAATGTTGTTATATAATGTAACGTGGATCGGTCTTTAGATAATTTATGTTGGATTATAATTTTGATGCTTTAATGATTCTGCCTGAATAGTTCTTATATGGAGAGTATTACTTCTAGTACCACTAGGATTTGGAAACAATAAAAAGATGGATGTGTCATTCGTGTAGTGTTATTTAATTGTGTCCATATTATTCACTACTGTTTAGGTGTTGGACCTCTTAGCATGACTATTTCAAACTTCAAGCTGACTATGCAACATAGAGTGGTACATCTGCATGGTGCAGCAGCAATGCAATGCACCAATATGGTGTATTCGCACACAGTGGTGGAGATGCACCACATATGGATGTTGCTGCACCACTGCAGCAGTAGCACCATAGAGTGATGCTGCTGCACTAAGTGTATCAACGCCACTCTATGGTGCAACTACCGCAGTGGTGCAGCAACACCACTATGAGGTGCATTTTCATCACTGCTATGTGAAAATGTACCATATCGGTGCAATACACCATGAGCTATAGATTAATATACATAAGTAAATGTGTGCATTGTTTTTTATTTATTGCTTACTTTTTTCTCATAGAGGTCACTAAAAACTTGTATGCAACATGTCAGAAATGGTGATTTACTTGTCCTCGGGATTAAGAGGTACCTTTTTATTATTATATTCACTTCTGCTCTTACAAACAAGTTTCAAATTTGTACTTTAATCCTCGGATTTCTTTGGCTTAATGAAAGTAGCAGTCTCAACTATATACGGTTTTCCATATATGTAGCTTTGAATAAAAGGCGATGGAAATGTTCAATTGTTGAAAAAAAATGACCCGGTTCATTTCATGTTTATTCTTGTCCCACTTTTATGTGCTGAATTTTGCGACGCTATATAGTAGAATCGAAGAGGATGGAAGTAGCATCGTGTAGGAGAAGATGAATCACGAATTGGAGCATGAATGGAAGTGATATGGCGGAGTTTGCTTCAGAGTTTGGGGTTGAGGAGGGAATCAGGCGTTTGGATACTCTTCCAGACATCTGATCTCAGTCAGATTTGGAACCCCAAGTGCAAACCAGACATCTGGAGAAGTATTCTAGACATTTGGGAAAACATGTAGACGTCTGGTTGGAGCCCAGATGTCTAATTTCAAGCATGTGCAGATCCGAGAGATTTAGTTTATGGTGTAAATTTAGTTTATGGTGTTATTTTTGTTTATGGAAATTATGTAAACTTGGTTTATTGATGATGTCTCTGTATATGAATATTGTGTTATATAATTTATGTAAATGATTAATAATTATATGTTTAAACTATAGATTTTGAATTTGATTTGAACATATTATTGATATTAGTTAGTTGATATATATTTATGTGCTGGTGATATGTATATACATGAATATTTTGATACTACAATTTGTAAATGTTGTGATAGATGTAAAAAAAACGCTGTGATATATGGCAAAACGTTGTAGAATAAAGAACATGTAAACTTGCAAAAATGTTGTGATATGTGGCAAAACGCTGTAGAAAAGGAAAAATGACAACATTTCTGAAATGATATAAAACGCTGTACAAACATAAAAACAACACCATTTGAAATGTTGTAGTATGTCAATTTTCTACAGCGTTTTGGTATGTATTGTGATATTTCCAAGACCTATAACAACTTGTTGGTAGATAGCGTTCAGCAAAAAGCTATTAAAGGTTTTCATAGCGTTTTTGTAACACCCCACCTCCGCCAGGGTGGCTCTTGTAAGCACTCTGACTTTGGAGGGGCGTTTGAATCAGGTAAACATGCATAATGATATATCAAGGCAGAACAAGAACATATGTATATATGTAAACAGAGTAAATAAGATAAATAAAACAGCGGAAGATTTCAAACTATTTCAAAACAAGTCTGGTACAACATAATGTCAACTTTCCAAATACATAAGTCTAGATAAAAACAACATTTCTGAAAAACTGAAATACATAAGTACTATCCCCAAAATAAGTGATAACCATAGCTAGCTTCATGTCAAGACCGTACATGAGCTAAAATCCCACAAGCAAGCGATCAGAAATCCAAGCTAAGCTCCAATATTCCCACCCTGAGAACCTGGGGGGAAACGGAAGAAAAGAGGCGAAAGGAAAACAGGTCAGTCAAAAAGATTGAGTAAGCCCTACTACAATCAATGTAAACTGATAAAGTTAACTGGCATGAGAAGCAGGTATGATCATATGGATAATTACATACTAGCATGGTGAATATCTAACAGATAATTCAAAGGAGTCATCACATAATCAAGGTGAAGTTTTTCACCACAGGTGTACCAGCATTCTAACATGTCATGTATAAACAAGAATTTATCCCTTGGCCTAAACTTGGCCCAATATCAGGTGTTGACCTAAGTCAAGATCCAACTTCTTAGTACCAATACTAGTATAACAGGATTAGGTGTTACCCTAATGTCTACATCGAAACAGGACGGAACAGAATGGCCCATAGATAGAGTTCGGGAAAAATGGGCTTTTACCACCCTAACAGATAAAGTACAGAAACAGAATGCTAACAATAATGGGCCTTTACCACCCCAACAGATAAAGTACAGAAACGGAATACTAACAATAATGGGCCTTTACCACCCTAACAGATAAAGTACAGAAACGGAATACTACAATTAGGTGTACACTAGTAGTGGGCCTTTACCACCCTAACAGACGGTACCACGCAGAAATAGACGGGTGTTACCACCCAACCAAACAGACGGTACCAACAGAATCAGACAGAGCTAAGTGTACCCTAAATCCTACCCAAGCGATCGGCTCCCTAATACATAAATACCCTATGTCGGCCCCACGATAGAGTGTATCACTCCCTAAAGTGGCAACCAATTGGCACAGGCGTATTTACAGATGTCACGGCGTCTTACATCCTCAGAGGAAGACCGGGATCCATGCACGCACATGACCCGGTTGGAACGCACCATCAACACCTATCGCCATTATCAGAATGAACCACTTATAATTAGTTCAGTAAGCGTGCCCGGACCCTACCTACAGTTGGGTCAAAGTTTTGATACCAGAAAGGGTTACTGACTAATATGGGTCCCAAACAACAGATGACACAAGTATTTCCCCCTTGTGTCCCCAGACTATCAGATTCAGATTAACTTATTAACAGAGTTCAGACATACTAGGTTCAGACGATCAGTTTTCAGACTAATGGATCAGATAACAGATTTACAAACTTGCCTAACTTGGTGTGGGTCCTACAGATCCGCAAAACGGTTCGTTTAATTTATTAATCAAGTTAGTTTATCCAGACCAGGTATCCAATCGGTTCTCATCCTTATCAAATTACTGAGTTGGGTTGGCTAAGTATAGTTCAACTTAACCCCGTTAAATTACCGAGTTCAGATTGGTTAAGTGTAGGTTAACTTAACCCTAACCACTAGTCGTATTTTTCGGTTAAGTGTCATTAAGAAATCAAGCCCGGTTTCACTTAACCTACCCATTCATGTCAAATTGGTTAAGTATCATAAATCAAATTTACTTAACCTTATCATGTAACATTAATTAATTTAATGCACCTTAACCTCTCACATTAGACCTCGTTGTGGTTACTAGTTAAGCCGGGCGGGTCCGGGTAGCTTTACACCACAACTTGGTCTAACCTCGGGTTCAAGGTACAACATGACCAACTTCTCACATTGGGTCTTATTGTTTGTAGTAACTAGTTTAGCCGGTCGGTTCCGGGTAGGTTTACGCTACAAACTCAACCCAACCTCGAGTTGGTCACACTTATCTTTTCTAAGTGTCATGTCCATCATGTTTCCAAAACACATTACAAGTTTTCAAGCAATTGGGTAGACCTAACTTAATAGGTAAATTCCCAATGGGTAGACCTAACTTAATAGGTAAATTCCCAAGCTTATGTTTTTGTGTCTTTTAAGTTTACCCAACCCCAAACGCAATCCCATCGCTTACATATCGCAATAGCGCATAAAGGATAGAAAGAGGGAACTTGGCATAATCATGACATAAAGGTATTGAAGCCTCAAGTTTAACATGGTGGCATATGAAATGTTCATATGTTCATACACTTGCATATTACATTTTTAGGCCTCAAAAGCATGCATAAAACCAAACTTGGCATATTGGTGATACATGGTGCTAAATGACATGTAGAAATGGCCATAAGTTCGCATTTAGCCTCACATGCAAGTTATCATAAGAGATATGATAACTTACATGTTGCCAAAATGCAACCTTTAGCATAAAGCTTGAAGCTTTAAGCTCATAAACCCAAGATAAGCTTGCATAACATGATAACATGAACCAAAGGATCAACCCAAACTTGCATAACATAACTTGCATATCATATGACAAACTTGCATATCAAACTTGCATAACATAACTTGCATATCATATTACAAACTTGCATATCAAACTTGCATAACATAACTTGATGAACTTGCATAACACATCATAGTAAACTTGCATAACACATCATAGAAATCTTGCATATCATAACATATCAAACTTGCATATCATACATTTAACTTTAGAGTTTAAATATGAAAGTAGAATAGGGCTTACAATGCTTAAGAAGTCACAAAAATATGACAAAGCCCTTATGAAATCAATCAAACCCAAAATGCAAGCTCTAACATAAAAACCCTTGAGCCAAAATGATCAAAACTCTTTCTTTATGATGCTAATACAAAAACTTGACTTGAATGCAAGCTAATGATGCTCATACAAGTTTGAAAACACTTGTATGCATGGAAAATCACTTAGAAATTTGTTTAGGAATTTTATGAAGAGAGTGGAGGCCATGAGAGGATTGATTTTGCCATAGTTTAGTTGTAGGATAGATTAATGATGATTTAGGGTTAGGTTAGGGCCTTATTTATAGATTAGGCAAGTGTTTTAGGCCATAGGATTAAACCCTAGTTGCAATCTCAGCCCTTAAAACCGAATCTGGCCCCCAAGCTCAACACAATCTCAAAATGGTGCACCAGGCTAAACAGCCCGGCTGGACCAAGTCGACAGCCAAGTCGACAGGGCTGTCGACTTGGGTCCAACCAAGTCGACTCCCAAGTCGACAGGGCTGTCGACTTGGGTGCTCTGGCGGGAATTTTCCCGCCTGGCCCAAACTGGCCCAAATTTCCAAATTCAAACTTGAATTTGAAATCTGTTTTTACTTTGAAATTTTCTGAAAACTTCGTTGGGCCTTAATCGGGTCATACAGACTCCGATTTTCGAAAACTCGGACTCTATTTCGCGTATTTTTCCGAGACGAACGCAATGGCATAGCCCGTTTCCCTTGATTCAGATTTATAAATTAAATTCTGCCTTGATTTATGTTATAACAGGTTATCAAAAATACGGGTTGTTACAGTTTTTTCAATGCTATGATTGGGCAAATTTCTTGTAGTGGGTTTTAGTTGTACTCTATGTATGTAGATGTAATATATGGATACCTACGTCTTCTAAGATTTATACAATTACTTTCAAAAATGTTTACCACACTATGCACTAGTGGTAATAAAAGAAACTTTCGCGAACCAAAACCTATTTGGTTATCGTAAGGCAAAACTTGATCCTTTTGTAACGGCTCGGATTTTGCCCGGACTCAATCGATCGCAAAATCGACTAAGACCGTTCAAAATCTGAATACGTTAACTCTGGGAATACAACAACATCAGAACAACAACAGCAGACTTTTATAAACATCATAATAATGTTACATCAGGGTACATAATATCCGAGTACATTGAACACAATACAACGGAAGATTTAAATTACAACAAATACAATACAGTTGAAATAAAATAACTAAGGCAACGGAAGACAACTATGCTCTGGACATAGCTTTAGGCTTCGATCCAGAATCCTGCTCGAGAGATAAATATCTGCAAAAAGCTACTCGACTGCCCGTGTGGAAAAGAGGGCACCCGAGTTTGCAAAGTGAAACAAACTACGAGTCAGTCATGGGACTGGTATGAGAAATCTAACTTAACAAATCTAATAATAAGGCTAATCACAGGACCACGCCACTAATGCGGAATGGGTTTACTCCATTGGATTGCCAGTGCATAATTAAAAGTAAATCATTAAACAACGCAATGCTTTTTAGAAAAATGAAACCATTATAGGACTCAAGTCCCATCACACAATGCAATGCAAACCGGAGGATAAAGTTTTACCTTATAATGGCCAAAAATGCTTGATACGATAAAAATGGGTTTGATATTATTATTAGTGTATATATGTTTAAAAACATTTCAAAGTAAATGTAACAATCCTAGGAAGCATAGCTACCATATACCATGCCTCCATACTAGTAATACAATCAAGTCCGTAGGGTCGTATTGGGAATTGGGTTTCCATCACGACCTAAGGCTAGGAACGATCTCCTTACCGATTCGAGACACTCTAGCTAATGTCTCAGGATCAGAGCTCGAGTGACCCTTGGATAGCTACAGGGCCGGTCCATACTTGCAGTTTGTGGATTAGTTATTCCTGAACACACGTTTCCCGGTCCTATAGGACCTAACATCCGAGGCGCCTCATTCCATCATCCACATAAGTAAAATGTCGGGCCATGTAAAAACCCAAACACCACTTCTAGCTAGAAAGAAACGTGTTGCCCTCCCTGCGTTCCCTTGCTCCGTTTTTGACTCATACCGGGGGGTGAGGCTCGCGAAGTCACGCTATAAACAAAGCTACGCCTAAACAGGCTGTGCTTTGATCATCAACCACAAGGCCTGCTTTTCAACAAAAGCCTTAGTCATTTGCATCTTAGCATGCCACACTGTCAATCCATACCATATCATTGATTCCTACCAATATATAACCTCTAAGCTCGTACGTCTTAGAGAAGGGTGTTAAACACCAAACATATATATATATATATATATATATATTTAGCAGAGATCAAGGAATACCGTATAAAGGAATACAACGTCAGACATACAATCCATTTTCAAGTCCATTCTGGGTCTGAACGAAACCGGAGGCACCTTATACCTAGCATATCCGAACAATCAACAATACGTCCGGACGACTACCCCTGACTACCCTTCAAGGTAGCTACTCCGATCATAGGCCTCAGTAGCAACACATCCATTCGATGTGAAGATCGTCGGTCTTCAATCACCTTCTTAACCACTTCGACTTATGTCGTCGTATAATCATTTGAAATGAGATTGAACTCGGACTTTTCAAATGATTCTCGCATATATATATTTTAAAACCATTTCATATTGTTATTAGTATTTATGTAACAACCCGGAAATTCTGAACCAGTTTAAAATTTTTAAATTGGCTAAAATTGTGGATTTTAAATATTTAAAATAAATAATTTAAATAATAACGATGAAAAGGATGTTTGAATCGATGGTTGAAAATAAATATAATTATTTTTAATTATAAACAAGGCCTAAAATGGTGCTGTAGTTTCAAAAATTGAATTCAAACTTTGACTGACTGTACCGGGTGCAAAATAAAACGGATTTTAGTGAAACCAAAAATATTTAAATCGGTTAGTGAATATCTTTCTAACAAATCTAAAAAATCGAAGTTTCGTAGCGAGAATCAAAAGTTATGCCCAAATGAACTTTCAGAAAGGTCGCTATAGAAATTATATCGCCCGTGAAAATAGACATTTTGCAAACGACCTCGAAATTCGACGAAACCACTTTTGTTGGATCCGGGATGTGAAATTATTGCTAGGTTTCAAATTCCATAATTTTTGAAGTTAATATGTGAGCGTGGCGAAGAAAATTGTGTTTGGTTGATTTCAGTTAAATTGGATCGACCAGAAAATGGCCATTTTTCAAACGGTCTCAGAATTCGATGAAACTAGTTTTGTTAGGACCGTATCGTCAATACGAAGCTAGAAATAATTTTTTGGGAATTTTTAGAGACTGTATGTGGCCCTGGTAAATTGAAATGTACGTTTGAATTGAATATATATAGATTTATATTTTAATTTAAGCAGAAACTAGTTGAAACGATGGAATTGGGTTACGAAACATATCCCATGGTGTTCGGAATGGGGGTAATTAGCTAGGGGTGACAGTCGTTGGGTTTGATTTGGTGTTGGGATCGATAAACAAATAAGATTGGAATTGAATATTAAAACAATATTAAATAAAGGTTATAAATAACCCAAATTTTCCCAAACCCTAGTCAAGTTCTAGAGCCGCCGCCAGGGATAAATCGATCGGCATAATCGCTCCATAATTCACGCTCAAATCTCTCCAAATCTGCTAACTGATTTTCAAATTTTCCAAATACAAACTGAAGAGGGGAGCATGATCTTTACTCTCA
This sequence comes from Allium sativum, assembly GCA_030737875.1. NCBI lineage: Eukaryota > Viridiplantae > Streptophyta > Magnoliopsida > Asparagales > Amaryllidaceae > Allium > Allium sativum. Next base: position 200,293,837 of record CM060918.1, on the reverse strand, counting down.
ACGGCAGAGATTGGATTTCACGTTGTGGTTTGCTCGGTTTTTGAGCATGAAAGTTCGGCGGTTCGAGCCGATTTCCGGCGTGGTGGGGCCACCGTATGTGGCATCGTTCTGAGCGACGGAGGAGGGTAGAATGGCCGACGTTGTAGGGGGTCTCGATTGGGTTCCGGTCGCCTATAAGTGGCGGCGCAGGAGGATGAAGGTGGGAGCACGATTTCAACGATGGACGACCTGATTTGGTTAAGTAAAGTAATTAAGGAATTATTTAAATAATTAATTATATTAAAGGTTGTAATTAATATTGAAATGACCGTAACTTGATCAAACAGGAACGGAATCGAACGATTCAAAGTTCGTCGGACTCGTGTTGAAGAGGGCTACATTCTAGAACTGACCTGGACAAATTCTGAAGTAACTGGAAATTTTGATTAAATTAAATGCCTTCGTTTAATTTAAAAAAAATCATCGTATTCAACAATCAGAAATCAATCAAAGTGAGAATTCTCTCACTAAAATATTTTATGTACAGTAATTTATTTTTTTACTGCATATATGAACTGCTCCCCGTCGTCCACAGACCATGGACGACTTGTTTGTTTGTATTGTGTTATGATTGTGAATTATATATATACGATGTGAAAATATATATATGTGAAATGCGAATGGAAAAAATATATATATATGTGAAATGCGAATGGAAAAAATATGTGTATGAAATGAAAATTATATATAAATGAAAAGAAAATGTATATATATATGAAAAAAAAGATATATATATGTATATATGAAAAGAAAATGTATATATATATATGAAAAGTGAGATATATATATATATGAAAAGCAAACGTATATATATATATATATATGAAAAGTGAAATATATATATATATGAAAAGAAAATGTATATATATATGAAAAGAACATGTGTATATATATATATATGAATATATATATATATATATATATAAGAAGTGAAAATTATATATATATATATATATATATATATATGAAATGAAAAATATGATATATATATGAAATGAATTATATATATAAGAAGTCAAAATTATACATATATATGCGAATGGAAAATAATACATATACGATGTGAATGAAATGTATATACGATGTGAAATCAATATATATATATATATATATATATATATATATATATGAAATGTGAAAAATATATACATGAAAAGTGAATAAATATATAGATATAGATAGATGAATTGAAATGAATTTGAATATTGAATGGAGTTGAAATGAATTTGAATATCAAATTGAATCGAAATGAATTTGAAACGAATATATATGGAATATTCAAATTTGATTTGAATTTGAAAGGGAAATTGAAATTGTTTTGAAACGAATTATAAAATACGTTTTGAAAGGAAATCGATGAAATATATATAATATATATATATATTATATGGCCTGAATAGAACGCGCTGCGCTGCGGCAGTTCGCGAATTTCGACCATTGACTTCGAACGGACATTACGGGAGATCCGACCGTCGGATTCTCCTAAAACCGGAACCATTGGGTTCGTATCGAAAAGTGCTTTCTAACGAATACAAGAAATTAGAAATCTAACGGTTGGATTTGGAGATACGTCCAAATAAAATTTGGAAAAGGTCGATGTAAGTGCAGTTCGATGGCCGTTTATGGAAATCGACTGTACGGGCCTTGATAAAATTATTAAAAATATCAATAATTAGTGTAAAATCATAAGAAATGATTCAGAAAGAATTGGAATGAAAAAATCCATATTTGAAAAGATAAAAATATATTTCTATCGAAATGAACTAGTTATTAACTAGAATGATAATTTATTTATTTTTAAATAAACAAAATGGGATTTGGGGTTTGTCGTGAACTGTGTTTGAATGACATTAGTTCTTTAACCCACGTAAAAGCAGGATTAATTTCCAAAAAGTAGAACAATCAATATGAAATGATTTTAGAGATGAAACCAACTAGGGTTTGAATAAATCTTCAATTAGATTTGTATGAATGAATGGTGATTAAATTTACCAAAACACGTGATGTGATTAAACCAAATTTACTTAGTTGTTGATATTGATTGTGGTTGATTGATTGTTTGGATGGTGCTCGACCAGTTTATGAGCAGAATATGCTTTTACATTTAGCATTGGGTTGGGTAAAGATATCTGTGTGCTAACACCTTGTGAAACACTTCATGATTTGACGATAAGGTGTTTAGCGATGTTGTGTTGATTTCAAATTTAATGAATGATTGTGAAATGATATATTTTTCTTAAGTGAAAAGAAATGTATTCCCGATTTTGGACAGGGAATGTTTTATAAAAATGTTTTATAAAACAGAAAGGATTTCGAGGCCTAAAACCCGATGATTTCGAAATGATTTGGAAATGTATTATGGTTTTACATCGTAGTTCATCACATATTCGATTAGTTGCTATTAATGATATATCTGTTTGATGGCGGAGAATTTATTCTCTTGCTTAACACCCTTCTTTGAGACGTACGAGCTCAAAGGTTATGTGATTAATAGTGACTGGTCATATGTGTGAATTGCTGATGTGAAGTACTATGTTTTGAAAGTACTTGTGATTATTATGTTGTGAAATGATTTTCCCTACTTCGGGATATGAAATGATTTAGTATGTGGCTAAAGATTCGGGTAACCCTGAGATTAAAAGTATGGGTGAGATGGGCGGTGTATTCTTCCATGTGTGGGAGGTGCATCGTCGGTGTAGCCTGCTCCTTTGTGGGGTAGGTGCACATTTATATATCGAGTTGCTAGGTGCGTACCCTTTGCCTTGTCGATGGGGAGCGCGATATTTGGTTGCATACTTGTTTGTATGCATTGTTATGTTTTGGAATTCATATTTCCAAAGATTTTGATTTGATATCCCGAAGTGAAATCTACTTTGTTATAGAAAGTTAGATATGTATTTCAAAAGATTTGAAATAGAAATCGGGAAATATAGTCCAAAGGAATAATTTCTGTAAATTGAATTGGATTTGGAAAATCTACGTGTGGTGATTAATCTAAATGGGTAGATTGGGATATTGCATGTTGATTGATGCATAGTAGATCCATATACCTATATTGATTACTGTTTATACATTGACATTCATGGGGGTAAACCCGTTCCGCATTAGCGGCGTGGTCCCGTGATATGCCATATTATTAAATAAGTTAATTATAACTGTTTAGAGTTTCTCACACCAATCCCATGACTGACCTGTAGTTTGCTTTTCCCTTGCGAACTCGGGTGCCCCTATTTTCCACACAGGCAGTCGAGTAGTTTTATTTTGCAGATGTATTGAGCAGGATTCTGGATTGAAGCTTTAAGATGTGTCCAGGCATTTACAGTCTTCCGCTATGTAGTTTATATTTTCGCTGTGCATTGTATTACATTTATGTAAATTTATCTTCCGCTGTGTATTATTTTCGATATACTCTGATATTATGTACTCTGATGTAACATTATTATGATGTTTATAAAAGTCTTCTGTTATTTGTTCTGATGTGTTGTATGCCCAGAGTTAGCGTATGCGGGATTCGAACGGTCTTGGTCAGTTTAGCGATCGATTAGGTCCGAGCGAAATCTGTGTCGTTACATATTCCGGTCGATCCAATTTAACTAAAATCAACCAAACACATTTTTCTTCGCCACGCTCACATATTAACTTCAAAAATTATGGAATTTGAAACCTAGCAATAATTTCACATCCCGGATCCAACAAAAGTGGTTTCGTCGAATTTCGAGGTTGTTTGCAAAATGTCTATTTTCACGGGCGATATAATTTCTATAGCGACCTTTCTGAAAATTCGTTTGGCCATAACTTTTGATTCTCGCTACGAAACTTCTATTTTTCAGATTCGTTAGAAAGATATTCACTAACCGATTTAAATATTTTTGGTTTCACTAAAATCCGTTTTATTTTGCACCCGGTACAGTCAGTCAAAGTTTGAATTCAATTTTTGAAACTACAACGCCGTTTTAGGCCTTGTTATAATTTAAAATAATTATATTTATTTTCAACCATCGATTCAAACATCCTTTCCATCGTTATTATTTAAATTATTTATTTTAAATATTTAAAATCCACAATTTTAGCCAATTTAAAATTTTTAAACTGGTTCAGAATTTCCGGGTTGTTACAATTTAATAATGATTTATCGCTATTTTTATATATATATAAATAGCTAAATTTATTTAACGACACTTCGGGTCAATAGCGACCCTAGCGCTGTTTTCAACTAAATTTGATTCACACATTTCTTGAAATCTAACCGTTGGATTCTGACGAAATTTATATCGTTGGAAAGATCTTCCCAAGGCGAACCTAACGGTTTCAGTTTTGGGAAAATCCGACAGTCGGATATTTCGGTATAATCAATTAAAAGTACAATTCCAAGGTGCGAACTACCACGTTCGATTCGTTTGCTTTTAATTTTACATAAAACATGAATTTTTTTTCTTTGGATAAAAAAATGACCACGAAAATGCAACTTCATATTCCTAACCTTTATTGTAATTGTAACGACCCAGAAAATCTGAACCAATTTAAAAATTTTAAATTGGCTAAAATAATGGATTTTAAATATTTAAAATAAATATTTTAAATAATGGCGATGAAAACTGAGTTGAATCGACATTTGAAAACGAATATAATTAATTATAATTATATATAGAATTGAAAATAGTGCGGTAGTTCGATAATTCGATTTCAAACTTCAATTGAATATACCGGGTGCAAAACAATCCAGATTTTAGTGAAACCAAAAATAATGGAATCTAATTGATAATATCTTTCTAACGAATCCGACCAATCGAAATTTGATAGCGGGAATCAAAAGGTATGTCCAGTTGAAAATTCTGAATAGTCGCTATGGAATTCAGGCCCTTAAAAATGGACATTTTGCAAATGACCTCGGATTTAGACGAAACCACTTTTGTTAGATCCGCAGTGTCAAGTTGTTGCTAGGTTTCAAATTTCATAATTTTTCGAATCAATATGTGAGCGTGGCAAAAGAAAACGCGTTTGACCAGTTTCTGTTGATTTTAATCGACTGGAAATTGACCATTTTTCAAACGGTCTCAGAATTCGACGAAACTAGTTTTGTTAGGATCGTATCGTTGATACGAAGCTAGAAAATATTTTTCTAGAATTTTTCTAGTTAGTATGTGACCCCGGTAATTTGAAATGTGCGTTTAAAATTCAATATAGAGATTTAAATGTAAATTCAAACGGAAACGGGTTGTAACGATCAAATCAGCTTGCGATACATATCCCATTGTGTTCGGAATGGGGGTGAAACGCTATGGGCGACAGGCGGTGGGCCTCGTTTCGAGGTCGTGTGTAAAAGTCAACCCTTTTGAAAATTTAAATTAATAAAATAATAAAAAAAAAAACTTTAATTCCTCCCTCCCCTTTATCTTCTTCCTGGCCCCCCCCCCCCCCCCGATTTCATTCTTCAGTTCAACAGAAATAAAAAAAAAAAAAAAAACCAAAACCTAAATCTAATCGCTGCCGCCCCCCCTAACCTCGAACGCAGACGAAGCCGCCCCCCAACCTCGAACGCCGACGAAGCCTCTCCCCCCCCATCGCACGAACTCCGGCGAAGCCCCCCCCCCCCCGTCTCGACGTCTGCGAAGACCCCCTCCCCCCAGAAGAAGCCGCCGACGCCTTTTCTTTCCCCCCCCCCTGTAAGTATTTTGAGTAGTTATTTTATTTCTGATGATTTTTTTTTTTTTTATTAAAAGTAAATACTGAGTTCTTTTTTTGATTTTTTTTAAACTGAATTGATTTTTTTGTTTAAGTATTAAAAACTGTTCTTTTTTTTTTTAGGTAAAAACTGATTTTACAATTCTTAAAAACTGAAATTTTTCATACTGAATTGGTTTTAAAAAAAAACATAAAACTGAATTTTTTAAAAGTTAGGACTAAAATTTTTATAAAGTTTAAAACTGAGATTTATAAAAATATTTAAAAACTGGTTTCCTTGAAAAGTTAAAAACTGAAATTTTAAGGAATATAAAAACTGATTTTAAAATGATTTATAAACTAGAAAACGGATTTTGTTTTAAAATAAAAATCATATTTTTATATGTTAAAAGCAAAGGTAAAAATCATATTTTTATATGTGAAAGCAAAGGTAAAAATCATATTTTTATATATTGAATAGCATGGTAAAAATTCTATTTTTACATATGCAGAGAATACGGGTGAAAGCGACAAATAGGCGAAGATTTCTATTAGGAAGTGTCGTGCAGTTGGATAGCTATTGGTGAGATTTCTGATTTAAAATTTATATATATACGTGTGAAATGAAAGTGAATAGCTATATATAAATTGCTATATATATATATACGCCCCCTCGTCCACAAACCATGGACGATATTTATTGGTTGAAATTGTTGTGAAAATTGAATGATTGTTTGGGATTGTTTGTGATGGATATTGGTTGATTGTGGTTGAAAAATACCCGTTTGTGGTTGTGAAATATTTGATTGAAACCACTTAGGATTAGTTTGTGGAAATGAAATAAATATATACATGCCGCCTGCGTGCGAACTAGATGCATGATTCCCATTGTCAAAAACCGCGAGGTTTTAAGGTAGAGCGAGGAGCCGTACTAGGGACGGTGCCGGTGTAACTACCCTGCCGTTATGCTGCCGAAATTTTGAATAATATTTGTGTGTTTGAATTATTTTCATATGCTTAAACTATATTTATTCCTTATATAGAAAACATTCATGTGTTGAATTGATATTCATTCGTTGTTTAGAAATTCATGTGTTGAATGGTATTCATATTTTGAAATAAACTGTTTGATAATAAAAATCACATTTTTATCGATATCTAAAAACTATTGAAAACATTCATGTGTTGAATTGATATTCATTCGTTGTTTAGAAATTCATGTGTTGAATGGTATTCATATTTTGAAATAAACTGTTCGATAATAAAAATCACATTTTTATCTATATATAAAAACTATTGAAAACATTCATGTGTTGAATTGATATTCATTCGTTGTTTAGAAATTCATGTGTTGAATGGTATTCATATTTTGAAATAAACTGTTCGATAATAAAAATCACATTTTTATCGATATCTAAAAACTATTGAAAACATTCATGTGTTGAATTGATATTCATTCGTTGTTTAGAAATTCATGTGTTGAATGGTATTCATATTTTGAAATAAATTGTTTGATAATAAAAATCACCCTTTATCGACTATATGAACTATATAGAAAAGTAGTGTTTTGAAATGAACTGTTTTACAATAAAAATCATATTTTTATTGTATGTATAAAATCGTTAAAATGGGAAGTGTTAAAAATAACCACTTGTTCAAAATAAACATATATGAGTTGAAATATTCATTAATTAGCTAATGAAATGATTTGCACCTATTTATGTAACATTAGAATGAATGGTGTTTTTAAACCAAATAGAAATCGAATATGAAGTCGAATAGAAAATGAAAAATGATATGGACTGTATATATATGTACATGCATATTCATTGAACAGGTTATAGCAAAGGGGCTAGAGAAGAGGAATAAAATTTGTGCCCGACAAATAGGTACACATTTACTGATTTGTTTGGGTGATGATTTTGAGCCTGTTGGCTAGCCGCTTGGCTTTTTCTTTTTCTTTTTGAGATTAGAAGGACCGGGACGCTATTTGCGATTTCCCGACGCTCCCGGTACAGGGGAGGTTATGGCGAAATTTTTCCAAAATTTAAGGTGTTAGAAAATTTTTTGAAGTGAAAACGATATTGAAATCGTTGAATGAACTATATTTATATAACTATATAAATATAAATAAAATTAAAACGAAACGAAGCCGTGCAGTTCGTATTTTGAAACCGTGATTTCAAACGACTAGTACGGGAAATCCGACCATTGGATTTTCCCGAAACCTCAACCGTTGGGTTCGCCTTGGAATAATCTTTCCAACGGCACCAACCTTGTAAAAATCCAACGGTTGGATTGTCTGGAATGTTTAATTCAAATCTGAAGAAAAACAGCGCCAGAAACGATTATATTTATTTATATATATAAATAAAATTATATTTAATCGAATAACGACGCTGCAGTTCGTATTTTGAAATCGAAACTTCAAACGATTGTACCGGGAGATCCGACCGTCGGATTTTCCCGAAACTGGAACCGTTGGATTCGTTTTGAAAAGACCTTTCTAATGATGTAAATTTTGTGAAGATCCAACGGTTAGATTTTCAGATAAGTGTAAATCAAATCTGAAGAAAAACAGCGCCACGGCCGCCTTATGGCCCGAAGCGTCGTTTTAAATAAAATGGCTATTTTAAAATAAATAAAAATAGCGATAAATAGTTATAAAATACCATAAGCAATATGGAATGGAAATAAACTGAATTTGCTTGATTTATGTGATGTTTGATGGTTGAATGCGTTTGGTGTGAAAATTACATTAAAGGACAAAATTGGTGGTGTCGAATAATTTAACCATTGAAATAAATTGAATTGAAATTCTAAATATACGTGAATTATTTGAGAAGGCCGAGTTAATTCTCATTTCAAATAATTGATCGACGATTGAAAGTCGAAGATGAAGACGATGGTCGAAGACCGGAGATCTTCACCTCGTTTGGATGGTAACCGAGGTCCTGATTGGGAGGCATCCCGAAATATGGATAATGAGTGGTGACCGTTCAGACGTACGTGTTGATTGAAGGGTTTGCGAGGTATTTAGTGCCTCCGGTTTCGTTCAGACCCAGAACGGACTTGTAAATGGACTGTGTGTCCGACATTGGAATTTGTTCTGTGTGATTGATAGCCATCAGTTGCACGGGGTGAATTGCCTGTGTGGCATGCTAAGATACAGTGATCAGGGCTTCTGTTGAAAAGCAAAGTCTTGTGGTGATGATCAAAGCACCGCCTGTGTGGCGTAGCTTTGTGTATAACGTGAATTCGCGAGCCTCACACCCCGGTATGAACCTAAAACGGGAGAAAGGACCTCAGGGAGGACATGCGTTTTCTTCTAGGTAGGGTGGTGTCAGTGACCTACCAGCCCTGACATTTATATACTTTTCACCTATGTGGTTGTTGCTGTTACGAGGCGCCTCGGTTTGATCGGACGATCCGGGTCCGATGGAGTCATTCGTTGGCTCGTTGACGCCCCAAAGGGCGGGGAAACGTATTGTTCAGGAATTTTAATCCACATCGGTGGACCGGCCCTGACGATTCTAGGGTCACTCGAGCTCTGATCCTGAGACACGGGCTAGAGCGTCTCGAATTCGGTAAGGACTATCTTTTGCCTTGGTTCACGACGGAAATCCAATTTCCAAATACGACATCGTGCGGTTTTGATTGTATATATATGGCGACATGATATATGGTACCCATGCCGTCTATGATTGATAGTTATGATTGAAATTGTTTTTGAAACATATGAACACTAGTCATAATACCAAATGCTTTTGTTTTATCAGTATCAATCATATTTTGGCCATTATAAGGTAAAACTCTATCCTCCGGTTTGCGTTGCATTGTGTGATGGGAACTGAGTCTTATAATGGCTTCATTTTTATAAAAAGCATAGCGATGTTTAAAAGAAAGAGTTGTTTTAAAGCACTGGCAATCCAATGGAGTAAACCCGTTCCACGAAAGTGGCGTGGTCCTGTGATTAGCCAATTATATATGTGTTGAGTAGATTTCTCATACCAGTCCCATGACTGACTCGTAGTTTGTTTCACTCTCAAACTCGGGTGCCCCTCTTTCCACACGGGCAGCCTTGTATCCAGGTTTAGCTGGTTCTTTCTGGATAGCTGGAGCTGAAGATGGATTCTAACATTTATTTCTTTTTATGCTGTTCAGCTCCTATTGTACATATTTTGTTTATTTCCGCTGTAGACATTTATGTATAGCTGAACTGTATTTGTACTAAGTAAGATCCTGTATACTGTGTAACTCTGATGATTACTTTTATCCAGTATATTTTGTTGTTCATTCTGGTGTATTTATTTAATTCTGTTCTGCTATTATATGTTTCTGTGTTATATTCCAAAAGATAACCTTGTTTCCGTGAGAACGGGAAATCGGGTCGTCTCAGTAATTCTAACTGACAGTAAAACATAACATCATGTTTCTAACTTTTTACTGAAATCCAAGTGACAATAAATATATGTTCATTTTTGGTAACAATAATATGACACTAAAAATATTCATTTCTAATGCATTAACATGACACTTAAAAATATAATGTTCATTTCCAATGTATTAACATAATGCTAAAAATAATGAACATGTTCATTTCAATGTCGATTTCATATCGCTTTTATATTACTACATATGATAGCAACTAATATTTTGGGTGTCAATTATTATGTCCATTCCTCAAATTAATACATGTAATCATCTTAAACTTTGGTGTCAACATATGGTGTCAAACTTCATATTAACACATGTAACAACAACTAGACTTTGGTGTTAACATTCATATCATATACATAATACTACATGTAATAAACTCTAAGTTTTTGGGTCAACATTCATATCATATTTTTATTATTTCAACTAAAATCAACGTTAATGTCATTACTTTCTTTTTAACAAAAATGATACTTTTGTTCTTATTTTCATTACACACAAAAATGAAACATTTTATCTTATTTTAATTATACACAAAAATGAAACTTTTCATTAATAAACAAAAGTGATTTCTTTTCATTAATAGACAAAGGTAATTTCTTTTCATTATATTTACAAACAAAAGTGAATTTCATGTATTTACAAACAAAAGTGAATTTCATGTATTTACAAACAAAAGTCAATTTCTACTTACAAAACAAATGTAAAAATTGTCACTTTTTTTTTTACAAACAATGTAAATAATGTTTGAAATCTTTAATTTGTGTTCTTGCATTACAACATAATAAATGAAAAAAAAATATTAAATTTACACAACAAAGTCATACCCTTTTTATTAACAAAGTTACAATAAAGTTGCTATCTTTTTATTAATAAAGTTAAAATATTTTTATTTATAAAAACAAAGAAAATGAAAACTTTTTGATTAACAAACCAGGTTACAACATTTAATTAACAAAACAAAGTTACAACTTTGCGTTACAAACAAAGTTACAACTTTGAATTACAAAGTTGAAATCTTTGTTCATATAAACAAAAGTAAACTTTTTTTTTAATTTAAAGAAGAGTAAAATCTTTTAATTTAACCAAAAGTTAATTCCATTTTTTATTTTAATGAAGTGACAGTATAAATGTAACTTCATTTATAATCTTTTTATTTGTATTCAACAACATTAAAAACAAATCTTTTAATGTAAATCTTTTCTTTGTAAAATACAACATTAAAAATTGTAACTTTTTAATGTAAGCCTTTTTATTTTAAAATATCAACATTCAAAATTATTCCTTTTTAATGTAAAACTCTTTATATAAGATAATGACATTAAAATTGTAACTTTTTATTGTAAAACATTTTATTGTAATCTATTAACATTAAAAATTGAAGCTTTTTAATGTAAACCAATTAATATAATAAGATGACACTAAAACTCTCAACTTTATATTCTAATTTTAATTCATATTTATAGATCTAAAATAAAAATAAGATTTTTATTTCAAATCTAAATCCAACCACAACTAGAGATTAAAGAAAGAGTTTTAATTTCAGATCTATATCTAACAACATGGGATCACAATCAATACAAACAACAAACACAAATTTCCAACTCAATCATCACAGATCTAAATTTATTTACATACATATAAGGATTTCACATAGCGAGAATAATTTAATTTTAATTAATAAAATAAGAAATCTCACATCATTTTAATATCTGTTCAGTTCAGATTTGAATTTTCTCTGAATTTTGATTTGTTGTTTTGCTTCAGTTCGGTTTTTCTCGATTTACGTGCCCTTCCTTTGACTTTCAGATGAAATGATCAAAGGCAAAGTTGTTCGTTTATGTCTTGGTTACGTTTTCTCCAACTCGGCCATCGCCTAATTCTCGACAGTTTGGCCAGAATTCACCAAAATGCGAAATTAGTTTTCTGTGTTCAAACTCGGATTCCGGTGAATCCGTTTGACGATAGGTGCTGAATTTTTCATGGTAAGTAGTGTTCATAGAGATAAACAAAACCCAGAAAGGGTTTGTGTTGATTTGGTTCTGATTTGAAGATATAAGTTGTTGAAGTTTCAGGGTGTTTTGTGCAAAGGAATTTTAGTGGAAAAAGTGAGCCGCCATTAGAGAGATGAAGATGGAGACTTGAATTAGGTTTAGAAAATGGATTAAGGCTGGCTAAATGATAATATATAGGCAATTGTAAATTTTAATTCAGCCCCACTTTAGTTTAGACACTTTCAGTTAAATAATGATTAGCCTTCATGTAATATAATTCTATTACTTTTTAGTCCTTTTCGTGGTTTTAAAATTCGTAAAAACACATACGTTATCTAAATTTACTAAAAATTGGAACATAGCTATTTCTCGACGATACGAATTCAAAGAAAGTGGTTTCGTTAGATTCTGAGTCCGTATGAATTATCTATGAATTTTTTAAGTATAGAAATTGATCGTTTTCAGTGAAGAATTAATAACAACCAAATAATGACTCCAAAAATTACTAATTTTGGAATCTAACAATAATTTAATATTCCGGATCCATAGAAACTGGTTTCGTCGGATTCGGAGGTCGTTTGCAAAAGTTCCATTTTTAAGGCGTATATATTTAATATTAAAAATACATAAAAATACAAATAATTTCCGAAACTCGAAATATATCGATGCTTAAACTTTTTCAATGTAGAAACATCATTTTGAACTCAATGGAAGTGGTTTCGAGTCCAAATTCATTAGTATGTGAAAAGTAGCTTTTTGGTCCGTATATATATAATATATATAAATTTTATAGCGTTTTTCTGAAATTTTAATTTTGTCATATGTTACAAATTATAAACTGAAATCTGAATTTCTTAAATTCATTATAAAGATATCATCAATACGGTTCTAGCATTTCTTTTTTCGTCTAATTTTGACTTATAATGATTTTATAAAGTTTTCCAAAGTTGAAAAACGAATTTTGAAATTACCGTCCCTTTTCGGGCCCGGAATAGAATTAATATAAATTTTAAAGTCTTACTTCAAATAAAATAAATTTTTAATCGTTATTATTTAAAATAAATTATTTAAAATATCAAAAACTCATTAAAATAACTTAAAATAAAAAATTTAAATTGGGCCCAAAATTCAGGGTTGTTACAGTCTCCCCCACTTAAAAACTTTTTGTCCTCGAAAAGGAACGAAGCTAAAAAGTTGTTTAATTAACTAACTAAATTTTCATTCTTTTATTGATTTCAATAATTTTATTTGTTGATTAACTTCTCCAAAATCATCTTTTCTAAGATCGAATTATACAAATACGTTAATTATAAACTTGTTACTCTCAACTCATTGTAGGGCATTACTAACCCCATCTCTAATGAGTTTTCTCATTCTAGGATTCTACTGATCCTACCTCTAATGAGTATTCTTATTGGATATTACTAATCCAATCTCTGATGAGTCTTTTGTTCAGTTCTAACAAGTTGTACCCCAAAGATTTTGAGCTAACCAGAGCTCTGATACCAACTGTAACAGCTCGGATTTTGCCCGGAGTCAATCGATCGCAAAATCGACTAAGACCGTTCAAAACCCGAATATGTTAACTCTGGGAATACAACAACATCAGAACAACAATAGCAGACTTTTAAATACATCATAATAATGTTACATCAGAGTACAGAATATCCGAGTACATTGAACACAATACAACGGAAGATTTAAATTATAACAAATACAATACAGCGGAAATAAAATAGCTAATGCAGTGGAAGACAACTATGCTCTGGACATAGCTTTAGGCTTCGATCCAGAATCCTGCTCGAGAGATAAATATCTGCAAAAAGCTACTCGACTACCCGTGTGGAAAAGAGGGCACCCGAGTTTGCAAAGTGAAACAAACTACGAGTCAGTCATGGGACTGGTATGAGAAATCTAACTTAACTAATCTAATAATAAGGCTAATCACAGGACCACGCCGCTAATGCAGAATGGGTTTACTCCATTGGATTGCCAGTGCATAATTAAAAGTAAATTGTTAAACAACACAATGCTTTTTAGAAAAATGAAACCATTATACGACTCAAGTCCCATCACACAATGCAACGCAAACCGGAGATTAGAGTTTTACCTTATAATGGCGAAAAATGCTTGATACGATAAAAACGGGTTTGATATTATTATTAGTGTATATATGTTTCAAAAACATTTCAAAGTAAATGTATCAATCCTAGGAAGCATAGTTACCATATATTATGCCTCCATACTAGTAATACAATCAAGTCCGTAGGGTCGTATTGGGAATTGGGTTTCCATCATGAGTCAAGGCTAGGAACGATCTCCTTGCCGATTCGAGACACTCTAGCTAATGTCTCAGGATCAGAGCTCGAGTGACACTTGGATAGCTGCAGGGCCGGTCCACACTTGCGGTTTGTGGATTAGTTATTCTTGAACACACGTTTCCCGGTCCTATAGGACCTACATCCGAGGCGCCTCATTCCATCATCCACATAAGTAAAATGTCGGGCCATGTAAAAACCCAAACACCACTTCTACCTAGAAAGAAACGTGTTGCTCTCCCTGCGTTCCCTTGCTCCGTTTTTGACTCATACCGGGGGGTGAGGCTCGCGAAGTCATGTTATACACAAAGCTACGCCTAAACAGGCCGTGCTTTGATCATCAACCACAAGGCCTACTTTTCAACAAAAGCCTTGATCATTTGCATCTTAGCATGCCACATTGTCAATCCATACCATACCATTGATTCCTACCAATATATAACCTCTAAGCTCGTACATCTTAGAGAAGGGTGTTAAACACCAAACATATATATATTTAGCAGAGATCAACGAATACCGTATAAAGGAATACAACGTCAGACATACAATCCATTTTCAAGTCCATTCTGGATCTGAACGAAACCGGAGGCACCTTATACCTCACATATCCGAACAATCAACAATACGTCCGGACGGCTACCCCTGACTCCCCTTCAAGGTAGCTACTCCAATCATGGGCCTCAGTAGCAACACATCCATTCGATGTGAAGATCGTCGGTCTTCAATCACCGTCTTCAACTCTTCGACTTATGTCGTCGTCTAATCATTTGAAATGAGATTGAACTCGGACTTTTCAAATGATTCTCGCATATATATATTTTAAAACCATTTCATATTGTTATTAGTATTTAATAATGATTTATCGCTATTTATATATATATATATAAATAGCTAAATTTATTTAACGGCGCTTCGGGTCAATGGCGACCCTGGCGCTGTTTTCAACTAAATTTGATTTACACATTTCTTGAAATCTAACCGTTGGATTCTGACGAAATTTATATCGTTGGAAAGATCTTCCCAAGGCAAACCTAACGGTTTCAATTTTGGGAAAATCCGACAGTCGGATATTTCGGTATAATCAATTAAAAGTACAATTCCAAGGCGCGAACTACCACGTTCAATTCGTTTGCTTTTAATATATATATATATATATATATAATATATATATATATAATTCCTTCGTCCATTTCATTATCGTGGTTATCATAACAAGTAAAGAACACTTGGTTTCATAACATTTTGATATATAACATAACACACAATAATGTTTATTTTATTTTAATTCACATACACATCCTAAACATAACAATGTATATTTTCTTTTACCCTTCAATTCACACAAAAATGTATTTTCGTGTATCATTCCAATTTAACAAAAATGAAGATTTTGTGTCATTTAAATTTTCTAACAAAGATGCAATATATTTTGGTGTCATCCTTAGATCTACAAAAATGAATATATTTTTTTCAATGTAATAGAATAATGACTTTGTTATTATTTCAACGCAAAGCAAAAATAATAATTTTGAGCTAATCTTCCCTTATAAACAAAATAATGATTTTGTGTGTCAATCTTTTCTATACAAACAAAATGATAATTTTGTGTGTTAATTTTCATTTCAAACAAAATTAAGGAATTTTGTTACCAAAAACAAATGTAAGTATTTTCTAATGCGACCAAAAGATTATTTCATTTTGTTCATTTTTAAATTTCGACCATATAATTTTCAATGAAAATCTATTTACATGAAAATGTAAATCTCATACCTTTATTCTTTTAATGAAAACCTATTTACATAAAAATGTAAATTTACATTGTTATAATTTTCATTTAAAATGTATTTACATAAAATGTAAATTCCGTATCCTAATTCTCTTTAATGAAAATCCATTTACATAAAAATGTAAATATCATATCTAAACCTTTTCAATGAAAATGTAAATCTTTAAATCTTTTAACATGAAAATGTAAATTTATCCTTTAAATCTCTTTTACTTGAAAATGTAAATTTATCCTTAAATCTTAACTACATGAAAATGTAATTTCCTTACTTTTAATCTTAATTACATGAAAATGTAATTTTCTTACTTTTAAATCTTATTACATAAAAATGAAAACTTTTCTTCTTCTTTTTTTTATCTTAATACATGCGAAATGTAAACTTCATAATTTTAATCTAATTACATTAAAATGTAACTCTCCTTTTATACCAATTGACATTAAAATGCAACTTTTCCATTTATACCAATTTATATTAAAATGTAACTTTCTTTTTATGCCAATTTATATTAAAATGACATTTTTGTTTAATCCTTTTTAAACTAACAAAAATGTAAATTTGTCTAATCCTTTTTAAATAAACAAAAATGTAAATTCTCGACATTTACATTAAAATGACATTTTTGTTTAACCTTTTTTATTTTTTTATGACCAAAAGTAAATGTTTTTGTTTCATTCCTTTATAAATGACAAAATGTGTATTTTTTCTTTCTTTTTTCTTTATTCTTTTAATGTGACAAATATGTCCATTTTTAATTCATTTCTTTTAATGTGACAAAAATGTCCATCTTTAATTCATTATTTTTAATGGAAGCAACTTACATTAAAAATGAAAATTTTAATGTCCAGCCTTTCCAATGTAATAATTTTACATAAAACATGAATTCTTTTTCTTTGGATAAAAAAATAACCATGAAAATTCAACTTCATATTCCTAACCTTTATTGTAATTCTAATTGACAGTAAAACATAACATCATGTTTCTAACTTTTTACTGAAATCCAAGTGACAATAAATATATGTTCATTTTTGGTAACAATAATATGACACTAAAAATATTCATTTCTAATGCATTAACATGACACTTAAAAATATAATGTTCATTTTCAATGTATTAACATATTGCTAAAAATAATGAACATGTTCATTTTAATGTCGATTTCATATCGCTTTTATATTACTACATATGATAACAACTAATATTTTGGGTGTCAATTATTATGTCCATTCCTCAAATTAATACATGTAATCATCTTAAACTTTGGTGTCAACATATGGTGTCAAACTTCATATTTTTATATCATATACATAATACAACATGTAATAAACTCTAAGTTTTTGGGTCAACATTCATATCATATTTTTATTATTTCAACTAAAATCAACGTTAATGTCATTACTTTCCTTTTAACAAAAATGATACTTTTGTTCTTATTTTCATTACACACAAAAATGAAATTTTTGTCTTATTTTCATTATACACAAAAATGAAACTTTTCATTAATACACAAAAGTGATTTCTTCTCATTAATACACAAAGGTAATTTCTTTTCATTATATTTACAAACAAAAGTGAATTTCATGTATTTACAAACAAAAGTCAATTTCTATTTACAAAACAAATGTAAATATTGTCACTTTTTTTTACAAACAATGTAAATAATGTTTGAAATCCTTTGTTTGTGTTCTTGCATTACAACATAATAAAAGAAAAAAAAATTATTAAATTTACACAACAAAGTCATACCCTTTTTATTAACAAAGTTACAATAAAGTTGCAATCTTTTTATTAATAAAATTAAAATCTTTTTATTTATAAACTTTTTGATTAACAAACCAAGTTACAACATTTAATTAACAAAACAAAGTTACAACTTTGCGTTACAAACAAAGTTACAACTTTGAATTACAAAGTTGAAATCTTTGTTCATATAAACAAAAGTAAACTTTTTTTTAATTTAAACAAAAGTAAAAAAAAAAAAAAATTAACCAAAAGTTAATTCCTTTTTTCATTTTAATGAAGTGACAATATAAATGTAACTTCATTTCTAATCCTTTTTATTTGTATTCAACAACATTAAAATCAAATCTTTTAATGTAAATCTTTTCTTTGTAAAATACAACATTATAAATTGTAACTTTTAATGTAAGCCTTTTTATTTTAAAATATCAACATTAAAAATTATACCTTTTTAATGTAAAACTTTTTATATAAGATAATGACATTAAAAATTGTAACTTTTTAATGTAAAACATTTTATTGTAATCTATTAACATTAAAAATTGAAGCTTTTTAATGTAAACCAATTAATATAATAAGATGACACTAAAAATCTCAACTTTATATTCTAATTTTAATTCATATTTATAGATCTAAAATAAAAATAAGATTTTTATTTCAAATCTAAATCCAACCACAACTAGAGATTAAAGAAAGAGTTTTAATTTCAGATCTATATCTAACAACATGGGATCACAATCAATACAAACAACAAACACAAATTTCCAACTCAGTCATCACAGATCTAAATTTATTTACATACATACAAGGATTTCAGATAGCGAGAATAATTTAATTTTAATTAATAAAATAAGAAATCTCACATCATTTTAATATCTGTTCAGTTCAGATCTGAATTTTCTCTGAATTTTGATTTGTTGTTTTGCTTCAGTTCGATTTTTCTCGATTTCCGTGCCCTTCCTTCGACTTTCAGACGAAATGATCAAAGGCAAAGTTGTTTGTTTATGTCTTGGTTACATTTTCTCCAACTGGGCCATCGCCTAATTCTCGACAGTTTGGTCGGAATTCACCAAAATCCGAAATCAGTTTTCTGTGTTCAAACTCGGATTCCGGCGAATCCGTGCGACGAAAGGTGCTGAATTTTTCATGGTAAGTAGTGTTTACAGAGATGAATAAAACCCAGAAAGGGTTTGTGTTGATTTGGTTCTTATTTAAAGATATAAGTTGTTGAAGTTTCGGGGTGTTTTGTGCAAAGGAATTTTAGTGGAAAAAGTGAGCCGCCATTAGAGAAATGAAGATGGAGACTAGAATTAGGTTTAGAAAATGGATTAGGGCTGGCTAAATGATAATATATAGGAAATTGTAAATTTTAATTCAGCCCCACTTTAATTTAAACACTTTCAATTAAATAATGATTAGCCTTCATGTAATATAATTCTATTACTTTTTAGTCCTTTTCGTGGCTTTAAAATTCGTACGAACACATACGTTATCCAAATTTACAAAAAATTGGAACATAACTATTTCTCGACGATACGAATTCAAAGAAATTGGTTTCGTTAAATTCTGAGTCCGTATGAATTATTTATGAATTTTTAAAGTACATAAATTGATCGTTTTCAGTGAAGAATTAATAACAACCAAATAATGACTCCAAAAATTACTATTTTTGGAATCTTACAATAATTTAACATTCTGGATCCATAGAAACTGGTTTCGTCGGATTCGGAGGTCGTTTGCAAAATTTCCATTTTTAAGGCGTATATATTTAATATTAAAAATACAAATAATTTCCGAAACTCGAAATATACCGATGCTTATACTTTTTCAATGCAGAAACATCATTTTGAACTCAATGGAAGTGGTTTCGAGTCCAAATTCATTAGTATGTGAAAAGTAGCTTTTTGGACCATATATATAATATATACAAATCCTATAGCGTTTTTCTAAAATTTTAATTTTGTCATATCTTACAAATTATAAACTTAAATCTGAATTTCTTAAATTCATTATAAAGATATCATCAATATGGTTCTAGCGTTTCTTGTTTCGTCTAATTTTGACTTATAATGAATTTTATATATTTTTCCAAAGTTGAAAAACGAATTTTGAAATTACCGTCCCTTTGCGGGCTCGGCATAGAATTAATATAAATTTTAAAGTCTTACTTTAAATAAATTAAATTTTTAATCGTTATTATTTAAAATAAATTATTTTAAATATCAAAAACTCATTAAAATAAAATAAAATAAAAATTTTAAATTGGGCCCAAAATTCAGGGTTGTTACACTTTTGGTGTGCATTGCATTGTGAGATAGGATGCAAGTCTTATGGTAGCTTCATTTTCAAAAAGCATTAGGAGTTGTTTTATGATTGGTATTCATAAGGAGAAACTTATTCTGTGTTGTACAACATGGTCTTATGATTTACCCAACTTTAAAATAAAGTAATAATTGTTTTAGTTCTCACGCCAGTCCCATAAATGATCTGGGGTTTATTGTTCTTCCACCTGAACTCTGAGTGCCCATATTTTCCACACGGGCAGCTTAGTAGTTTTGGTTTGCATATATTTTATAGAGCAGGTTCTGGATTGAAGCTAGAATTATGTCCAAAGCATTATTTCTTTTGTTGAGAGTTTATGTTTTTTCATTGTGTACATGATACATTTTGATATAGTTATTTACGTTGTGCATGTATTTATTATTGTACTCTGATAATATTTCTATACTCTGATACCTCTTGTACTGGGATGTACAAGTTATTGCAATAATAATGAAGAAGTTGTTTTGTTCACTTCTTATTAGTTGTATACCATTAGTTAAAGTTTCGAGGATTTTTGCCGTTTGGATAGGATTTGTGTGGTTTATATTCGATTTAAAAGGGATGAATTTTTGGGGCTTTACAATTGAATTTTGTGCAGAACGGTGGATGTGGTGGTCAGGAATGACTGGAAATCTTGTGGGCTCTGCCCACGCAGGTTCGAATTTTACCGTCGATGGTTTCTCCTTTTTTCTCTTTGGCCATGTTTTGATTTCTCTAATCCTTTTTTGTGTGTCGGATCGTTGAGTACACAGGATTCGTCCATTGCACTTTCTCAAATCAAACGTGTAATAGTCACTCGATTTATTACCCCGACTGCCACTTCACCTGACCTAATACTCAAAAGCATTTTCAAACCCTAAATTCGAGGAATCTGCGTCCATGGTGAATGCAATATTCAACCCTAGCCTTGGGATTTTTGGTGCTACGGGGACAATACTAAAGGTCAATGCAATTTCTAATAAAGCACCTAGCCCAGCTTTGGGATTTTCGGAGCTGTAGGGATTTTCGAAGCTACGGTGAATGCAATATTCAACCCTAGCTTTGGGATTTTCGGAGCCCCCATAGAAGCTCAAGGTGAAGATAAAATCTACGGAGCTTGGTGAAACTGCTTAATGCAAATTCTAATAAAGCACCAAACCCTTATAGAAGCTCAAAAGGAGACTATCAACTGGGGCTAAACGCTTTAACGTATTTGTAGGGGACCGGAACATCAAGGAGAAATTAAAAGATTTTCAAAGGAAAAATAAAAGGCATGGAGATAAACAGGAAGAGTGAAACAATTTATAGAAAAACATCTTCAACATAAAACCGTTGGATCGGATAACAACATTGAAAAGGTAGATGAATTAAGTCGGAGTAAGTTCAAGTTGGGACAATTAATTATCATAGTCTGAAAAGAAACTAGTAGATGAAAAGACAAGGAAAAAGGAAAGTACGGCATGCATAGAAGAAGAGAAAAGAAATGAATCAACAGCTATTGACCAAACCTCAACTACCTAGAGAGAAGTGTTGAAAAGTAGGTATGGTGAAATGATAATGCGAACATGGGAACGTAAGACATATGACTTGAAAAGTAAAGAACACTCCTTCACTAGGGGAGAGGGCAAATTTTAGCACTAAAAATAACCAGGGCAAATCAAGAATTGAAATCAAGGTAATGGAGTGCGAAAGACAGCGACGCCCAGAAAGAAGTAGTTCAAGGCCTTTGGAAAATGTAAAAGAAAGAATAGGGAATCTCCTTCAAACCGAGCACTTGCCTCAAACCAAGAAGCCTATTTTGGCCCTAATCAAGAAGGCGTTAATTCTGGACCTGTTGAGCTAACAAGAAAGAGCAAAGTGAGCAAGCCAAGGTCAACACATCAGAGGAAACAGAGAAGGAGCCGATAGTCATAAGCAGTGAAGATTGAAGTGAAAGAAGGCCTTTGGTCATACTCTGAAAAGCTCAACACTAAAACATAAACCCATCTCTCAAGTATATTGGAAAGAAATGCATTCCAGAGCACAAAATCGAAAGAAAAGAAAAAGAGCAGAGGAGAAGCCCATTAGAGGAAGTGAATACTAGGAAAGAGCACTTAAGCCTAGCCTCATCAGAAAAGATGCTGATTCAAAGTTAGGTACCAATGTAAGATGATAGTTCCCATACACTTATCCCTTTTGTAACTATTGGGACCGAAACCGAAGAGGTCCATTCTAGAAATAATAGTGAAAATTATAACCGTTACCATGAAAGCTTTTGTATAACTTACAGGAAGATCTCTAAAACAATAGCAGGATGAAACCTGAGGGTTGTTCGAAATTTGGATAGCAAGGATAGGATAGGAGGAGAGGATCTTTGAAAGCAATTAAAATGAGAATAGGAACGATAACCCAATACATAGGCCGAAAGAACCCTTCAGAAGAGACGAAACAAGGCTTTCAATGTATGCCTCCAAGGTCTAAGAAAAACAAGTCACAATCAGCACAATACGAAGGATGAGGAAACTGGATTCAAAACCCCTAAGCATTACAGAAGAAAGCGTAAAAAGAGCATAAATCCCTACATGACCATCCCTCTCGCATTCTGAAACACCCCACTTCCGTTAAGGTCACTCACAAAGGGAATGCATTAACTTTGGTGAAGCATTTTAGGTAAATGGCACAGATACTTTACAAGACAGACATATAAACAGCGGAAAACTGAAATCATTTCATAAATAACGTGGTTCAGTCAAAACATTACAAGCATTATCTCAAAACCCAACTTCAAAATTATTACAATAAAACATCTATCTTGATTTAAAACTCCAAGTACATAAAGAAGCATAAAACAGTAGTAAAGCAGCATAAATCCCCAATAAAAGTGTAACCACTGCCATAGCCCAAGAAAAGAGAATCCAAGCAAAACATATACTCTCTTCAAGCTAGAAAAGGTCTGCACTAAGCTGAAGTATTCCCTCCCTACGGACCTAGGGGGAGGGAACGGAAGAAAAGAAGGCAAAAGAAAACGGGTCAGACATAAGCCTGGTAAGTCCAGTGGTTATTCAGCATGTAAACAGGTAAAAGGATCATGACATGAATAAACTAAACATAGGACAATACCATAGCAATAAGATAACATAAGATAAGGCAAGATAAACTGAATATACTATCGCACCCATTTCCATTTCTCTGCACCTACTAACGAATGTTTCAACTACCATCATGTGTTCATAACAAAGTGATCCCTTTTCCGATCGGCTTTTACTCGCATGCATTTATAACTTGTGTAATTCGGCCCCGCTTGATTGTAGATACCTGTGCTGGTCCTACCATGGGGTGTATCAATTCCTATGGTGGCAACCCGACACAAATTCAAGATGCACAGTGTATACTACTGATGCCCAGTGCCTTCTTTTTCCACTCCGGAGTACGTGCACGCCCATACTCCACCGGAACCTACACTGCTGAACCACCCGCTGCTATTTTGACCGCTTATAATCAGCCCAGTAATCGTGCTCCACCTTGTGTAGTTCAGGGTACCATGATACATCTATGTGGGTTACTGTTTAAATGGGTCCCCGTTACTAGGCTTTCCTAATCAAAATGTTATAACGGTTAAGTGTTCTCAAATTAACCAAACCCTACCCATCTGTTTAATTAACATGTTGTATTAGTTAAGTGTTGCCCTTAATTAACTTATCCCTACCATTCTTAGCCTGTCCGTCCCTTAACTTTAATTTATTCATTAAAGCACCAACCTCTCACATTAGATCTATATTGTTGCGGTTGCTGGATGTGTCGGGCGGTTCCGGGCAGTCTTGCACCGCAACTCAATATAACCTCGGGTTTTTGGGCTTAATGCACTAACCTCTCACATTAGATCGATATTGTTGTGGTCGCTGGATGTGCCGGGCGGTTCCGGGCAGCCTTACACCGCAACTCAATCTAAAATCGGGTTAGGCATGTTCATCTTTAGCCAATTTACATATTTGTCATATGTGTCCACGTTTAGGTCTTTTTATGTCAATATTCCCCAAGTGTAGTCAGTACAAGTTTTATGCCACATTCACTTGTTATGCCCAAAATTTACACAATTAAATTATACCCAATTTTCCCGCGTTATAATCGCACGTACAACGAGATTCAATCTAAGTTCCGAACGAACCTAGTATTCATAAAAGAAAATAAAAAGGGAAAAATAGAGAAGGAGCATAAGAATTGACATAAGGAAAAATAGGCATGTAAAGGTGTACCCAATTCAAGAATCATGTTTCCAGTAGGCATGTTGTACATTAACAATAAGTGCGGGCAAGCTAAGCAATTTACACCATAGGTATAAAGATTAGATAGAACTGAACTTAAGAGAATCACTAATTTTGATGTACAACATGATAAGTTCCATAATATCAATCACAATAGTCTCATAGGCATAGGATGTACAACATGATAGGTTCCATAATATCAATTACAACAGTCTCATAGGCATGATAGGTTCCATTATGTCAATCACAACAGTCTCATAGGCATGATATGCTTCATTATATCAATCACAATAGTCTCATTGGCATGATAGGTTTCATTATATCAACCACAATAGTCTCATAGGCATAGGCAATTCAGATTTGACAAAAGGATAAACATGAATCAGGATTAGGCATAGTTCTAGATCTGATTATTTCAGTCATGATTTCTATTAGGTGTTCAAATCTGAATAATAACCGAACTTACAAAAAAAGAATGGATCTTGTATTATGGGATCTGATTTCTGAATTTGTTAAGCTTAACCCTTGATGTAGACGTTTGATTCTCTAGATTGGATTTGGTTTGGAGCTTTCTAAATTGATTTCTAGTTTGGAGAAGATGGAGGCTAGGCTAGCTTAGACATGGACAACATGACGGCTTCATAGAATAGGGTTATGAGGTCTAGGGTTGAGGTTTGGTGTGATTATATAGAAGTTTAGGATTAATATGGGCCTGTAGATCAACCTAGGAGTCATCAAAGCCGTCCAAAACCAAGAGAGCCAACCAGAGCATGACACATATGCCCTAACACCTCAGAAAATTGTCACTGTCCAGATCAGTTCGCAGGTGTCGACCTTACAGGGGGGTCGACACCCATGTCGACACCCCCTGGGGGGGATGACACACCTGAGCGGGAACTTTCCCGCTCAGCTATTTTCTGAAATTTTGAAATTCGAATCTACTTTAATTATTTAATTATTATTTTAATTTAATTTCTGCTTAAACTTGAAAACTTCTAACCTCCATACATCTTCATACGGAGTCCGATTCACGTAAACTTGGACTCTATCTCAAGCAGAATTCCGAGACAAACGAAATGGCGTAATCGGTTTTCCTTCATCCCTCTTCTAAAAATTAAGTGTTCTTAATTTTTTTATTTTAATATTCACGGAAAATACGGGGTGTTACATTCTCCCCTCCTTAAAGGATTTCGTCCCTGAAATCTCTAAGTTAAGAAGAATGCATCCTAACATCCAACATCCATCTACTCAACTATCCATCACAGGCATCCATTATCCTTAAAAATATTTCTAATGCTTTCATGATCATATGCATAGTGTGTGTATATGTCCTTATCTAATGCAAAATCAGGCGGTCTACTGATTCAGTTGACCTCCTTGATGCGAATCATATCGGTGCTATGAGTCCATTACGTATGCAATTATTCCTAATCGTATTTTATAACTTCTACATGAGTGCACAATCATTCATACAAATGCAACGTCCGCATGATAACACATCAAGTTTCAATACATATATAAATACATATATGCATATGCAATATGAAAGTGACTGAGCCGATCTAGTACCTAGTGTGTGTGTGTATTCATCCACGAGCAACCACTTGCAACCACTTGCAGCCATCAATCATAACATGTTTTCAAATACATGTTTACATTCATTGGTTTCTACCTAAGGATCAAGAATAGGACCAAGAAGATATACTTAAGAGATAGATACAAGCATGCATAAACTTATGGAAAAAGAGATCAAGGATGTACCCTAAAAAAGAAAAGGGTAGGATGAGCGTATCTTGTCTTCAGTCTCCCAAGTCGCGTCTCCTTCAGCGTCACTCCACTGTACTTTGACTAGCTTGACCTCAACTACGTAGCTTTTTAACTTCTGTACCCAAGATACGAGTTGGAACTCTTCTCACCGTCGCTTCTCGCTCCACTTCTACTTCCTCTAGTATGCTCGGCTCCACAACTTCCGCAGACTCATGTAAGCATTTCCGTAGATGAGAGACATGAAAAACATTATGAACTCCAGCCAATCTTTCGGGCAATTGTACGTTATAAGCCATCTTCCCAATCCTCTCAATGATAGGAAATGGCCCTACAAATATTGGTGCCAATTTTCCTATAGACCCAAAGTGAACGACATTCTTCAAAGGAGATACTTTAAGAAAAACTCTGTCTCCAACCTCAAACTCAAGGTCGGTTCTTCTTTTATCAGCGTAGGACTTCTGTCTATCTTGTGTGGTCTTCATTCGTCTTCGTATCAATCCACCTTTTCTGAAGTTTCTCTGATCATGTCAGGCCCAAGTACGAGCTTGTTTGTAGACTCCCACCAACAAGTTGGTGATCGGCATGGTCTTCCATATAAAGCCTCAAAGGGTGCCATGCCTATGGTGTCTTGGTAGCTATTGTTGTAGGCGAACTCCACCAAAGGAAGATGATCCTCCCATGTTCCTCCAAAATCAAGAATGCACAATCTCAAAAGATCTTCTAATACTCTGTTCACCCTTTCCATCTGACCATCGGTTTGAGGGTGATACCCAGTGCTTAAGCATAGCTGTGTGCCTACAGCCTCTTGCAAACTCTTCCAAAACTCGCTCGTAAAGATAGGATCTCGATCACTTACTATGCTAGAGGGTATTCCATGAAGTCGAACCACCTCTTTAAGATAAATGGATGCTAACGATGAGGCAGTCCTCCTACTCTTAACAGGTATAAAGTGAGTGCTTTTAGCTTGTCCACTATTACCCAAATACTGGTATTGCCCCTTCTTGACCTAGGAAACCCATCAATAAAGTCCATCGAAATGCTATCCCATTTCCACTGTGGGACCTCTAGAGAATGAAGCAGACCACCAGGCTTCTTCTTCTCTGCCTTGACTTGCTGGCATATCAAGTATTTAGAGACAAACTCAGCTACATCCTTCTTCATGCCATTCCAGAAGAAAACCCTTTTTATGTCTTTATACATCTTGTCCCCACCTTGGTGTATGGTCAACTTAGAATGGTGCGCTTCTTTGAGAACGGTTTTCACCAAATTCCTTGCTTGTGGGACGCATAGCCTTCCGTCCCGTCTCAACTAACCATTTTCATCAATGGAGTATCTATTGAGGTGACTAGAAGTCTCACCTCTAATTAGCTTATCCATCACATCTACTAGCTGAGGGTCTTCACGTTGCATGGTTCCTATTGAGTCCAAAAGAGTAGCCCGCACCTCTAGCGATGCTAACAAACCAGGTACAAATTCAAAGGAGGGTCTAAAGTCAAAGTTTGCCATGTACTCCAAGCTTTGCCTTTCTACAAAGAGAGTACTTAAGGTCACCTTTTTCCTACTTAAGGCGTCTGCTACCACATTGCCCTTGCCAGGGGTATAAGCAATCTCAAAATCGTATGAGGCAAGAAATTTCATCCACCTTTGTTGTCTTATGTTAAGATCTTTCTGTGAGAAAAGGTACTTTAACGATTTATGGTCAGTAAACAATTCAAACCTTTCTCCTAGCAGGTAATGCCGCCATGACTTAAGAGCGAAAACAATGGCAGCTAGTTGTAAACCATGAGTTGGGTAGTTCTTCTCATGTACCTTCAACTGCCTTCCCCCCTAACAAACTACCTTCCCTTCTTGCATAAAGACAACGCCTAGTCTGGCACCGCATGCGTCTGTGTATACCGTAAACATCTTACTCCCATCAGGCAATGTCAGAACTGGGGTCGTTGTCAGAACCCTTTCCAGTCGTTGGAAAGTAACATGACAATCTAAATCCCAGGCAAAAGTTATGTTCTTCTTTGTTAACCTAGTAAGTGGGGTTGAGATCTTCGCAAAGTCCTTAATGAACTTTATGTAAAAGCCCGCTAGCCCAAGAAAACTTCGTACTTCGGTTGCATTCCGTGGAATCTTCCAATCTTGCACCGCAACTACTTTTGCGGGATCCATAGCTATTCCCTCTTTGGACACCACATGTCCAAGAAACCTTACTTCTTCTCTTCAAAAATGGCATTTAGAGGATTCTGCTTTCAGTCGATATGCTCAAAGAGTATCCATAACTTCCCTTAAATGCAAAACATGTTCTTCCTCACTTTTTGAGAAAATCAAAATGTCGTTCACGAAGACCACTATAAATCTATTAAGGAACTCTCTGAACACCCTACTCATCAAGTCTACGAAATAGGCGGGTGCGTTTGTCAAGCCGAAAGGCATGACAAGCCATTCGAAGAGACCATTTGAGGTCCTGAATCTTGTCTTATCTATGTTGTCTTCAGCCACTCTTAGCTGTTGAAATCCGGTGGCCAGATCTAGTTGGGAGAAAATTGAGGCACTTACGAGCTGGTCGAACAAGTCGTCTATTCTAGGAAGTGAGTGCCTATTCTTCTTGGTCAGCTTGTTTAGCTCCCTATAGTCCACGCATAGGCGAAGTGAACCATCCGCTTTGGTTGCAAACACCACTGGAGCACCCCATTCAGAAATACTCCGCCTTATGAACCCTTTTTCAAGCAACTCATTAATTTGCTTGCTGAGCCCTTTACTTTCCCTTGGAGCCATGTGTTTAACAGGTAAAGCAATAGGTTTTGCATTATCAACAAGGTATATGCGTAAGTCTATCTCTCGCTTCGGAGGTAAACCCTTCACCTCTTCAAAGACATCCGAGTATTCATGGACTACTTTAACAGATTGTAAATTTTCAACAGATGCATCAAGAGATTCTAGATAGCTAAGCATAACAAAATTCATGGGATTACAAGAGATTTCGAGAGTGTTAACGAGGCGAGTCATAAGTCTAACCACTCTCCTTTCACAATCAAGGATGACACTATTACTGGATAACCAATCCATGCCTAGAATCAACCCATAGCCCGTGAAACCCAAAACATAAGCATTACATCTAAACCCAACACTTAGTATAGAAATTTCCAAATCCAGACAAATCATTGACAAATAAGCCGAACCCCCAATTGGATTTGAAACAACCATGGGATCCTATACTATACTGGTATCTAGGTGCAGAGATTCAACTAAAGCAGTAGATATAAAAGAGTGCGATGCGCCAGAATCAATAAGAGTACGAACTGGATGATCAAAAAGATAAACTAAACTCTCAACAGAAATATTTCTACCTCTTTCTTGCGGAGGTGCAATGAGAGCATGAATCTGCCCTCCAGAAGTAGATCCAGTCCTCTACCCTTGCCCTTGCCTTCTTGGGCAATTCTTAGCCATATGTCCTGTCTCGCCGCATTGAAAACAACCACCCATCTTCCTCTTCTTCTTCCTGCAGTCTTTAATTAGATGTCCAGGTATGCCTCAAAATTTACACTTCCTCTTGTCACGGGGTTTGTTATTCTTCCTGCCTTTCTTGGAATCCGTCTTCTTATTCTGCGATCCCTCCACTTTCTTGTCTAGGGGTTCTTCCACCTTTGCCTCTTTCTTGCCATCCTTGTCTTCCTCCTGTAACAGTGCCATCCCACCAATCTCTCAAAAATCGCACCCATAGGTATATGGGACATAACTAGGCTATGTAGTGGCTCATTTAACCCTTTAACGTATCGGAGAGCCTTTTTATGTGGAGTGTTTACTAACTCTAGTCCGAATCTAGCCAGCTGGTTGAATTGGTTGACGTATTCCTTAACCGATAGGCTTCCCTGTTTGAGTGCTAAAAACTTCTCCATCTGTAGGCTTCGTACAACTTGCGATAGGAACTTCATTTCAAATCTTATTCTGAAATTCTCCCAAGTTTCAACCGGTCTCTCAGCATTAGTAACTTCTTACCAGTAAGAGGCTTCGTCCTTAAGTAACCATACAGCCAATTGTATCTTCTGCCTATCGTCCACTTCGAAGATAACAAACAAATCTTATGTTTCCTTGAGCCAGTTTCTTGCTTCCACAAATAACCCAGTCCCATTAAAGTTCTTTCCACCCATAGCTCGAAAGTCTCTACATATCTTCGATAAAGCATTCACACGCGGAGGAGGAACGTCTGCTGGGCCTACGTCATTAGCCCTAGCCTCCAGATAACTTCTGAACCAGCCAGGTATCGGTATGCCCTCGGGAAGATTAAGATCCCCAGACATGTTGAAACGAAAAGAAAAGGTTCAAAACAAAGGATATAAAGACAATGCATATGGCTTTGGGGATTATGCCTTTAAAATAAAACAACACTTTTCTTGAAAATGCTTCTTTAAACTTCTTTTTGAAAAATAGTTTTCAAAAACTTTTATCTGATTTGGTAAACCATTGCTTTGATACTAAGTGAAACACCCCACCTCCGTTAAGGTCACTCACAAAGGGAATGCATTAACTTTGGTGAAGCATTTTAGGTAAAAGGCACAGATACTTTACAAGACAGACATATAAACAGCGGAAAACTGAAATCATTTCATAAATAACATGGTTCAGTCAAAACATTACAAGCATTGTCTCAAAACCCAACTTCTAAATTATTACAATAAAACATTTGTCTTGATTTAAAACTCCAAGTACATAAAGAAGCATAAACAGTAATAAAGCAGCATAAATCCCCAATAAAAGTGTAACCACAGCCATAGCCCAAGAAAAGAGAATCCAAGCAATACATCTACTCTCTTCATGCTGGAAAAGTCTGCACTAAGCTGAAGTATTCCCTCCCTGCGGAACTTGGGGGGGAGGGGGGATAGAAGAAAAGAAGGCGAAAGAAAACGGGTCAGACAAAAGCCTAGTAAGTCCAGTGATTATTCAGCATGTAAACAGGAAAAGGATTATGACATGAATAAGCTGAACATAGGGCAATACCATAGCAATAAGATAACATAAGATAAGGCAAGATAAACTGAATATACTATCGCACTCATTTCCATTTCTCTGCACCTACTAACGAATGTTTCAACTACCATCATATGTTCATAACAAAGTGATCCCTTTTCCGATCAGCTTCTACTCACGTGCATTTATTACTTGTGTAATTCGGCCCCGCTTGATTGTAGATACCTGTGCTGGTCCCGCCATGGGGTGTATCAATTCCTATGGTGGCAACCCGACACAAATTCAAGATGCACAGTGTATACTACTGATGCCCAGTGCCTGCTTTCTCCACTCCGGAGTACGTGCATGCCCATACTCCGCCGGAACCTACACTGCTGCACCACCCGCTGCTATTTTGACCGCTTATAATCATCCTGGTAATCGTGTCCCACCCTGCCCAGTTCAGGATACCGTGATACATCTATGTGGGTTACTGCTGAAATGGGTCCCCGTTACTAGGGTTTCCTAATCAACATGTTATAACGGTTAAGTGTTCTCAAATTAACCTAACCCCACCCATCTGTTTAATTAACATGTTGTATTGGTTAAGTGTTTCCCTTAATTAACTTAACCCCACCATTCTTAGCATGTCCGTCCCTTAGCTTTAATTTATTCATTAAAGCACCAACCTATCACATTAGATCTATATTGTTGTGGTTGCTAGATGTGCCGGGCGGTTCCGAGCAGTCTTACACCGCAACTCAATCTAACCTCGGATTTTTGGGCTTAATGCGCTAACCTCTCACATTAGATCTATATTGTTGCGGTCGCTGGATGTGCCGGGCGGTTCTGGGCAGTCTTACACCGCAACTCAATCTAACCTCGGGTTAGGCATGTTCATCTTTAGCCAATTTACATATTTGTCATATGTGTCCAAGTTTAGGTCTTTTTATGTCAATATTTCCTAAGTGTAGTCAGTACAAGTTTTTTGCCACATTCAATTTTTATGCCCAAAATTTACTCAATTAAATTATACCCAATTTTCTCGCATTATAATCGCACGTACAATGAGATTCAATCTAAGTTCCGAATGAACCTAGTATTCATAAAAGAAAATAAAAAGGGAAAAATAGAGAAGGAGCATAAGAATTGACATAAGGAAAAATAGGCATGTAAAGGTGTACCCAACTCAAGAATCATGTTTCCAATAGGCATGTTGTACATTAACAATAAGTGTGGGCAAGCTAAGAAATTTACACCATAAGTATAAAGATTAGAAAGAATTGGACTTAAGAGAATCACTAATTTTGATGTACAACATGATAAGTTCCATTATATCAATCACAATAGTCTCATAGGCATAGGATGTACAACATGATAGGTTCCATCATATCAATCACCACAGTCTCATAGGCATGATATGTTCCATCATGTTAATCACAACAGTCTCATAGGCATGATATGCTTCATTATATCAATCATAACAGTCTCATAGGCATGATAGGTTTCATTATATCAATCACAATAGTCTCATAGTCATAGGCAATTCAGATTTGACAAAAGGATAAACATGAATCAGGATTAGGCATAGTTCTAGATCTGATTATTACAGTCATGATTTCTATTAGGTGTTCAAATCTGAATAATAACTGAATTTGTAGAAAAAGAACGGATCTTGTATTCTGGGATCTGATTTCTGAATTTGTTAAGCTTAACCCTTGATGTAAACGTTTGATTTTCTAGTTTGGATTTGGTTTGGAGCTTTCTAGTTTGGAGAAGATGGAGGCTAGGCTAGCTTAGACATAGACAGCATGATGGCTTCGTAGAATAGGTTTATGAGGTTTAGGGTTGAGGTTTGGGGGTGATTATATAGAAGTTTAGGATTAATATGGGCCTTTAGATCAACCTAAGAGTCATTAAAGCCATCCAAACCCAAGAGAGCCAACTAGAACATGACACATGTGCCATAACACCTCAGAAAATCATCATTGTCCAGATCAGTTCATAGGTGTCGACCCTACGGGGGAGAGGGGTCGACACCCATGTCGACACCCCTAGGGGGGTCAACACCTATGTCGACACCCCTGAGCGGGAACTTTCCCGCTCAGCTGTTTTCTGAAGTTTTGAAGTTCGAGTCTGCTTTAATTATTATTTTAATTTAATTTCTGCTTAAACTTGAAAACTTCTAACCTCCATAACTTCTTCATACGGAGTCCGATTCACGCAAACTCGGACTCTATCTCAAGCAGAATTCCGAGATGAACGTAATGGCGTAACCCGTTTTCCTTAATTCCTCTTCTAAAAATTTAGTGTTCTTAATTTTGTTATTTTAATATTCTCGGAAAATACGGGGTGCTACACATTCAACTAAAATCTCCCATCGTTAAGGCCCTCGGAAGCAACTACTTGGTTCTGCCACCGAAGAAAATCCACTAGGTCACTTGCAAATCCTTCATGGTTAACCCTTGTCGGCTGATTGGACTAAAGCACTTAAGCCGAAAGATGGATCATTCCGCACCTATAAATAGGACCCCAGTGATTCAGAGTGGGGGTCTTTTCCCATTCATTTTTAGATATTTATAATCTCTTATAGCTGAGAGAAACCCTAATTTCTAAATAACCTTAGGAAAAGTTTGTAACACTGGACATGCTCAATAAAATCGAGACATGTGACAACTAGGGTAATTATAATAAATTATGTTCAAGAATATACATCGCTAACGTTGCATGTACAATATGCAGAGATTATATACATAATTTGATCTATTTCGTATCATGACCCATGACAACCCTTAGGATCCTTAGATCATTAAATAGTAATCACCCTTAGCCTAATGTATGTGGCCACAATCCAAAATTATGCTAAGATCTCCCAATTTAACAACTTATTAAGTTTAAATATTCAAGATTAGGATTTTACTTGTTCTATCCTGCTGGATCTATGTGAAACTAAGGAAGACCCAAGA
Source organism: Allium sativum (assembly GCA_030737875.1). Lineage (NCBI taxonomy): Eukaryota > Viridiplantae > Streptophyta > Magnoliopsida > Asparagales > Amaryllidaceae > Allium > Allium sativum. The sequence goes on along the minus strand of CM060918.1, from coordinate 200,259,654 downwards.
AAACCTATTATCTAATGATTGTTTAAGAGGATTTAACTTCCTAGAGTTTAGTTTTGCGATCATTAAGCACATAAAAATTATTTTAGTATCTTAAGGAAATTTTAAGGAAATATGTTAAAAATGGGTAAATACCCTATTTAGGAAATAAAAAAGGAAGTTCACGACTGGTTTTGTTTATAACTAGGAATTTACCTTTAGTGTTCTATAGTAGCATTTTGATAGGAATTCTGTTGATGTCAAAAGTTGGTATAATGACTGTCAACCCCCAAAGTGCATAATCCACACACAATAATAATCAAAGTGCAAGAAAAAGAGTAAACACAAGGAACAAACAATATTTTTTAGTGGTTCGGCTTCAACCAAGCCTATGTCCACTTTATAATCTTTGTTTATGTTGTTGATTACAGGCAACAGTTGCTTTTACTAGAAAGAAAGTAGAGAAAGAAGTGGTTTATACACAAAATCCTTGTGTTAGAGCGATGAAAAGTCAGAGTGTACAGTAGGCTATTTTTTGAATGTCAACCATGAACTTTTCAATGGAAGTCCTTCGCCTTCGACAGAAGGCCTTTCTATTTCAGGAAATAGTGTATTTATAGGCAAGAAGTCAAGCCTATAAGGATACTACACGGCCATTATCTGACATGGGATCATCCATGTGTTACTTGATCCGAAAAAGTAATTGTAGGCAGTGTTGAATAACGAGATTTTGACCGATGTCAACGAACAAAGCTACTTTGGGAATTGAATCATAAAGATAAGGTTTTATATATGTATATACATTGAGTCGTGTTAGGATTATGTTAAAATCTATCTTCAAGTAAACATGAAGATGCTAATCATATATATATATATATATATATATATATATATATATATATATATATATATATATATAAAGCCATCAAAAAGCCAGAAATATACCAAAACTGGCCTACCAGTCGACTGGTAGGAAATAGACCAGTCGACTGGTCGACCTATTTTGGTATATAACGGTTAGTACTAAATTTTTTACATATACGTTTTAGTTCTACCTGTCAACTGATGATTTTTAACCAGTCAACTGATTCGACCCAGATTTTATTTTCTGAAGGGTTGCTTCCATTCATGAAGAGATTCATCTTCATTAATCAAAGGAAATGGACATATCATTTTATGGAAACTGTACATGAATGTTTGCTACTCTTAGACCATTATATAAACAAGTTCAATCTTGTTTAACAATCACCGAATGATTCTATATTCTCTCTATTTTCTGAATTGCATTCTCATACTCTTTGGAAACAAAAAGCTCTTTATATTCAAATACTTGTTGAATCCTTGATTTAACTTTAATATCACTTTGTTCAACAAGCCATTCTACTTCCTTAAATCTACGCATTCAAAGTATATACTCGAGGATTAGATTATAGGAAGGTTATACTTAAGCTATTGGCTAATCAGTGTTGAAAGAACACGTCCATAAGTCAAACTCTTTGTAATTGTTGAAGACCTGTGTAGTTGCTCAGGTGAGAGGCATCCTTGTTGGGGCTTGGGTGTACTGACCTATTCCTCCGGGTTAAGATAGGGCGTTGTTAGTGAATTTCGAAGAGGAGCTTCGGGACTGGATGTAGGGCGGGAAGTTCGAACCAGTATAAACACTCCCGGTGTCTCTTTATTTACCGCTTATATTTACTTGCAATATATTTCGATAACTTAGACTTTATTTGCATAAACTATTGCACATAATTTAAATAGTATATCACATATATTTTCGTATTATCCATATATATCCTTTAAGTCGTACATACCGACTTTTCAGGCAGTGGGTCCTATTCTCCTACTGATGAATAGTTATCCTCGGTATCTACGGCATACGTGGAGCTCAAGACTTGGTTCATGCACAGCGGAGTAGGTCATCTTGGCAATTATCAAGGCATACATGGACCCTGGAATCCAGAGTAAGGGATTTGAATAGGCCTAATTTGACCAATAAAGCATCCTTGAGAATCGGGCTTCGTTGTGTAGCATAGGAGGTGGATCATCAGAATAGAGGGTCGACCATCCTTTTCGTCGGAATTCAATCCATTTGCTGAAAGATAATGCCTTGACTTGAGAATTGAGTTGGGTCGAGCTAACTTATGGTCGACCAACGAACGAGTCATTCAAAATGATCATATAGCCTATCTTTGGTGCAAATTTCAGTTGCGATGGCTTTTGTTAAAAAGTTGGTAAACACTTTGCCCCCTAGAACATCTTTCTTGGTAAAAGAAGGTATGTTTTGGATCTTCCAAGGAATGATGCATAGAGATACAATACATAGAAATCCAGAAAGCCATGGTTACACCGAACCATATTATAAGGTGTCCACAAAACCAACGATCAATAACGCTCGTATTAAGGTTGAAGAAGACAAGAGAGTACCAGTTGTTAAGTTAGTGTAATCGAACGTGAGTATGATTTGTACCTACAACCAAAGGAGAAGAAATTATGCCAAATCCTGACAATATCGTTCGACTATTCAGAGCATAAACCATGCTTATGGATCTGTTGGAGTATAGACTACATTCTAATAAGGATCGAGTTATTTTCCTAAGTCCTGGCAGGATAGTTTAATTTTCCAGGTATAAACCGTGCTTGAGGGTCGAGTATAAACCATGCTCAAGTAGTAATTGAGTTAGCTTGGTAAGAAAGTTCAATATTTCAGGTATAAACCATACTTGGGAATCTAGAGTAAAGCATCAACCAAGCTCAGGGTGTGATTTTTTCAAAGTGATTGAGTATAAACAGTACTCGTGATTTAGTAGCATTTACTTGTCAAATCCTGACATGGTTTGGTTCGAGTATTATCCATACACATTGAAAGAGAGTTAAGCTTGTCACATCCTGACAAGTAGAATCTTAGTATTAGTATCAATCTTACCTTAGGGACGAGCATAAGCCACACTCGGTTTGAGAGAAGGTTAGGCTCGTCACATCTTGACGAATGAATTGCATGCCTAGGTACCAGCCATAACTTAGGGACGAGCATAAGCCATGCTCGGTTTTGGATAGGGGACTTCGTCACATCCTAGCAAAATATTCATCAAACATAATCCAGGTTCGAGAAATAAATCTTATTGCAGCCGAAAATTATTGCAAATTCAAAGAAAATCCTATTGGTTCTATAGTTGAATCCAGAGCATGCCTTTGGGTTAAATCCTAACCCCGTACGTGTGTACTTCAACATAACCACCTTAAAAAAATAGAAATACATTTCTTATATCCTAAGAAATGGGATGTATCTACAATGATCTAATGTAGATCAATTGATAATAATGCAACAGTTGCTAGGCTCGAGGTCCTTCCCATTCCGAGGAGCACGGGGAACATTCTGAGGAGCTTAGGAAGGTAGCTACGGCGATGCGGATGTTGCATACTTTTTAACGTACTCGGGTAGCTCTCCACGTCTAACCATTTCTTCGATGAGATCTCGTAAGTGTATGCAGTTGTTGGTGTCATAACCTACCATATCATGAAACATGCAGTGCTTCCTTGATTCACATGTGAATGGGCTACGGTGGACGTTATCCACGTCTTGCTAAGAAGCAGTTCCTCGAGTGAAGCTCTTAATGATTCTAGTGATCTGATTTCGATCCCCGAGAAGTTACTTCCACGAATCCAATTTGGCACCGTGGACATTGGTGAGAATACCGTTGTGGGGTGGAAGCATGCCTTGAATTCTTGGGGCCAGTTCATTACGGCCCATGAGTGATGGATGAAGGTAGTCCCCAACCTCGGTTGTTGGCTGGGGATTGACTGGGGACCCTCGGTCGGCATGTGAATTAGGCCAAGCCATATCCATGTCGGTAGAAATGGACCGGCTTGGTTGAGCGTTATCAGCTCGGGGTTCGGGATTTCCCCCACTCGAGGCGATATCATGGTGATTTTTAGTAGCATCTCCCTCTATCCTACTAGGAACTTTTATGGTAGAGTGGTCTTGGTGAGACGGGGGGTTGCTGCCCCTATCCCTACTTGGGTCGGCATGCTGGAAAGGCTGAGTGGGAAACAAATAAGTCTGGTTTGTGGTAAGATATCAGATCGAGCCATAGGTTGCATCGAACTAGGCTCTGGTCGATCCGAAGGTTGCATTGATAGATCTGACCTAAGACATGGTCGATCAAGAAGTGAAATTGGCCCAAGTGGAGGCAAAGCAGTGGACCGATCTGGGGCTTGGATTTCATTGACTTGAAGGTTAGTTGTTGCCCCAGCTTGGCCTAGTGAAGGAAGTGAAGCTTGTTTGCTTGGTATTCCTTCCATCCGAGCGAGGAAATCATTCATCATTTCCTGTTGCTTTGTGAGGAGTTCGCCTTGATCTGCCATTTGAGCTATGAGTTCGGCTAGAACTCCATCCATCTCGTCCTTAGTTAAGTATTGGAATGGTTCTTCGTGGGAGGAAGCCTCCTGGCTTGCCTCTGCTACTGCGTCTGCTGGACCAATAGGTTGAAGTTGAGCGTGGGGAGGTATTGCACCCTTCTTCCGTTTTGTCATTGATTCTTCAAGAACTGCTAAAGATGGTTGTCGTAGGTTCGCCCCCCCCCCCAACCTGGTACACCAAAGTGTTAATGTCAAAAGTTGGTCTAATGACTGTAAACCCCCATAGTGCATAATCCACACACAATAATAATCACGAAGTGCAAGAAAAAGAGTAACACGAGGAATGTACAATATTCTAATAGTGGTTCGTCTTCAACCGAGCCTACGTCCACTTTATAATCTCTGTTTATGTTGTCAGTTACATGTTACAGTTGCTTTTGATAGAAAGAAGTGTTTATTCACAAAATCCTTGTGTTAGAGAGTTGAAAAGTCGGAGTGTAGGGCAAGCTATTTTTAGAATGCCAACCATGAACTTTTCAATGGAAGTCTTTCGCCTTCGATAGGATGCCTTTCTATTTTAGGAAATGGTGTATATATAGGTAAGAAGTCGAACCTATAAGGATGCTACATGGCCATTATTTGACATGGGATCAGCCACGTGTTACTTAACCCGAAAAAGTAATTGTATGCGGCGGGTGTTATTCTCCTGCTAATGAATAGTTCTCCCCGGTATCTGCAGCGTACGTGGAACTCAAGACTTGGTGTATGCATAGCGGAGTAGGTCATCTGTAACGAGTCGGATTTTGCCCGACCTTAATCGATCGCAAAATCGACCCAGACCGTTCAAAATCCGCATACGTTAACTTTGGGAATACAACAACATCAGAACAATAACAGCAGACTTTTATTACATCATGATAATATAACATCAGAGTACAGAATATATCAGAGTACATCGAAATTAAAATACAGCGGAAGAAAATTTTACAATAAATTTAATACAGTGCAACGGAAATAAAATAGATACAGCGGAAGACTTCCAATGTTCTGGACACAGCTTTAAGCTTCAATCCAGGATCCTGCTAAAGAGATAAACCTGTAGACAACTGCTCGACTGCCCGTGTGGAAAGAGGGCACCCGAGTTTGCAAAAAGGTGGAAATAAACAACGGGTCAGTCGTGGGACTGGTGTGAGAATTCTTAACTAATTTAACTAATAGTAATAAGGCAAATCCATAGACCACGCCGCTAATGCGGAACAGGTTTTATCCCAATGGATTGTCGTGCATAACTTGAAATAAATCGTAAAACAACGCAATGCTTTTTAGAAAAATGAAATCACCATAAGACTCAGATCCCATCACACAATGCAACGCACACCAGAGGATAGAGTTTTACCTTATGGTGATTAAACATGCTTGATACGTTAAAAACGAATTTGATATTATTATTAGTGTGTATATGTTTTAAAAACAATTTCAATCATAATGTATCAATCCTAGGAAGCATAGGTACCATATGCTATGCCTCCGTACTAGTAATACAATCAAAACCGAATGGGGTGTATTGGAAATTTAGTTTCCATCATGAGTCAAGGCTAGGGAGGAACTCCTACCGATTCGAGACACTCTAGCTAATGTCTCAGGATCCCCCGCAGTGAACCCTTGGAAAGCTGCAGGGCCAGTCCGCCGTACGAGTTGCGGATTAGTTATTCCTGAACACACGTTTCCCAGTCCTATAGGACCTATCCGAGGCGCCTCATTCCATCATCCACATAAGTAAAATGTCAGGGCTGGTAGGTCACTGACACCACTCTAGCTAGAAAGAAACGTGCTGCTCTCCCTGCGTTCCCTTCTCCCGTTTTAGACTCCGCCGGTGTGTGAGGCTCGCGAAGTCACGCTATACACAAAGCTATGCCTAAACAGACTATGCTTTGATCGTCCCACAAGGCCTGCTTTTCAACAAAGACTTGATCATATGCATCTTAGCATGCCACATCATCACTCCATATCACACTACCAATTCTTTGCCGAAATATATGAACGGGTGTTAAGCAAGAGAATAAATTCTCCACCACCAAACATCCATACATTCGACAGAAGATTAATAACATGATATATAATGGAGTACGATGTTAGACACACAATCCATTTATAAGCTTATGCTCTGGGTCTGAGTGAAAGCCAAATTCGTACAAATCAACACTACGTCTGGGCAACTCCTACTATTACCTTATCATGGTAGCGAGCCATTCTAAGGCAACATTCATCATCGTCCATTCAATGTGGAGATTTGACGGTCTTCAATCGCCGTCTTCCAATCTTGGATTTTTAAACGTCGTTTAATTATTTGGAATGAGATAAACTCGGACTTTCCAAATAATCCTTGTATATATATATATAAAATCCTTCTTACACATTAATAATTATTTTTATTAATGATTCCTTCCTATTTTAGTTATTTAAAATAATTAAATTTTTATATAACGACGCCTTACGTCCATGGGTGACTATGGCGCTGCATTCAACCAATTTTGATTTTCACATTTCTCAGAATCTAACCGTTGGATCTTAACGTAACATATATCATTGGAAAGATTTTTCCAAGATGGTCCTATCGGTTTCAGTTTCAAGAAAATCCGACGGTCGGAACTTCTTGTATAGTCGTCTAAAAGTACGATTTCAAAACACGAACAACCACGCTCTATTCGTTAAATTTTGATTATATATATAATCATTGAATCGTAATAACGTCGTTTGATTAAAACAACACTCCACACAATTACCGATACTTACTAGATTTTAATTCATTTGAAAATGAAGATAATATTACCGCATCCTAAATTCATTCTTTCCTTACATTTAAAATGTAAATTTTGATACACTCAAAATCTTTAAATTACATATAAAGATATAATTTCTAATGACAATGCAAACTCTACTCTTAATTATGATTTGTAATTACAATGCAAACACTACATCTAATTCACATTGTAAAAATATAATTTTTAATTACAATGCAAACACTACATCTAATTCACATTGTAAAAATATAATTTTTAATTACAATGCAAACACTACATCTAATTCACATTGTAAAAATATAATTTTTAATTACAATGTAAACACTACATCTAATTCACATTGTAAAAATATAATTTTTAATTATAATGCAAACACTACATCCAATTCACATTGTAAAAATATAATTTTTAATTACAATGTCACATTTCTACATCTAAATTACATATGAAATAAATCCATTTTATTTCTAATGTTCATTCTCATTTCATGTTACATATATACATAAGAAAAATGCAATTTCGATCATACAATGAAATTGCATCCTTTAATTGCATAGAAAAATGTAGTTTTGTCATATGGTATACTTTCCTATAGACATTACATATAAAAATGTAATATTTAACACACAATGTAAATTCATGTTTTAATTACATATAAAAATGTAAATTTTATCCTACGGTGTAATTCCCTATATAATTTACATATAAAAATGTAAATTTTCACATACGATGAAATTTCCATGTTAATTACAAAGGAAAATGTAATTTTTAACATACAGCATTAATTCACTTTATAATTTACATAAAAAAATGTAAATTTTAACATACGATGGAATTCTCATATTAATTACAAAGAAAAATGTAATTTTTAATATATGACATAAATTCACTTTATAATTTACATATAAAAATGTAAATTTTAACATAAAGTGGCATTCACATGTTAATCACAAAGAAAAAATGTAATTTTTACAATACGGTGTATATTCCTATATACTTTACATATAAAAATGTAAATTTTATCATACGATGAAATTCCCCTTTTAATTACAAAGAAAAATGTAATTTTTAACATTCAACGTTGATTCACTTTATAATTTACATATAAAAATGTAAATTTTCGTCATGCAATGTAAATTTACATTTTAATTACATAGAAAAATGTAATTTTCGTCATGCAATGTAAATTTACATTTTAATTACATAGAAAAATGTAATTTTCGTCATGCAATGTAAATTTACATTTTAATTACATAGAAAAATATAATTTTCGTCATGTAATGTAAATTTACATTTTAATTACATAGAAAAATGTAATTTTCAACATACGGTGCAAATTTATAAATAAATTACATATAAAAATGTAACTTTTGTTCATGCGGTGTAAATTCATTCTTAAACTACATAATAAAATGTTATTTAATTCATGCGATGCAGATTCATTCATAAATAACAAAATAAAATGTTATATAATTCATGCGATGTAAATTCATTTTACAACATAAAATTTCATTCTTTTACTTACAATGTAAAAGCATCAACTTTTTATTCACAATGTAAAAGTATCTACTTTTATATTTTCAATGCAAAAATATTAACTTTTTATGTTTTACAATGTAAAGACATCAACTTTTATATTTTGTAATGTAAAAATATTAACTTCTCTATTTTACAACGTAAAAATATAATCTTTTCTATTTACAAATGTAAAGATATTACCTTTTCTACTTTACAACGTAAAAATGTAATCTTTTCTATTTACAATGTAAAAATAATGTCTTTTTATTTTGAACATAAAAAGATGGTTTTTTTTATTTTCAACATAAAAAGATTGTCTTTTTATTTACATCGCCAAATTCTCAATATAAAATCCATTCTTTCTTTACAATGTAAAATTTACTTTTTAATTACAATGTAAAGTCCATTCTTTTTATTACATAAAAAACAAAAAAAACAAAATGTAAATCTTCCTACGGTGAAATTCATATATATTAATATTAAAAATAATGTCAACTAATCCTATGGTTAAATTTCTTTTTAAAATTGACATTAAAAATGTTAATGACATCCTACGGTGTTATTCTTTTTAATATTAACATTGAAAATATTAATGACATCCTACGGTTAAATTCACTATTTAATTTACATTAAAAATAATGTAAATTTATACATGCGGTGAAAATACTTTATTTACAAAATAAAATGTAAATCTCATGTCATCGCAAATTCTGATTTTAATTTTACATAATAAAGTGTAAATTTCATGTCATCCAAACAACAACAGCATTCAAATAACCCACATGACTAAATCTAACAATTCACATCAAGGTAATATACAGGGTGATGTTTACATTGGCATATGACAAATCAACGAGGCATGATTCAATAAAATTAACAAATAATTAATTCTAATTAATCAATAAATTCAGCTCTAATATTTTGATTTGCAGATCTAACATCATACGGAATAAACAATTCAGATCCATATTTAAAATATCACGACATAGCAGATCTATCAATAAATATTTTTAATAACTAAGAATTAATAATTAAATAAATTAAATTAAATAAAAAAAATAAATTCTCACCTTGATTGGATAAGAATTAAAAATGCCAAATAAATTCAGAATTCGTTCCAATCCATCTCAGCAAAGCCTACTTGTCGCCACGGTCCTGTCGGATCTGAAATTTTCAGATTCGGAGTCCGTATGAATTAGTTATTGATTTTTGAATAATTCTGGTTTTTAACAACTGCTGCAGTAACGCTTAAAAGCGTGGCTAATTCTGAAATGTTCATACCTTGATTTCAGAATTGTTCAAAATTTTGATTCCACTTTTCAGCAGATTCAAGCGACGGTTTCCAGAGCGGTTTGCGCGACGTCGGAGAGCTACGAGAGGGGAGTGATCGGCCAGAGGGGGGTGAAGCTCGGCCTGGTCTGGTGGGCCCCACGTCGGACGAACGGCGGCGGCTTCTCGGGGTTGGTGCGGCGGTTTCAGGCAGCGGGGAGAGATGAAATTGGTATCAAATCGAAGAGCGGAGAGAGTACTTTAAAAGTTTAACTACGGGGAGGTCTAATTCTTCATGGATTGGGAGGAATTTGAGTTCAAAATTCGGAGCTGATGGGTTCATGCGGCGGCTGTAAAATAACGTGGAGGAGGAAGAAAACCCGATGGCATTTTATAATATAATATTTAGGGTTATTTAATTATTATTTAATTAGCCCGTTTAAGCCCGTTTTGGTCCGAACTCAGAATTAGGCCTGCTTACTGTCGTTCTTAGGGTTTTGACGTCTTTTGAGCGCAATGGGCTATGTCTCGGGCCCCAATTCTGAAGTCTGTATTGTTTTTTTTAAAATCCTATTAAAAATTAATTAAATATTGACCGTACATTAAAATTCACCGGGGCCACAAATTAACTTCAAAAATTCCCGAAAAATATATTTAGCTATGTTTTGACGCTGCGGACCTAGAAAAATTAATTTCGTTCAATTCTGAGCTCATATGAATTTTTAATGAATTTTTAAAGTCAAAAATTGTCCGTTTACACTAAAAAATCAATTATAATTATATATTAATTCTAAAAATTACCGAAAAATCATTTTTAGCTTTGTTTTGACGATACGAACCCAACAAAATTATTTTCGTCGAATTCTGAGACTGTTTGAAAAATGGCTATTTTTAAGGCGTTTAAATTTAACTTAAATAGTCAAAACACATTTTCTTTTCCCACGCTCACATATTAATTCGAAAAATTCTGAAAATTGAAACCTAGCAATAATTTGACATTCCGGTTCCAACAAAAGTGGTTTCGTCGAAAACAGAGGTCGTTTGAAAAATGACTATTTTTAAGACTAGTATATTTAATATTAAAAATACATTTTTAAACAAATAATTTTCAAAACTCGAAATATATAAGTGTTTACTGTTTTTCAATGCAGAAACGTCATTCCGAACTCAATGGAAGTGGTTTCGAGTCGAAATTCCTTCATATGTGAAAAGTAGCCTTTCGGGCCATATATAATATATATATAAATTCTATAGCGACCTTTCTAAAAATTGAATTGGCCATAACTTTTGATTTCCGCTATGAAATTTCAATTTTTCGGATTCATTGGAAATATATTTTTAAATAGTTTCTAATATTTTTGGTTTCACTAAAATCCGTTAAATTTTGCATCCTTTATGGTTAGTCAAAGTTCAAGTTTGACTTTTCAAACTACCGCGCTATTTCTAACTTTTTTATAATTAAAATTAAATTATTCCTTCTAACTTCGATTTGAATCAACTTTCAATCATTTTTATTAAAAATAGATTATTTTAAATATCAAAACTCATTAAAATTACTTAAAATATAATTTTAAATTGGGCCCCTAAAATCAGGGTTGTTACAGTCTCCCCCACTTAAAAACTTTTCGTCCTCGAAAAGGAACGAAGCTAAAAGTTGATTAATTAACTAACTAATTATATATATATATATATATATATATATATTTTCTCCATTGGTTTAAATAATTTTATTAGTTGATTAACTTTCAAATATATAACTTTTTATATATTCAAAATCATATTTTCCAAAATAGAGTATAATTAATCACAAATACGTATATTATAGGCTTGCTACTGCCAACTCATTCTAGGGCATTACTAACCCTATCTCTAATGAGTTTTCTCATTCTAGGATACTGCTGATCCTATCTCTAATGAGTATTCTTATTGGATATTACTAATCCAATCTCTGATGAGCCTTTTGTTCAGTTCTAATGAGTTGTACCCCAAAGATTTGAGCTAACCAAAGCTCTGATAACAACTGTAACGGCCCTAGGCTTTGCAACCATCAGGCAGTGGGCTAACCTCCCACCGTGACATACAGTGATACCTCAGAACTGATTTTACGGCCAGCCTCTCGACTACAACAACCAACCCAATCTTCCCATTGGGATGTGTAGGGGTAAGAGTCTCCTGCTCGCCACCAAACAGCCAAGCGAGAACCCCCTATCACGTTCTCTAACCAGCTCTGATACCAACTGTAACGAGTACCGCGAAATCCGGTAGGCTTTGCAACCATCTCTTCATCCTCCAGTACAGCAGGTAAAACCCACTGTGGCTTACAGTTGTACCCCAGACACCTTGTTTTACGGCGACCCTTTCGGGATCCCCCGGCCGCAGCCTACCAACCCTAAAAAGGGACATGTGGGGGTAATAGTCTCCCGTTCGCCACCAAACCGCGAAGCGAGAACCCCCCATCATGTTGCATCCTATTACCAGGCATGCCAAACAAGGACTGGTGCGAGAATTCTTAACTAATTTAACTAATAGTAATAAGGCAAATCCATGGACCACGCCGCTAATGCGGAACGGGTTTTATCCCAATGGATTGTCGTGCATAACTTGAAGTAAATCGTAAAACAACGCAATGCTTTTTAGAAAATGAAATCACCATAAGAGTCAGGTCCCATCACACAATGCAACGCACACCAGAGGATAGAGTTTTACCTTATGGTGATTAAACATGCTTGATACGTTAAAAATGAATTTGATATTATTATTAGTGTGTATATGTTTTAAAAACAATTTCAATCATAATGTATCAATCCTAGGAAGCATAGGTACCATATTCTATGCCTCCGTACTAGTAATACAATCAAAACCGAATGGGGGCGTATTGGAAATTGAGTTTCCATCATGAGTCAAGGCTAGGGAGGAGCTCCTACCGATTCGAGACACTCTAGCTAATGTCTCAGGATCCCCCGAAGTGAACCCTTGGAAAGCAGCAGGGCCGGTCCGCCGTACGAGTTGCGGATTAGTTATTCATGAACACACGTTTCACAGTCCTATAGGACCTATCCGAGGCGCCTCATTCCATCATCCACATAAGTAAAATGTCAGGGTTGGTAGGTCACTGACACCACTCTAGCTAGAAAGAAACGTGCTGCTCTCCCTGCGTTCCCTTCTCCCGTTTTAGACTCCGCCGGTGTGTGAGGCTCGCGAAGTCACGCTATACACAAAGCTATGCCTAAACAGACTATGCTTTGATCATCCCACAAGGCCTGCTTTTCAACAAAGCCTTATCATATGCATCTTAGCATGCCACATCATCACTCCATATCACACTACCAATCCTTTGCCGAAATATATGAACGGGTGTTAAGCAAGAGAATAAATTCTCCACCACCAAACATCCATACATTCGACAGAAGATTAATAACATGATATATAATGGAGTACGATGTCAGACACACAATCCATTTATAAGCTTATGCTCTGGGTCTGAGCGAAAGCCAAATCCGTACAAATCAACACTACGTCTGGGCAACTCCTACTATTACCTTATCATGGTAGCGAGCCATTCTAAGGCAACAGTCATCATCGTCCATTCAATGTGGAGATTTGACGATCTTCAATCGCCGTCTTCCAATCTTGGATTTTTAAACGTCGTTTAATTATTTGGAATGAGATAAACTCGGACTTTCCAAATAATCCTTGTATATATATATATAATCCTTCTTACACATTAATAATTATTTTTATTAATGATTCCTTCCTATTTTAGTTATTTAAAATAATTAAATTTTTATATAACGACGCCTTACGTCCATGGGTGACTATGGCGCTGCATTCAACCAATTTTGATATTCACATTTCTCAGAATCTAACCGTTGGATCTTAACGTAATATATATCATTGGAAAGATTTTTCCAAGATGGTCCTATCCGTTTCAGTTTCAAGAAAATCCGACGGTCGGAACTTCTTGTATAGTCGTCTAAAAGTACGATTTCAAAACGCGAACTACCACGCCCTATTTGTTAAATTTTGATTATATATATAATCATTGAATCGTAATAACGTCGTTTGATTAAAACAACACTCCACACAATTACCGATACTTACTAGATTTTAATTCATTTGAAAATGAAGATAATATTACCGCATCCTAAATTCATTCTTTCCTTACATTGAAAATGTAAATTTTGATACACTCAAAATCTTTAAATTACATATAAAGATATAATTTCTAATGACAATGCAAACTCTACTCTTAATTATGATTTGTAATTACAATCCAAACACTACATCTAATTCACATTGTAAAAATATAATTTTTAATTACAATGCAAACACTACATCTAATTCACATTGTAAAAATATAATTTTTAATTATAATGCAAACACTACATCTAATTCGCAAACACTACATCTAATTCACATTGTAAAAATATAATTTTTAATTACAATGCAAACACTACATCCAATTCACATTGTAAAAATATTACAATGCCACATTTCTACATCTAAATTACATATGAAATAAATCAATTTTATTTCTAATGTTCATTCTCATTTCATGTTACATATATACATAAGAAAAATGCAATTTCGATCATACAATGAAATTGCATCCTTTAATTGCATAGAAAAATGTAGTTTTGTCATACGGTATACTTTCCTATAGACGTTACATATAAAAATGTAATATTTAACACACAATGTAAATTCATGTTTTAATTACATATAAAAATGTAAATTTTATCCTACGGTGTAATTCCCTATATAATTTACATATAAAAATGTAAATTTTCACATACGATGAAATTTCCATGTTAATTACAAAGGAAAATGTAATTTTTAACATACGGCATTAATTCACTTTATAATTTACATATAAAAATGTAAATTTTAACATACAATGGAATTCTCATATTAATTACAAAGAAAAATGTAATTTTTAATATACGACATAAATTCACTTTATAATTTACATATAAAAATGTAAATTTTAACATAAAGTGGCATTCACATGTTAATTACAAAGAAAAATGTAATTTTTACAATACGGTGTATATTCCTATATAATTTACATATAAAAATGTAAATTTTATCATACGATGAAATTCCCCTTTTAATTACAAAGAAAAATGTAATTTTTAACATTCAACGTTGATTCACTTTATAATTTACATATAAAAATGTAAATTTTCGTCATGCAATGTAAATTTACATTTTAATTACATTGAAAAATGTAATTTTCGTCATACAATGTAAATTTACATTTAAATTACATAAAAAAAATGTAATTTTCGTCATGCAATGTAAATTTATATTTTAATTACATAGAAAAATGTAATTTTCGTCTTGCAATGTAAATTTACATTTTAATTACATAGAAAAATGTAATTTTCGTCATGCAATGTAAATTTACATTTTTAATTACATAGAAAAATGTAATTTTCGTCATGCAATGTAAATTTACATTTTAATTACATAGAAAAATGTAATTTTCAACATACGGTGCAAATTTATAAATAAATTACATATAAAAATGTAACTTTTGTTCATGCGGTGTAAATTCATTCTTAAACTACATAATAAAATGTTATTTAATTCATGCGATGCAGATTCATTAATAAATAACAAAATAAAATTTTATATAATTCATGCGATGTAAATTCATTTTACAACATAAAATTTCATTCTTTTACTTACAATGTAAAAGCATCAACTTTTTATTCACCATGTAAAAGTATCTACTTTTATATTTTCAATGCAAAAATATTAACTTTTTATGTTTTACAATGTAAAGACATCAACTTTTATATTTTGCAATGTAAAAATATTAACTTCTCTATTTTACAACGTAAAAATATAATCTTTTCTATTTACAAATGTAAAAATATTACCTTTTCTACTTTACAACGTAAAAATGTAATCTTTTCTATTTACAATGTAAAAATAATGTCTTTTTATTTTGAACATAAAAAGATGGTTTTTTTTTTTCAACATAAAAAGATTGTCTTTTTATTTACATCGCCAAATTCTCAATATAAAATCCATTCTTTCTTTACAATGTAAAATTTACTTTTTAATTACAATGTAAAGTCCATTCTTTTTATTACATAAAAAAAAAATGTAAATCTTCCTACGGTGAAATTCATATATATTAATATTAAAAATAATGTCAACTAATCCTACGGTTAAATTTCTTTTTAAAATTGACATTAAAAATGTTAATGACATCCTACGGTGTTATTCTTTTTAATATTAACATTGAAAATATTAATGACATCCTACGGTAAAATTCACTATTTAATTTACATTAAAAATAATGTAAATTTATACATGCGGTGAAAATACTTTATTTACAAAATAAAATGTAAATCTCATGTCATTGCAAATTCCGATTTTAATTTTACATAATAAAATGTAAATTTCATGTCATCCAAACAACAACAGCATTCAAATAACCCACATGACTAAATCTAACAATTCACATCAAGGTAATATACAAGGTGATGTTTACATTGGCATATGACAAATCAACGAGGCATGATTCAATAAAATTAACAAATAATTAATTCTAATTAATCAATAAATTCAGATCTAATATTTTGATTTGCAGATCTAACATCATACGGAATAAACAATTCAGATCCATATTTAAAATATCACGACGTAGCAGATCTATCAATAAATATTTTTAATAACTAAGAATTAATAATTAAATAAATTAAATTAAATAAAAAAAATTCTCACCTTGATTGGATAAGAATTAAAAATGCCAAATAAATTCAGAATTCGTTCCAATCCATCTCAGCAAAGCCTACTTGTCGCCACGGTCCTGTCGGATCTGAAATTTTCAGATTCGGAGTCCGTATGAGTTAGTTATTGATTTTTGAATAATTCTGGTTTTTAACAACTACTGCAGTAACGCTTAAAATCGTGGCTAATTCTGAAATGTTCATACCTCGATTTCAGAATTGTTCAAAATTTTGATTCCACTTTTCAGCAGATTCAAGCGACGGTTTCCCGAGCGGTTTGCGCGACGTCGGAGAGCTACGAGAGGGGAGTGATCGACAAGAGGGGGGTGAAGCTCGTCCTGGTCTGGTGGGCCCCACGTCGGACGAACGGTGGCGACTTCCCGGGGTTGGTGCGGCGGTTTCAAGCAGCGGGGAGAGATGAAATTGGTATCAAATCGAAGAGCGGAGAGAGTTCTTTAAAAAGTTTAACTACGGGGAGGTCTAATTCTTCATGGATTGCGAGGAATTTGAGTTCAAAATTCGGAGCTGATGGGTTCATGCGGCGGCTGTAAAATAACGTGGAGGAGGAAGAAAACCCGATGGCATTTTATAATATAATATTTAGGGTTATTTAATTATTATTTAATTAGCCCGTTTAAGCCCGTTTTGGTCCGAACTCAGAATTAGGCTTGCTTACTGTCGTTCTTAGGGTTTTGACGTCTTCTGAGCGCAATGGGCTATGTCTCGGGCCCCAATTCTGATGTCTGTAGAGTTTTTTTAAAATCCTATTAATAATTAATTAAATATTGACCGTACATGAAAATTCACCAGGGCCACAAATTAACTTCAAAAATTCCCAAAAAATATATTTAGCTATGTTTTGACGCTGCGAACCTAGAAAAATTAATTTCGTTCAATTCTGAGCTCGTATGAATTTTAATGAATTTTTAAAGTCAAAAATTGTCCGTTTACACTAAAAAATCAATTATAATTATATATTAATTCTAAAAATTACCGAAAAATCATTTTTCAGCTTTGTTTTGACGATACGAACCCAAAAAAATTATTTTCGTCGAATTCTGAGACTGTTTGAAAAATGGCTATTTTTAAGGCGTTTAAATTTAACTGAAATAGTCAAAACACATTTTCTTTTCCCACGCTCACATATTAATTCGAAAAATTCTGAAAATTGAAACCTTGCAATAATTTGATATTCCGGTTCCAACAAAAGTGGTTTCGTCGAAAACAGAGGTCGTTTGAAAAATGACTATTTTTAAGGCCAGTATATTTAATATTAAAAATACATTTTTAAACAAATAATTTTTGAAACTCGAAATATATAAGTGTTTACTGTTTTTCAATGCAGAAACGTCATTTCGAACTCAATGGAAGTGGTTTCGAGTTGAAATTCCTTCATATGTGAAAAGTAGCCTTTCGGGCCATATATAATATATGTATAAATTCTATAGCGACCTTTCTAAAAATTGAATTGGCCATAACTTTTGATTTCCGCTATGAAATTTCAATTTTTCGGATTCATTGGAAAGATATTTTTAAATAGATTCTAATATTTTTGGTTTCACTAAAATCCGTTAAATTTTGCATCCTGTATGGTTAGTCAAAGTTCAAGTTTGGCTTTTCAAACTACCGCGCTATTTCTAACTCTTTTTATAATTAAAATTAAATTATTCCTTCTAACTTCGATTTGAATCAACTTTCAATCATTTTTATTAAAAATAGATTATTTTAAATATTAAAACTCATTAAAATTACTTAAAATAAAATTTTAAATTGGGCCCCAAAAATCAGGGTTGTTACATCATCTTTGCAATTATCACAACATACATGGACCTTGGAATCTGGAGTAAGGAATTTGAATGGTCCCAGTTTCACCAATAAAGCAGCCTTGAGAATGGGGCTTCGTTGTATAGCATAAGAGGTGGATCATCAGTATAGGGAGTCGATCAATGGTTCGATCGACCTGGTTTTCAAACTTTAATCCATTT
The DNA here is from genome assembly GCA_030737875.1 of Allium sativum. Lineage (NCBI taxonomy): Eukaryota > Viridiplantae > Streptophyta > Magnoliopsida > Asparagales > Amaryllidaceae > Allium > Allium sativum. The sequence goes on along the minus strand of CM060918.1, from coordinate 200,241,003 downwards.
GTTAAAAGAGAATGATTCGATTCGATAATTGTTGAGTTGGGTCGAGCCAAGTTTCGGTCGACCAATGAACGAGTATTTCAAAATGATGATATATCCTATCTTCGGTGCAGATTCCGGTTGTGACGACTTTTTCCAAAAAGCCGGTCAACAAATACCAAAATATTAGAAGATCTCAAGTCTGGGCTCTTTCCGGTCATAGATCGGGAATTCTATGGTCAGATCTCATTTTGGGTTGTTAACCACAAATTTGGCTAATAATTTCGACAACGTATATCTTGGTTAGATGATTCAAGATGTTAATCTTTATTAATTGTAATAAGTCAAGATCAATCACCCTTTAAGTAAAAAATTCAGAACATGAAAGCATTCCAAATTGAGCATATCGTATGCCAAAACTATAGCTTTAGTAACACGAATCCTCTTGTGGTATTCGTTCATTAATTGGATCTACGAATTAATTAAAAAATGCGTTAAAAATTCAACAGACGTAAACGTTCTGTAACGACCCAGATTTTTTGGTCATTTAAATTCGAATATTTAAACTTGTTTTAAATATTATATTTGGAAATATTGATGGATTTTTAGTACTGAATTCATTTATTAAACGACGATAACGTTTAATTTTATATTTAATTATAAGGAACTCGTAACGATGCGGTAGCTCTTAAAATTGAGTTTTGAATTTCTATTGAATATACAGAATTAATTTTAAGTTGGAATGTTGTGAAATAAGAAACGTTAAAATCTTATTGACTATAATTTTCTAATGATAGAGAAAAACCTAGATTTTATCATATATATTGTAACTTATTTCCAAATCAAATTTTAAAATGGTCGCTATGGAATTGTTTATGAACGATAACTTTTATTTAATAAATTATAAAAGGTATTTTATATAATTCAAATATCGTTTAACTCAGAATAATAACATTGAATTATTTCATATTGGTTTATATTTGGAATGGTATTTTATATTATTTGGATATATATGACAATAACAATTTTATTATTGTTGAATTTAATTGTTTTAGGATTAAATAATATTTTATCGATATTATTTAAGCCTTAGAAGTGCCAATTTTCAAACGACCTCCGTTTTCGACGAAATGAGTTTTGTTGGGTTCATATCATTAAGACATAGCAGTATGATCATTTTCTTCATAATTGGAGTTCATTTGTGTCGGTACGAATATTGGACGCTTAACGTTAAATCGAATAAATAAAAATAAGATAATAAATTTATATCTCCTACATGCCTAGGTAACGCCTACCAAAATAAAAATATAAACGCAGGCATATATGAAGAGAACACACGCAGGCCTATAATATTAAATACACAACCTACTTATATTTAAAACTATACAAAACAAACACATGCCTTTCTCCTTCCAAAACACAACAATTGTACATGACAGTCTACTTGAAATGAAATAAAATAGCCTACCCCATATATACACTACCTTGTTTTCAAATTAATGCAAGCCTTATCACTGCCTTGTTTCCAAATCACGCTGGCTACAACTAATACACAACCTATAACCTATGATTGAAAACATTGCCTCTCTTGATGTGAAAATGCAGCCTACACTATTTGTACTACCCTATTTGTACCCAAAACACATGCCTACCCATCAACTACCTATTTTTCTTCTGCCTTAATATGCAGTAAAACACGTACGAGCCAGCAAAAACACAGCAAACTAAGTACCATAGCCAGCCAGGCTTTCAAATACACAATAATGCCAGTAATTTGAAATGAAAAGAAATATATATACAAATCTTTGTCTGTACAAATGCAAATGAAACACCCCACCTTCGTTAAGGTCACTCACAAAGGGAATGCCTTAACTTCGGTGGAGCATTATAGGTAAAAGATATAAATAATTTACAAGACAGACATATAAACAGTGGAAAAACTAAATTTATTTCATAAGTATGTGGTTCAGTTAAAACATTACAACAACTGTCTAAAACCAACTTCCAAATCATTACAACAAAATCTCTGCCTTGATTAAAACATAAAGAAGCATAAAATAAAAATAAGGCTGCATAAATCTCCAATAAGAGTGTATCCAAATCCATAGCCCAAGGAAAGAGAATCCAAGCAATACATCTGCTCTCTTCGAGCTGGAAATGGTCCGAACTAAGCTGAAGTATTCCCTCCCTGCAGACCTGGGGGGAACGGAAGAAAAGAACACGAAAGAAAAATGGATCAGACATGAATCTGGTAAGTCCAGTGATTATTTAGCATGGAAACAGGAAAAAGGATTATGACATGAATAAACTGAACCTAGGACAACACCCTAGAAATAAGGTAATAAAACTAAATATGTTATCGCACTCATTACTATTTCTCTGCACCCACTTACAAGTGTTTCAACTAGCACCATGTGTTCAAGATAAATGATCCCCTTTATCGATCGGCTCCTACTCGTATACGTTTTCTACTTGTGTCATTCGGCCCCGCTTGATTGTAGATACCTGTGTTGGTCCCACTATGGGGTGTACCAAATCTTATGGAGGCAACCCGACACAATTCAAGATGCACAGTGTATAACTACGATGCCCAGTTCTTTCTTTTCCCCCTCCGGAGTACGTGCACGCCCGCACTACATCGGAACCTACACTGATGCACCACCCGTCGTTGTTTTGACACTTATAATCAGCCCAGTAATCATGCCCTACCCTACCTAGTTCAGGGTACCATGATACAACTATGTGGGTTACTGCTGAAATGGGTCCCCGTTACTAGGGTTTCCTAATCAACATGTTAAAATGGTTAAGTGTTCTCAAATTAACCTAACCCCACCCATCAGTTTAGTTAACATGTTGTATTAGTTAAGTGTTGCCTTAATCAACTTAACCCCACCATTCCGGTCTTAGCTTTAATTCATTCATTAAAGCACCAACCACTCACATTAGATATGTATTGTTGCGGTCGCTGGATGTGCCGGTCAGTTCCGGGCAATCTTACACCGCAACTCAATCTAACCTCAGATTCTTTTGGGCTTAATGCACTAACCTCTCACATTAGATCTATATTGTTACGGTTGCTGGATGTGCCGGGCGGTTCCGGGCAGTCTTACACCGTAACTCAATCTAACCTCGGGTTAGGCATATTCATCTTTTACTTAATTTACATATTTACCCTTCATATTTATATGTAAATTATCCACAATTATTGCCATTCAAGTCAGGCCCCATTTACCCTCTAAATCATGTTCATAATTTTTAGGTATATAAATTATACCATTTTATGCCACTAATCATTTATATGATTATGTGCCAAACTATGCCAATAATATGAAATTTAAGGTTTTTCCCAACGTTACCCCCGTTATACGTTCGCATAATTCACATAGAACGTTGGGATCACAACTTAGCCTAACTTATAAACAAAAGGGAAAAGAAAGGAGCATGTACCATTCCCACAACATAAAATAATAAGGATCTAACTAAACATGTGTCATATAAATTTGGCATAAAACAATGAACTTGCATTTTGGATCCAATTAACATGAATCTTAAGCATATGAACGGGGACTTACATAGAATTACACAAATCCAATTAGGCATGTAAATGTGAACTTGCATTTGAGTTGGATCAAATTAACATAGATCTAAACATATAGGCATATATGACTTAGCCTAAAAACTTATATGTAACATAACATGAAACAATCACCAAACTTATATATATAACATGATAGGTTCATCACTGATTTAGCATACGACATGATAAGTCCAATAAACCACAATAGTCTCATAGGCATATATGATAGAATCGTCACAAGAATAGACATGAATCAACATCTCCAATATCTTATAACTAGGCATAGTTCTAATTTCTCTTTTTTACAAATCATGACTTTTAATTGTTCACATCTAAAGAATAACTGAACTTACAAACAAAAGAAAAATCTTGTTTTCTGGGATCTGTTTTCTGAAACTGAAAAGCTATCCCTTGACGTAGACTATCGATTCTCTAATTTAGATTTGATTCATAGCTTCTAACTTGCGTTCTAGTTTGCTTCCTAGTTGGAGAAGAATGGTGGTTATGACAGCATGACGGCTCTTTGGAATGAAATTGTGTGGTTTAGGGTCGAGTGTTGGGGTTGTTTATATAGAAGTTTAGATTTATGTGAGCCGTTAGATCAACCTAGGAGCAATCAGAACCATCCATACTAGATATAGCTATCTAGAAACCGCCACCTATGCCCTAATGACTCAGCAACAAGTCATAAATCGTCACTGTTTGGATCTGGGCGAGGGGGTCGACCCCTGCGGGGGGGGGGGGGGGGGGGGTCGACACCCCTCTTATGGGGTCGACATCTATGTCGACCCCCTCCCTCGGGGAGGGAGTCGACCCTTATGGGCGAGAATTTTACTGCCCAGCTGATTCACGTGATTTTGAAATTCGAACTGCTTTTGTTTATTTAATTATTAAATTTTCTGTTTAAATGTGAAATCTTCTGAACTCCATAACTTCTTCATACGGAGTCCGATTCACGCAAACTCGGCCTCTATCTCAAGCAGAATTCCGAGACGAATGCAATGGCGTAACCTGTTTCCCTTAATTCTCACTTTTAAAATTAAATATTCTTTAATTCGTTAATTTAATAAACATAGAAAATACAGGGTGTTACAATCTCCCCTCCTTAAAGGATTTCGTCCTCGAAATCTTCAAGTCAAGAAGAATGTATATCCTACCATCCAATCGTCCATCTACTCAACCATCAAACACCGGTATCCGTTGTCCTTAAAAAGATTTCTAAGGCTTTCATGACTGTATGCATAGTGTGTGTATATGTCCTTGTCTAATGCAAAATCAGGCGGTCTACTGATTCAGTTGACCTCCTTAATGCAAATTATGTCAATGCCATGAGTCCATTATGTATGCAATTAATCCTAATCATACTTTCTACATGAGTGCACAATCATCCATACAAATGCAACGTCCATATGATAACATTGCTGGTTTCAATCCATATACAAACACATATATGCATATGCAACATGAAAGTGACTGAGCTGATCTAACACCTAATGTATGTGTATATGCATCCACGAGCAACCACTAGCAACCACTTGCAACCATCAGTCATAACATGTTTCAAATACATGTTTACATCCATTGGTTTCTACCTAAGGATAAAGAATAGGATCGAGGAGATATACTTAAAAAGGTAGATACAAGCATGTATAAACTTATGGAAAAAGAGATCAAGGATGTACCCTCAAAAAGAAAAGGGTAGGCGTATTTTTCCCCCAGTTTCCCAAGTCTCGTCTTCCTCAGTGTCACTCCATTGAACTTTAACAAGCTTGACTTCACGGTTGCGTAGCTTTTTGACTTCCGTACCCAAGATACGAGTTGGAACTCTTCTCACAGTTGCTTCTCGTTCCACTTCTACTTCCTCTAGTATGCTTGGCTCCATAACTTCCGCAGACTCATGTAAGCATTTTCGAAGTTGAGAAACATGAAAAACATTATGAACTCCAGCCAGTCTTTTGGGTAGCTCTATTCTGTAAGCCATTGTCCCAATCCTTTCAATGATAGGAAATGGTCCTACAAATCTTGGTGCTAGCTTTCCTACAGACCCAAAGCGAATGACATTCCTCAAAGGAGATACTTTAAGGAACACCCTATCTCCAACCTCAAACTCAAGGTCGGACCTTCTTTTGTCTGCGTAGGACTTCTATCTATCTTGAGCAGTTTTCATTCGTCTTCTTATCAAGTCCACTTTCTTTGTAGTTTCTCTAATCATGTCTGGCCCAAGAAGGAGCTTGTCTGTAGACTCCCACCAACAAGTTGGTGATCTGCATGGTCTCCCATATAAAGCCTCGAAGGGTGCCATGCCTATGGTGGCTTGGTAGCTATTGTTGTAAGCGAATTCCACCTAAGGAAGATGATCCTCCCATGTTCCTCCAAAGTCAAGAATGCACAATCTCAAGAGATCTTCTAGTACTCTGTTCACCCTTTCCATCTGACTATCGGTTTGAGGGTGATAGGAAGTGCTTAAGCATAGCTGTGTGCCTACAGCCTCTTGCAAACTCCTCCAAAACTCGCTCGTAAAGATAGGATCTCGATCACTCACTATGCTGGAGGGTATCCCATGGAGTCGAACTATCTCTTTAAGATAAATGGATGATAAAGACGAGGCAGTCCTTCTACTCTTAACAGGTATAAAATGAGCGCTTTTAGTGAGCCTGTTCACTATTACCCAAATACTGGTATTGCCACTTCTTGACCTAGGCAACCCATCAACAAAGACCATCGAAATGCTATCCCATTTCCACTGTGGGACCTCAAGAGGATGAAGCAGACCACCAGGCTTCCTCTTCTCCGCTTTGACTTGCGGCATATCAAGCACTTAGCGATGAACTCAGCTACATCCCTCTTTATGCCATTCCAAAAGAAAACCCTTTTTATGCCTTTATACATCTTGTCTCCACCTGGGTGTATGGTCAGCTTAGAATGGTGCGCTTCTTCGAGAACCGTTTTCACCAAATCCCTAGCTTGTGGGATGCGTAGCCTTCCATCCCGTCTCAACCAACACTTATCATTGATGGAATATCTATTGAGGTGACTAGAAGTCTCACCCCTAATTAGCTTATCCATCATATCAACTAGCTGAGGGTCTTTACGTTGCGCGGTTCCTATTGAGTCCAAAAGAGTAGGCCGCACTTCTAGCGATGCTAACAAACCAGGTACGAATTCAGAGGAGGGTCTAAAGTCAAAGTTTGCTATGTATTCCAAGTTTTGCCTTTCTATAAAGAGAGGACTTAAGATCAGCTTCTTTCTACTTAAGGCATCTGCTACCACGTTGCCCTTGCCAGGGGTATAGGAAATCTCAAAATCATATGAGGCAAGGAACTCCATCCACCTTTGTTGTCTTAAGTTAAGATCTTTCTATAAGAAAAGGTACTTTAATGATTTATGGTCAGTAAACAATTCAAACCTTTCTCCTAGTAGATAATGACGCCATGACTTAAGAGCGAAAACAATGGCAGCTAGCTCCAAATCATAAGTTGGGTAGTTCTTCTCATGTACCATCAACTGCCTTCCCCCATAACAAACTACCTTGCCTTCTTGCATCATGACAGCACCTAATCCTGTACCACATGCGTCTGTCTATATGGTAAACATTTTGCTCCCATCAGACAATGTTAGAACTGGGGCTGTTGTTAGAGCACTTTTCAAACGTTGGAAAGCAACATCGCATTCCAAATCCTAAGCGAAAGTTAGGTTCTTCTTTGTCAATCTTGTGAGTGGGGCTGAGATTTTCACAAAGTCTCTAAAGAACTTTCGGTAAAAGCCTGCTAGCCCGAGAAAGCTTCGGACTTCGGTTGCATTTCGTGGAACCTTCCAATCTTGCACTGCAACTACTCTTGCGGGGTCCACAGTTATCCCCTCTTTGGGCACCACATGTCCAAGAAACCTTACTTCTTCTCTCCAGAAATGACATTTGGAGAATTTGGCTTTCAGCTGATGTGCACGAAGAGTATCCATGACTTCCCTTAAATGCAGAGCATGCTCTTCTTCATTCTTCGAGAAAATCAAAATGTCGTCTACGAAGACCAACAAAAACTTATTAAGGAACTCCCTGAAAACCCTGCTCATCAAGTCAACGAAATAAGTGTATGCGTTTGTCAAGCCGAAAAGCTTGACAAGTCATTCGAAGAAACCATCCGGGGTTCTGAACGCAGTCTTATCAATGCTGTCTTCAGCCACTCTTAGCTGATGAAACCCGATAGCCAGATCTAGTTGGGAGAAAACCGATGCACCTACAAGCTGATCAAACAAGTCGTCTATTCTTGGATGTGGGAGCTATTCTTCTTGGTCAGCTTGTTTTGCTCCCTATAGTCAATGCATAGGCGAAGTGAACCATCCACTTTGGTTGCGAATACTACTAGAGCACCCCATTTAGAAATACTCTGCCTAATAAACCCCTTTTCGAGCAGCTCTTTAACTTGCTTGCTGAGCTCTTTCCTCTACCTTGGAGCCATGTGTCTAATGGGTAGAGCTATGGGTTTTGCATTATCAACAAGGTATATGCGGAAGTCTATCTCTCGCTTCGGAGGTAAGCCCTTCACCTCTTCAAATACATCTGAGTATTCATGGACTACTCTAACAGACTTCAAGTTTTCAACAGACGCATCAAGAGATTCTAGGTAGCTAAGCATAACAGAATTCATGGGATTACAAGATATTTCGAGAGTGTTACCGAGGCAAGTCATAAGTCTAACCACTCTCTTTTCACAATCGAGGATGGCACCATTACTGGATAACCAATCCATGCCTAGAATCAACCCATAGCCCGTGAAGCCCAAAACATAGGCATTACATTTAAACCCAATGCTTAGTATAGAAATTTCCAAATCCAAACAAATCATTGACAAATAAGCCGAGCCCCCAATTGGATTTGAAACAACCAAGGGATCCTCTGCTATACTGGTGTCTAGGTGCAGAGATTCAACTAAAGCAGTAGATATAAAAGAGTGCGATGCGCCAGAATCAAAGAGTGTACAAACAAGATGATCAAAAAGATAAACTAAACTCTGAACAGAAATATTTCTACCTCGTTCTTGCGGAGGTGCTATGAGAGCGTGAACCTGCCCTCCAGAAGTAGATCCAGTCCTCTGCCGTTGTCCTTGCTTTCTTGGGCTGTCCTTAGCAATGTGTCCTGTCTCGCTGCACTAAAAACAACCACCCATCTTCCTCTTTTTCTTTATGCAGTCCTTAATCAGATGTCCAGGAATGCCACAAAAATTACACTTCCTCTTGTCACTGGGTTTATTGTTCTTCCAGCCCTTCTTTGAATCTGTCTTCTTATTCTACGATCCCTCCACTTTCTTATCTTGAGGTACTTCCACTTTTGCCTCTTTCTTACCATTCTTATCTTCCTCCTGTAACAATGCCATGTCCACCAGTCTCTCATGAGTTGCACCCGTAGGTATATAGGACATAGCTAGGCTGTGCAGTGGCTCATTCAACCCTTTAACAAAACAGAGAGCCTTCTTATGGGGAGTGTTCACTAACTCCAGTCCGAATCTAGCCAGCTGGTTGAATTGGTTGACGTATTCCTTGACCGACATACTTCCCTGTTTTAGAGCTAAGAACTTCTCCATTTGTAGGCTTCGTTCGGCTTGTGAGAGGAATTTCATTTCAAACCTCATTCTGAAATCCACCCAAGTTTCAACTAGTCTCTCAGCATTAGTAACTTCTCACCAATAAGAGGCTTCGTCTTTAAGCAACCATACGGCCAACTGTATCTTCTGCCTGTCATCCACCTCGAAGATAACAAACAAATCCTCGGTTTTTGAGCCAGTTTCTTGCTTCCACGAATGATTCAGTTCCATTAAAGTTCTTTCCACCCATGGCTCGAAAGTCTCTACATATCTTTGAGAAAGAATTTGCACGTGGAGGAGGAGGAACGGCTGCAGCTGGGGGAGGAGGAATGCCTACTGGGCTTGCATCATTAGCCCTAGCCTCTAGGTACCTTTTGAACCAACCAGGTACCGGTATGCCCTTTGGAAGGTTAAGATCCCCAGACATACCGAAACGAAAAAGAAAAGATTCAAAACAAAGGATAAAAAGATAGTGCATATGGCTTTGGGGATTATGCCTTTTAAAACAAAACTTTTTCTTGAAAATGCTTCTTTAAACTTCTTTTTGAAAATTAGTTTCCAAAATTTTTATCTGATCAGGCAACCATCAGCTCTGATACCAAGTGAAACACCCACCTTCATTAAGGTCACTCACAAAGGGAATGCCTTAACTTCGGTGGAGCATTATAGGTAAAAGATATAGATAATTTACAAAACAGACATATAAACAGCGGAAAAACTAAATTTATTTCTTAAGTACGTGGTTCAGTCTAAAACAAAATCTCTGTCTTGATTAACACATAAAGAAGTATAAAATGACAATAAGGCAGCATAAATCCCCAATAAGAGCGTATCCAAAGCCATAGCCCAAGGAAAGAGAATCCAAGCAATACATCTACTCTCTTCAAGCTGGAAATGGTCCGAACTAAGCTGAAGTATTCCCTCCCTGCGGACCTGCGGGGGGAAACGGAAGAAAAGAAGACGAAAGAAAAATGGGTCAGACATGAGTCTGGTAAGTCCAGTGATTATTTAGCATGGAAACAGGAAAAAGGATCATGACATGAATAAACTGAACCTAGGACAGCACCCTAGAAATAAGGTAATAAAACTGAATATGCTATCGCACTCATTACTATTTCTCTGCACCCACTTACAAGTGTTTCGAATAGCACCATGTATTCAAGATAAATGATCCCCTTTATCGATCGGCTCCTACTCGTATACGTTTTCTACTTGTGTCATTCGGCCCTGCTCGATTGTAGATACTTGTGTTGGTCCCACCATGGAGTGTATCAAATCCTATGGAGGAAACCCAACACAATTCAAGATGCACAGTGTATAATTACTAATGCCCAGTGCCTGCTTTTTCCACTCCGGAGTACGTGCATGCCCGCACTCCGTCGGAACCTACACTGATGCACCACCCGTCGTTGTTTTGACAGCTTATAATCAGCCCAGTAATCGTGCCCCAACCTGCCTAGTTTAGGGTACCATGATACATCTATGTGGGTTACTGCTGAAATGGGTCCCCAGTACTAGGGTTTCCTAATCAACATGTTAAAATGGTTAAGTGTTCTCAAATTAACCTAACGCCACCCATTAGTTTAGTTAACATGTTGTATTGGTTAAGTGTTGCCTTAATTAACTTAACCCTACCATTCCTGTCTTAGCTTTAATTCATTCATTAAAGCACCAACCACTCACATTAGATATGTATTGTTGCGGTCGCTGGATGTGCCGGTCGGTTCCGGACAATCTTACACCGCAACTCAATCTAACCTCGGGTTCTTTTGGGCTTAATGTGCTAACCTCTCACATTAGATCTATATTGTTACGGTTGCTGGATGTGCCGGGCGGTTCCGGGCAGTCTTACACCGTAACTCAATCTAACCTCGGGTTAGGCATATTCGTCTTTTACTTAATTTACATATTTACCCTTCATATTTATATGTAAATTATCCACAATTATTGCCATTCAAGTCAGGCCCCATTTACCCTCTAAATCATGTTCATAATTTTTAGGAATATAAATTATACCATTTTATGCCACTAATCATTTATACGATTATGGGCCAAACTATGCCAATAATATGAAATTTAAGGTTTTTCCAAACGTTACCCCCCGTTATACGTTCGCATAATTCACATAGAACGTTAGGCTCACAACTTAGCCTAACTTATAAACAAAAGGGAAAAGAAAGGAGCATGTACCATTCCCACAACATAAAATAATAAGGATCTAACTAAACATGTGTCATATAAATTTGGCATAAAACAATGAACTTGCATTTTGGATCCAATTAACATGAATCTTAAGCATATGAACGGGGACTTACATAGAATTACACAAATCCAATTAGGCATGTAAATGTGAACTTGCATTTGAGTTCGATCAAATTAACATAAATCTAAACATATAGGCATATATGACTTAGCCTAAAAACTTGTATGTAACGTAACATGAAAGAATCACCAAACTTATATATATAACATGATAGGTTCATCACCAATTTAGCATACAACATGATAAGTCCAATAAACCACAATATTCTCATAGGCATATATGATAGAATCGTCACAAGAATAGACATGAATCAGCATCACCATTATCTTATAACTAGGCACAGTTCTAGTTTCGCTTTATTACAAATCATGACTTTTAGTTGTTCACATCTAAAGAATAACTGAACTTACAAACAAAAGAAAAAACTTGTTTTCTGGGATCTGTTTTCTGAAACTGAAAAGCTATCCCTTGACTTAGACTATCGATTCTCTAATTTAGATTTGATTCGTAGCTTCTAACTTGCTTTCTAGTTTGCTTCCTAGTTAGAGAAGAATGGTGGCAATGACAGCATGATGGCTCCTTGGAATGAAATTGTGTGGTTTAGGGTTGAGGGTTAGGGTTGTTTATATAGAAGTTTAGATTTATGTGAGCCGTTAGATCAACCTAGGAGCAATTAGAACCATCCAGACTAGATAGAGATATCCGGAAACCGCCACCTATGCCCTAGTGACTCAGCAATAAGTCAGAAATCATCATTGTTTGGATCTGGGCGAGGGGGTCGACCCCTCCAGGGGGGTCGACAGCCCAGCCGACAGCCCAGCCGACACCCCTCTTGGGGGGTCGACACCTATGTCGACCCCCTTAGGGGGAGTCGACCTCTATGGGCGAGAATTTTCCCGCCTAGCTGATTCACGTGATTTTGAAATTCGAACTACTTTTGTTTATTTAACTATTAAATTTTTCGTTTAAACATGAAATCTTCTGAACTCCATAACTTCTTCATACGGAGTCCGATTCTCGCAAACTCGGACTTTATCTCAAGCAGAATTCCGAGATGAACGCAATGGCGTAACTCGTTTCCCTTAATTCCCTCTTTACAATTAAGTATCCTTTAATTCGTTACTTTAATAAACATAGAAAATACAAGGTCTTACAACAAGCCTACCTACATTTTATAGCTAACCTTAATCGTGATGGCCAAGGCATCATAACCCTATAAATACGATGCATTCGTTCATTTCCAGGAGCTTAAACCAGTAAACAAAAATGGAAATTAATTTTTAAAATTTATTTCTCCTCAACTACGTAACTAAAAATCTTAAAATGAGATTCAATTAACTCGCATTATCCTCCTCTTCAACCTCGTATACGTTTCATTGAAGTCGAACATATCATAGTTCGATGTTTTTTTCTCGACAGTGGACTAGGGTTGTTTTTATCGAGATGTAGAAGTTTGTGTACGGTTTCATTAATGAAAAGTAGATCACCGAAGAGAGAGGCACATGCTGGTTAGATTTTGCAAGTTTTGGCGAGATTTAAATTCACACTTAGGTAGAAATTTTTATGGATGGTCGACGATCGTAACGCCGTAGTGGGGACAATGGCATGGGCGACTCAAGCTTGAGTAGTGTAGTTGATAGGCGATGTTAGTTCAGTGATTCGGGGTCGCATTTGTGTGTCAGGGAGAACGCGTGCATTTATGGAGGAGAAGTGATATAAAGCTTCATGAAATATGAATCAGGGAAGGTCTTATTGAACACTGGTTTGAGTGCAACTAGGTTGATCTAAATAAGTAAGGCCCAAAAGAGGGAAAAAAGAAAAGAAAAAAGGGACGTTGGAAAGGATAGCAACAGGGGAGAACGTGTAAATGATGGGAAGGCTGCGTTCAAAGAAGGTGGGAAGAGGAATGTAAGACGATGTGGGCTATGCGTGGTCACGTTGGTCCAGTTGTGCTAATATAAAGAAAGAAAAATATGGAAAGCTGAAACGTGAAAAAATGGAATGTGCTCTACATTCATGTGTCTTACTACAAGATTTCCACTGCAAAAAAAAGTTGATAACCGGACTAAGGGCTTAGAAACTTCAAGAATTAGCATGGCCAATATTTATATATACTAGGTAATTAATATTTAAACCGTAATTAATTGGTAAATAATTAATTAGAGTTTAATCATATAATTCAAATTATTAATCTATTAAATGTATAACTTGTGCATATGTTAACAGAATGAAACAAAACTAAGAACATTGGAACTGTATTGACATGCGTAATATTGTGGAGCTGATTTGGATAGAGTTGGGAGCAGTTGGAAGTTTTAATTAAGGGTAAGTTTGGCTCACACCCCTAATAAGTTTGGAAATAAGGCTCATGTCCCTATGTTATTTTGATATAAGTTACATCCCTATTTTTCGAAAATTCATCAAAAATTCAAAATAAAATAAAATAATCATATAAATTCATAATTAAATAAAACATGTAAACATCATCAAATTCAGGCATTAAAACCACTAAAAACGCATCAAAAAACAACGAATCTCCAGTTTATTGCATCAAAGGATGCACGTATTTGCAATTGTTGCATACACGTATGCAACTATTGCAGTTTTGCTTCCTTCTTAACTTTTATGCATACATGTATCATATAATATAGAATAAATGCATACATTTCTGCAACAATCGTAATCCATGCATATTAGTCATCTTTATCTGCATACATGTATGCAATAAAACTCAATAATTGCATACATGTATGCAATAATTCATGCAAAATTTTCAACGTAAACTGTGCATGAATTATTGCATACATGTATGCATATATTGAGAATAGTTGCATACATTTCTACAATAATTCATGCAGATTTTCAATAGAAACACAGCATGAATTGTTGCATACATGTATGCAATAATTAAGTTTTATTGCATAGATGTGTGCGGTTTTTTTTTTCCAGATTTCATCAGGGAATATTTGCGATTTTTGATTTTTTTTATGTAGTGCAGCGCATAATTTTCGTTGAAAAACACGTAACTACCGGGATAGGGACCCGCTTTGTAATGAAAGTTTGGGGAGGATGCTGTTTGTATTTGCAAATTTTTTAGGGATGTGTGACTTATTTTCACTTTAATTAAATTAAACGCTGGTTTGATTTAATTAAAATAAACTGTTTTGATGACGAATGGAAACCAAGGTGAGCTAAACTCACTCAGTTCTCCCGCTTATATTTTGTATAAGTCTGGTTTAATATTTGTGTGTTATGTTTGCTAATTATTAGGTGATTTGTTGATTGTTTGGATATATGCTAATATTTTTATATAACTGGTTAAATTAAACGTTCGTTGATTTAATCAAAGCCGATCGTTAGTTTTAACGATTATTTCCAAACGAGGTAACTTACCTTGTTGGTTACGTTTATAATAATATAAATGTATTAAATTAAATAGGATACTCGAATTATTATTAGTCGACCAGTATCCGTTGAGTTAATTATTCATGTTTATTTTAAATTATCGTATTGAATGGATTGTTTTATCTAAGGTAACCTATTTGGATGCAGGGAAAAACAAGTTGGAGTGATCCAACTGGATTCCTCAAAATTATTGTTTATTTTCATATTATCATTATATGAACAGTTAAAACAATCTGATTGAATTACTGATTTAGTTATTGATTGTTGAATACATGTTCAACGTTTGTTTGTTATTAACCAATGTGTATTATTAGTTGAGAAATCAATAGCAGTTGGCCTAATTATACACCGTATTATAATATTGATTTATCGTTAGAAATGAAGTTATAAATTTTATTTTACAACTAAAGATAGAATTTGAAATATATTATTTTGAATGGGAGTTTATAAAAAAGCAAAATAATATGTAATTAGTAAATGATTTTTTGAGTCATACTTAAATTAATAAGATCGATAAGCAAGTGAGCGGAAAATAACGTAACGATAAATAACCAAGACTGGTTGTTTTGAAGAGAACAATTAGAATTGGGATTATATTGGACTGATTATTTTTTTCTTAATAATAATCAAAGTATAAGGGGATTATTTAAAATAATTATATTATTAATTTTAAAGATGAATGGGAATTGATTAACAAACTAATCATGTCTAGAGTTGACAAAATCAACTGTGTTAACTGAGATTGATTATTAAACAATATTATTAGTATATTAGAAATGGTAACGGTGAAGTAAACCATTTTTATTTTAAATGTTGAGTTGGATTATTATTTATTTAATAATAATCAAAGTGGTAATATTGGAATATAAAATTTATTAATGTAGGTTTATGAAATCTTAAAGCACTATTTACAGTTTTTAATGAATTTTTAAGCAATTTTAGATTTATAATAAAATAAGTAAAGTTTAAATTGAAGTTTTAAAGTGAATTCTTATTTTAATTCTATTTAATTATTTTTTTCTAAGTTAAACGAAGTTATAAAACCTAGGTTTATAGAATATATTTGGAATGTGTCATTAGAAATGATTAATGGATGGAATTAAAGCTCGAGATGTGAAATTTAAGAATTTGAACCTAACTGGAGATCGACTGAGTTAAATGATCTGAGTATTAATCTGATGTTAGTTTTGGCCTTCGGGGTGATACTTTGGAAATTATTTTCTTACTGATTTACAGTTAGGAACCAATGAAGGTATGGAATGGAAATCAAAACTAAAACCCAAATATGAGATAAAGCGGTTAGGCGAGTCAAGTTACAATGATGCGATATAAATTCGCTATATTAAATAGGGAATGAAGATTTACTGAGATATAAATGAAATGGGTTTTAGAATAAACTTATCAAAAGTTTATAGAAGATTCTATTTTGGAATGAAGGCTTGTATACGATGTTTTAAAAGATTTAAATTTTTTGATTTAACGAGTGGAGAATTAGAAAGGCCAACTGACGATGTGCAATAAACCAGTGGATTTATTTTATTTTATGGTTGTTTATTTTGATGGTTAAATAATCAACTATCAAAATCATGCCTAAAACATTGTTGGTATGAAAAGACCGAGATCGAATTTATATTCGAAAATCATTCTGAACCAACGAATACATGTTTGAAGAAGATATTTGATGCCGATCGAGATTGAGCAATTAAAGATTGTAAAACTTCATGAGTGAGGGAACTATTGTTGAATTTCTCTGGCTTATCCCTAGAGATATATACTCAATAGTGGGTCTGTCATGATTGGAACCTACGAATTATAAGAACTACCCGCTACCGATCTGTAGGGTGATTCCTAGGATGTGGTAGGAGAGTGCCTTCGGTTTGTCCAGTCCCAGGACAACTTGTATGGACGGATGTCTGACAGAGTATTTCCAAAGGGTCGCGTATATTTATTTCTACAAACATACTTCTGTTGGTGGCAGGGGAATTCGTTCTTACTGCTTAGACACCCAGAGTATTTTTGTAGACATCAACTAGTGATTTGATGGATCTAACGATGTGGCATGCAAAGTGGATGGTGGCCAGGTGTTCTAAAAAGAAGATTTAAACCTTAAGCCTCATCAACCGAGAAATGATAAAAATCGGGAAGGCAGCATGGCTAAGTGGATCGCTCCCAATTAGGGTGTATTGTCACCATTTGAAATATTCATTGTTGTTCTTCTTTTCGCTTCTGTAACTCCCGGGAATGGTTATGTTCCTAGCAACTTTACGGTGACAATATATTTGGAACATTCAAGTGAAATGAATGGTCGGTCATGTGTGGCTGAGTTGCAAGATATTCTTGTTGAACTCCAGTGTATCTCCTCTAGTGTGCACTGTTTGGAAGGTGGTTCCATACTTTGTTATAGTTGGAATCCATTATCCAATAAGCGCCCGCAGTTTTTGATTTTATATTATGTATGTAGAGCGTGAGATGCAAGCGTTCTGCTAGATGATTATTTATTTGATTTAGACACTATTATAATATTAGAAAATATATGATTTCAAAAATGTTTTGGGTTATCGTAAGGTAAAAACCTTCCGTTTTTTATGAATGGATTTGGTCTTACGATTATCCTTTTCTTTCAAAAAGAATTTTGGCTTTAAAATCAAGTTGGATGATAGCCTTAAACTTAGTGAGTTTTCTCATGCTGGTTCACCAGACTGATCCTGGCGTTTGAAATGCTCGGGTCAGACCGAGTTTTGCAGGTTTAAATTATTGGATGTTGCGAAGTCCAGAGACAAGATGGAGGCATTCAAACGTATGTTATCTAGTTATTATTTTGCTGTGTATTGTATATGAGGACAAATTATTATAATTGTTCAGATTTATTGATGTACTCTGATGTTTGTAAGTATATTTCAAAGCTCTCAATAAAGATTTATTTCTGTACTATATTTTGTTCTGCTGCGATGTGAGACTCTGTGTTGGTTCTTCTTCTTATTCTTCTATTCTTCAATTTATTTCTTTCTTATCTCACCCTTTTATTTCTTTCTTTTAGCTTTCTGGGTTTTCGATATTTGAGTTTGGACATGAGATGTATTAGTGTCGAGATTCGAGCATCGAAAATTTCCGAGACGCTACAGTTGGTATCAGAGAAATGGTTTATAATTTCCTTGGCTCTGTGATATAACTTGATAGTGATGGGGTTAGTAATACCCTAGATTGAGTTTGTGTATATATATGAGATAGCATATTTGTAGATTTTATATACATTGTTTTATATTGTGTTATTTGATCGATTCAAGTTGAATTGGCAATTGATACAATATTGTTTTGTAAAGAGGGTAAATTAAATAATTTTTCCTAAATTATATTTTTGTATAGAAAGGAAATAATGTTTATCAAATTATTAATATTGTCTGTTTGATTAATTTGAATGAAATTCAAATGTGATTTTAAATGGTTTAACATAACCAGAGGATGATTTCACATAGAATTTATGAATAGTTTTTTCAATATGGAATAAAATAAACCATAATTTAACTGAAGATAAGTTAAATAAAATTAGAAAGGAAAATGGAATGACTTCGTTATGTTGATAATAAATTCTTTGGTTGTTGGCTGCTAAATTAATTTAATTCATCAACAGTTGAATGAATGAAAAGCTAAGAAAATAATTTTTTAGTATAATGAATTCGAATAAAATCAAATATGAAACGAAACTAAATTATTTAACCTTGTATTAGTTATTTGCATTATATATTGAGTCAAGTGCTGGTTGGAAGAGAAAGAACTGTTAGTTGCTTTGCTTCGTGACTATAGTATTGATTGCCCGACAAATAGGTAAATCTTAATATTATTGATTGGACGATTGATTTTACACCCTTGAGTTGGGTTGTTGCTTGACTTTGTTTGCTTTTGACCTATATGAGAGGCCCAGAGTAGCGTTTGTAGTTGTTTCGATCGAGCCCTATAGAGGAGGTACAAGCAAATTTTTCGAAAATTCTTCAGACTTTGATATTTTTTATAATATTTTAATATAATTATTTTCAAAATAATTGGGTTTGGAGCAATCTTCTAAACTTAGTAATTTCGGGAATGAAATTCTTTTAAGGGGGAAAGAATGTAATGACCCAGATTTTTCGGTCATTTGAATTTGAATATTTAAACTTGTTTTAAATATTATATTTGGAAATATTAATGAATTTTTAATTTTGAATTCGTATATTAAACGACAATTTGAACACTTAATTTTATTTAATTATAAATGAACTCCTAACGACGCGGTAGTTCGTAATATTGCGTTTTGAACTTCTATTGAATATACAGAATCCATTATAAGTCGGAATTCTGTGAAACAAGAAACGTTAAAATCTTATTGATTATAATTTTCTAATAAAAGAGAAAAATCGAGATTTTATCTTATATATTGTAAGGTATGTCCAAGTCAAATTTTAAAATGGTCGTCGTTATGGAATCGTTTATGAACGATAACATTTAATAAATTAAAAAAAGGATTTTATATAATTCGAATATCGTTTAACTCGAAATATTAACATTGAATAATAATTTCATATTGGTTTATATTTGGAATGATATATGATATTATTTGGATATATATGACAATAATAATTTATTAATGTTGTATTTAATATTTTTAGGATTAAGTAATATTTTATCGATGTTATTCAAGCCTTAGAAATAGCCAATTTTCAAACAAACTTCATTTTCGACGAAACGAGTTTCATTCGGTTCGTATCGTTAAGACATAGCAGTATGACCATTTTTTTCACGATTGGAGTTCATTTGTGTCGGTACGAATATTGAACACTTAACATTAAATCGAATAAATAAAAATAAGATAATAAATTTATATCTCCTACATGCTTGGGTATTGCATACCTAAATAAAAATATAAGCACAAGCCAACATGAAGAGAATGCATCATGCCTATAAGATTAAATACACGACCTATTTATATTTAAAACTATACACACCAAACACATACCATCCTCCTTCTAAAACATAACAATAGTACATGACATTCTACTTGAAATGAAACACAATAGCCTACCCGATATATGCATTGCCTTATTTTTGAATCAATGCAAACCTTATCACTGCCTTGTTTCCAAATCACACTGGCCTACAACTAATACGCAGTACAACCTACAACCTACGACTGAAAACACTGCCCCTCTTCTTGTCAAAATGCAGCCACACTATTTGTACTACCCTATTTGTACCCAAAACACATGCCTATCCATCAGCTACCTATTTTCCTTCTGCCTACACATGCAGCAAAACACGTACGAGCTAGCAAAAACACAGCAAACTAAGTACCATAGCCAGCCATGCTTTCAATCACACAGCAATGCAGTAATTTGAAATGAAAAGAAAAATATATACAAATATTTGTCTGTACAAATGCAGACCTACATATATATTATAGCTAACTTTAATCGTGTTGGCCAAGGCTTCGTAATCCTATAAATACGATGCATTCGTTCATTTTCAGGAGCTTAAACCATTAAATGAAAATGGCAATTCATCTTTAAAAATTTATTTCTTCTCAACTACCTAACTAAAAATATTAAAATTAGATTCAATTAACTTGTATTCTCCTTCTCTTCAACCTCGTATACATTTCATTGAAGTCGAACATATCATAGTTCGATGTTTTTTTTCTACAGTGGACCAGGCGGTTGTATTTTTTATCAAGATGTAGAAGTTTGTTTACGATTTCGTTAATGGAAAGGAGATCACCGAAGAGAGAGGCACACGATGATTTTATTTTACAAGTTTTGGCGAGATTTAAATTCACACCTGGGCGGAAATTTTTCTGGTCGGTCGACGATCGTGACGCCAGAGCGGGAGACAATGGCATGGGCGAGTCAAGCTTGAGTAGTGTAGTTGATGGGTGATGTCAGTTCAGTGATTCAGGGTCGAATTTATATGTCAGGGACTGTGCGTGCACTGGTAGAGTAGTAGGGAGATAACATTTCAAGAAATATGAATCAGTCTCGATTCATATTTTCTAGCAAAATACACTGTGATTTTCAAGAAATAGATATATACGCAACATAGGTTGGTCGACATAAAAGTAGTAGTAGTAGTAGAAGAACTTAAGTGTTAGATAAGTGGAGGAAAAAAGAAAAAAACAAATGATGCTAATACATGTTGATCATATCTTTGACAACCTCAAGCATGATATGGTATTATAGGATTCCAAATACATGATTATTGTTACAATTAGTATACTGTTGAGCTAATCACCTTTTATATATTCAAACATTTGATTATTAATTTTTTATAGAAGTAGACCACTTCTGACTTCTCATAAGATATTTCAGTTTTAATCCTCTTTGAATATAACTACAAACATAGAGGCAGAAAATGGTGTGTTACACTGGTATTATTTTTCCATTCTACCTTTTACTGGATGTATCATACGTACCACGTAACTTTTGTAGTTGAATGTTAAACACTATTTGACTACATACTACCTAAAGTAATTAATTTTTATACGCATTTCCACCTTCTATTGGCATGTTTATATTATTTCTTGGCAGCAACAGCTCTATGAGAAGTTTCAACCTCATCTTCGATTTGTGTTAGTGATGGTGGTCATCTTTTTTTAGGTACTCTTTTTGAATGACTTGACCATTTCCGTTTGTGCTTTTTCTGCATATTACCTGATGGCTATAGAACTGACAACCTGAAATGCATATTCATCCAGATATGAATTCCGGAACCATTTTATACTTAAAATTTGACTATTCTAAGCTAATTGATCCTGACTAATATATAAGAGTGTCTCTAACCTCATTTAAAAATCCAAGCTCTGGTTATGCATGGTTATGAGACGTCTTATAATTTAAGCTGCGACTGATCCCATTTAAAAATCCAAGCTCTGGTTATGCGTGGTCAGTGTGCTCTTAAATAAAAAGGAAATATAGTGCTAAAAATAGAAATAAATTTGAAATTCTCTTCAGTGTATAAAAACCAGCCTATCAATCCATCTTTCTAATGTGTGAAATGTGTTGAAATATTATGACGTATTATGATTTGTTGATTGATAGATATTGGGATTTGAGATTATTCGATCTTGTCACTTAAATTGAATTATTTATTATAGTCCAAATCCATCACTGTTTTTGTGCTTTATTTCTATAAAAAACCTTTGAAAATAATTGGAAATAATTTTTATTAAAACTCTCTCCATTTTATAAAATTCATCATATATCCGTCGTTCTCTAAAATGTGAAATATGCCTCCAGTTCTTAGAATATTATGATTTTTGTTTGACTGATTGAATTTTATGATGACCGTTCTTCCTCTTAAGCTGAAATTATATTTTTAGTCATTTTTCATCTGTATTTTAAAATCTGTATCCTTTTGATGATAACAAAAGGGGGAGAATGGATTAGATTTTGATTTATGAGTGAATATTTTATAAATATTTTTAATTTTGAAAATTTAATTATTCATACATTTCATTCATGCATAGTTATAGGGGGAGTTTCTGTTGTAGGGGGAGCATTTAAATAGGGGGAGTTCAAATATTCACGAACAAACACATTTATTATATTCAAAATCTTTTATTTGTTTGTCATCATCAAAAGGGGGAGATTGTTGTATATAACAATGTTGTATACACAATTATTCATACTTTAATTATTCATACTTTTGTTTGATGATAACAAACAAGTATATATTATTTTGAATGTGTTTGTTATTGTACTGTTATATCACATTACAGACATGAATATAATATTTATATTTAAATAAAATACAACTATACAGAAATTCAAATATTCACAGTGTTTTATTTAAATATAATATTTTATTTCAATATTCAAACAGTACAATTTTTTTTTAACTCCACTACAACACTCTATCTTTCAGTCACAGTTTCACTCATTCATTCTTCTACTCAGACTCTTATACATATACACTTTTTCACACTGTTCTTGTCTTCAGTCTTCTGTCTTCACAGCATCTTCACTGTCAGTCCAGTCACCGTCTGCTTACCTGTCACATGAAACAGAAAACACACAGTACACTGCAATAGAAACAATACTAAATATATGCGAATATAAATTTTATTTTTAAAATTTTATTTGCCTCAGATTTCTGGTGTGTTTCTCATCATTTTTCATGACCTGATCTGATTTATAAAAACCATCAATCTGTGTCTAGACAGCTTGTGATATTCACAGTGATACACTGTAAATACCACAAGGTAGACAGTATGTAAATACAATGCAGGGACAGGAAAACTTGACTGATGGCTGCATATACACACGTGTATGGATATACACGTGTGCACTGCCTTGCCAATCAGTGTGCAACTGAGGAGTAGCCACGTGGACCATCTCGACTCAGTGCACATGAAAAACAAAGTCAACATAGTTCAAACATGGTTCAAAACAAGGCAGTAAAAGGTCGAGCATGCATGAATTTTTTCAAACCAGCCAAGGTCAAGGGTTAAGCAGAAATTTCAGATCAGCCTCGAAAGGCAAAAATTGGTGATACAAGTCTAAACAAAGTTCAAATGGTTTCAGCATGGTGTACATGCAATAAGGCAGCATTCAGAACAATTATTAGTACAAATGCAAAGGCAAAATTTATGGTGCAACAAACATGAAGCAGGCAAGTGGATCTGCATAAAGAAGGCTAATATACTTATGGACAGCAAGTGATCTACATATGCAGATTCACAATACACACATCTAGTCAGCATGGTGATCATAATCATGGCAGCAAAGACAACATAGAAGCATAAGCAAGACAGGGATGCAAACTAATGTTAAAATGCATGATTGGTGGTTCACAAACAATTCAAGACAGGTTCAACATAACAAACTTGATAATGGTGCAGTTTTAAAATGGCAAATCAGCAAGAGTGTCAAGCATGGAAAATCAGCTCAAGACAGTGTGATAAAGCAGCCCAAATAGGCGCAAAATCAAGTTTTTTTTGGCATGAACAACATGAGGTAATCAAGTGGTACAATTGCATGGAGAAGCTATAGCTTATACATGGCAGGTACAAAGGGACAACCCATGAAAACGACAAGCAGCATATATATATGACAGTATAGCAGTGTCATATGTGCATAATGGAACTCAAGTACACAGCAACAAAGTAGCATGGTGCAATACACAAAACAGGTGATCATGGTGGAAGAGCACATGCCAGTAAACACAGAAATGCAGAGCAGTAGGGAGTAGACAAGGAGGGAAGACAATCATGGTAATTCAGTTTTCACTCATCACAAGTACAAGTCGGATTCAAAATGATGGTGCAGCCTAGTTGGCAAGACAGCATGGACTAGTGAAAATGCACAAGCCGAGATAGAAATCACAACATATATACTTGGCAAGTTTGCAATCACTCGGCTAAACAAATTCCAGAATGATGTTCAAATGAGCAGAAAAATGTTTTTTCTTTTGAGATTAAATTCATTCATATCTTCCCAAAAATGGTGTTCAAATTTAAATGCACAAAGTCTGCATTCATTCAGCAAAAACTGGGAAAGAGATTAGTTTGGAATTGACCAAATTTTCAAACGGGAGAAAAGCATTCAATGAATCCCCTGAAAAGGAATGTATCAAAGAATTCATTTTTGGCAAGAAATACAAATGGAAAATGGGGGCAAACCGATTTGAATTGCAGTCAACATTGTTTAGGCAAATTTAAAACCGATTTAAGCTTTGCAACAAACAAATAAATTTCCAGATTTATATAAATTGTTTCAGCAATTTTTTTAAAGAATCCCAATCAGTGTTGAGTCAATCAATACATGTTTCTTTTAAGGCAGGAATCATGCAAGTTTTTCAAATCTGGTGGAATCAATTCATGGCAACAAAAAGGAGGCATGCTAATTGACAATTCCAGATTTGTCATCAAGCATACATGGCAAGAAGTTTCTTTTCGAAATCAATATTTAAATCTTGGCATAGGAACAATCACAGTTTTTAATTTCGAAATGTTTCTAGATTTTTTTTGGACAGAAATCTCGGATTATATATGTGGCAAGTTTTCTACAATTCACGGCATTAAAACCAAAGATCCACAACATTCTTGTATGACTGTCATTCAATCGAACCAAAAGGGGAATGCACAAAAAATCTCACAAATCAAATCGTGGTAATCAAGGCCGAATTCGTTTAAGGGGCAATCGAGTTTTTTTTTCAAAGAAGGAAACACGAAAATCAGTCAAGCCATTAATCAAGAAATCAGAGCAATCAGGGTTTTATTTTAACCCTATATTACACGCATATCATCACAGGCAAACCAGAGATCAAAACCACAAACAACAGGCAAGCAAATTCAAAGCAAGAAAATTCAGAAAACTCACAGTTTTCGATCGATAAAGCAAGACCCCAAATCGGTGAAGAGAGGAGCACCAGTAATCGATCTAGAACACCAACGAGAATTCAAGGATCAGAGAACTAATTTAAGTCATCTGTTGAGATCGAGATTTGGGATCCAGAAAAACCCTAGCCGCCATTTTTAGAGACAAAGGAGATCGGGCGATAGAGAGTAAATAATGGGCCGGCCAACTCTTTAATTAGAAAAGGGGATGACCCATCATTTTAAACTCCTTGTTTTTTTTTCTCTCTAGGGTTTCTTTTGTTTATTTTAATTGTTTTGTTTTTAGTTCATGTTGTAAAAATCAAACGAACAGGTGTCTAGATCTGTAAAGTCTAGGTAAAACAGTCAGGGTGTTGACTGTCAGTTTCAGAGTCTGTAAAATTCTGGGATACGGATTACGGGGTTGTAATTCGGGGAAATCTGATCGAGGGAACATCGGTTAGTCTACGGTTTTGAGCGTAGGGTTAGAATAGGAGCAGGGTTTGCGAGTGTACATGGTCTTGTATGCGGGATCTGTTCTATCACCTAGTAGAAACCTTAGGAATGCAGCAGTAGGCAGAGTTTTGCCGAAGCTGGGTATCTCTGTGTGTGATTTATTTTCTGCACTTTTATTTCTGCTGCATTCTGTGATCTGTTTATTATTTTAATATCCTGTCAGTTTTCAATTCAGGTAAAAATTGTAATTAACCCTATTCACCCCCCCTCTAGTGTTAATCTAGATCCAACATTTGGTATCAGAGCAAGGTTTTTGATTAACTCTAGAATCATGTTTTCCCCTTGTTGTCAGTCTTCTGAGAGTCATTCCAGTTCATCTCCAACTATTTTCAATGGAACAGATTTTTCAAACTGGAAATCCGAAATAGAATTTTATTTAAAATCTGTTAATATTAAATGTTGGGATACTATTATAAATGGGAGTGATATGTCTGATAATAGAAACATTGTTTTCGATTCTCGTGCTATGAATATCATATTTGATTATCTCAGTACAGAACAGTTTATTCACGTATCTCATTGTTTGACTGCGCATGATGTCTGGAGAACTCTCAACAAGCTCTATGGAAAAACTGATGACTGCTCAAAACCCCAGAATGTCAGCTCAAATTCAGATCTGTGCTTAAAAGGAGAAACAGATGAATCAAACGATGGAGAATCAACAGATGCTGAAACTGAAAATCTCACATACGAGGATTTGGTTTATACGCGCACTGATTTAACTAAATCTGTTGATAAACTCAAATCTAAAAACAAATCTCTGAAATCTATGCATTCTGAGTTAATTGGCAAAATTGATGATTTGGAATCACAACTTAAATCGTTTGAAAACTCTTCAAAGTCTGATTGTAAAAATTGTCTGAAATTGGAAACCAATCTTGTTCATCTCAATAAAAATATTCAAAAGTTTGAAAAAGAAATTTTTATCTTAAAAGAAAACAAGATTGAGTTATCAAGTTTGAATAATTTTTTACAAAAAGAATTTGAAATTTTCAAGACTGATATATATTCCAAATTTGAAATTGCTGAAAAGGAGAATTTGTTGAAATCTGACTTGATTTTGAAAGAACTGGAAAACGAGATTGAAAAATCCAAGAAATTTGGGTTTGAAAAACAAAAACTTTTTGAATCTGAGATTGTTGAGTCCCAAACCAAAATTAATTTGCTTAAAGATGAAAATTTGGTTTTGAAGTCTGACTTTGAAAAATATAAGGTCACTGAAAATCGTTGTTCAGATTTATTAAAAGAAAACCGTGATCTCAAAACAAAACTTCAACAACTTGAGACAACCTTGGCAAAATTTTCAAACAGTGAAAAGTCTTTAAATATGTTGTTGAAAAGTCAATTTTCATCAGGAAATAGAATTGGACTTGGTTTTGGGAAATCTGAGTTCTTTGAAAAGAGAAGTTCAAACTATTTTAAAAATCCTTCAATCTTCTTTGAAAAGTATCATCTTGATAATATGAACTTTGATAATTTAAAAGGATTTTTGAATCGAAAACAAAATGCGAATTTGTTTTGTAATAATCCATCTAAGCAATCCTGGATCCCAAAAAGAGATAAAACAAACGTCGTTAAATTCAAACAGATATGGGTTCCAAAGGGAACAAAGGTAAATTCAGATGGATTGCTTTACAAACAGGTTTGGGTACCAAAACGAGCAAGTACAACTGTGAGTGGTTTTACTGTTTTTGTTAGACCACTCAATCCTCTAAACAGTTAGGTACCAAAGGAGGCCGAGGAACAACTGTGCTAAAAACTGAATTCAAACTGCGTCATATCATCAGGTTATTCACAGTTCCTTAGCCAAATCAGTTGAGTTAGAGATTCATTTGCTTACGTGGATTTCAGGTATATCTCTACACTCATTCTTTTGTATATTCTTTGTTTTTAATTTTATTTATTTATTTTCCTCCTATCTCTTCTGCCTATTTCCTTTGATTTGTCACTGCTGCAATTTTATTTTTTCTTGGGCTTTCTAAACTTCCAATTGCAGTTCTCATGATTTTCTGGAAATTCATTTTATTTGAATAAAACTCTCTTGTTTATAATCATTTCCAGATTCTGAATTTAATCTTGTAATTATCTGCAATTGTTTAGAAGTTTATTTTATTCTTGAATTCATAACAGTGCTGAAGCATTCATGTCATATCTTGAACACTGTTAATTTGAATTCTAAATTTTTTGAAGATCTGAATATTTAATGAAATTTCACACACCTTTGCTGTTCTGAGTTTATTCTAATTCATTTTAGAAAAGCTGAAAATATTATACTCATTACAGCACTCTATTATTTACCAGTTGTGATAATTTCATTGATTTTCGGATTGGCTTGAATCAGTGATACATCCTGAATTCCATCTTTATTCATGATCATTATGGTTAGAATATGTCTGTTTGAAATCATCTGAAATCCCTGATATTTTGAATATCACACACCTCTTGAGTTTGAAATAATCAATCTTGTGTGAATAATTCATTATATCTCAAACTTGACATTGATTCAAGTGATTTCAAATAAATTATTTATTTATGGATCATGAATATCTCTTAATTATTTGATGTAAGTGATCTGAAATCATTCTTAAAAAATTTGTGAAAAATTCCTTTGAAAATCTGGTCTTGAAATTCACTCCTATTTCATGATTATTTGATCTAATTATTTGTTTGTTTAAAATCATTTGAAATTATTGATTTATTGAATCTCACACATATCCCAAGTCAAAAATTTATAATCTGGTGTGATTGATTCATTAAATTCTGATATTTTCATATTCCTCAAATGATTTCAAGTAAACAGTATGTTAATCATTAGATCATGAATCATCATATGTGGCCATCATCTTGACAAGTATGATTTGAAACTATGTTCTGTGTTGCTCTGATACTGTTTTGAAAAAATGTTTGTTCTGGAATCACATGCTTGCTGCTCTGATACATGTGCATAATCTATTATCTGTCTGTTTGGGCTTGGTACTTAATAATTTTTTTGTCTATGACATTCTTGTTCAGTATCATGTTAAAATTCCTCGTAAATAGAGACACCAAGTGGTATCAGAAGCGCATTATATTTGTTTCACCCATCTGTACTGAGATTCAAAATTTTCACCTTGTATAGATCCATACATTTTTTTTATGCCTTATACAAATATATGTGCTAAATTTGTCTGGCTGGGTTTGTGTCTAAATTTCTTTAGCCTGAGATGTCCATGATAGTCCATCAGGGTGTAATTAAATTCCTCGATAAGCGAGAACATTTGGTATCAGTCCTTTTCACTCATCTGTTTTTTGAATTATCACCCTGTATAGGTTCAATTTTTTTTTTAAATATGTTTAATTTCTTCTTGTAATTGTTTTTCAATTTTAAAATTATTTATTTTTTATTCATTCAGAAATTGAAATCAATATCCAATTTGTGCTGTATTTGTAATTCATCAAAATTATTATTAGATTTTGAAATTGTGATGAATTGTGACTGCAGTATGTTTCACAACAAGAGGAGAATATATTTAGATTTTCTTGAAGGTTGAATATTTATTATAATATCTTTGAACTGGCAATTATTTCACGACCATCTCTTTTATCTATCACCCGTCTGTCATCCATCATGATTTAACATTAATTTGGAGATTTTTTTTTAAGGAAAATCATCTTATTTTAAAACAATGAAAATTATTTGTGATAGAAATGGGACTATATTATTTTTTCAAAATTAGTGATAATTGAAATTTTTTAACAATTCCGGTACAGTCGAGCTTATTTCATAATATAATTAATTTAGAAATTTATTTCACAATCCATTTCTGTACCTACCACATTTCTATCATCCATATTGGTTTCATATACCGAGGAGTTTTTTTTATAAAGCTGAAAATGATAAAAATATAATTAATATATAAGAGTGTCTCTAACCTCATTTAAAAATCCAAGCTCTGGTTATGCATGGTTATGAGACGTCTTATAATTTAAGCTGCGACTGATCCCATTTAAAAATCCAAGCTCTGGTTATGCGTGGTCAGTGTGCTCTTAAATAAAAAGGAAATATAGTGCTAAAAATAGAAATAAATTTGAAATTCTCTTCAGTGTATAAAAACCAGCCTATCAATCCATCTTTCTAATGTGTGAAATGTGTTGAAATATTATGACGTATTATGATTTGTTGATTGATAGATATTGGGATTTGAGATTATTCGATCTTGTCACTTAAATTGAATTATTTATTATAGTCCAAATCCATCACTGTTTTTGTGCTTTATTTCTATAAAAAACCTTTGAAAATAATTGGAAATAATTTTTTTTAAAACTCTCTCCATTTTATAAAATTCATCATATATCCGTCGTTCTCTAAAATGTGAAATATGCCTCCAGTTCTTAGAATATTATGATTTTTGTTTGACTGATTGAATTTTATGATGACCGTTCTTCCTCTTAAGCTGAAATTATATTTTTAGTCATTTTTCATCTGTATTTTAAAATCTGTATCCTTTTGATGATAACAAAAGGGGGAGAATGGATTAGATTTTGATTTATGAGTGAATATTTTATAAATATTTTTAATTTTGAAAATTTAATTATTCATACATTTCATTCATGCATAGTTATAGGGGGAGTTTCTGTTGTAGGGGGAGCATTTAAATAGGGGGAGTTCAAATATTCACGAACAAACACATTTATTATATTCAAAATCTTTTATTTGTTTGTCATCATCAAAAGGGGGAGATTGTTGTATATAACAATGTTGTATACACAATTATTCATACTTTAATTATTCATACTTTTGTTTGATGATAACAAACAAGTATATATTATTTTGAATGTGTTTGTTATTGTACTGTTATATCACATTACAGACATGAATATAATATTTATTTTTAAATAAAATACAACTGTACAGAAATTCAAATATTCACAGTGTTTTATTTAAATATAATATTTTATTTCAATATTCAAATAGTACAATTTTTTTTTAACTCCACTACAACACTCTATCTTTCAGTCACAGTTTCACTCATTCATTCTTCTACACAGACTCTTATACATATACACTTTTTCACACTGTTCTTGTCTTCAGTCTTCTGTCTTCACAGCATCTTCACTGTCAGTCCAGTCACCGTCTGCTTACCTGTCACATGAAACAGAAAACACACAGTACACTGCAATAGAAACAATACTAAATATATGCGAATATAAATTTTATTTTTAAAATTTTATTTGCCTCAGATTTCTGGTGTGTTTCTCATCATTTTTCATGACCTGATCTGATTTATAAAAACCATCAATCTGTGTCTAGACAGCTTGTGATATTCACAGTGATACACTGTAAATACCACAAGGTAGACAGTATGTAAATACAATGCAGGGACAGGAAAACTTGACTGATGGCTGCATATACACACGTGTATGGATATACACGTGTGCACTGCCTTGCCAATCAGTGTGCAACTGAGGAGTAGCCACGTGGACCATCTCGACTCAGTGCACATGAAAAACAAAGTCAACATAGTTCAAACATGGTTCAAAACAAGGCAGTAAAAGGTCGAGCATGCATGAATTTTTTCAAACCAGCCAAGGTCAAGGGTTAAGCAGAAATTTCAGATCAG
Organism: Allium sativum; assembly: GCA_030737875.1. Lineage (NCBI taxonomy): Eukaryota > Viridiplantae > Streptophyta > Magnoliopsida > Asparagales > Amaryllidaceae > Allium > Allium sativum. The sequence continues at coordinate 200,209,751 of CM060918.1, read as the reverse complement.
CCTCGAAAGGCAAAAATTGGTGATACAAGTCTAAACAAAGTTCAAATGGTTTCAGCATGGTGTACATGCAATAAGGCAGCATTCAGAACAATTATTAGTACAAATGCAAAGGCAAAATTTATGGTGCAACAAACATGAAGCAGGCAAGTGGATCTGCATAAAGAAGGCTAATATACTTATGGACAGCAAGTGATCTACATATGCAGATTCACAATACACACATCTAGTCAGCATGGTGATCATAATCATGGCAGCAAAGACAACATAGAAGCATAAGCAAGACAGGGATGCAAACTAATGTTAAAATGCATGATTGGTGGTTCACAAACAATTCAAGACAGGTTCAACATAACAAACTTGATAATGGTGCAGTTTTAAAATGGCAAATCAGCAAGAGTGTCAAGCATGGAAAATCAGCTCAAGACAGTGTGATAAAGCAGCCCAAATAGGCGCAAAATCAAGTTTTTTTTGGCATGAACAACATGAGGTAATCAAGTGGTACAATTGCATGGAGAAGCTATAGCTTATACATGGCAGGTACAAAGGGACAACCCATGAAAACGACAAGCAGCATATATATATGACAGTATAGCAGTGTCATATGTGCATAATGGAACTCAAGTACACAGCAACAAAGTAGCATGGTGCAATACACAAAACAGGTGATCATGGTGGAAGAGCACATGCCAGTAAACACAGAAATGCAGAGCAGTAGGGAGTAGACAAGGAGGGAAGACAATCATGGTAATTCAGTTTTCACTCATCACAAGTACAAGTCGGATTCGAAATGATGGTGCAGCCTAGTTGGCAAGACAGCATGGACTAGTGAAAATGCACAAGCCGAGACAGAAATCACAACATATATACTTGGCAAGTTTGCAATCACTCGGCTAAACAAATTCCAGAATGATGTTCAAATGAGCAGAAAAATGTTTTTTCTTTTGAGATTAAATTCATTCATATCTTCCCAAAAATGGTGTTCAAATTTAAATGCACAAAGTCTGCATTCATTCAGCAAAAACTGGGAAAGAGATTAGTTTGGAATTGACCAAATTTTCAAACGGGAGAAAAGCATTCAATGAATCCCCTGAAAAGGAATGTATCAAAGAATTCATTTTTGGCAAGAAATACAAATGGAAAATGGGGGCAAACCGATTTGAATTGCAGTCAACATTGTTTAGGCAAATTTAAAACCGATTTAAGCTTTGCAACAAACAAATAAATTTCCAGATTTATATAAATTGATTCAGCAATTTTTTTAAAGAATCCCAATCAGTGTTGAGTCAATCAATACATGTTTCTTTTAAGGCAGGAATCATGCAAGTTTTTCAAATTTGGTGGAATCAATTCATGGCAACAAAAAGGAGGCATGCTAATTGACAATTCCAGATTTGTCATCAAGCATACATGGCAAGAAGTTTCTTTTCGAAATCAATATTTAAATCTTGGCATAGGAACAATCACAGTTTTTAATTTCGAAATGTTTCTAGATTTTTTTTGGACAGAAATCTCGGATTATATATGTGGCAAGTTTTCTACAATTCACGGCATTAAAACCAAAGATCCACAACATTCTTGTATGACTGTCATTCAATCGAACCAAAAGGGGAATGCACAAAAAATCTCACAAATCAAATCGTGGTAATCAAGGCCGAATTCGTTTAAGGGGCAACCGAGTTTTTTTTTCAAAGAAGGAAACACGAAAATCAGTCAAGCCATTAATCAAGAAATCAGAGCAATCAGGGTTTTATTTTAACCCTATATTACACGCATATCATCACAGGCAAACCAGAGATCAAAACCACAAACAACAGGCAAGCAAATTCAAAGCAAGAAAATTCAGAAAACTCACAGTTTTCGATCGATAAAGCAAGACCCCAAATCGGTGAAGAGAGGAGCACCAGTAATCGATCTAGAACACCAACGAGAATTCAAGGATCAGAGAACTAATTTAAGTCATCTGTTGAGATCGAGATTTGGGATCCAGAAAAACCCTAGCTGCCATTTTTAGAGACAAAGGAGATCGGGCGACAGAGAGTAAATAATGGGCCGGCCAACTCTTTAATTAGAAAAGGGGATGACCCATCATTTTAAACTCCTTGTTTTTTTCTCTCTCTAGGGTTTCTTTTGTTTATTTTAATTGTTTTGTTTTTAGTTCATGTTGTAAAAATCAAACGAACAGGTGTCTAGATCTGTAAAGTCTAGGTAAAACAGTCAGGGTGTTGACTGTCAGATTCAGAGTCTGTAAAATTCTGGGATACGGATTACGGGGTTGTAATTCGGGGAAATCTGATCGAGGGAACATCGGTTAGTCTACGGTTTTGAGCGTAGGGTTAGAATAGGAGTAGGGTTTGCGAGTGTACATGGTCTTGTATGCGGGATCTGTTCTATCACCTAGTAGAAACCTTAGGAATGCAGCAGTAGGCAGAGTTTTGCCGAAGCTGGGTATCTCTGTGTGTGATTTATTTTCTGCACTTTTATTTCTGCTGCATTCTGTGATCTATTTATTATTTTAATATCCTGTCAGTTTTCAATTCAGGTAAAAATTGTAATTAACCCTATTCACCCCCCCCCCTCTAGTGTTAATCTAGATCCAACACAAATCCCATCCATAATTCTACAAAAGTCATCTAGATATCAAATTCTCCATTGCAAGGTCTACAAAAGCCATATTAGGAAATCTTCCTATGCACCTTGCCTAGTTGATTTTTCAAAAAAACAAAAAAGAAAAGCAAAATAATCAAACGGTTGAATTTTCTTTAACAAAATGCTGTACGACACAAGTTAATGGACCAATGTGAATCTTATGCGAGAAGAAACTGATGGATCCATTAAACTTGGGAACCAAGCAATTCGTATCATTGTTCCTCTATAAATCCACCCTATCAGCGCAACTTAGCATCTACAACTCTTTTCACGGTATAAACCCAAAAAAAAAAAAACACTCACCTTTCTCATCATTACATCAGATATGGACAAAAGCAGCAAAAGGCTAGAGTCAGCCAAGAAGAATGCACTAGCCACTGCTACTTCCATTGCTGCTTCAGCAATGGTGGCTCGCTCGTTCATTGATCAATACCACCCTTTTGATATCCGAGAATACTGCATTTCTTTTGCTAAAAACTCTATTTGGCCCAGCCTCTCCTCTGATCATACCATTGTAATTGCACAACAAGAAGATTACTGGCGAAACCTACTATATGATTCGGTAAATGCGTAGTTGGCTACTATAGTCTCCACCTCAATGCCTAGAGTAAGAGTGAGCAAAATAGATCACGATAATCATATTAAACAGATGACATTGTCAATTGAACCAGGTGAAGAATTGATTGATATATTTGAAGGGGTGAGATTCAAATGGTTGTTTCGTAGTTGCAAAGAAGTGAAGGTGGATGAAGAAGATTCAAACTGATATACGCAGCGGGTTGTTGTAACCGTTGTGATTAATCCGAATCAAGACCACTCGAATCCGATATCTAAACCACAATGCGCTAGCGGAAGACTAGATCGTTGTTAGACTTGCAAAAACAACCAAAGCAATAACTCAAGCCACAAACAAAGATCAACCAAGCACGCACAATCCAAATCTCAATCACAAGCAAGAAACTAATGACAAATTAGCAAAAATAAATCACACAAGGATTTATAGTGGTTCCACTAACATCTTGTTAGTGTACATCCACTTTGGAGAGAGTATTTTATTACCACGATGAAAGTAATACAAGAGATTGATCCAATAATCACTATATTTCAATATAGAAAAGAGTTTGAGGAGAATAGAATTGAAGAATTGGAATTAGGTTATAAACCCTAATTCTCCCTTGAGAATAACCCTTGATCCCTAATCAAGTCTTCCTGCTCTCCCTAATTCACTTCAGAAAATAGCTTATATAGAGGTTGGCCAATTACCCAAATTTCCCCCGAATTAGTCACAAATCAGTTTGCTAATTTTCGATTCAGCCAAAATTGCACTAGCCACTACAGCTTCCGTTGCTGCTTCAGCAATGGTGGCTCGCTCGTTCATTGATCAATACCTCCCTTTTGATATCCGAGAATACTGCATTTCTTTTGCTAAAAACTCTATTTGGCCCTGCCTCTCCTCTGATCATACCATTGTAATTGCACAACAAGAATATTACTGGAGAAACCAAGTATATGATTCAGTAAATGCATACTTGGCTACTGTAGTCTCCACCTCATTGCCTAGAGTAAAGGTGAGCAAAGTAGATCACAATGATCAGAATAAAAAGATGGCATTGTCACTTGAACCAGGTGAAGAATTGATTGATATATTTGAAGGGATGAGATACAAATGGTTGATTCGTAGTTGCAAAGAAGTGAAGGTGGATGAATATTCGACCCGATATACGGACAAGGTGTCTTCTTATGAGCTTACCTTCAACAGCAAGTACAAAGATATGGTGCTAACTTCGTACTTGCCTTACATTGAAGATAAAGATGACAAGACGAAATTGCAAAACAGGAAATTGAAGCTTCACACGAACGACAATGAGCATTGGCATTCAGTTGATTTTTGTCATCCTGTTACTTTTGACACGCTGGTTATGAATTCGAAGCTCAAGCAAATGTTGATGGAAGATTTGAAGAGATTCGTGAAGAGGAAGGATTACTACAAGAAGATCGGTAAAGCATGGAAGCGTGGTTATTTACTCTATGGTCCTCCCGGAACAGGCAAGTCTAGTTTGGTTGTAGCAATGGCAAACTTTCTTAAGTTTGATGTATATGATTTGGAGCTGACTAGAGTGCAAGATAATAACGCCTTGAAAATATTCTTACTGGGGACTATAAATAGGTCCATAAATGTAGTTGAGGATATAGATTGCTCTGCTGAGGTCACAGAAAGGGATGAGAGTAGTGCAGATGATGATAATGGTTCAGGAAAGAGAGCACCAAAGTTAACACTATCAGGGCTCTTGAAATTTGTAGATGGCTTGTGGTCGAGTTGCGGAGAAGAAAGGGTCAATTGTTTTCACGATCAATTATAAAGATCGAATTTAACAAGCACTATTAAGACCTGGGCGGATGGATATGCATATTTATATGGGGTACTGTAGCATGTCAGCCATTCGTATGTTGGCTATGAATTATCATAACATTGATGATCATGTTTTGTATGAGAGAATTGGCGAATTGATTAAGGAAGTGGAGATCACACCTACTGAAGTCGCCGAAGAGATAATGAGGAGTGAAGATAAGGAGACTGCGCTGAGAAGTCTGATTGAACTCATGGAAGAGAAAATTAAGAAAAATATTTTGTAGTCATAGCGATTAGCAAAAATAAATTTTGGCTGAAAATGAGTTAAAAGTTAAAACATGCATTTTTTTAATCATGCAAGCTGTTCAGCTTATATGTTTTACTCAATAAATACTTTATAAGGCAACTTACATAACTAATACTCGCAGGCAAAATCCCAGCACCACAACAGTTCAAATCAAAACCTATTCAAAATAGAATTTTACTTATGTATCAATATCTTGTGTTTCAGTTGCTAATAAAACTCACCCATGCATTTTATCATCCATTTTCAGCTCAGTCTCAACCCAGATCTTTCTAAAGTCTGCTCCATAATATCTAAATCAGGATTTATTGTACAACAACATACTGCATGTTATTTAATAAAATAACAGACATAGGATCTTAGATGTCAAATAAGGTTGACTGATTTTAGTTACATTATCATGTTAACTACATCAGCATGCCCAATACAAAAAGAACATTTTGATTTGAATATTTCCATTAAGTGCCCAACAAAATACTCCATGTGATATAACAAAAATAACAATTGAAAAACGATGATCTCAGAAATAAATCATGGAAAATATACTGTTACTTAAACCATATAAGAGGTAAAGTTGAAAAGCAAGCCACATCAACCTCTATCAATATGGCTAAATGACCTAATTAATGTTTGAAAGGAAAAGACTACACCGATGACCAGGATCAATGTCGAAAGGCTCATGAATGAATATAGGCTAGGCTATCAAGCGAAAAAGGAATTCAATGACTATTTCATACTCAGCATGAAATACTTGTGTGTATTTTATTATGACAAAAATGAATTATAAACTATCTTGTCAATTTATTATTTAATGTATTCCAATTTTAACCTTACTAGACTTAAATGGATTCAACCTACTATTGAAATAATTAACAGTCTAAAGATAGTTAATTATTTTGATAAGGCATTGACACCTTAACAAAATTAATGCATTAAAAATATGTAGAAGAGCATTTTCAGTATGTCACATTAACACCAAAAAAGCGCGACAACAAAGGTATATCATCTATTAATGAAAATCATGTTCTGGTTGCCACTTCAAGGCAACGTTTGACTGACTGAACGTGCCCAGATTCATTTGAAACTTTGCAAATTCAATCACAAAAAACTTGACAATACAATGGAAAATGATTCATGCAAAAACACTGAGTATACTACAAGATACAACAGCTCAAAGATGAGCTTTTGTTGTGATTTCAGCAACTCAGAAACTATATGAACAAACTACAGGTTTCTCATCGTAAAACTTACTGATTGCAACCAATGCACACTATGACTAGAGATTTGTGAGTAAAAACTCACCTGAAATGAATTTGGAGCATGGATAGATGATTATTGCAACATATTTGAGATCATTTAATTAGAAGGAAGCTTCTTTCTGCATGTTCATGAGTTAGCTGAAACATGCAAAGAAGGATTTTATTGCAAATCAAATATTCTCAACAAACAGTTATAAAACTTGGATTAGATCCGAGTTTAGAGTGTATTACCTTCTACTTTATAATTAAAATACAAGAATTTAGTGATTTGAGGTGGACTGGAGGTTTTAAAAAATTTTCAAGGAGAGGTTTTTTTAGTGTTTTCTTCTTTTTTCTTGAAGAAGAAGAAGACAAGGAGGAGATGCACGTAGTCTACATTCTCCCGAGGTTTCCTTGGGTTTAAGAGGCAATTAGGCCGGCTAATGCCTCAATTAAGCCTAAAGTGACTTGTTATAGCTAATTAACCCATGTTTAAGCCATTAAACACTTTTTAAGCTATGTTAGCATCAAATTAACCTAGGGTGTGGCTATTTGCACTCCATTGTTTGCTCTTCACCCCCAGATTAAAATTTTAAAATTTTATTTCCAAATTTTCCCTTTAAAAGTCGATTAGATAACTTGTCAAATATTGCAAAATGATTTAAAAATAATAATTCCAACTATATATATAGGTGTTCAATGCTAAATTGCAAACTATAATTAAATTTAAAATCAGCATTTTATTTGATCTTTATGGGAAAAAAGATAGAAATTACAAATAATGATTAAAAAAATTAAAAAATTTATTAAAAATTTAAAAACTGTACTATCAATGATGTGTATCATTATGCATTTTTAGATTGAGTATGTTAGCAGTATATAGAAATTCCAAAGATTTAAGAAGCAAATAAATAAATAGATAATATAGATGATATTGTTCAAATAAATCGACGTTGAAATTATATGCAATAAGGACATTTTTGGATTAAACGGGGTAGGGAGAGCAAATGATGTGGTGCATATTTTATTTTTATAGTTAGTGGGGGCTGAAGAGCAATTAACGGGTGTTAATAGACGCAGCCATTAACATATTAACCTTGAATTACACCAATATTTTTTTTGGCAATAACCATATAGTTTGATTACAAACTATGCTAATTAAATGTTAACACTATTTTAAAACATTTTAAAGCTTATTAATTTTAAAATTACATTTGTTATAACAAAATTTACAGTGTTACACAAACTATACATATTTAAACATTTTACTTAAATTTGTGTAATCTTAATAACACAAACAGAATAAATATTACAAATGACACATTTTTAACTTAATAAATAATTAAACATGTCAAATCGCACATTTTTATATTTGTTATTAATTACAACAACTTTAGTTTTTATAGTTTACACAATATTACATATATATATATATATATATATTTGACCCTAAATTCTAATAGTTGTTTTGTTAACCAAATATTTACAATTATTATTATCAAACCATCATTAAGGTGATTTACACATAAATTTCTACATGAGAAAACATTTACTCTTTTTATTTTAATACTACAATACCTATTAACACTTGTTAATATTTTAAATGTTATAGATACCCAATTTCTTACAAAAATTAAATATTACACTTTTTAGCTCAAATTTCACAATTCATTACACAAGCCTCAATTTAATCGCTTAAGTGTGATTAAATTCCACCATCAAACCATTAAACACCAATTTTACCCAATTAATTAAGCGAAATAACAAGCTAATGATTTATTCAACTTAATTATTACCCCAAGTATTATATTTTAATTGATTCTTTATTATAGCTAGCAATTGACCGAAACTCGGGTTGTTATGAAGATTGATTATAATGAAGTATTTGCAATAATAGCTCAAATGAATACAATCAGAATGATCCTTTCTTTTGTTACGCAAAGAAATTGGACTGTTTTTCAACTCAATGTTGAATCGAGATTTCTTCACAAGGAGTTGAATGAAGACGTATTCGTTGATCAATTAGAGTAATATGTACTAAAGAATGAAGCTCATACGATGCATAGATTAAAGAAAACACTTTGTCGACTGAAAAAAGGCACCCTGAGCTTAGTTTAGTCGAATGAAGGGATACTTTTCGAAATAAGCTACTTTGAAAATGGTGAAAGCGATCAAACTCTCATCATAAAGGTTGACAAGAATGGTAAAATAATGATTACAAGCTTGTGCGTTAATGAATTGATATGCATTGGTAATGAAATGGAAATTCTTACATTGTTTAAAATTGCAATGATGAAAGAATTGGAGTTGTTTGATTTAGGAAAGATGAGATATTTTCATGTGATAGAAGTTCTACATCTAAATCATGGGATTTTTATAAATCTAGAATAAAAAGGATATGTTGTGCAGATTCAGCATGGTGGAGTGCAATGCTGTTCGAAACGCAATAGAAATGGTATGGTTGTTGATGACACTTATTATAAGCAGTTGTAGGGAGTTTGATGCATTTAACGACCCCACATTCAGACTTGGTGTTTGCGGTAAGTTTGTTTAGTCATACGTGTCACAACCAACTGTGCTACATCTTATGGCAACTAAGAGAATCCTCCGATATTTGAAAGAAACTACAAACTTTAGCATTTTCTATTAAAATAAGGAGGAAATAAGGAGTTGATGCGTTCACTGAATTATACAAGTTTATTGGATGATAGGAAGAGCACAATGGGTTACATATTCATATTTAGCTTTAGAGGTGCGGCTTGGTCATCTAAAAAGCAACCAACAATCATTCCTTTGACAATTGAGGCCGTGTTTGTAGTTGTTGCAGCCTGTGCTTGTTAAGTTATGTGGATGAAAAGAGTCTTGAAGAAGCTTGGTTATGTAGACGATGAATGTACAACATTTATTTGTGACAACAATTTTGTAATTTAATTATCCAAAAAATCCAGTGATGCATGGTAGGAGTAAAAATATTGATGTGCGCTTTCATTTCCTATGAGATTCGGAGAGAGATGTATTGGTGCAGCTTGCTCAACGTGGATCACATGAACTTCTGGCCTGTGTCCGAGCCAAACCAATTAAGCTCGAAGTATTTCAAAAGTTGCGAAGAAAACTGGGAGTTTGTTAGTACCAACAATAAACTAGATGCTCGGAAAATCAAGTTTAAGGCAAGGAATGTTATACTGAATGTAATGAACTGGGACTTTCAACTCCGAAAATCAACACACAACTGCCATGTTAACTATTCAGACATCGGAAAAACGTGATCATTAATAGAAAGAAGTTAGAGGGTGAGAATAGATAAGATAGAAAAATAGAATAGAAGAAGAAGAAGATCACCACATAAAAGAATCAGAGTAACACGAATCTCACAGCGAAACGAATAAAATATATTATAACATAACTTTGAAATAAAACAGCATATATATACAATAACTTTATCAGAGTACATCACTTACACATAGCGGAAATAACAATAGCTATATAATCCTGAAGCCTCCTGCTTCAAGCTCCTCCAAGTATATCTGTAAAGACCTGAACTACTTGACTGCCCGTACAAATTTGGGCACCCAAGAGTTTAAGGAAAACAAAACAAAATAAACTCTGGGTCAGTCATGGGACTGGTGTGAGTAAACTCAAATCATTCGTTTTAACTTTTCAAAATCCTTTTCAAAAGAAAAGGTAATTGTAAGACTGATCCACACATAAACACAGATGGTTTTTACCTTACGATAACCCAAAACAGTTTGGAAACCAATACTTCTCTGATATTATAATAATGTCTAATCACAAGTAATTAACAATCTAGGAGAACACTTGCATCTCATGTTCCACATATATAGTATACAAACAAAATCGCGAGCGCTTATTGGAGATTGGATTCCGACTATGACAAGGTATGGGACCACCTGCTGATAGTGTATCTCTAGAGGTGAGTACACTGGGTTCAACAAGAGCGTCTTGCAACCCGGCCCACACTTGACCGACCACTCATTTCACTTGAGCGTATCGAATGTATACCACCAACGGTTGGGAGCTACCCACCGTTTCCCGAAAAGGGACAACATCGATAATAGATAAAGAATGAATTAGATTTTCTCTAGATAGGTGATATACACCCTAATGGTAGCGACCTACTTAGCCATGATGCCTGCCCGATTTCTGTCATTTCCCGATTGATGAGGCTTGAGGTCATAACGTATCTTTTGCAACACCTGACCACCATTCACTTTGAATGCCACATCGTCATACCCGCCAAATCACAAATTGATTTCCCTAAAAATACCACAGGTATAAAGCTAAGAGAAACGAATTCCTATGCCACCAAACGTAAGTATGTTTGAAGAGATCAACTTACGCGATCCGTTAGATATACTTTGTCAGACATTCGTCCATTCACGTTTTTTCTGGGATTGGACAAACCGAAGGCACTATTCTGTAAACAGGATAGCCCTTGCATAACTCCGTCTTCAATTATCTTTATCATATTTAATCGCAACGCTAACGTCCATACAGAGTGGTTTTCAGATAATAATCTGATCCCAGTCTCTCCGTATTGACGACGGAAAAATGGTCAAAAACTTCAATAGTCGGTGATTTAACTATCAAAGAAAAACAGGTGTGCAAACAACGATATTATTCCTAGATGGAAATTATATCGATCAATCATCATTTAACATTTACCTCTTTAGTTCATTAATCTGTTTATTTCCTGTTTCCATATATTCAACATTCCTTATTTTCTAAATTAAGAAAATATACCTTATTAATTATTGGAAAACATTTCCGTCTCTTTTCACGTATCACTGTCATTCCAGTATTCTTTTCATTAAACATTTCCTTTTCTATGATTAGAAAATATCTCTGATTATATTTGGAAAACGTTTCCAAAACTCATTCATCGGGTTTTAAACAGATGTTTAAATAAAACTTTGCTATGTCATTCAAACCGTTACCCTGATTAACTAATTCCACTTAACCAACCTTCACTATCGAACCTTACCCATCCCTTAGTTAAAAACGAAGCCAATCAAGTTGGGGTATAACTACCTCTCAGAGCTTAACTGAACAACATTTCTAACTTCAAAATAGACAATATTCACCTTTCAAATCTTTAACAAACTTCCTTGCGAAACTCTCAGATTCTATTTACGAATCCACTTCTTATTTGAAAACATTTATTATAACTATAGTGTTATAATCCCTACTTCTGAAATATCTAACTTCAAAGTATAACTTTTATTCCTTAATTTAACTAAATAACTAAACCACTAATTTATTCATAAATAAGTAAATCTTGATTAAAACAAAAAGTAAATATTACTTTCCTGAATTCGATATAATCGAATTCAACGTATAATTCTCTTTCAAATAATCTCTATTCGATAACTCCTTTCAAATAAACTATATTCGATAACTCTTTCTTCGAATAACTGTATTCGATAACCCTTTCTTCAAATAACTATATTCGATAATCTCTCTTCGAATGATTTACATTTGATTAACTCTCTTTAAATGATTTACATTCGATTAATCTCCTTTAATTCTATTCGAATAAACTATTTTGAATAACTCCTTTAATTCTGTTCGAATAAACTATTTTGAATAACTCCTTTAATTCTATTCGAACAAACTATATCGAATAACCCCTTTAATTCTATTTGAATAAACTATTTTGAATAACTCCTTTGGATTAACTCATTTGGATTAACTCGGTTTGATTAACTCATTTTGACTAACTCAACTCGATTAACTCAACTTGATTAACTTACTTGATTAACTCAACTTATTTAACTTACTTGATTAACTCAACTTATTTAAATCCTATCGAATAACTAATATTCAATTAACTTATATTCGAATAATTATGTCTGTTTTAACTTTATTTCGAATGGCTAATATTCGATTTAACTCCATTCGCTTGACTCTAGATCGCAGCGATCACAATGGTTACGCCTGATTCCCTCAGGAAACATCCAACCGCCGTAGGCTATCTACAACCCTGCGAATTACGCTAGCAGTCATATGAAATGGAAACTCATCCTGAATAACTATGTTTGGCTAACTCTATCTCAAATAACTATATTCGGCCAACTCTAATTGAATAACGAATATTCAATTAATCCTAATTCGATTAACTATGTCTAATTAACTGTAACAACCCGTATTTTTGAATAACATGTTATAACATAAATCAAGGCAGAATTAAACTATAAAATCTGAATCAAGGGAAACGGGCTGTGCCTTTGCGTTCGTCTCGGAAAAATACGCGAAATAGAGTCCGAGTTTTCGAAAATCGGAGTCCGTATGACCGAGATATGGCCTCGCGAAGTTTCACGAAAAATTCAAATTTCAAAACAGATTCAAATTTCAGAAAATCAGGGTAGGCGGGAAAAATCCCGCCCAGACCAGGTCGACCTGGGGGTCGACCGGGGAGTCGACCTAGGGGGGGCCAGGTCGACTGGGGAGTCGACCCCAGGGTCGACCTGGGGGTCGACCTGCCTGGTCGGACCCAGGCAACCAGGTGCACCATTTTGGCTGTTTTGACCTGTTTTGTTGGCTAGTGACGGGATTTGATGGCTCTGATTGAATCTAGGGTTAATCCTATGGCTAATACTATCCTAATCTTCTATAAAAAGACCCCTAAACCTAGCCTAAATCACCATTATTCAATCCTACAACTAAACTATGTCAAATTGGTTCCTCTCATGGCCTCCACTCTCATGCTAAAAATTCCTAAGTTTATTTCTATGAGAGACTGTGAGTTCATACAAGTGTTTTCAAGCTTGTATGAGTGTTCTTAGCTTGCATTCAAGTCAAGTTGCAACATTTCTATTTCAAAGCAAGGGTTTTTATTGATTTGGCTCAAGGGTTTTTCATTGGAGCATTCATATTTGGGTCTTTTTGGTGATTGCATAAGGGCTTCGTCTCAATCTTTATAATAAATATTCATTTGTGTCTTCATAGCATTGTAAGCCCTTTTCTACTTTCTTTTTATTGAACTCTAAAGTTAAATGAATGATGCAAGTTTGGGGTTGATCATTATGATATGCAAGTTTGGTTGATCATTATGATATGCAAGTTTGGTCGATCATTATGCTATGCAAGTTGGTTTAATCATTATGTATGACACATGTTGTTATGTTATGCAAGTTTGGTTTGATCATTATACACATGTTATCATGTTATGCAAGTTAAACTTGAGGTTGTGGGCATAAAGCTCCAAGCTTTATATTAAAGGTTGCATTTTGGCAACATGGAAGTTATCATATCCCTTATGATAACTTGCATACGAGGCTAAATGCGAACTTCTAGCAACTTCTACATGTCATTTATCACCATGTATCACTCATATGCTAAGTTTGGTTTTATGCATGCTTTTGAAGCCTAATAATGCAATATGCAAGTATATGAACATATGTACATTTCATATGCCACCATGTTAAACTTGTGGCTTCAACACCTTTTTGTCATAATTATGCCAAGTTCCCTATTTTATCCTTTATGCGTTGTTGCGAGTATGTAAACGATGGGATTACGTTGGGGTTGGGTAAAATTATGACATGAACATGATTTTTATAACAAGACGTGATATGTTAACTTGTAATTATGTTTTGGAAACATAATGGACATGACACTTAGAAAATATGAGTGTGGCCAACTCGAGGTTGGGTTGAGTTTGTAGCATAAATCTACCCGGACCCGCCCGGCTTAACTAGTGGCTACAAACAATAGGACCCAATGTGAGAAGTTGGTCATGTTGTGCTCGAACCCGAGGTTAGACCAAGTTGTGGTGTAAAGCTACCCGGACCCGCCCGGCTTAACTAGTAACCACAACAAAGTCTAATGTGAGAGGTTAAAGCACATTAAGTTAATTAATGCCTCATGATTAGGGTTAAGTCATGGTCCACTTAATACTTAATCAATTTGGGCTGGATGGGTTAATCGGGGTTAAGTCATGAACCTTGGGTACACTTAACCAATTTAATCCACGTTTGGATCGGGTTAACCACATTTAACCCGTTAAGGAAACCCTAGTTGCGTGGTCCTTTTCAGCAGTAACCCTCTTGACAGTATCATAAGACCCTAGGACTAGGCTAGGGTGGGGCACGATTACTGGGCTGACATGTAAGCGACCAAAACGACGGCTGAGTAGGTACGCCGGTGTAGGTCCAGGCGGACTATGGTCGTGCACATAGTCCGGAGTTGGAGAATCAGGCACGGGTACCAGTAGATCTAGACTGTGCATACTTGATTGGTGTCCGAGGTCTACACCCTAGGACTTGATACACCCTGGGGTGGGCCTAGCGCAGTTAGCTACATTGCATGTTTGGGCCGTATGACACCGACACTTGACGAGTTAGGCTTATAGGGAGCCGATCGACTAGACCGTGTAGTTGGACCTTGATTTAGGTCATCTCATGATGTTGGGCCAAGCTTGGGCCAAGGGATCAATTCTTGTTTTTACTTGACATGTTAGAATGCTAGTACACGCGTGGTGTAAAACTTAACCTTGATTATGCGATGACACCTTTATCTCTCTTGTTAGTTAATCATCATGACAGTATGTTGTTATCCTTATGTTCATCTCAGCTTCTCATGCCAGTTAACTTTACTAGTTCATGGACAGATAGTAGTAGGGCTTACCAGTCTTTTTGACTGACCTATTTTCTTTCGCCTCTTTTCTTCCGTTTCCCCCCCCTCAGGTTCTCAGGGTGGGAACATTGGAGCTTAGCTTGGATCTTTACAGCTTGCTTACTGGATTTGCTCATGTATGGTTTTGGACACTGAGCTAACTATGGTTCATCACTTCACTTTGAGGATAGTACTTTATGTATTTCAGTTTTTCAGTTTATGCTTTTCTCTAGACTTTGTTTGTTGGAAAATAATGACTAAGTACCTTGTTGTAACTTAACTATGGTTTTGGAAATGCAAGTTTTATCCGCTGCTTTATTACTCTGTTTTACTTATATGTTCTGTCTTGTGATATCTGCATGCATGTTTACCTTGTTTAACACCCCTCCAAAGCTAGTGTGCTTGCAAGAGTTACCCTGGCGTAGGTGGGGTGTTACATTTGGTATCAGAGCATAAGGTTTACAAGATTTGAGCAAAATTGTTTTTAAAACTTACCTTTTGAAAAACTATTTTCAAAATCAATTAAGTATTTTCCAAGAAAAGTCTAGTTATTTTGAAAAGGCTATTCCCCAAAAGCCATAGCACTATCCTTCGTTTCTTCGTTCTGAATCTTTCTTTTTCCTTTTTCAGTATGGCCGATCTTAACCTTCCCGAGGGAGTGTCCATTCCCGGATGGTTCCGGAGGTACTTGGAAGCTAGGGCCAACGATGTGGGCCCAGCAAATACCCCCAATATAACTGAGGTTCCTCCACCTCCTCCTCCTCAGAATCCGCAAGCAGATTTCGCTAAGATTTGCAAAGACTTTAAGGCGATGGGTGGCAAGAACTTTATTGGGACGGAGACTTTTGTGGAGGCAAGAAATTGGTTGAAAGAAACTGAAGATCTCTTCGCCATCTTTGATGTGCAAGATCATAGAAAGGCTTTATTGGCAGCATGGTTATTAAAGGAAGAAGCTGCTTATTGGTGCGAGGTCACCAATGCTACGAGGCCTATAGAGACTTGGGCCGACTTTAGGACAAGATTTGGGCTTAAGTTTCTATCATCAGCTGAGGCGAATTTGCAATTAGAGAAGTTCATATTTTTGAAGCAAGGGGACATGAAAGTAAGGGAGTATGTGAATGAGTTTAAGAAGCTCGCCCGATTTGGTTTGGACATGATTAATACTCCCCAGAAGAAGGCTTTACGCTTTGCACGAGGGTTGAATGAGCCATTACTGGGTTTAGCCCTATCTCATATACCCATGGGGGCCACTTTTGAGGGACTAGTAGACATGGCATTGCTTCAAGGAGGCGATAAGAATGCCAAGAAGGAAGTCAAGGCTAATGAGACTCAAGCCAAGAAGACAGACTCCAAGTAGGGAGGAAATCAGAGCAATCAGAACAACAAAAACAACAAGAACAACAAGGGCAACAAGGCCAAGCCAAAGGATCCAAGAAAATGCCACTACTGTGGAAATGTTGGGCACATTGCTAAAGACTGTAAGAAGAGGAAGAGGAAATCGGGCGAATGCTTTCATTGTGGAGAGGCTGGACACTTTAGCAAGGATTGCCCCAAGAAGCAAGGGCAGAATCAGCGTGCAGGACCTTCTGGAGGGCAAGTGCATGCTCTCAATGCTGCTCCAGTTCAGGATCGAGGTAGTATTTCTGTAGAAAGTCTTGTTTATATTTCTGATTATCCTGTTCGCACCTTATTTGATTCTGGCGCATCGCATAGTTTTATCTCTTCTGACATTGTTGAAAGTTTGCTCCTAAGTACTAGCCTAGTTGAGGATCCCGTTTGTGTTTCAAATCCAATTGGGGGTTCCGCCCATCTATCTATGGTTTGTGTGGATTTGAAGATCTCTATCTTGACCGTAGAATTCACGTGTAATGCTTATGTTCTCGGGTTAACGGGATATGGGTTGATCTTGGGCATGGATTGGTTGTCCAGTTATGGAGCCATTCTCGATTGTGAACATAGGGTGGTGAGGCTCATGACTCGCCTCAGTAATACCCTAGAAATTTCTTGTAACCCTAGAGGTCCCGTCATGTTATGTTATCTTGAATCTCTCGACTCGTCCATCGATGATCTGCAATCTGTAAGGGTGGTCCGAGACTATCCTGATGTCTTTGAAGAAGTTAAGGGGTTACCCCCTAAACGAGAGATAGATTTCCGCATTTATCTAGTTGATAATGCCAAGCCAGTATCGTTGCCTGTTAGGCACATGGCCCCACGTGAAAGGAGAGAGCTCAGTAAGCAAATCAAGGAGCTGCTTGAGAAGGGTTTTATTAGACGAAGCATTTCTGAATGGGGTGCTCCGGTGGTATTCGCTACTAAGGCGGATGGTTTGCTTCGTCTATGTGTTGATTATCGAGAGTTGAACAAACTGACAAAGAAGAATAGACACCCTTTACCGAGGATTGATGATCTCTTTGATCAGCTAGTAGGTGCTTCTGTTTTCTCTCAGCTCGATCTAGCCACCGGATTCCACCAGCTTAGAGTAGCTGAGGATAGCATCGATAAGACTGCGTTTAGGACTCCGGATGGATTCTTTGAATGGCTTGTCATGCCATTCGGATTGACTAACGCACCCGCCTACTTCGTAGATTTGATGAGTAGGGTGTTCAGGGAATTCCTTAACAAGTTCGTGGTTGTCTTCGTGGATGATATTCTGATCTTCTCAAAGGATGAGGAAGAGCATGCTAGGCATCTGAAGGAAGTGATAGATACGCTTAGAGCGCATCAGTTGAAAGCCAAGTTCTCCAAATGTCATTTTTGGAGAAGGGAAGTTCGGTTTCTTGGACATATAGTTTCTAAGCAAGGCATAGCGGTGGATCCCGCGAAAGTGGTTGTGGTTCAAGATTGGAAGACTCCGAGGAATGCAACCGAAGTAAGAAGCTTTCTCGGTCTGGCGGGCTACTATAGGAAGTTCATCAGGGACTTCACTAAGATTTCGGCCCCTCTTACTAAGTTGACGAAGAAGAACTTAGTCTTTGCATGGGACTTGGAGTGTGAGCTTACTTTTCAAAAGCTCAAAAGAGCCCTTACCTCAGCTCCAGTTTTGGCATTACCCGATAGTGGTAAGATGTTTACCGTGTACACAGATGCATGTGGCACGGGGTTAGGAGCTGTTCTGATGCAAGAGGGAAGAGTGATATGTTATGGGGGTAGGCAACTTAAAGTTCATGAGAAGAACTATCCCACTCATGATTTGGAGTTAGCGGCGATCGTCTTTGCACTCAAATCCTGGCGCCACTATCTTCTAGGCGAAAGGTTTGAGTTGTATACTGATCACAAGTCACTCAAATACCTCTTCTCGCAAAAAGATCTGAATCTAAGGCAGCAAAGGTGGATGGAATTCTTGGCATCTTATGACTTCGAGATAGCTTATACCCCTGGCAAGGGTAATGTTGTGGCGGATGCACTAAGCAGAAGGAGGTTGACTTTGAGCCCCTTGTTCATTGAGATGAAGAACTTAGAATTTTTGGCAACCATTGATTTCACGACGGCTGTTGAGTCGATGACGGGTTCATTTGCATCCCTTGAGCTTAGACCCACACTTCTTGATCAATTTGGGGCTTCGCAGAAGGAAGATCCACAGATAGTCGAGGTCATGGACAAGTTGATTCGTGGTGAGACATCTAGTCACCTTGCTGGATATGCTATTGATGATAGAGGTTGGCAAAGGCGTGATGGAAGGCTATGTGTTCCACAAGTAGGAGACTTGGTGCATAAAATTCTTGAAGAAGCACATCACTCGAAGATGACTATACATCCGGGAGGAGATAAGATGTATAGAGATATGAAGCGCATTTTCTTTTGGGCCGGAATGAAGAGGGATGTTGCAGAGTATGTTTCAAAGTGCATGGTGTGCCAACAAGTGAAAGCCGAGTCAAAGAAACCAGGTGGGCTATTACATCCATTGGAGGTTCCGCAATGGAAGTGGGAGAGTATTTCTATGGATTTTGTGGATGGATTGCCTAGGTCAAGGAGAGGGAACACAAGCATATGGGTCATAGTTGACAGACTTACGAAGAGTGCTCACTTCATCCCAGTAAAGAGCAAGAGGACCGCATCAGGGCTGGCATCTATT
Source organism: Allium sativum (assembly GCA_030737875.1). Classification (NCBI taxonomy): domain Eukaryota; kingdom Viridiplantae; phylum Streptophyta; class Magnoliopsida; order Asparagales; family Amaryllidaceae; genus Allium; species Allium sativum. Next base: position 200,190,507 of record CM060918.1, on the reverse strand, counting down.
TATCTTCGAGAAATAGTGCGGTTGCATGGAGTTCCTTCTAGCATAGTTAGCGATCGTGACCCAATTTTCACTAGCCAGTTCTGGAACAGTTTGCAAGAAGCGATGGGTATGCGATTGAATTTGAGTACAGCCTATCACCCCCAGACGGATGGCCAAACCGAAAGGGTGAATAGAGTGCTAGAAGATCTCTTGAGGCTTTGGTGGTACTTGGGAAGACCACCTTCCACTTGTAGAGTTTGCGTATAATAATAGCTATCAAGCCAGCATAGGGATGGCACCATTTGAAGCTTTGTATGGGAGGCCGTGTAGGTCACCATCTTGTTGGTGGGAGACAACAGATAGACTTATACTTGGGCCCGATATGATACGGGACACATCTGAGAAAGTTGAATTAGTGAGAAGAAGGATGAAAGCGGCCCAAGATAGACAGAAATCCAATGCTGACAAGCGAAGGGCAGATTTGGAATTCGAAGTGGGAGACATGGTTTTCGTGAAGGTTTCTCCTTTGCGTAATGTGGTAGGTTTTGGAGCAGTTGGGAAGTTGGCACCAAGGTTCGTAGGACCCTTCCCTATCGTAGAGAGAATTGGAAAGATGGCCTATAAGGTGGAATTGCCCGAAAAGCTAGCCGGAGTGCATAATGTCTTTCATGTCTCGCATCTCCGAAAGTGCCTACATGAATCCGCTGAGGTGGTTGAACCAAGAATTCTTGAAGACATTGAGGTAGAGAAAGAAGCAACCTTGAGGAAGGCTCCGATTCGTATCTTGGGAACAAAGATCAAGAAACTAAGGAATCGAGAAGTCAAACTGGTGAAAGTTCAGTGGGGTGAAGCCGACGAAGATGCAACTTGGGAAACCGAGGAGAAGATGCGTGGGCTTTATCCATTTCTTTTTTAGGGTACATTCTCGACCTCTTTCCTAATTAGCATATCTTCCTTTTTATCCATGTTTATCCATGTTTATCTAGTTTATCTTGTTTCGTAGATCTTGTTATGAGAACCTTAGGTAGGAACCCTTTGGATGAAACATGTATTTGAAACATGTTATGCTTGATGGTTGCAAGTGGTTGCAAGTGTTTGCGCGTGGATACTCGTGGATGCATGATACACATTAGGCACTAAGATCGGCTCACACACTTTCATGTTGCATATGCATGAGTGCTTATACTTATTCATGGATGAAACTTGTTATGCTATCACGTGGATGTTGCATATGGATGAATGTTATGTGCACTCATGTAGAGACTATGAGTTATGCTAGGGATTTTCATACATATGGACTCATTTCACTAACATGCTTTGCATTAAGGAGGTTTACTGTATCAGTAACCGCCTGATTTTTGCACTAGATAAGTACATACACACACACCTTTGCATATGATCATACAACATTTAGAATCCTTTAAGGACAATGACTGCACGTGGATGATGTTTTGAGTAGATGAATGATGGATGGTAGGATACGTTCTTCCCAACTTGGAGATTTCGGGGACGAAATCCTTTAAGGAGGGGAGAATGTAACAACCCGTATTTTTGAATAACATGTTATAACATAAATCAAGGCAGAATTAAACTATAAAATATGAATCAAGGGAAACGGGCTGTGCCATTGCATTCGTCTCAGAAAAATACGCGAAATAGAGTCTGAGTTTTCGAAAATCGGAGTACGTATGACCGAGATATGGCCTCGCGAAGTTTCACGAAAAATTCAAATTTCAAAACAGATTCAAATTTCAGAAAATCAGGGTAGGCGGGAAAAATCCCGCCCAGACCAGGTCGACCTGGGGGTCGACCTGGGAGTCGACCTGGGGGGGCCAGGTCGACTGGGGAGTCGACCCCAGGGTCGACCTGGGGGTCGACCTGCCTGGTCGGACCCAGGCAACCAGGTGCACCATTTTGGCTGTTTTGACCTGTTTTGTTGGCTAGTGATGGGATTTGATGGCTCTGATTGAATCTAGGGTTAATCCTATGGCTAATACTATCCTAATCTCCTATAAAAAGATCCCTAAACCTAGCCTAAATCACCATTATTCAATCCTACAACTAAACTATGTCAAATTGGTTCCTCTCATGGCCTCCACTCTCATGCTAAAAATTCCTAAATTTATTTCTATGAGAGATTGTGAGTTCATACAAGTGTTTTCAAGCTTGTATGAGTGTTCTTAGCTTGCATTCAAGTCAAGTTGCAACATTTCTATTTCAAAGCAAGGGTTTTTATTGATTTGGCTCAAGGGTTTTTCATTGGAGCATTCATATTTGGGTCTTTTTGGTGATTGCATAAGGGCTACGTCTCAATCTTTATAATAAATATTCATTTGTGTCTTCATAGCATTGTGAGCCCTTTTCTACTTTCTTTTTATTGAACTCTAAAATTAAATGAATGATGCAAGTTTGGGGTTGATCATTATGATATGCAAGTTTGGTTGATCATTATGATATGCAAGTTTGGTTGATCATTATGATATGCAAGTTTGGTTGATCATTATGCTATGCAAGTTGGTTTAATCATTATGTATGACACATGTTGTTATGTTATGCAAGTTTGGGTTGATCATTATACACATGTTATCATGTTATGCAAGTTAAACTTGAGGTTGTGATCATAAAGCTCCAAGCTTTATATTAAAGGTTGCATTTTGGCAACATGGAAGTTATCATATCCCTTATGATAACTTGCATACGAGGCTAAATGCGAACTTCTAGCAACTTCTACATGTCATTTATCACCATGTATCACTCATATGCTAAGTTTGGTTTTATGCATGCTTTTGAAGCCTAATAATGCAATATGCAAGTATATGAACATATGTACATTTCATATGCCACCATGATAAACTTGTGGCTTCAACACCTTTTTGTCATAATTATGCCAAGTTCCCTATTTTATCCTTTATGCGTTGTTGCGAGTATGTAAACGATGGGATTACGTTGGGGTTGGGTAAAATTATGACATGAACATGATTTTTATAACATGACGTGATATGTTAACTTGTAATTATGTTTTGGAAACATAATGGACATGACACTTAGAAAATATGAGTGTGGCCAACTCGAGGTTGGGTTGAGTTTGTAGCATAAATCTACCCGGACCCGCCCGGCTTAACTAGTGGCTACAAACAATAGGACCCAATGTGAGAAGTTGGTCATGTTGTGCTCGAACCCGAGGTTAGACCAAGTTGTGGTGTAAAGCTACCCGGACCCGCCCGGCTTAACTAGTAACCACAACAAAGTCTAATGTGAGAGGTTAAAGCACATTAAGTTAATTAATGCCTCCTGATTAGGGTTAAGTCATGGTCCACTTAATACTTAATCAATTTGGGCTGGATGGGTTAATCGGGGTTAAGTAATGAACCTTGGGTACACTTAACCAATTTAATCCACGTTTGGATCGGGTTAACCACATTTAACCCGTTAAGGAAACCCTAGTTGCGTGGTCCTTTTCAGCAGTAACCCTCTTAACAGTATCATAAGACCCTAGGACTAGGCTAGGGTGGGGCACGATTACTGGGCTGACATGTAAGCGACCAAAACGACGGCTGAGTAGGTACGCCGGTGTAGGTCCAGGCGGACTATGGTCGTGCACATAGTCCGGAGTTGGAGAATCAGGCACGGGTACCAGTAGATCTAGACTGTGCATACTTGATTGGTGTCCGAGGTCTACACCCTAGGACTTGATACACCCTGGGGTGGGCCTAGCGCAGTTAGCTACATTGCATGTTTGGGCCGTATGACACCGACACTTGACGAGTTAGGCTTATAGGGAGCCGATCGATTAGACCGTGTAGTTGGACCTTGATTTAGGTCATCTCATGATGTTGGGCCAAGCTTGGGCCAAGGGATCAATTCTTGTTTTTACTTGACATGTTAGAATGCTAGTACACCCGTGGTGCAAAACTTAACCTTGATTATGCGATGACACCTTTATCTCTCTTGTTAGTTAATGGACAGAGAGTAGGGCTTACCAGTCTTTTTGACTGACCTGTTTTCTTTCGCCTCTTTTCTTCCGTTCTCCCCCCTTCAGGTTCTCAGGGTGGGAACATTGGAGCTTAGCTTGGGTTTTTACAGCTTGCTTACTGGATTTGCTCATGTATGGTTTTGGACATTGAGCTAGCTATGGTTTATCACTTCACTTTGGGGATAGTACTTTATGTATTTCAGTTTTTCAGTTTATGCTTTTCTCTAGACTTTGTTTGTTGGAAAATAATGACTAAGTACCTTGTTGTAACTTAACTATGGTTTTGGAAATGCAAGTTTTATCCGCTGCTTTATTACTCTGTTTTACTTATATGTTCTGTCTTGTGATATATGCATGCATGTTTACCTTGTTTAACGCCCCTCCAAAGCTAGTGTGCTTGCAAGAGTTACCCTGGCGGAGGTGGGGTGTTACATTAACTCTAACTGGTTAACTCTAACTAATTAACTCTAATCAATTACTCTAATTCGATTAACTCTAATCGATTACTCTAATTTGATTGCTCTAATTCAATTAACTCTAATCGATTACTCTAATTCGATTAACTCTAACCGATTAACTCTTCGTCCATATCCAGTTTCAAATATCGATGTTGAAATCGACTTTTACTTCTCTATATAAGTCCTGACTTGTATATCCTATTTATCCAATGATAAACACTTCATTTAATTTATAAAATATTATTTATAAATTTATCTTCTCAATCTATCGATCAGAATAGATTCTATTTAAAATCTTTGCTTTAAATCCATATCATGTTGTACCCATGTGCGAAGCACGGGTCTAAACCTTTCAAATGTAAAATTCTCCTTTTATACAATTCTAGTCACTTTTCAAGTATTTCCTTTTTTAATCTATTTATTTACAAAATAAATCCCTTTTTGATAATTCTATTTATTTTATAAAATATTTTCTTTTTACATAAAATCCAATGATTTTATAAGTAATTCCTTTTATAATCTAACTATTTCTTTTTCTATTCGTATTACAAATATTTCTTTTTTTATTCTATTTATTTTTCAAATAAATATTCCTTTTCAATTCTATTTGTAAATGGTTTACAAATATTTCTTTTTCAATTCTATTTGTAAATGTTTTACAAATATTTCCCTTCAATTCTATCTATTTGATTAACAAATAAATATTCCTTTTTAATCTATTTATTTTCTAAATAAATATTTTCTTTTTATAAAATCTTTTGATTTTATAAATATTTCTTTTCCAATATAACATTGAAAATTTTCTTTTTAACATTCCAGTATTCCTTATGGTATTTAACGTACCATATAACAATGATCAGTATCGTTCCAACATACAAAATCAACAACAGATTTCATATCACATCATATAACACAATATATAAAAAAACAGTAAAATAAATGTTGAGGAACCCAGTTGGGTCCCTTCGACCTGTTTCCCTGCATCCACAGATGTTAATCACATAAATAACACGAATATGAAATATACTGATAAATAGAATTACTATTCGATTAACGATTTATATATATATCGTTATTGATATTTTCAACCAATTTGACTAGCAGTTCAACCAAATAGCCAACACACAGCAAACAACCATTATCTATCAGTTACAAAAGTACGTTATGAAAATATAACTGGGAAGAGTTAGTGAGTTTTACTCACATTGGACGGTTATCGTTAAATAACGATAATTGGTCATTGATTCGATTCAGGCGTTTAATTTCACCATAAATCCAAACGAGCCCCAATTCATTCCCGGACAGTTCCATGGTGTACCCCCGTTCGTACGATCCCAACGTATCCGACCGTTCGCGATTCTGATCATGTATGACCAAGTTATTGTTATTACAAGTCGCATACATCATTTAATTTTAAAACTAAAAACTATTTTAATTAAATTTGGGCTCACCCCTTTTTCCCAAAGCCCAAGCCCATTTTTAAACCCAGACCCGAACAGCCATCTTCCCCAAAAATGAAAACCGCTCCTTCCTGCGATGAACACACCATAGCCGACGTTTACAACTTCCACCGCCCCTCCTTCTTTCACCTTAAATTCAATGTAAAATTATCTAAATTCCTCTCATGGCTTCCTCTTCAACGGCATACCACCATTGCTCCACTCGAACTCCTCTCTACTGAAATGCAACTTCAAGCTTCACGTCGGCTATAAGAAAAATATCGACATCAATCCTTGTCGAATCTTCCCAAACTCACATACAGGATGCTACACTACCCGCTGAAATCGAAACCAAGCTTTAAATCATCCATCGAAGTATTTATACTCCAAAAAATCTGAACCCTAGTTCACTGCGTCGATTTCAAGCATCAGGAAATCGAAATCTCACTCATCAAAATGAGTATAGAATTGAAGAGGATGATTTCAGGAAGTTGAATATATACGTTTAAAGGTTTATAGGAATTTATTTTGATTTCCAAGAATTTTCAAGGAAGAAAAATTCTCGTTGAAGTGGCGGCGTGGAATTTGTTTAGCTGTTGACCAAGAAGAAATAGTTTTTAGGGTTAGGCAGTAAGAGTGGGTATTTATAGTGCATATTTTTTTTATTGAATATTTTAAGCAATCGTTGTTTGTATTTGTCCTATAAAATTCCTATGATCACATACGATACCGAAAAATCATGAAACTAGACAGGCACCTTCAGTTTGACAATACGGATCCAACGAAGTTGGTTTCGTCGAATTCCGACTCCGTTTGCTCACACAGCGTATTTTTAACCATCGAAATATCGACTGTTTTTCACATTAAAATCCCATACGACCACATACTGACTTCAAAAATCATGAAAACTGAAATCTAGCAATAATTTAATATTGCAGATCCAACAAAATTAGTTTCGTCAAATTCTGAGGTCGTTTGCCAAACTGGCTATTTTTAAAGCTCTAAATAACCCATTTAAATATATAAATATATTTAAAAATAATTAAATTAAATATCTATAAATAAATATCATCATATATATTCACACTAGAATATCATACAGCTCCACTGGGATTTATAACTCGATATTTCAAAATTCCCAGTTATATCGATATTCATTTTATATTAAAAATCCATTTAAAAATATAAATAATTCGATATAAATTATAAAGGAATTCCATAGCGATTTTTTTTAAAATTTGATTTGGACATAAATCAAAATCTACACAATGAAATCCCGATTTTTCTCTTCCATTAGAAAAATATACTTCACCAGCTCCGAACGTTTCTTGTTTCACAGAAATCCGAGTTAAAACGGACCCTGTATATTCAGTTGAAGTTCAAATCACCAAACAGCGAACTGCTGCGCCATTTCAAGATCGATTATAATTATACGTTCAAACTGCCGTTCAAATAATATATTCATTATTCTAATTCAATTATGAACTGAATTAAATATCACAAATGATCCAATTCACACCATTTTGTGAATTCCACTATTTCTGATATTAAATTTATTATTATATTATTTATTTTAATTAAATATTCAATATAATTTAATACTGGTCATTTTAAAAAACCAAACCATTATTTAAATAATTAAATAAATTATTTATATACCGTAAAAATATGGGTCGTTACATTCTTCCCCCCTTAAAATAATTTCGTCCTCGAAATTGCTAAGGTAGAGAACAAACCCTATTAACTAGTACAAATTTATTTGTTTACTTATCAACTTCAATTTCAACTGAACCAATTTAATTTTAATTAAATATTTATTTATTTCTTACTAATGAAAATTTTAAAAAATCTCTATCATCCGAAATTTTCAAAAAAATTCGCCAGCACCACCCTTGTATCGGTCAATAGTTCAAACCCCAACTCGTCTCTCTAGGCCTTCTTCAATCCAAAAGAAAATCAAACAGCCAAGCGGCTTGCCAAATCGGCCCATAAATCACCAAATCCATAAAAATAAACGTGTGCCTTTTTGTCGGGCATATCAATATATTCATGCACTTGCTTCTACCCAATACCTGCTGATCATATATCCATCTATACCAATCGATTTCCAATTAATTTCAATCAATCAAATCTCAACACAATTATTCGCTTATCCAAAGCCAAAATCCATATCAAACTCGAGTTCCATTCTTGATTCCAATCTCCTAACCCACCAATCCAATACCATTTCAGATTCATATCTCATAATTCAAAATCTGATTTTACTTGATATGTTATATTCCAATTAAATTTCCAGTTAATTGGTTTCAATTCAATTCGTATTTGCTTTCACAAATTTCTGTTTAAATTTGTTTTATTTCAAACAACCTTTACCTGAGAGTTTCAAATAGCTTAGCCTTTCCAAAAATAAAATACTTTTTTCTGGAATTTCAAACCAACTTGCTTTTCCCAAAACAATTCAAAAAAAAAAAATTGGTAGTAATCCATCACTTAGAAACTCGAAAATGACACTGATGATGTGACCATCATCATCAAAGTTATTTCCCAGCTATCAAAGTGAGTTCAATACTATATCCGTTATCAAAACAAAATTTAAACACTTTCATTTTTAAATCTTTCTCAAAATATCATTCACGATACTTGTAAACAATTTAAATTCTCCCAGGATTTTTAAAATTTTCTTAAACTTAACTCAAATCCACTTACAAACACTTCTCCCAGTTTTCAGAATTTTAATTCCAATTCTGATTTAATCCTGTCCAATTCCAATTAATCTACTTTTAAATTATACGAACTCAAATTGGTTATTTATATAACCATTTCAATTATAATTGGCCAACACATCCAATATATGATAATAATTCCAACATATATATATATATCCTCTATATCAAAATATACTTTGGGTAAACTTATTTTCATTTACCCTCTTTTCAAAACATACTGTGTCGGTTTATCGTATTCGAGTGTTTAGAAACTCCTACCGATACAGTGGATCAAACTGATCGATCAGAACCCATAACCAACTCAACCAATAAATTTGCACAATATAAAGCAATTTTTATATCAAATAACAAATACGTTCACTCGTATATATACACTCAAACTCAATCTAGGGTATTACTAACCCCATCTCTACTGATTCACGCCATAGAGCCAAGGTAATCACTTAACCTTCAGCTTTGATACCACTGTAACGAACTGGGATTTTCGACTCCGAAAATCAACACACAACTGCCATGTTAACTATTCAGACATCGGAAATACCTAATCATTAATAGAAAGAAGTTAGAGGGTGAGAATAGATAAGATAGAAAATTAGAATAGAAGAAGAAGAAAATCACCACATAAAAGAATCAGAGTAACACGAACCTCACAGCGAAACGAATAAAATATATTATAACATAACTTTGAAATAAAATAGCATATATATACAATAACTTTATCGGAGTACAACACTTACACACAACGGAAATAACAATAGCTATATAATCCCGAAGCCTCCTGCTTCAAGCTCCTCCAAGTATATCTGTAAAGACCTGAACTACTTGACTGCCCGTACAAATTTGGGCACCCAAGAGTTTAAGGAAAACAAAACAAAATAAACTCTGGGTCAGTCATGGGACTTGTGTGAGTAAACTCAAATCATTTGTTTTAACTTTTCAAAATCCTTTTCAAAAGAAAAGGTAATCGTAAGATCGATCCACACATAAACACGGATGGTTTTTACCTTACGATAACCAAAAACAGTTTGGAAACCAATACTTCTCTGATATTATAATAATGTCTAATCACAAGTAATTAACAATTAAGCAGAACGCTTGCATCTTATGTTCCACATATATAGTATACAAACAAAACCGCGGGCGCTTATTGGAGATTGGATTTTGACTATGACAAGGTATGGGACCACCCGCCGATAGTGTCTCTCTAGAAGCGAATACACTAGGTTCAACAAGAACGTCTTGCAACCCGGTCCACACTTGACCGACCACTCATTTCGCTTGAGTGTATCGAATGTATACCACCAACGGTTGGGAGCTACCCACCGTTTCCTGAAAAGGGACAACATCGATAATAAATAAAGAATGAATTAGATTTTCTCTAGATAGGTGATATACACCCTAATGGGAGCGACCCACTTAGCCATGCTGCCTGCCCGATTTCTGTCATTTCCCGGTTGATGAGGCTTGAGGTCATAACGTATCTTTTGCAACACCTGACAACCATTCACTTTGAATGCCACATCGTCATACCCGCCAAATCACAAATTGATTTCCCCAAAAATACCATGGGTATAAAGCTAAGAGAAACGAATTCCTCCGCCACCAAATGTAACACCCTGAATTTTTGAATGATCAAATTAACTAAATTTAAGAATACTTAATTTCAAATTTGGGAATTAAGGGAAACGGGTTGCGCCATTGCGTTCGCCTTGGAATTTTTCTTGAAATAGAGTCCTAGTTTGCGTAAAATGGACACCATATGAAGGAGATATGGACGAACGAAGTTAGGCGGAAAAACCAGAAGAAGAAAAAAAATGCACTGGCGCACTTGGGAAGTGCGGCTGTACAAAAATACACTGGCGCGCTTCCCAAGTGCGCCTAGGCCGAGAAGAAAGCCTTCACAGCTTTCTGGTGTGATCTGATCCACACTGTGGCTCATTGCTGAGTCCTTTCTGACTCCTTGCTGAGTCATTAGGGATGAGGTGTCACCCTATCCTGACTGAGTGGTTTTGATTAACCCTAAGAGCATCCAACGGCTCAAATTAAATTGAAATTCTATATAAACACATGTAGACTCAAACCCTAAAACCGAATAAAAATTAGATCATTGCCGTCACACTGTCTCTCCAAAACCTAGAGTAGCCGCCACCAACTAGAAGCAAAGTAAAGCAACTCAATTCTATGCAAATCAAACCCTAATCTCAATAACGAAATTGTCTACATCAAGGGAACGCTAATCAATTACAGAATTCAGATCCCAGAACTCAAGACCCCTTTTTCTGTGAGTTCTAGTCACTTTTAGGTTTAAATAGATAAAAGTGAATTGTGGTAGACTATTATTTGGGTATATGTTGTTTGTAGTTATGCAAGTTTATTATTGTTGTGGATCATGAAATTATACAAGTTTATTGTTGTGGTGAATCATGAAATTATGCAAGTTATTAATTATGTTGTGGATTCATGAACCTATGCAAGTTATTAATTATGTTGTTAACCTATGCAAGTTATCTATGCAAGTTATTGTGTGATGAATCCATGAACCTATGCAAGTTGTTATGTTGTGAATCATGAACCTATGCAAGTCACCTATGCAAGTTGTTATGTTGTGAATCATGAACCCATGCAAGTTGTTATGTTGTGAATCATGAACCCATGCAAGTCACCTATGCAAGTTGTTATGTGGTGAATCATGAACCTATGTGAATTGTCAATTATGTTGTTAATTCATGAACCTATCCAAGTTGTTATGTTGAAATTCATGAACCTATGCAAGTTGTTAATTATGTGGTGAATCATAATTCTATGCGGGTTGATCATGTCATAATCCCTTGTTGTCACGCTTATGCCAAAAATTATACTGAAACAATCACCTTGTCATTCCCTTTATTTTATTGTTATGGCTATGTTACTTTGTAGCCTCGATAACGCGAAAATGCATGTGATTATGCTAGTTAAGAAACGGGTAAAAAGGGGAATTTGTAATAGGCATAATTTACAAAGTGATTATGTAAATTGGGCACATAATTCTACTAGGGAAACATATAAATAATTACCTATTATGACATAGGTAAAGTTGGGTAAAAATGGAATAATTTGAATATGACCATTTATGGATAGGAAATTCAAATTGTTAATAAAATAGGTAATGACACCTATAAAAAGGAAAGGATTAATTAATTAACTTAATTAATCAAAAGAAGAATGTTTACGCAATTAAAGTCTAAAAATTTAATTAACACTTATGACACGAGGTTAGGTTACATTAGTGGTGGAAGTCTGCCCCGACCCGACCGGCATATCCAGCAGCCGCTAATGTTGAACCTAATGTGAGAGGTTTAAGTGTGTGAATACGACTCGGGCTAAGACACGAAGTTAGACCCAACTGTGGAATAAGACTGCCCGGACCCGACCGGCATATCCAGCATCCACATGTTGTAGGCCTAATGTGGGAGGTCTAGCCCAATATAACCATAATTGGACATGGTAATAAGAAAAGACTACTTAACCTAACTTAATACATGTGGACTGTATGATGATAGACATAAGTTAGGGCTATGTAAAATGAGTTGGATTGTGGGTGGGTTAAGTACAACTGATGGGTAGGTGGGTAATATTAATATATATATATATATATATATATATATATATATATAGGCCCACAAACTTAACCATTAAATAAATAGGATTAAATCAGTGGGAGGGTTAAGTACAACTGAAGGGTAGGTGGGTAATATTAATATATATAGGCCCACAAACTTAACCAGATAAAAAGGGTTATGTAATTAAAGACACCTAATGGTATACATAACCGGGGCAAAATAGTAAAGTTATGTATTAAAGACACCCTTAGGGGTACGCATAACTAATGGGAATAGATAGAGTTATGTATTAAAGAAACCTATAATTAAGCATAACCGATGGGTAGATTAAGGGTTTTGTATTAAAGACACCTATAGGTACGCATAACTGATTGAGGGCTATGTAATTAAAGACACCTTAGGGTATACATAGTCAGTAGAAAACCTAGTGGGGATACAAGACATAGGGGAGAGCTTGTATCATGTTGAGTGGGACCCATTTCAGCCCGGAGGGGTATCAAAGTAAAGGAGTCCGTACTAGGCGGGGAAGGGGCACGCTTATTGATTGATTGTAAGAGATCCAAAACGATACGGATGGTGTGGGCGGCGCAAACCAACCGGGGACATGTGCATGCATGGGCCGGGCATAGGGGTACAAGACGACCGTGACACCAGTAGCTATAACTGTGCACACCTTGGGTTGCCACTTTAGTGAAGTGATACCCCCTAGTTGTTTGACCAGCACAGGGTATCTACAGAGTAGGGAGCCGATCAATTAGGGTAGTGGTTATGGTATACCCGGACGTATGCCCTAAGTCTACCAATTTATAGTAGGAGGGTAGTGGATATGACTAGTTGAGATAGGAGCAGGTCGCACCTATGATAGCGGCTAGGAGAACACGAAACTACCATCATCGTTATCGTTATTATGGTTAACAGAAGGGATCATCCCATCTTGATTTTACTAGTAATAGTGCAGAGTAGTTTGTAGTGAAGCATGCATACATCTTACCTTATTTGTCCTGTCATACCTGCCATCTGTACCGTGAATCCTCTTATCCACTTTGTATGCCTGTCATACCTGCCATCTGTACCGTGAATCCTCTTATCCACTTTGTATGCATGTCATGTTTATCTTTATTTATTTACTGGCTAAAAGTTACTGGACTCACCAGACGTATGTCTGACCTAGTTTGTTTCGCCTCTTTTCTTCCGTTCCCCCCAGGTTCTTAGGGAGGAAACACCCATGTTTAGTCAGAATTTGGATATCATCTTCTAGGAGCTACTTCTGAAGTATGGCTCGAGTCTCTGTCTCTTATATGGCTTGTTCTTTAATATGGGGAATGATGTTTTTCTCTTAAATACCTATGTACTCTGATAATATAAGACAGAAGTGTTTTGTTGTAAGGATTTTATGACTCATGGTATTATGTAACAAAGCATTTTGGTGATTTAATAAAGTTGTTTATTTTCCACTGCAAAATTTTTATATCTGTCTTGTGATATTCTGTGTCTGTTTACCTAAAACGCTCCACTGAAGTTAAGGCATTCCCTTTGTGAGTGACCTTAATGGAGGTGGGGTGTTGTAACACCCCACGTCCATTAATGTCACTCACAAAGGGAATGCATTAACTTCTATGGAGCGTTTTAAGTGTGTATAGAACAGAAACTTAACAATAAGACATATACAAACAGTACTTAAAAATTTAAAATTTTATTCATTGCAGCGGTAAACACATAGGTTTGATTACATCATCAAAAACCAGAATCAAAGTACATAATATCCATCTTGACTAAATCAGAGTACATAAATTGAAAGACATAACCCCAATACAAAATAGCCATAAATAAGATAGGCTGAACTTTTACTTCAGCGATCCAAGCAACTTCTAAAAGCAAGAGATACAGCTGTCCAAAATCAAGTTCCACTGGTGCTAGTTCGACCCTGAGCACCTGGGGGGAAAAGGAAGAAAAGATTTAGAAACAAAGGGGGTCAGACATAAAGTCTGACGAGTGCGATAACTTTAACAATATAATTACCAAAATAACTAGGCTAAGGCATAAGTTGGAAAATAAGGAAATGACTGTGAACAATTGGGTATGGCAGAGCAAACTAAAGGAAATAAGATGAACAAAGATAACGTTAAAGGCGCACCTAGTCACTATAAGATAATTACTACACTGCACCACACCAAACACCCTAAAAGTTGATCCCGCCTATAAGACTTTAATAATGATAATGGTAGTTTCGTGTACCTCTAGTTGCCTTCATAGGTGCCGCTTGCCCCTATCTCCACTTGGTGTACCTACTACCCCCATGCGATCGGCTCCCTAACTCGTAGATACCCGTGCTAGCCCCAAAGTGGGGAGTATCACTCCCCAAAGTGGCAACCGATACCACCAACAATTCACGGCTCATACCTACACGATGCAACAACGTCTTACCTACCAGCCCGGGCCCACACATGCATATGAACCCGTTGGACTTGCGTTGCCACCGCTAACCCGTTTTGGCCTCTTACAGTCAAGCCCAGTATGCGTGTCCCGTCCTCAACTTGGGTCGAGCCCACAAAGACACTTATGGGTTACTGGTTGAAACGGGCCCCCATTACTTGACACAAGCTATCCACCTAAGCTTGGTCCCCTCTAGTATATCCCACTTAACCCAATTCTTATTCATGTTCACTTACATGTTTCAAATTTTGGTTAAGTGTTTCTAATCGTATTTCACAAGCCACCCAAGGCACCCACTTAACCCCCATGTCCCACTTCATGTTTATCTGGTTAAGTGTTTCTTAATTCATTAACACCATAACCTTGTAAAGACCTCCCACATTAGACTGGCATTTGCGACAGCTGGATTTGCCGGGCGGGTCTGGGCAGTCTTACACCACAAACGAGCCTAACCTCGTGTCTTTACAACTGTTACACATTTAATTTATGCCTAAGACCTCCCACATTAGACTGGCATTTGTGGAAGCTGAATTTGCTGGGCGGGTCCGGGCAGTCTTACACCACAAAAGAGCCTAACCTCGTGTCTTAGGCGATTAATTACACATAATTTATTATCCCCCAATTTGAATTAATTTCCCTATTCAAATTATAAATCAATTCCAAATTTAACTATGTCCATAATTGACTCAATTATGTCCTTCTATTTATGGTATGCAAAATTATACAAATTATCATCATGAATTTATTCTATGCCATTTAAGGCATTTATGCCAATTCCCAATATTAAATCTTTTAATATTATCCCATTTCCCCACATTGTACGTTCGTTCGTTTAACGTAAAATATACGTTAGACTCGAATAGTCTAACATATGGAATAAAGAGAAAACATCACAGCATGCATAGAATAAAAACTAGATCTAAATATAAGGGGTGAACTTGCATGTGTGAATGAGGTTCTTCATCTAAAAACTTGCATAGGCCAAAGTCACAAACTTGCATAAAACAACATATGTCATAGATCTGAATCTAAAGGTGTAAACTTGTTTAGGTAATAGTCACAAACTTGCATAAACCATGTATGTCATAGATCTAATCATAAGGTGTAAACTTGCATAGGCAATAATCACAAACTTACATTACATGATTCATACTCCAAACACACACACACACACACACACACACACACACATATATATATATATATATATATATATACACACACACTTGCATATGTGATTTATGCAACATAAACGATGGTGTAAACTTACATCTAAACATGTAAACTAGCATATAGAATTTTTTATACTAGCATATAACTCAAACATGTCATAGCCTAATTTTAGATCCAATTTACACATAAAATAGATGTCATGAAACATGTAAGGTTGTATATAATTTTCATTAACTTGCGTATGATCCATGCCTCAATTAACATCCTAACTGGTATGTAGAATTATCAAGTTAAACTTTATATAACTTAACACATGAATTAGTTCCACAAACATAACCAAACTAGCATATGAATTGATTGTACATAAGCCAATAATTAACATAGATTTACAAAATAACATCACAGCTTTACAACATAGATAATAACAACATGGATAGTAGCATAACAGATATACAACATAGATAATAACATAACTGTCAATGATTCACAACATAACCATATAATCCCAAATCATAACTCAACCAAATTAAATTGTTTATTATCTTATTAAAGAAATCGAAGTCACAACTCAAAGAAGGTCTTGAGTTCTGAAATCTGAGTTCTGAAATTGATTTAGCTTTTTTTTTTAAGAAGACAATTTGTTGCGGTTTTGATTAGAATTGAATTGATTAGCTTTTCTTCCTCTCTAATTGGTGGCGGCTATTCTAGGTTGCAAGGTGACAGCATGGAGTCCATGATTCTAATTTTTATTTGATTTTAGGGTTTGAGTCTACATGTGTTTTTATAGAGTTTAGGATTAATTTAGGCCATCCGATCAACCCAGAACTAACCCCAGCCATTCAGACCAGATCAAAAATCCTAATAACTCAGCAATCAGTCTTTAAATCGTCATCAAACAAATCTGCCCGGGGGGAGGGGGGAGGTCGACCCCCAGGTCAACCCCTTGGTCGACCTGTGTGGGTAGGTCGACCCCCTGGTCGACCTAGCCCTGGTGGGTAATTTCCCGCCTAGCCCAATCTGACTCTGAAATTCGAATTTTTGAAATCTTTTTAAATTTTAGTGAAACTTCCGATGGCCATAACTTCTTCATACGAAGTCCAATTCATGCAAACTCGGACTCTATCTCAACCAGAATTCTGAGACGAACACAATGGCGCAACATGTTTCCCTTAATTCTCACATTGAGATTAGTTATTCTTTAATTTGAGAACATTAATATTGAAAATTACGGGGTGTTAAATTCTCCTCTCCTTAAAGGATTTCGCCCCCGAAATCTCCAAGTTAAGGAGAATGCATATCCTAACATCCAAACAACCACCTACTCAACCATCAAACACAGGCATCCATTGTCCTTATAAAATTCCTAATGCTGTATGAACATATGCAAGAAGTGTGTGTATATGTTCTTTGTCTAATGCAAAATCAGGCGGTCTAATGATCCAATTGACCTCCTTAATGCAAACCATGATAGTGCCATGCGTCCATTATGTTTGCGAAAGAATCCTATTGATACATATTATTTCTACATGTGTTCACAACCATTCACCAAAATGCAGCATCCATATGATAGTACAACCATTATACATCCATTAACTTAAATATGTACACACATTTATATACAATATGCAATATGAAGTGACTGAGCCGATCTAGTGCCTAAAGTGTGTGTATATGTATCCACGAGCAACCACTTGCATCCACATGCATCCATCATACATAACATGTCTCAAACACATGTTTCAACCATAGTACTACCCTATCTAAAGGTCAAAGATACTAGCGAGAGGACATACTAAAGATAAAACAAGTACAAGCTAAGCGATAAAGGAGAAATTAAAAGACATACCCTCGAAAAGAAAAGGGTACAATGAACGCATCTTCTCTTCCGTCTCCCAAGTAGCGTTGCTCTCATCATCTCCCCATTGCACTTTGACTAGCTTGACCTCTCGATTCCTCAACTTCTTAATCTACGACCCAAGAATGCACGCAGGAGCTCGTCGAATCGTCGCATCATGCTCTACCTCCACCTCTCTAAGCAAGCTCGGGTTTACCACTTTCGCGGTCTCATGCAAGCACTTCCTCAAATGTGATACATGGAATACATCGTGTACACCACTAAGTCTCTCGGGCAACTCCACTCTATACGCCATCTATCCAATCCTCTCCATAATAGGAAACGACCCTACGAACCTTGGTGCTAACTTCCTGACGGACCCAAAGCGAACAACATTCCGTAATGGAGACACCTTGACAAAGTCCATGTCCCCAATATCAAACTCAAGATCTGTCCTCCTCTTGTCCACATAAGATTTCTGCCTATCTTGCACCGTCTTCATCCTCCTTCGAACCAAATCGATCTTTTCCGAAGTCTCTCTAATCATATCGGGCCCAAGCAAGATCTTATCTGTAGATTCCCACCAACATGTAGGCGAACGACGCGGCCGTCCATAAAGAGCCTCGAACGGTGCCAGGGCAATGCTAGATTGAAAGTTATTATTATATGCGAACTCCACCAACGGAAGATGTTCCTCCCATGTACCTCCGAAGTCTAAGACACACAACCTCAATAGGTCCTCTAGAATACGATTCACCCTCTCGGTCTGGCCGTCCGTCTGAGGATGATATGCGGTGCTCAAACATAACTGAGTCCCTACCGCCTCTTGCAAGCTCTTCCAAAACTCGCTAGTAAAGATAGGATCGCGGTCGCTTACTGTGCTTGAAGGAACACCGTGCAAACGAACTATCTCTCGAATGTATACGGAGGCTAACCATGGAGCAGTCCTCTTACTCTTCACGGGAATGAAATGGGCGCTCTTAGTAAGTCTGTCTACCACGACCCAAATCCCCGTATTACCCTTCCTCGATCTCGGTAACCCATCAATAAAGCTCATTGAGACACTTTCCCACTTCCATTGTGGGACCTCCAATGGGTGAAGCAACCCACCAGGCTTCTTTTGCTCAGCTTTTACTTGTTGGCACACCAAGCATCTAGCGACAAACTCAGCTACATCCCTCTTCATGCCGGCCCAAAAGTAAACTCGTCTCATGTCCATGTAAATCTTGTCCCCGCCGGGATGGATGGTCATCTTCGAACGATGTGCATCATCAAGAATGGTCTTCCTCAAATTCTCATCCCGTGGTACACAAAGTCTACCGTCCCTATGTAACCAACCATTATCATCTAGGGTATACCTACTGAGATGGCTCGATGACTCCCCCCTTTTGAGCTTCTCTACTAATCAACCAACTGTGGGTCATCTCGCTGTGCCTTACCAATCCGTCCCAAAAGCGTAGGTCTGACCTCTAAGGATGCTAGCAAACCAGGTACAAAGTCAATGGAAGGTCTAAAGTCAAATGTAGAGATGAACTCTAAGCATCACCGCTCAACAAACAACGGACTCAAGGACAAACTTTTCCTACTTAAGGCGTCTGCCACCACGTTACCCTTGCCAGGGGTATATGCTATCTCGAAATCGTAGGACGCTAAGAATTCCATCCACCTTTGCTGCCTTAAGTTCAAGTCCTTCTGAGAGAACAAGTATTTTAGCGATTTATGATCAGTGAACAATTCAAATTTCTCGCCAAGAAGATAATGGCGCCAAGACTTAAGCGCGAAAACAATAGCGTCCAACTCTAGGTCATGTGTAGGGTAATTTCTCTCATGCACTCTCAACTGCCTTCCTCCATAAGCTATTACCCTTCCCTCTTGCATTAACACTGCGCCTAGTCCTGTCCCACAAGCATTGGTATAAACGGTAAATGGCTTACTCCCATCTGGAAACACTAAGACTGGGGCTGTGGTCAAAGCTCTCTTTAAACGTTGGAACGCATCATCACAATCTACGTCCCATGTGAAAACTAGGTTCTTCTTCGTCAAGCATGTTAATGGGGCTGATATTTCTGCAAAGTCTTTGATAAACTTCCTATAGTAGCCAGCCAACCTTAAGAAACTCCTCACCTCGGTAGCATTTTTAGGGACCTTCCAATCTTGGATGGCCACTACCTTCGCGGGATCCACAGCTATCCCTTCTTTGGAAACCATGTGCCCTAAGAATCGCACTTCCTTCCTCCAAAAGTGACATTTAGAAAATTTAGCTTTAAGGCTATGCGCTCGAAGGGTCTCCAACACTTCCCTAAGATGTAGGGCATGCTCTTCCTCGCTTTTAGAAAAGATCAAGATGTCGTCCACAAAGACTACCACGAATTTATTAAGGTACTCCCTAAACACCCTACTCATCAAGTCAACAAAATATGCATCGGCGTTTGTCAAACCGAAGGGCATCACAAGCCACTCGAAGAAGCCGTCTGGAGTCCTAAAGGCAGTCTTGTCTATGCTATCCTCAGCCACTCTCAACTGATGGAAACCCGTGTCTTAGTCCTGCTGCGAAAACACTGAGGCGCCAACTAACTGATCGAAGAGATCGTCAATCCTCGGCAGTGGGTGCCTATTCTTTTTAGTAAGCTTATTAAGTTCTCTATAGTCCACACAAAGTCTAAGGGACCCATCTTCCTTCGTGGCAAATACTACTGGAGCACCCCACTCCGATATACTACGTCTTATGAACCCCTTCTCAAGCAATTCTTTCACTTGCTTGCGGAGTTCTCTTCTCTCTCTTGGAGCCATGTGGCGCGCTGGAAATGCAACTGGCTTTGCATTATCTACTAGATATATTCAAAAGTCTATCTCATGTTTTGGGGGTAGACCCCTCACCTCATCGAAGACATCAACATATTCATGGACTATACGAACAGAATGTAAATCATCATTGGATGCATCAAGGGATCCTAGGAAGCTAAGCATTACTGGACCTCTAGGGTCACAAGAAATATCAAGGGCCTTTCCACAACGAGTCAACAATCTAACTACCCTTCTTTCACAATCTAGGATGGCCCCGTATCTAGTTAGCCAATCCATACCTAGAATCAAGCCGTTGCCCATGAAGCCAAGAACAAAGGCGTTGCATTCAAACCCAACGCCCAAGATAGACACTCTCAAATCCCGACAAATCATAGAAAGATGAGCCGAACCACCAATAGGATTTGAGACTACTAAGGGATCTGTAACTAAACAAGTATTTAGGTGCAGTGTTTCAACTAATGATGTAGAGATAAACGAATGTGATGCGCCAGAATCGAATAAAGTACGGACAGGATGATCAACCAGAAAAACTAAACTTTCAACAGAAATCGTTCTACCTCGTTCTTGCAGCGGTGGGACCACGAGGGCCTGAACTTTCCCACTTGCCTGCCTTGGTGCCATAAGAGCCTGCACCTGTCCTCCCGAGGTAGGCCCTGCCCTCTGCCCTTTCTTTGGGCAGTCCTTAATCAGATGTCCCGCTTCGCCACAGTGAAAACAACCAGTCTTCTTTTTCTTCCTACAATCTTTGCTTAGATGGCCTGGTGTCCCATAGTTAAAGCATCTTTTCTTTCCCTTACCATTGTTGCCTTTACCACTTTTCTTGTTCTTTTGTTGTTGTTGTTGCGTTTTCTTTTGATCCCCTTTCTTCTCGGGTGCCTTATTAGCATTGGCGCCCTTCTCTTCTTCATGCATAAGCGCTATGTCAACTAGTCTCTCAAAGGTAGCCCCCATGGGGATGTGGGTCATAGCTAACCCATGAAGCGGCTCGTTCAAACCCTTAACAAATCTCAGGGCCTTCTTTTCTGGTGTATTCACCTAGTCCAAGCCAAATCTCGCGAACTGATTGAATTTGTCGACATATTCTTTCACTGATAGATTCCCTTGCTTCAATGCCAAAAATCTTTCCATATATAAATTATCTTCAGCCCGTGAGAGAAACTTTGCCTCAAACCTCCGCCTGAAATCTGGCCATGTATCAACTGGACGCTCTCCATTAGTAACCTCCCACCAAAACGAGGCCTCATCCTTCATTAGCCAGGCAGCTAACTGGACTTTTCTTCCATCTTCCACTTCAAAGAACCCAAACAATTTTTCCACCTCCTTTAGCCAACTTCGAGCTTCAACAAATGTCTCCGTCCCGTGAAAAGGTTTTCCACCCATTGCCCAAAAGTCCTTACATTTCTTTGCAAAAGTGTCGACACAAGGAGGAGAAGGAGGAGCATTTGGTGGACCTGCGGTGGTGGCCCTAGTCTCCAAATACCTCCTAAACCATCTTGTTATCGGTATCCCCTCGGGTATCTCGGGAATTCCAGACATGCTGAAACGAAAAAGGAAAGATTCAATACAAAAGAACCGAAGGAAAGATATATGGCTCTTGGGGTTATGCTATCTAAAATAAGCTTTTCTTTTGAAAATACTTTCCTTAAAACATACTTTTGAAGGTACTTCTTTATAAAAGTGTTTTTGAAAAACAGTTTTTCAAAATTCATATATGTTCTGGTAACCTTCAGCTCTGATACCACGTGTAACACCCCACGTCCATTAATGTCACTCACAAAGGGAATGCATTAACTTCTATGGAGCGTTTTAAGTGTGTATAGAACAGAAACTTAACAACAAGATAGATATAAACAGCACTTAAAAATTTAAAATTTTATTCATTGCAGCGGTAAACACATAGATTTGATTACATCAAAAAACCAGATTCAAGGTACATAATATCCATCTTGACTAAATCAGAGTACATAAATTGAAAGACATAACCCCAACACAAAATAGCCATAAATAAGATAGGCTGAACTTTTACTTCAGCGATCCAAGCAACTTCTAAAAGCAAGAGATACAGCTGTCCAAAATCAAGCTCCGCTGGTGCTAGTTCCACCCTGAGCACCTGGGGGGAAAAGGAAGAAAAGAGGTGGAAACAAAGGGGGTCAGACATAAAGTATGGCGAGTGCGATAACTTTAACAATATAATTACCAAAATAACTAGGCTAAGGCATAAGTTGGAAAATAAGGAAATGACTGTGAACAATTGGGTATGGCAGAGAAAAATAAAGGAAATAAGATAAACAAAGATAACGTTAAAGGCACACCTAGTCGCTATAAGATAATTACTACACTGCACCACACCAAACACCCTAAAAGTTGATCCCGCCTACAAGACTTTAATAATGATAATGGTAGTTTCGTGTACCCCTAGTTGCCTTCATAGGTGCCGCCTTCCCCTATCTCCACTAGGTGTACCCACTACCCCCATGCGATCGGCTCCCTAACTCGTAGATACCCGTGCTGGCCCCACAGTGGGGTGTATCACTCCCCAAAGAGGCAACCCGATACCACCAACAATGCACGGCTTATACCTACACGATGCAACAACGTCTTACCTACCAGCCCGGGCCCACACACGCACATGAACCCGTTGGACTTGCGTTGCCACCGCTAAACCGTTTCGGCCTCTTACAGTCAAGCCCAGTATGCGTGTCCCGTCCTCGACTTGGGTCGAGCCCACAAAGATACTTATGGGTTACTGGTTGAAACGGGCCCCCATTACTTGACACAAGCTATCCACCTAAGCATGGTCCCCTCTAGTACATCCCACTTAACCCTTTTCTTATTCATGTTCACTTACATGTTTCAAATTTTGGTTAAGTGTTTCTAATCGTATTTCACAATCCACCTAAGGCACCCACTTAACCTCCATGTCCCACCACATGTTTATCTGGTTAAGTGTTTCTTAATTCATTAACACCGTAACCTTGTAAAGACCTCCCACATTAGACTGGCATTTGTGGCAGCTGGATTCGCCGGGTGGGTCCGGGCAGTCTTACACCAAAAACGAGCCTAACCTCATATCTTTACATTTGTTATGCATTTAATTTATGCCTAAGACCTCCCACATTAGACTGGCATTTGTGGCAGCTGGATTTGCCGGGCGGGTCCGGGTAGTCTT
Organism: Allium sativum; assembly: GCA_030737875.1. Taxonomy (NCBI): domain Eukaryota; kingdom Viridiplantae; phylum Streptophyta; class Magnoliopsida; order Asparagales; family Amaryllidaceae; genus Allium; species Allium sativum. Next base: position 200,166,919 of record CM060918.1, on the reverse strand, counting down.
ACACAACAAAAGAGCCTAACCTCGTGTCTTTGGCGATTAATTACACATAATTAATTATCCCCCAATTTGAATTAATTTCCCTTTTCAAATTATCAATCAATTCCAAATTTAACTATGTCCATAATTGACTCAATTATGTCCATCTATTTATGGTATGCAAAAATATACCAATTATCATCATGAATTTATTTTATGCCATTTAAGGCATTTATGCCAATTCTCAATATTAAATCTTTTAATATTATCCCATTGCCCCACGTTGTACGTACGTTCGTTTAACGTAAAATATACGTTAGACTCGAATAGTCTAACATATGGAATAAAGAGAAAACATCACAGCATGCATAGAATAAAAACTAGATCTAAATATAAGGGGTGAACTTGCATGTGTGAATGAGGTTCTTCATCTAAAAACTTGCATAGGCCAAAGTCACAAACTTGCATAAAACTACATATGTCATAGATCTAAATCTAAAGGTGTAAACTTGTTTAGGTAATAGTCACAAACTTGCATAAACCATGTATGTCATAGATCTAATCATAAGGTTTAAACTTGCATAGGCAATAATCACAAACTTACATTACATGATTCATACTCCAAACATATACATATATACATATATATATATACTTGCATATGTGATTTATGCAACATAAACGATGGTGTAAACTTACATCTAAACATGTAAACTAGCATATGGAATTTTGTATACTAGCATATAACTCACACATGTCATAGCCTAATTTTACATCCAATTTACACATAAAATAGATGTCATGAAACATGTAAGGTTGTATATAATTTTAATTAACTTGCATATGATCCATGCCTCAATTAACATCCTAACTGGTATGTAGAATTATCATGTTAAACTTTATATAACTTAACACATGAATTAGTTCCACAAACATAACCAAACTAGCATATGAATTGATTGTACATAAGCCAATAATTAACATAGATTTACAAAATAACATCACAGCTTTACAACATAGATAATAACAACATGGATAGTAGCATAACAGATTTAAAACATAGGTAATAACATAACGGTCAATGATTCACAACATAACCATATAATCCCAAATCATAACTCAACCAAATTAAATTGTTAATTATCTTATTAAAGAAATCGAACTCACAACTCAAAGAAGGTCTTGAGTTCTGAAATCTGAGTTCTGAAATTGATTTAGCTTTCCTTTGAAGAAGACAATTTGTTGCGGTTTAGATTAGAATTGAATTGATTAGCTTTTCTTCCTCTCTAATTGGTGGCGGCTATTCTAGGTTGCAAGGTGACAGCATGGAGGCCATGATTCTAATTTTTATTTGATTTTATGGTTTGAGTCTACATGTGTTTTTATAGAATTTAGGATTAATTTAGGCCATCCGATCAACCCATAACTAACCCCAGCCATTCAGACCAGATCAGAAACCCTAATAACTTAGCAAACAGTCTTTAAATCGTCATCAAACAAATCTGCCGGGGGGGGGGGGGGGGGGAGGTCGACCCCCAGGTCAACCCCTTGGTCGACCTATGTGGGTAGGTCGACCCCCTGGTCGACCTGGCCCTGGCGGGAAATTTCCCGCCTAGCCCAATCTGACTCAGAAATTCGAATTTTTGAAATCTGTTTAAATTTTAGTGAAACTTCCGATGGCCATAACTTCTTCATACGAAGTCCAATTCACGCAAACTCGGACTCTATCTCAACCAGAATTCCGAGACGAACACAATGGCGCAACCCATTTCCCTTAATTCTCAAATATAAGATTAGTTATTCTTTAATTTGAGAACATTAATATTGAAAATTACGGGGTGTTACAGGTGTTACACCAAACGTAAGTACGTTTGAAGAGATCAACTTACGCGATCTGTTAGATATACTTTGTCAGGCATTCGTCCATTCACATTTGTCCTGGGACTGGACAAACCGAAGGCACTATTCTATAAACAGGATAGCCCTTGCATAACTCTGTCTTCAATTATCTTCATCATATTTAATCGCAACGCTAACGTCCATACAGAGGTGTTTTCAGATAATAATATGATCTCGGTCTCTCCGTATTGACGACGGAAAAATGGTCAAAAACTTTGATAGTCGGTGATTTAACTATCAAAGAAAAACAGGTGTGCAAACAACGATATTATTTCTAGATGGAAATTATATCGATCAATAATCATTTAACATTTACCTCTTTAGTTCATTAATTTGTTTATTTCCTGTTTCCATATATTCAACATTCCTTATTTTCTAAATTTAGAAAATATACGTTATTAATTATTGGGAAACATTTCCGTCTCTTTTCACGTATCACTATCATTCCAGTATTCTTTTCATTAAACATTTCCTTTTATATGATTAGGAAATATATCTGATTATATTTGGAAAACGTTTCCAAAACTCATTCATCGGGTTTTAAACAGACGTTAAATAAAACATCGCTATATCATTCAAACCGTTACCCTGATTAACTAATTCCACTTAACCAACCTTCACTATCGAACCTTACCCATCCCTTAGTTAAAAACGAAGCCAATCAAGTTGGGGTATAACTACCTTTCAGACCTTAAGTGAAAAATATTTCTAACTTCGAAATAGACAAGATTCACCTTTCAAATATTTAACAAACTTCCTTGCGAAACTCTAGGATTCTATTTACGAATCCACTTCTTATTTGAAAACATTTATTATAACTATAGTGTTATAATCCCAACTTCTGAAATATCTAACTTCAAAGTATAACTTTTATTCCTTAATTTAACTAAATAATTAAACCACTAATTTATTCATAAATAAGTAAATCTTGATTAAAACGAAAAGTAAATATTACTTTCCCGAATTCGATATAATCGAATTCAACGTATAATTCTCTTTCGAATAATCTCTATTCGATAACTCCTTTCGAATAAACTATATTCGATAACTCTTTCTTCGAATAACTATATTGATAACTCTTTCTTCGAATAACTATATTCGATAATCTCTCTTCGAATGATTTACATTCGATTAATCTCCTTTAATTCTATTCGAATAAACTATTTCGAATAACTCCTTTAATTCTATTCGAATAAACTATTTTGAATAACTCCTTTAATTCTATTCGAATAAACTATTTTGAATAACTCCTTTGGATTAACTCATTTGGATTAACTCGGTTTGATTAACTCATTTTGACTAACTCAACTCGATTAACTCAACTCGATTAACTTACTTGATTAACTCAACTTATTTAACTTACTTGATTAACTCAACTTATTTAATTCCTATCGAATAACTAATATTCGATTAACTTATATTAGAATAACTATGTCTGTTTTAACTTTATTTCGAATGGCTAATATTTGATTTAATTCCATTCGCCTGACTCTAGATCGCAGCGATCACAATGGTTACGCCTGATTCCCTCAGGAAACATCTGACCGCCGTATGCTATCTGCAGCCCTGCGAATTACGCTAGCAGTCGTATGAAATGGCAACTCATCCTGAATAACTATGTTTGACTAACTCTATCTCAAATAACTATATTCGACCAACTATAATTGAATAACGAATATTCAATTAATCCTAATTCGATTAACTATGTCTAATTAACTCTAACTGGTTAACTCTAACTGATTAACTCTAATCAATTACTCTAATTCGATTAACTCTAATCGATTACTCTAATTCGATTGCTCTAATTCGATTAACTCTAATCAATTACTCTAATTCAATTACTCTAATTCGATTATCTCTAACCGATTAACTCTTCGTCCATATCCAGTTTCAAATATCGATGTTGAAATCGACTTTTACTTCTCTATATAAGTCCTGACTTATATATCCTATTTATCCAATGATAAACATTTCATTTAATTTATAAAATATTATTTATAAATTTATCTTCTCAATCTATCGGTCAGAATAGATTCTATTTAAATTTTTTTGCTTTAAATCCATATCATGTTGTACCCGTGTGCGAAGCACGGGTCTAAACCTTTCAAATGTAAAATTCTCCTTTTGTACAATTCTAGTCACTTTTCAAGTATTTCCTTTTTTAATCTATTTATTTACAAAATAAATCCCTTTTTGACAATTCTATTTATTTTATAAAATATTTTCTTTTTATATAAAATCCAATTATTTTATAAGTAATTCGTTTTATAATCTAACTATTTCTTTTTCTATTCATATTACAAATATTTCTTTTTTAAGATTCTATTTATTTTTCAAATAAATATTCCTTTTCAATTCTATTTGTAAATGGTTTACAAATATTTCTTTTTCAATTCTATTTGTAAATGTTTTACAAATATTTCCCTTCAATTCTATCTATTTGATTAACAAATAAATATTCCTTTTTAATCTATTTATTTTCTAAATAAATATTTTTTTTATAAAATCTTTTGATTTTATAAATATTTCTTTTTCAATATAACATTGAAAATTTTCTTTTTAACATTCCAGTATTCCTTATGGAATTTAACGTACCATATAACAATGATCAGTATCATTCCAACATACAAAATCAACAACAGATTTCATATCACATCGTATAACACAATATATAAAAAAACAATAAAATAAATGTTGAGGAACCCAGTTGGGTCCCTCCGACCTGTTTCCCTGCATCCACAGATGTTAATCACATAAATAACACGAATATGAAATATACTGATAAACAGAATTACTATTCGATTAACGATTTATATATATATATATCGTTATCGATATTTTCAACCAATTTGACTAGCAGTTCAACCAAACAGCCAACACACAGCAAACAACCATTATCTATCAGTTATAAAAGTACGTTATGAAAATATAACTAGGAAGAGTTAGTGAGTTTTACTCACATTGGACAGTTATCGTTAAATAACGATAATTGGTCATTGATTCGATTCAGGCGTTTAATTTCACCATAAATCCAAACGAGCCCCAATTCACTCCCGGACAGTTCCATGGTGTAGCCCCCGTTCGTACGATCCCAACGGATCTGAGCGTTCGCGATTCTGATCATGTATAACCAAGTTATTGTTATTACAAGTTGCATACATCATTTAATTTTAAAATTAAAAATTATTTTAATTAAATTTGGGCTCACCCCTTTTTCCCAAATCCCAAGCCCATTTTTAAACCCAGGCCCGAACATCCATCTTCCCCAAAAATGAAAACTGTTCCTTCCTGTGATGAACACACCATGGCCGACGTTTACAACTTCCACCGCCCCTCCTTCTTTCACCTTAAATTCAATGTAAAATTATCTAAATTCCTCTCATGGCTTCCTCTTCAACGGCATACCACCATTTCTCCACTCGAACCCCTCTCAAACAAAATGCGACTTCAAGCTTCATGTCGGCTACAGGAAAAAGATCGACATCAATCCTCGTCGAATCTTCCCAAACTGACATACAGGATGCTACACTACCCGCTGAAACCGAATCCAAGCTTTAAATCATCCATCGAAGCATTTATACTCCAAAAAACTGAACCCTAGTTCACTGCGTCGATTTCGAGCATCAGGAAATCAAAACCACACTCATCAAAATGAGTATAGAATTGAAGAGGATGATTTCAGGAAGTTGAATATATATGTTTAAAGGTATATAGGAATTTATTTTGATTTCCAAGAATTTTCAAAGAAGAAAAATTCTCGTTGAAGTGGTGGCATGGAATTTGTTTGGCTGTTGACCAAGAAGAAATAGTTTTTAGGGTTAGGCAACAAGAGTGGGTATTTATAGTGCATATTTTTTTTATTGAATATTTTATTTTATTTTAAGCAATCGTTGTTTGTATTTGTCCTATAAAATTCCTGTGATCACATACGATAACCAATAATCATGAAACTGGACAGGCACCTTCAGTTTGACATTACGGACCCAACGAAACGGGTTTCGTCAAATTCCGACTATGTTTGCTCACACAGCGTATTTTTAACCATCGAAATATCGACTGTTTTTCACATTAAAATCCCATACGACCACATACTGACTTCAAAAATCATGAAAACTGAAATCTAGCAATAATTTAATATTGCGGATCCAACAAAATTAGTTTCGTCGAATTCTGAGGTCGTTTGCAAAACTGGCTATTTTTAAAGCTCTAAATAACCCATTTAAATATATAAATATATTTAAAAATAATTCAATTAAATATTTATAAATAAATATCATCGTATATATTCACACTAGAATAACATACAGCTCCACTGGGATTTATAACTCGATATCTCAAAATTCCCAGTTATAACGATATTCATTTTATATTAAAAATCCATTTAAAAATATAAATAAATTGATATAAATTATAAAGGAATTCCATAGCGATTTTTTTTAAAAATTTGATTTGGACATAAATCAAAATCTACACAATAAAATCCCGATTTTTCTCTTCCATTAGAAAAATATACTTCACCAGCTCCGAACGTTTCTTGTTTCACAGAAATCCGAGTTAAAACGGACCCTGTATATTCAGTTGAAGTTCAAATCACCAAACAGCGAACTGCCGCGCAATTTCAAGCTCGATTATAATTATACGTTCAAGCTGCCATTCAAATAATATATTCGTTATTCTAATTCAATTCTAAACTGAATTAAATATCACAGAGGATCTAATTCACACCATTTTGTGAATTCCACTATTTCTGAAATTAAATATATTATTTATTTTAATTAAATATTCAATATAATTTAATTTTGGTCATTTTAAATAAGCAAACCATTATTTAAATAATTAAATAAATTATTTATATACCGTAAAAATACGGGTCATCACACTGAAATTCTGTCTTTTAGCTAATAAAGTCCTATTTTTTAGGATGATGCTAATTTTTCTGTCTTTGAATGTTTCCTTGCTTTTATTAACATGTTTTTATGATTGTGAGTTTTATCTATAACATTTTGAGAGTAGAAATTGAATGATTATTTCTATCTCAATTGATTTACAAATAGAAATGCCGTAGTAGTTTGATATGAAGAGATTACAAAATGTAAAAGTGAAGAAATGGTTGTATTTACGATGATAATATTTGTGTACAATGCCCCTGCATATATAGTTGTACATCATAACGTTACATTGTGGGTCTTGTGTTTCATTGCGGTCCAGATAAGCTTCGAATTGATGTTGGGCTTGGGCTTTGGCCTGTCTAAATGCGATATACTTGATGATGTATCCAGACCTGTACTGTATCCTTCATTCATTTTATTACCCCCCTCACTCGCAAATCAATACTAGGGTTAGGGTTTTCATGTCTGCTCCTTTGCTGATTCTTCATTTCCTTCTTAAATTTATTGTCTTCCTTGATGGTGTTCTCAAATTTCAACACATTTATACTTCTAGAATGTGTTTATTTGTTGATTGACGAGGTGTTTGAGCTTCCTTTCACCTTGATGAGACTATTGTCTTAAAAGGTTTCTCCTTTGTCTTCAGATCTCATGCTTGACCTCAGATCTGATGTTTCCTTAGGATATTATTCAAATTTTCTGTTGGTCTCCTTGACTTTCAGTAAATCTCTGAACTTGATGAAGTTCATGGATGATAGTGGTTTGGTAAGCATGTCTTCCCTTTGGTAAGTAGTAGGTATATGTCTTACCTCTAAGCTCCCTTTCAATACTTGTTCTCTTACAAAATAGAGATCAATTTCAACATGTTTTGTTCTTGAGTGTAACACTGGATTTGCTGACATATACATTGTGCTTTGATTGTTACACCATAGTATTGATTTGGCTGAATTGAGATTTAATCCTATGAGTAGGGACCTTAACCACATTATTTCACCTGTTGCATTTGCAATACTTCGGTACTCTGCTTCAGTACTTGATCTAGAAACTGTTGACTGCTTCTTTGAACACCATGAAACTATGTTGTCTCCAATGTAGACGTAGTACCCTATTGTAGACTTTTTGTCATCTACGTCAGATGCCCAGTCAACATCTTCATACCCAGTAATGTTGTAGTTGTTGCATGCCTTGAAAGTGAGTCCATAGTTGCATTCAGATATCTTAGTATCATCTTTTTTGCTTTCCAGTGTATGTCCAGTGGGTCCTGCATAAATTGACACACTTGTTAACACTATATGATATATCAGGTCTGGTAATTGTTACATATTGTAATGCACCAACTACACTTCGATATTGTTTAGTGTTGTATATGGATTCTCCCTGTATTTGTATAGTGTATGACTGCTGACCATTGGAGTAGGTAGACCCTTTGCTTCATGCAGTTGTATTTTTACTAGCAGCTCTCCAATGTATTTTTCTGTGATAAAGTGATTTCTACTAATGATTTTGAATTTACTTCAATTCCAAGAAAGTAGTTTAGCTCTCCTAAATCTTTGACAAAAAAATTGCTTCTCTATATACTGCACTAGCTTGTTGACTTCAGTGTTGTTACTACCTATAATTATCAAGTCATCAACATAAATAAGAATGTATATAGTGCAGACATTATTTGACTTTATAAAGAGAGAATTATCAAATTTGGTAGATTGAAATCCTATTTTCCCCAAAGTGGATTTCAATCTATCAAATAGACTCTTGGAGCCTGTTTAAGCCCATAAATTGCTTTATGTAATTTGCACACTAAATTTGGATTTTGATTATATCCTTGAGGTTGTTCTATGTAAACATCCACTTTGAGTATCCCATTGAGGAATGCATGTTGATGTATAACTTCTTTTGTTTCCACCCTCTGTTGATAGCAATTGTTAGAATAACTCATATTGTAGTTGGCTCGACTACAGGAGAGAAAATTTCCTTATAGTCAAAGTCTTGTTGCTATGTAATCCTTTTGCTACCAGTCTTGCTTTATATCTATCTGGAGACCCATCTGATTTCCTTTTGACCTTGTATGTCCACTTGCATCCTATAATATTTTTGTCTTGTGGTGGTTTTGCAAGTTGTCATGTTTGATTTCGTATAAGTGCTTGATATTCATCATTCATAGCCTTAACACTTCTGTCATCAGCTTTTGCTTGATTATAACTACATGGCTCTTTATCATCCATAAGTGCAGTATATATTTTGGGCTTGAAAATTCCAATTTTAGCCCTTGTGATCATTGGATGAGTGGGACTTGCTTGACTTTAAGTGACAGGTTCTGACTCCTCATCAGATTCCTATACATTCTTGTTTTGATCTTCATCCTATTCATGACTAATGTTGTCTTCATTATTGTATGGAACAGGTGACATGTTGTTTTGGCATAATGATTGAATAATGTCACTGTTTTGTGATGTTGTTTCTTCATGTGTTTTCTCAGATTCACTTGCACTTAAGACCTCAGAATATATAGGTATGGGTGGAATTGATATACTAGCATCATGCATTTTCTTTATTGTCTTTATAGTATTGACAAGATATGGACATATTTTCTCATTGAACATAACATGTCTATTGATATAGATATGGCCACTATCCTCTAATCATTTGTACCCTTTTTGATTATCTGCATATCCTAAGAATGTACATGGTTTAGACCTATAATCAAATTTGTGTTTGTTATAATGTCTTATGTATGGATAACTTAAACATCCCAAAGATTTCAGGAAATTATAATAAGGGTTTCTCTGAAATAACTTTTGATATGGACTAATTCCCTTAAGCACTTTAGTTGACAATCTGTTTCTCAAATACATAGCCGTTTTGAAGGAATCAGGCTAGAATTTTAGTGGCAATTTTGCTCCAGCTAATAAAGTTAAACATGTTTCGACAACGTGTCTATGCTTTCTTTCAACAAGCCCATTCTGTTCAGATGTGTGTGGGTAGGTAATTTTATGAATTATTACCTTTTTAAGAAAATAATCTTTTAATGGTTTATACTCTGCACCACCATCTGATTGAAGCACTTTGACTTGTGAATTAATTTGCTTTTCAGCTTGAGTAATAAAATGCATCACAGTATTACATGTGTCCGATTTTGACTTTAAGAGATATATCCAAGTAAACATACTTTGAGCATCTACAAATGATACATAATAGTTGTACCCATAATCTGAGTTAACTGGTGCTGGACTCCATAGGTCAGTAGCAATTAACTCTAATGGTTTAGCATATTTTGTGGTAGAATTAGCAAATGGTAATTTATAACATTTTCTCATTTGACAATAAGTGCACAAGTATGGCAAAGAAATATCATCACATTTTATATTGTTTTCAACAATGACTTGTTTTGTAACACTAGTACTAGGATGACCTAGTTTGTTATGCCATATATCAAACACACTAATTTCTTTTTCAGAAGTATTGTCACTGAAATTGCAATTCAGTTCTCTTCCCCCATTGCTATTACAGGACCTTTGATTGAATTTGTATAGTGCATTGACTTCATTGCCCTGCAACAAAATTTTCCTAGTTAGAATGTCTTTAATTAAGCAATATTCAGGATAAAACTCAAAGTATATTTGATTATCCTGAGCAAATTGTGACACACTTAGTAGTTATTTATATTTGGTACCCTTAGCAAGTTGTGTTACCATTTAATATACCACAACCAGTATGAGTAATGCAAATAGACTTACCATTTCCCATGCTAACAGACTAATTACCTCTGTACTCCTTACAACGAATATTTAGATTTTCTAGGTTGTTTGTTAAATGATTAGTTGCTCCTGAATTTGGGTACCAGCTTTAAAAATTTATATGTTCAGGTCTTGTTGTTTCTTCACTACCAGTAGTCTTTCCATCGTTTTGATTGGCATGGTCATTATGCATTTGTGCAACATTTGCATTTGCATTTGCATTGTTTCTTTGATTGTTTGTCGACTGGTTGGGTGTATAACTTTGATAAGTAACATTTGAATGTTGTGTGTCCAATCCTCTCACAAATTTGACATTTAGGCCTGTTATTATTTCTTCCTCTACCCCTTCCACTGTTGTTAAAACCTCCTCTTTATGGATTTTGGCATGTTCTTTGATCTCCGTTTCTTGACTATTGGCATAGTTGATAGATAGATCTGTTTCTTGAGGTTTCTTGCTTTCCGGCCTTGCCTCATGAGATAGAAGGATAGAGTGAACCTCTTCAAGAGGTGGGGTAATTATTTGTGATGAGATGATTGCTTCAACTGCTTCATACTCATTACTTAAACCATTCAAGATATTCAACACTTGTTCAGATTCAGTCACCTTTTGACTTGCTACCTCAAGTTGATCACATAAGGTCTTCATTTTTGAGAGATATTCTCTTATTGTAGTGTTACCTTTCTTGGCATTTTGAATCTGTCTTCTGTAATGAATTATCTTTGCAGAAGGCCGAGCATTACAATTCTTTTCAACATTTGTCCATATTTCATTTGAGGTTTTACAACCAATAACTTGAGAAATAAGGTTATTGCTAATTGATGATAATATCCAAGCACTAATTAGCTTATCCTATCTATGATACTTTACATACTCCTCATTTAGTACCACTCTATTTTCTTGATCAGTAACATATGTGGATGGTATAGGCAGTGTACCATAAATGTATCCCTTAAGACCATACCCTTGTATTGCTATTTCTATTTGATATTTCCATAGCAAATAGTTTGTTTCATCAAGTTTAATTGTGATTAATTGACTTTGGGGGATGATAGAGGTTTTAACTAGTTGATCTACTGTTGCAGCTATATTAGGTGGTTGGACTTTTGATGAAGCAGTACCAATTACAGAACTGTCACCCATGATGACAAGTACAGATAAGGATCGAAAGAATTAACAAGAGAAAAGACTTACTTGGGAAAATTCAGAATGCCAAAACAAGGATTCGATTTGAATGTGACTTGCAATCAGTTGATTCTCATGAGAATTTCTCTGGTATGGCAGTGCTTAGAATTGAATTCTTGATTTTCAGGTGACCTAAATTTGACCTGCTTGATACTTCCTTCTTGTAAAACTAATTGTTAAGATCTGTTGCGGCCAGTAATGGTTGCTAGAAGAGGCTCGGATCCGATGCATCCAGTAATTGATGCTTGGAGAGGCACTAATCTGTAGTAGCCAGTGGCTATTTCTTGGCGAGACACTGATCATGATGATCACAACAACTCTCAGGTGATAAGTGTGGCACTTTGATGAGAGGAATCCCTAAATGATGGAGATTCTCTGATGGGGAAGTAAAACACAATCTTTCTTGATGTTCAGATGCAGATCTTGTTGTGAAGCGGATGCTCTGATACCATATAAGATTTTAAGAGTAGAAATTGAATGATTTATTTCTATCTCAATTGATTTACAAATAGAAATGTTTCTGCAGTTTGATATAAAGAGATTACAAAATGTAAAAGTGAAGAAATGATTGTATTTACGATGATAATATAAGTGTACAATGCCCCTGTATATATAGTTGTACATCATAATGTTGCATTACTAATTTGGGTATGACGTTTCTTTGCAGTCCAGATAAGCTTCGAATTGATGTTGGGCTTGGGCTTTGGCCTGTTTGAATGTGACATACTTGATGATGTATCCATACCTTTACTACATCCTTCATTCATTTTATTATTATCTTTCAGTTTGAATATTGTAAAAGGCTAACATGTAGCTATTACAGTTTTCACTAGTAAAGAGTGGAGTTACTTCATAAGTTTTTTTATTTGGATTAATTGACACCAATAATTCCAAGTTTAACGTGTCTTTCCATAATAATTCCAAGTTTGGATTATTTTTAAATAATCCGAAGTTTAGGTGGTCTCTTCCTATATTGATACTGCTTACCTGTTGACCTGATATAACAGGTTTCATCTCCTAAATCAAACGTGAATTCATCCCCTTTCTCTCACATGACACATACCTTCTTCCTCAAATCAAACTGAAACTCTAACCCGCCCGAGCATCACATGCAAACTGTTGTCAGCTTCGAAAACCTCCTCACCCTCCTAGACTCTTTCTCTCATGGCAACCCTCCCTTCCACCCAAAGCACCACGTCCTTATCAAACCTCACCAGCTCCAAAACCGCATCTCTATTAACTTCACTCTTCTCTTTCTCCATGCATCCAAAAATCATAAATCCCCGAACTGTATTATTTAACAGTATCCAAACCAGTCGTTGCATCTCTTCCAAGACAAAAACTGCTTTTACTGAATTATTTCACAGTCACGTCCATTACAAACATTTCCATGTCAAAAGAATTGATCCCACTTTAACCAATGAATAAATACCAGTGCCTTTACATGACCAACTTACTTTAACCAAAAATTCAGTTACTTTTACAACCGTGATTTTAAGCCTGCTAGGATTCCGATATTGTACAAAAGCAAATGCCTTCTCGGTTAAAGAAAGATTTTTTACAGAAAAATCATTCAACATAACCGACATAGTGTCAAATTCATCCAATCTTCCAAGATTATCCACAAACAGATTGCAAATTTCAGGAGTAACCATATAACCAGATGAGCTGAAAACCCATTTAAAGAAGTGCAAAGCTGCAACATTTTGCTCATTTAGTGAAATCATGATCTAATGGATCACCGAATAGGAAATTTTCGCATTTTGTGGGGTTAATTTGATTCTAAATCTAAGTCATTAGGTTGTGTGCATAAGTTTAAGGGAGAAGAAGAAAGTAACACGGGTTTGGGTTAGATGGTAGGGTGGGAACCGGCTAAACAGGTCAGTGGGTCATTGGGATCAATATGGGAAGGGATCCCCCTAAACTTGGGATTATGTAAAAATAATCCAAAATTGGGATTATTATGGGAAGACTCGTTGAACTTCGGATTATTCGTGTCAATTAATCCTTTTTATTTTAGATCCTGTGTTCCTACTATTGATTAACTGTAACATGTCCATCCTTATCCACAATCGCCTGCTCAACCTAAATTTAGTTGGGTCATTATATCTACTAACCGACCTTTACTACAAACATTAAGCAATAAAGTGAAAAAGTTTTCAGCTTTTATCATTTTAGTCATTCATATATTTAGGTATATTTTTTCATTTATCTTGATAAAAATACTAAACCTTTGCAAAATTGTAGCAACGATAACGTTAGTTTACACCAACTATTTAACACACTCGATGCTTGAAGAACTCTCGTTATTGTTCAACTATTTCATGCGAACTCAATTCAGTGACCATCACTGAGAGTGTATGTACAGTTTTTGTCCACAAGTATTGATTCATTTTGTGTCTTCGAATATATACATATGATATCATTCCTGCAACTTTTTTATTTTAATCATCCAGCTAGGTTAAGATAAAATCTAAGGTGTAAGATGATAATTTCATAACTGGTAGAGTTCAGGAAGGTCTGCGTAATTTATGAGAAATCGAATGGTGGTCGTACAACATTTCTAATTGTGATTCCAATAAGACAGAAAAATTATCCTATCATGAAAGTGGATGTGCCAGAGTGATTATCTGGCATGACAAGAAATCATGCGTGAGCTTTGCCTGAGCAGGCTTGAATCCTACAAAACAATGTTTTCCTCGTCGTTAATGTTTTATTCCTCTTTCCCTCTATGTTTTCTTGTTGGATTATTTATCGCAAAAAATCGCCTCACAGCACCTTCTCAAATAAAAATTATAATGGTTTAAAACAAATAAGGACATAAGAACCCTTATATATATATCACATAGGAAAATACCGTGAAGGACAAAATGAACAAAAAATTGTTCTATAAGGACAAAGGGGAAAAAATTTTGTCCATAAGGATAAGTGTTAGTGTAAAAGGAAGAATTATAGTGGGCCCCTGAATTCCTCCCTTTACACTAAATTTTGTGCTTGAGGATAAAATTTTGCCTCTTTGTCCTTACGGAACAGTTTTTTGTTCCTTTTGTCCTTGAGGATAAAAACCCCTATATTACAATAGAATATGCAGATAAGCTCTCTATTTATAAACTTCACATGTTCAAATATTTACAAGAATGTCCCTTGCATTAAGCGTACTCACCCTTAATAATATATATATATATATATATATATATATATATATATATATATTACAATACCCCCTTTGAATATGCGTATGCAAGATGATAAATTAATTTCATAAAAAAACTTTTTATGATAAACATTATGGAAAAATCATAAACAAGGAAAAGAGTACAATTTTTATTTCATCTTTAGGTAACATGTTTATAATGTTAGTATGAGGGTTGATACTTCTGGATCAAGATAATACCTCATTAAAAATCTTACTTACAAAAACCCAGTGGGGAATATATTAGTGAAGGAAAAGAGTACATTATAGCATAATTTTATATGCTCCCCCTGACTCATAACGCATTATTCAAATAGTTTGGTGATGCAAGCTATGCATACCAATTCTACAAATTATCTTCTAAAATGTTGATTTTGGAAGTGCCTTCGTGAATGGATCTACTGAATTTTCTTGAGATTGGATTTGCAGCACTTCTATCTTATTGTCTTTTTGTAGTTCATGGGTGAAGAACAAATTAGGAGAAATGTGCTTCGTTCTATTGTCCTTGATATATCCTGCTTGAATCTGAGCTACGCATGCTGCATTGTCTTCATAAATAATAGATGATCCTTCTTTGGTTGGGGGGGAAGTTGACATG
This sequence comes from Allium sativum, assembly GCA_030737875.1. Taxonomy (NCBI): domain Eukaryota; kingdom Viridiplantae; phylum Streptophyta; class Magnoliopsida; order Asparagales; family Amaryllidaceae; genus Allium; species Allium sativum. Next base: position 200,151,450 of record CM060918.1, on the reverse strand, counting down.
TGCTTCGAATATGTTCGATTAATGATCAACCAAATACATTCTAGACTTGCTTCATGTAGCGCTAGTATTTCAGAATGATTGGACGATGTTGTTACCGATGTTTGCTTTGTAGATCTCCATGAAATATTTGCATTGATGTTTGTAAATACATATCCAGTTTGTGATCTTGCTTTATGTGGATCGGAAAGGTAACCTACATCAGCATAACTAACTAGAATCAGATTATTGCCTATGTTAGAATAAAACAATCCTAAATTTGTGGTTCCATGCAGATATCTCATGACAAGTTTTATGCCGTTCCAGTGTCTTTTAGTTGGTGCAAAACTATATCTTGCTAAAAGATTGAATGAAAATGCAATATTCCGTCTCGCGCATTGTGCTAAATATAACAATGCACCAATTGCACTGAGATATTGTACTTCTGGACCAAGTATATTTTCATCATCATGTTTTGGTCGGTAAGGATCATTTTTAATATCTAGTGATCTGACAACCATATGTGTACTAAGTGGATATGCTTTATCCATTTGGAAACGCTTCACGATTTTCTCAACATAATTTGATTGATGGATTAGTATGCCATCTTTACTATGCTCAATCTGTAGACCAAGACGGTATTTAGTTTTCCCAAGATCTTTCATTTCAAATTCCTATTTCATATAATCTATTGTTTCATCAATCTCTTCTGGAGTTCTAGTCAAATTTATATCATCAACATATACCTCTAAAACAGCAAACCCATTTACTAATTTCTTTATAAAGACACATGGACAAATGAGATTGTTTTTATATCCAGCTTTTACTGAATATTCATTAAGGCAGTTATACCACATTCTTTCGGATTATTTCAAACCGTATAGTGATCTTTTCAGTTTTAATGAGTACATTGACTTTGATTTTTCTTCAGCCAACTTATATCCATTTGGGATTTTCATGTAAATATTGGTATCCAATTCACCGTATAGATAAGCTGTCACAACATCATTCAATCTTATATCAAGCTTCTCAGAAACAACAATGCATATTAAATATCGAAATGCTATATCATCCATAGCAGGAGAGTGTTTCTTTAAAGTCGAAAACTGGTCTCTACGGGAACCTTGTGCAACAAGTTGTGCCTTGTATCCCACAACTTCATTTTTATCGTTTCATTCTCTAAGAATACTCAGTTATAACCGACTGGTTTAACATCTTCTGGTATTTTCTCTATAGGTCCAAATACACCATGTTTTCGAAATGAATCTAACTCAAACTGGATAACATCTTTCCACTTCGGCCAATCTTTTCGTTTTCGACATTCATTTATGCTAGTTTGTTCATTATCATTATCCTCATTATAGTCATGACTTTCAGTTATTTCAGTAGCTACTGCGATTTAGAATACATCATCAACTATTATTTTACTTCATTCTCACATTTCTCCATGATTCATATAGAATATTGAGATCTCAATATTATTAGACAATTTTATTTTTGGAAGCTTCTATTATTTCTTCTAGAATAACAGTTCCTTCACTAATTTTAGGAGAGCTAGAATTTTCTTTTGAGTTATCCGTTGGATCATTTATAACCTCTTTATGAGGTTTGTTAATTTATGAATTTTCGTAAGACTTTTTTTTCCAGGCGCCAATTCTTTTGAACCTATAGGTCTTCCACGTTTTTGTCTAGCTTTAGGTTCATTTGCTGGTATTGGTCCTTCGGGGATTTCAATTCTAGCTGGTCCATTTATTGCTGGAAAGTGAGATTTAGTTATTTTCTGCAGCATCATTAATTGCATCTGACATTTGATCTGCAATATTCTGAACATGCAGAATTCTTTGTATCTAGTATTGGCATTGTTTGGTATGTGGTTCCAAATGAAATATAAATCGATTATTCCATGAAACTTCACGTCGTTTTACTAGAACGGTCTTTTCTCCTTCAAAGGATGGAAATTTGACTCAGCAAATTTACAATCTGCAAATCTTGCAGTAAATACATCACTTGTAAGAGGTTCAAAATAACGAATTATCGAAGGTGAGTCATATCCCACATAAATTCTCAATCTTCGTTGACAACCCATTTTAGTACGAAGTGGGGGACTAATGGCTACATGCATAATGCAATCAAATTTTCGTAGATGTGAAATATTTGGTTGGGATCTAGTTAAAAGCTATAATGGTGAAAATTGATGATAAGTCCTTGGTCTAATTTTAATTAATTTGGATGCATGCAAAATTGCATATCCTCAAGCTGTAACATGCAACTTTGATTGCAAAAGCAATGGTCTTGCAATGAGTTGCAAACGTTCAATTAATGATTCTGTCAGACCATTTTGAATGCGAACATGAGCTATTGGATGTTCAACTACAATTCTCAGCGATAAACAATAATCATTAAACATTTGAGAAGTAAATTATCCTGCATTATCTAGTCAAATTGATTTAATTTGATGATCCGGGAAGTGTGCTCGCAAGTTAATTATTTAAGCAAGTAATTTGACAAATGCCATGTTTCTAGTAAAGAGCAAACATACATGTGATCAATGAGTTGATGCATCAATTAATACCATAAAATATTAAATGGTCCACAAGCGAGGTGAATTAGACCTCATATATCACCTTGAATTATTTGCAAAAATGTTGGAGATTCAGAAATAATTTTACTATATGAAGGTTGAGTAATTAATTTTCCTTGTGCACATGAGGTGCACTTGTAATCACTTGGTAAATTCAACTGATTTGATAAATCATGCACATTTGAGTTTTTAGCAATTTTATGCATCATAGTTGATCTAGATTGACCTAAACGATCATGCTAAAGAATTAATTTCTTTGTATTTGTAAGCTTCTGGCTCATGTTATAAAATGAGATTCAACTATGCCAATTTTTGTAAAGTATAATCCAGTTGAAATTGTATCAAATTTTTCTAAAATAAGATCATGACTTTCAGTTTTAGAAATATGATAGCCGTCCATTCTTATATCTTTAAAGCTAAGCAGATTCCTTTTAGAATTGCTTGAATATAGTGCATTTTAATTAATATGTGTGTACCATTTGGTAATATATATGGGCTCTTCAGGACCCTTCAATTATATTGGCTCAACAAACTATAGTTGAAACTTTAGCTGAAATATTTTCAGATAATTCAGAGAAAAACTTCGGATTTTCAATATTGTATAAGTCATTGCACTATCAATCAGACATATATCATCACTTAAACACTGAGGATCTATAACTGAAGAATTAAAGACAATACAATTAGTCAATAACTGAAATAACTTATAAATGTAAATAAATGTCCACCAGAATAAACTACTTATCAAAGTCCAACGTTACATATTATTTCTGCCAGTCCACTAAAAAATAGATAAATAAAAATTTCAAACTAACATGCTAAAAGGAAATGAAACAAAATAAAAACCATACTATAAGCTTCAGGCTACTAATTAGCCAGTTCGGTCATATCTTCGAATATTGCATTTAAATTTTCATCACTAAATAAATTTCCATCATAATCTTCAATGAAATCGTCTAACTTCAAGTTTGTTTTATCAGACAATCCCTCAGTATTATTTGTCTCGATGTTCTTCGATTTATGATACTCTTCCACTGTTTTCTTTGATGATCTGCAAGTACGTGACCAATGACCAGTATACTCGCATCTACAGCAAACTTCCTCATAATTCTTTTTATTTTCTACAACTGAATTTTTGCTATTTTCAGGCTCATTTTTCTTTTGCTTTTTTTAAAATTAGTAGTTTTGTTGCCTCCAAAACCACTATAACCACCTCTACTGGGGTTGTATCCACGTCCACATCCTTTACCTCTGCCACGATCTCTTTTGAAGTGGGAAAAAATGGCATTAAGTTCTGGTAATGCAGCAGAACTAGTTTGTAACGACCCACTATTTTGAACCATTCAAATCGACAATAAAACTCACATGTCATACTTGAATCATCCAAAACAATAGATTGTTAATATAATTCGAAGTAAAATAAAACCAATCGCAGAATCACAAACAGATCACAAACACAGAATAACTCATAGCGGAAAATAAAACTATAGTAGTTCATGAATCTACTACATAAAATAGTCTCAAAGAAGTACCACAAGTGACATAGACATAGCAAATACATCAAGTCTCAGACGAATAAATGATATATTAGTATGAACCAATGCCAAATCAACTGGAATCAAAATAACTGAAGTAAATAACAGATAACAGCTACAGCTCCAAAAGGTCTCTAGCTCCAAAACAAGACTCCAATGTTGTGCTACTCAGGCTGACCCGAGCAAAATGCAAGGAAAAACACTCGGATCAGGACTAACATTCTTATAATAGAAATTTAACTCAATTGAAATATTTAACTAAAATGCATAAATACTTAGAAGATGTTTAGGATTTTCATCCTCTAAGGATCCGATAAACTATATCATATAATACACTATGCTATTATAATACTTTCTATGAGAAATATATTATTGAAAATAGCGTAAGCAAGATTACCATTATTACCCTTACATCGTTTATAAACGTTGTAGTCCATACAATACTGTAAACTCCACCAAACCGGTAGGCTATTAGGGAGTACTCCATAGGTACAACGCAAAACAAATTCGTAATAGGCGCGATCAAGGTAATATCGCAAGGCACTCTAGTAAATACCCAAGGTAGGATCTACCAATTGCACTCCCGGACCGGTGGTGATGCATAGTAGCTACTACCGCCCACCTCGAACACACTCCTATAATCAAGGGTGGATCCACCAATCAAATCACTAAGTAATGGATATGGTTTGAAGAAGCATGTACGACAAAAGGGTGTGACCCCATTAATCACAGTATAGCTCCTATTTTAGTCGTTTTAATTATGACTCGAAGTCAAGGCTATCCATCATCGTTCTCTCACTTCATTCCAGCATTGTTCGTCAAATCCATCGCACTTCATTCTTGATTATCTACCACGTACACAGTTGTTAAAGTGGTATCGGTATTGATAGAGAGTATGTTAATACCGACTCTGGTCTCTTTAACAACCAATCGCTTATTTCACACCGTGGTTATTTTTATAAATCAAATTGAATATTAAAATCACAGGTTATCATTAAAAATCAATTTCAAATATTAACTATAATGTATTTGAAAATTTTCTATTTTAACATCTTTGAAATCGTTAAGTTTGTATAAGTCGAAATCATTTCAAAATTTGATTTTTAAATCAAAATAATTCATTTATTAAGTATAACTTTATTATAAAAATTTAATCTTTAAAATAAAAAAATCTTAAAATAACTTCTTTTTGAAACTTTATACTACTACAACTTTAAAATCAATTTATTTCAAAACATTTCGAAATCAACCACGGTGTTCGTATATAGTTTTCTACTTAGGGTCAAGTGATCAATTCAATCCTAGTTGATTCAATATTTACGAGTATGCTTCATTTCAACCCATGGTGATTTCTTAAACTAAGGGAACTTACAGTGTGAGTGTAACATAAATAAACATCGAAGCAACATCACATAACATACATATCATATTACAATCACATATCACTTGTGCATAAATTTTGTGTTATATAAATGTCCTGACATAACGTGTCATATGTGAGCAACTCATATATCAATAATTTGAATTTCTACAAACATGTCCTACGCATTTCAATCAACATTTCAATAAAGTTAAATTTACGGTCATAAATAATGTAAGTCAAGTGTGAGATAAACTCACCTTTCGTGGTACAGAAAATGATAACGGTACGGATGAAACAAGAGATGACAACGAATCCGAGAGCAGTCGAAACTGAATCAAAGCAACTATGAGTGGACCAGGTTTATTCACGCAAATAAGATACGTACAAAAATCAATTAACTAAATTTTTTCTTTTTTCCTTTTCCGCAAAAGAAACATTAGGAACTGATTTAAAGCACGCATGGACAATGTTCAGTAAAGCATAAATTAGAAGCTAAGGCCTGGGACAAAATGGACAACTAAAGTCTGCTATTTCTTTCTTTTTAGCAACGAAACAAAACAAATGTTCCTTTTTTGGGGGGGGGGGGGAAGCGCTTGCAAAACTCGCATGAAGTTAAAAAATGCAAATGCATGTTAAAAGGGACAAATGCATGGGACATATGTAGTGCTACAGGAAGCACCAAAAGTTTTATATGTATGTAATGTATAACATGAACTACGCCATAGATGGCCTACGGCAACCCCAGAGAAGTGACGCAATATGTACCAAAAAGTGTTGCTATAGGTCTGTGGCAACACTTTTTTGGGTTGCCTTTTGCCGCGTTGTCTTAGAGTCAAAGGCAACTCCTTTGCGACCTTATGGTAACATCAGTACAGGTGTTGCCAGAGGTACCACTACAACAAAAAAATACCCTTTCACAATTGCAAAAAACAGTTTTAATATGTCTACTACAGCTGGCAAGAGTAATAAAGTCAACCTTTTTAACAACTGTTTCTAGCAGTTGTTAAAATTTGTTTTACAACTACAAAAGGTAATTACACCTCAACTGCTATTAATCAAAGATTTCATAATATTATAATAAATATTATTATAACACAGTATTTTATTCAAATAAATATTTTATTTTAACATTTCAAATGGTACAAATTTTTTGACTCCACTATTATACATTCACTCGTATATTACACGATCATTAATATTTACATACATTCCTCACTACATTGTCACTCGATTCACTGACCTAAGTAGCAATTGCATCATCATATGCACCAGCTAACCTTAGTGCCAATCTTTCAGGATCTGCCTTACATTCTGCTTCAACCTGCATCATAAATATGAAATAGAACTAATACATTCAAGCAAGTATATTAGAACTAAATCAAAATATTAGCAAATGCCATCACTAGATCTGGATCATGTATGTACTTATTAGCGATTGAACAAGTATATTTGTTCACTTCTGTTATTGAAAATATTTACTTATTTTCTAAAGAAAATGACGTGGATTCCTGTGACGACCCCATAACCCGTACTGACGGCGTTAAGGGTAATCTTTGGAATATAACACAGAAACAGATAATAGCAGAACAGAGTTAAACAAATACACCAGATAATGAACAAATAATACACTGGATAAACGAAATCATCAGAGTTACACAGTATACAGGATCATACGTAGTACAAATACAGTTCAGCTATACATAAATGTCTACAGCGGAAAACAAAACATAATGTACAATAGGAGCAGAACAGCATAAAAAGAGATAAATGATAGAATCCATCTTCAGCTCCAGCAATCCAGAAAGAGCCAGCTAAAACCCGAATACAAGGCTGCCCGTGTAGAAAAAGGGGCACCCGAGTTTGAAAGTGAAACAAACTACGAGTCAGTCATGGGACTGGTATGAGAAATCTACTCAAAACATTTAAAATATGGCTAATCACAGGACCACGCCACTTTCACGGAACGGGTTCACTCCATTGGATCGCCGGTGCTTTAAAACAAACAATTCTTTTAAACATCGCAATGCTTTTTATAAAAATGAAGCCATTATAAGACTCGGTTCCCATCACACAATGCAACGCAAACCGGAGGATAGAGTTTTTACCTTATAATAGCCAAAATATGCTTGATACGAATAAAACAAAAGCATTTGATATTATTACTAATGTCTATATGTTTCAAAAACAATTTCAAATCAAAACTATCAATCATAGACGACATTAATGCCCCATACCACTATGTCGCCATATATAGGTATACAATCAAAACCGCACAGTCACGTATTTGGAAATTGGATTTCCGTCATGAACTAAGGCAAAGGTAGTCCTTACCGAATTCGAGACTGCCTAGCCCGAGTCTCAGGATCAGAACGCATCGACCCTTGGATCGTCAGGGCCGGTCCACTGATGTGGATTAAAATGCCTGAACACTAAGTTTCCCCGCTCTTTGGGGCGTAAATGAGCCAACGAATGACACCACCTCTAGCTAGGAGGAAACGCATGCCCTCCCTGAGGTCCTTCTCCCGTTTCTGGTTCATACCGGGGTGTGAGGCTCGCGAATTCACGTTATACACAAAGCTACGCCACACAGGCGGTGCTTTGATCATCAACCACAAGACTTTGCTTTTCAACAGAAGCCCTGATCACTGCATCTTAGCATGCCACATAGGCAATTCACGCCATGTAACTGATGGCTATCAATCACACAGAATGAATTCCAATGTCAGACACACAGTCCATTTGCAAGTCCGTTCTGGGTCTGAACGAAACCGGAGGCACTATATACCTCGCAAACCCATCGATCTCCACGTACGTCTGGACAGTCACCACTCATTATCCATATTTCGGGATGCCTCCCAATCAGCACATCAGTTAACATCCAAACGAGGTGAAAATCTCCGGTCTTCGACCATCGTCTTCATCTTCGATTTCTTATCGTCGATTCAGTTATTCAGAATGGGATAAACCCGGTCTTTCTGAGCAACTCACGTATATAATAAACAAGTGCTACACAAACACAACATACGCATCATTTCAATTCATTAGTCACTAACCGTAAATTAGTAAGAGAACGATTTTCCAAATATTAACCCCGAAGGCCGAAACCAACATCAGATCAAAATCCAGGAAGCCATTCGACTTAGCCAACCTTTAGTTAGTTTTTAAATTTCACATCCATATCGTTTATAATATTTTATAACGATTTATCGCTATTTTTATTTATTTTAAAATAGCCAATTTATTCAAACGACGCTTCGGGCTATAACGCGGCCTTGGCGCTGTTTTTCTTCAGATTTGATTTACACATATCTGAAAATCTAACCGTTGGATCTTCACAAAATTGGTGTCGTTGGAAAGATATTTCCAAAGCGAACCCAATGGTTTCGATTTCGGGAAAATCCGATGGTCGGATCTCCCGCACTAATCGTTTGAAATCACGGTTTCAAAACACGAACTGCAGCTTCGTTGTTCGATATATTTTAATTATATTTTTATATATATATATAAATATAATCGATTCTTTGATTTCAAAACTATATGCTTTTCATACATTTGATAAAAATGATATTTTTATCCAAATGACTTCTATTTCAACACTTCACTATTTTTAACAATTCATGTATATAATAAAAATATGATTTTTATTGTTAAACAATTTATTTCAAAACACGACTATTTTATATAGTTCATATAGATGGTAAAAATATGATTTTATTATAAAACAATTTCTTTCAAAACACGACTATTTTATATAGTTCATATAAATGATAAAAATATGATTTTTATTATAAAACAATTTATTTCAAAACACGAATACCATTCAACACATGAATTTCCATTCAACGAATGAATTTCTATTCAACACATGAAGGTTTCTATAGTTTATATATATAGATAAAAAGGGTGATTTTTATATTTAAAACACGAATACCATTCAACACATGAATTTCTATTCAACGAATGAATTTCTATTCAACACATGAAGGTTTTCTATAGTTTATATATATAGATAAAAAGGTGATTTTTATATTTAAAACATGAATACCATTCAACACATGAATTTCCATTCAACGAATGAATTTCTATTCAACACATGAAGGTTTTCTATAGTTTATATATAGATAGATAAAAAGGTGATTTTTATATTTAAAACACGAATACCATTCAACACATGAATTTCCATTCAACGAATGAATTTCTATTCAACACATGAAGGTTTTCTATAGTTTATATATATATAGATAAAAAGGTGATTTTTATTGCAAAACAATTTATTTCAAAACATGAATGTCGTTCAATAGATGAATTTCTATTCAACACACGAATATAGTTTCAACACATGAAAATAATTCTAACACATGAATATTATTCAAAATTTCGGCAGCATAATGGCAGGGCAGTTAAAAACGGGGTCGTCCCTAGTACGGCTCCTCGCTCTACCTTAAAGCCTCGCAGCTTTTGACAATGGGGATTTCATGCATCTAGTTCGCACGCAAGCGGCATGTGTATTTTTTTTCATTTCCACAAACTAATCCTATGTGATTTCAACCAAATAATTCTCAACCACAAACGGGTATTTTTCAACCCCAATCAATCAATTTCAACCACAAACAATTCTAATCAACCATTCGCTATCAACCAATTTTCACATCAATCACAACCAATAAATATCGTCCATAGTTTGTGGACGAGGGGCGTATATATATATATATATATATATATATATTATATAAACCTTTCACTTCTATTTCAACACATATATAATTTTTACAACGCATATATAATTTATATATCGAACGTACAACTTATACAACGCTTATACATGAGGTGTACAACGCTTATATAACCCATACATCGACTATATAATTTATACATCGTCGTTTTCCATATCGTTTATAATTTAGAAATCTCACATTGGGTTCCACTCCACCAAAAATTGCAGAAGGCTCAGAAAAATACGCGGTCTCTTCTAAATTGTAGAAGACGTCCACACGAGTCCACTGTCTCTTGTTTCACTGAATTTTGTCAAAAACGAAAAAGAAACGATTTTTACAGTGAAATCAAAAACCGTAGCGCTTAAAACTGCTATAATATAGTTTAAATTAAAATAGCCGTATACCTTTCAAAATTCATCCAAACTAGGTTTTGATTTTTCGATCAATTCGCGACGCTATAGCACGATCAGGCTGTTGCACGTCGTAGAACTTGGAACCAGCTTCTCGACGATGGTGGTCTTCCTCAGTTCGACGGCGAGATCGAGCGCCGGCGGCGGCTGGAAGCGGCGAACTTTGGGAGCACGAATCTTGAGGCAGGAGCGACGATAATGGGTGCTCCAGGTACTGATTTGAAGAGCTCGGATGGGTCTACAAAAAGTTGAATTGGGGTATGGCGTTTCGAGGCGTGGATTGGTCAGAATCGAGGAGAGAAGGGATGAGCAAGAACCGCCATCGCGATTTGAGCTGTCGGGGAGAGAGAAAAGTGATTAGCCAATAGGGTTTTTTTTATTAATTTATATATTTTTAAATTTCTAAAATACCCTCTTTCACACATGAACACCAATTCAACCCCAACGACTGTCGTCCCTAGCGTTTTACCCCCATTCCGAACACAATGGGATATGTTTCGTAGGACCATTCGATTGTTTCAGTCAGTTTTCCTTCAATTTAAAATATATAACATTCAATATTTAATTTGAATGTACATTTCAATTTGCCGGGGCCACAAACTGATTCGAAAAATCCCAGAAAAATAAATCTAGCTATGTTTTGACGATACGGTCCCAACAAAACTAGTTTCGACGAATTCTAAGCCCGTTTGCAAAATGGCCCTTTTCTGGTCGATCCAATTTAATAGAAATCGACCAAACACATTTTCTTTTTCCACGCTCACATATTAACTTCAAAAATTATGAAATTTGAAACCTAGCAATAATTTGACATTCCGGATCCAACAAAAGTGGTTTCGTCGAATTCTGAGGTCGTTTGCAAAATGGTCATTTTCTGGTCGACCCAATTTAATAGAAATCGACCAAACACATTTTCCTTTTCCACGCTCACATACTAGCTTCAAAAATTATGAAATTTGAAACTTAGCAATAGTTTAACATCCCGGATCCAACAAAAGTAGTTTCGTCGAATTCCGAGGTCGTTTGCAAAATGGTCATTTTCACGGGCTATATAAACTCTATAGCGACCTTTCTGAAAATTCATTTGGCCATAACTTTTGCTTCCCGCTATGAAACTTCGATTTTTCAGATTCGTTAGAAAGGTATTCACTAACAGATTTAAATATTTTTGGTTTCACTCAAATCTGTTTTGTTTTGCACTTGGTACAGTCAGTCAAAGTCTGAATTCAAATTTTGAAACTACCACGCCATTTCAGTCCTTGTTTATAATTAAAATTAATTATATTCGTTTTCAAATGTCGATTCAAACTTACTTTTCATCGTTATTATTTAAAATATTTATTTTAAATATTTAAAATCCACTAAAATAGCCAATTTAAAATTTTTAAATTGGTTCAGATTTTCCGGGTCGTTACAATCTCCCCCACTTAAAACTTTTCGTCCACGAAAAGGAAAAAATCGAAAGTGGTTTGATTAATCAATTCTACGTTCAATATGGCTTCCATTCTCCAACTTTTCAGTTTCTGAGAATTTTCAAATTCTTCAAAAATTTGGCTAACACCCGGAATTTTCGAAAAATTTCGCCATAACCTCCTTTGTACGGAGATGGGTTTGGAAATTTATTGGGCCGTATTAGGTACCCAATAAATCCTATAAAGCATACACATATTTATAGTGATATATTCTGGTGTTTACAGGGGAGCGTGTATAGATAATAACTCCAGAGAATAAATTCTCGTCACCCTGTCAAAGCCTGAGGGAGTGTGTATTTTAATTGCTCCGGAGAATAAATTCTCGTTACCTCGTCCCGTGTGGGAAATAAATAATCCATGTGCCGTATCTAATGACTAGAGAGACGTGATTATTGCCAACTCCAGACCCGTGTGGGTTTTTTTTTATTAATCTGGCAATTTATCGTTATAATTTTATATGGTCATATCAGTCTTCAGTTCAACCTGTAAAATATAGTCATCGCCATACAAGCCTTTCGCTCGTATGGTAAATCTTCCACCTCGTCACACAAGCTCCAAATGCTCATGTGGTATATGATGAAGTATGCCTATCTTCAAGAAGTATGCCATGTAATGTAGTTCAAAATTAATTGTTACTATCCTATGGCGATGTTTATTATTACACACAGAACAACCAGCACTCCACATCCAATGGCATTCACAGGAGTTGATAAAATAATATTTCGCATCCAACTCATTAAGGTTTACCTATTTGTCGGGCACGCAAATAATTTCTTTACTCAACAACTATCCATTTACTTGTTCAAACACATATAATACACATGTATATATTTCTATCTATTTTTAAATCAGTTCAATGTGTGATTTAATCGAATAAATTCTACCATTATTCTCTTATTGATTAAATTAACTATCATTCTAATAATTTAATTAATCTACTATCACACAACACAAACAACAATCAATTTGTTTTAACTTTTCAAAAATATACTTTTATATATTCAAAAATCATATTTCTAAAACCAAACTATATATATAATCACAAATACGTTATTTATAAACATATAACTCTCGACTCGTTCTGGGGCTCTTCTGACACCATCTCTAACGAGTTATTTTGATTCTGCTTTACTCATACTAGGATATTGCTGATCCTATCTGCAATGAGTTATTCGTCCTAGAACACTGCTGGTTCTATCTCTGACGAGTTCGTTAATATGATATATTCCAGCTCTAAGCTTAACCAAAGTTCTGATACCACGTTGTGACGACCCCATAACCCGTACTGACGGTGTTAAGGGTAATCTTTGGAATATAACACAGAAACAGATAATAGCAGAACAAAATTAAATAAATACACCAGATAATGAACAAATAATACACTGGATAAACGAAATCATCAGAGTTACATAGTATACAGGATCATACTTAGTACAAATACAGTTCAGCTATACATAAATGTCTACAGCAGAAAACAAAACATAATGTACAATAGGAGCTGAACAGCATAAAAAGAGATAAATGATAGAATCCATCTTCAGCTCCAGCAATCCAGAAAGAGCCAGCTAAAACCCAAATACAAGGCTGCCCGTGTAGAAAAAGGGGCACCCGAGTTTGAAAGTGAAACAAACTACGAGTCAGTCATGGGACTGGTATGAGAAATCTACTCAACACATTTAAAATATGGCTAATCACAGGACCACGCCACTTTCGCGGAACAGGTTCACTCCATTGGATCGCCAGTTCTTTAAAACAAACAATTCTTTTAAACATCGCAATGCTTTTTATAAAAATGAAGCCATTATAAGACTCAGTTCCCATCACACAATGCAACGCAAAACGGAGGATAGAGTTTTTACCTTATAATGGCCAAAATAGGCTTGATACGAATAAAACAAAAGCATTTGATATTATTACTAATGTCTATATGTTTCAAAAACAATTTCAAATCATAACTATCAATCATAGATGGCATTAATGCCCCATACCACTATGTCGCCATATATAGGTATACAATCAAAACCGCATAGTCACGTATTTGGAAATTGGATTTCCGTCATGAACCAAGGCAAAAGATAGTCCTTACCGAATTCGAGACTGCCTAGCCCGAGTCTCAGGATCAGAACGCATCGACCCTTGGATCGTCAGGGCCAGTCCACCGATGTGGATTAAAATGCCTGAACACTACGTTTCCCCGCCCTTTGGGGGCGTAAATGAGCCAACGAATGACTCCATCGGTCACGGATCGACCGATATAACCGAGGCGCCTCGCAACAGCAACAACCACATAGATGAAAATAATATAAATGTCAGACAGTTTAAGCACTGACACCACCTCTAGCTAGGAGGAAACGCATGCCCTCCCTAAGGTCCTTCTCCCGTTTCTGGTTCATACCAGGGTGTGAGGCTCGCGAATTCACGTTATACACAAAGCTATGCCACATAGGCGATGCTTTGATCATCAACCACAAGACTTTTCTTTTCAACAGAAGCCCTGATCACTGCATCTTAGCTTGCCACATAGGCAATTCACGCCATGTAACTAATGGCTATCAATCACACAGAATGAATTCCAATGTCAGACAGACAGTCCATTTGCAAGTCCGTTCTGGGTTTGAACGAAACCGGAGGCACTATATACATCGCAAACCCATCAATCTCCACGTACGTCTAGACGGTCACCACTCATTATCCATATTTCGGGATGCCTCCCAATCCGGACATCAGTTACCATCCAAACGAGGTGAAAATCTCCAGTCTTCGACCACCACCTTCATCTTCGAGTTCTTATCATCGATTCAGTTATTCAGAATGGAATAAACCCGGTCTTTCTGAGCAACTCACGTATATAATAAACAAGTGCTACACAAACACAACATACGCATCATTGCAATTCATTAGTCACTAACCGTAAATCAGTAAGAGAACGATTTCCCAAATATTAACCCCGAAGGCCGAAACCAACATCAGATCAAAATCCAGGAAACCATTCGACTTAATAAACCTTCAGTTAGTTTCTAAATTTCACATCCATATCGTTTATAATATTTTATAACGATTTATCGCTATTTTTATTTATTTTAAAATAGCCAATTTATTCAAACGACGCTTCGGGACATAACGCGGCCGTGGCGCTGTTTTTCTTCAGATTTGATTTACACATATCTGAAAATCTAACCGTTGGATCTTCACAAAATTGGTGTCGTTGGAAAGATATTTCCAAAGCGAACCCAACGGTTTCGGTTTCGGGAAAATCCGATGGTCGGATCTCCCGCACTAATAGTTTGAAATCACGGTTTCAAAAAACGAACTACAGCTTCGTTATTCGATATATTTTAATTATATTTATATATATATATATAAATATAATCGATTCTTCGATTTCAAAACTATATGCTTTTTATACATTTGATAAAAATGATATTTTTATCCAACCCGTCTTCTATTTCAACACTTCACTATTTTTAACAATTCATGTATATAATAAAAATATGATTTTTATTGTTAAACAATTTATTTCAAAACACGACTATTTTATATAGTTCATATAGATGGTAAAAATATGATTTTATTATAAAACAATTTCTTTCAAAACACGGCTATTTTATATAGTTCATATAAATGATAAAAATATGATTTTTATTATAAAACAATTTATTTCAAAACACGAATACCATTCAACACATGAATTTCCATTCAACGAATGAATTTCTATTCAACACATGAAGGTTTTCTATAGTTTATATATATAGATAAAAAGGGTGATTTTTATATTTAAAACACGAATACCATTAAACACATGAATTTCTATTCAACGAATGAATTTCTATTCAACACATGAAGGTTTTCTATAGTTTATATATATAGATAAAAAGGTGATTTTTATATTTAAAACACGAATACCATTCAACACATGAATTTCTATTCAACAAATGAATTTCTATTCAACACATGAAGGTTTTCTATAGTTTATATATATAGATAAAAAGGTGATTTTTATATTTAAAACACGAATACCATTCAACACATGAATTTCCATTCAACAAATGAATTTCTATTCAACACATGAAGGTTTTCTATAGTTTATATATATAGATAAAAAGGTGATTTTTATTGCAAAACAATTTATTTCAAAACATGAATGTCGTTCAATAGATGAATTTCTATTCAACACACGAATATAGTTTCAACACATGAATATTATTCAAAATTTCGGCAGCATAACGAAGGGTAGTTAAAACCGGGGCCGTCCCTAGTACGGCTCCTCGCTCTACCTTAAAGCCTCGCAGCTTTTGACAATGGGGATTGCATGCATCTAGTTCGCACGCAGGCGGCATGTATTTTTTTTCATTTCCACAAACTAATCCTATGTGGTTTCAACCAAATAATTCTCAACCAGAAACGGGTATTTTTCAACCCCAATCAATCAATTTCAACCACAAACAATTCTAATCAACCATTCGCTATCAAACAATTTTCACATCAATCACAACCAATAAATATCGTCCATGGTTTGTGGACAAGGGGCGTATATATATATATATATATATATTATATAAACCTTTCACTTCTATTTCAACACATATATAATTTTTACAACGCATATATAACTTATATATCGAACGTACAACTTATACAACGCTTATACATGAGGTGTACAACGCTTATATAACCCATACATCGACTATATAATTTATACATCGTCATTTTCCATATCGTTTATAATTTAGAAATCTCACATTGGGTTCCACTCCACCAAAAATTGCAGAAGGCTCAGAAAAATACGCGGTCTCTTCTAGAATGTAGAAGACGTTCACACGAGTCCATTGTCTCTTGTTTCACTGAATTTCGTCAACAAACGAAAAAGATATGATTTTTACAGTGAAATCAAAAACCGTAGCGCTTAAAACTGCTATAATATAGTTTAAATTAAAATAGCCGTATACCTTTCAAAATTCTTCAAAACTAGGTTTTGATTTTTCGATCAATTCGCGACGCTATAGCACGATCAGGCTGTTTCACGTCGTAGAGCTTGGAACCAGCTTCCCGATGATGGTGGTCTTCCTAAGTTCGACGGCGAGATCAAGCGGTGGATGGAAGCGGCGAACTTTGGGAGCACGAATCTCGAGGCAGGAGCGACGATAATGGGTGCTCCAGGTACGGATTTGAAGAGCTCGGAGGGGTCTACAAAAAGTTGAACTGGGGTATGGCGTTTCGAGGTGTGGATCAGTCAGAATCGAGGAGAGAAGGGATGAGCAAGAACCACCGTCGCGATTTGAGTTGTCGGGGAGAGAGAAAAGTGATTAGCCAATAGGTTTTTTTATTAATTTATATATTTTTAAATTTCTAAAATACCCTCTTTCACACACGAACACCAATTCAACCCCAACGACTGTCGTCCCTAGTGTTTTACCCCCATTCCGAACACAATGGGATATGTTTCATAGGACCATTCGACTGTTTCAGTCAGTTTTCCTTCAATTTAAAATATATAACATTCAATATTTAATTTGAATGTACATTTCAATTTGCCGGGGCCACAAACTAATTCGAAAAATCCCAGAAAAATAAATCTAGTTATGTTTTAACGATAAGGTCCCAAAAAAACTAGTTTCGACGAATTCTGAGCCCCTTTGCAAAATGGCCCTTTTCTGGTCGATCCAATTTAATAGAAATCGACTAAACACATTTTCTTTTGCCACGCTCACATATTAACTTCAAAAATTATAAAATTTGAAACCTAGCAATAATTTGACATCCCGGATCCAACAAAAGTGGTTTCGTCGAATTCTGAGGTCGTTTGCAAAATGGTCATTTTCTGTTCGACCCAATTTAATAGAAATCGACCAAACACATTTTCCTTTGCCACGCTCACATACTAGCTTCAAAAATTATGAAATTTGAAACTTAGCAATAGTTTAACATCCCGGATCCAACAAAAGTGGTTTCGTAGAATTCCGAGGTCGTTTGCAAAATGGCCATTTTCACGGGCTATATAAACTCTATAACGTCCTTTCTGAAAATTCATTTGGCCATAACTTTTGCTTCCCGCTATGAAACTTTGATTTTTCAGATTCGTTAGAAAGGTGTTCACTAACAGATTTAAATATTTTTGGTTTCACTCAAATCCGTTTTGTTTTGCACCCGGTACAGTCAGTCAAAGTTTGAATTCAAATTTTGAAACTACCGCGCCATTTCAGGCCTTGTTTATAACTAGAATTAATTATATTCGTTTTCAAATGTCGATTCAAACTTACTTTTCATCGTTATTATTTAAAATATTTATTTTAAATATTTAAAATCCAATAAAATAGCCAATTTAAAAATTTTAAATTGGTTCAGATTTTCCGGGTCGTTACAATTCCCTTCTAGGCACTATAAGCTAACTGGAATATAATTAAATAAAGAATTTTCAAACATACCTGATACATTAATATGTCCAAATGCATTAATATGTCCAAGTGCAGTTCAATTACATTAGCAATAAATGAATTTCGAGACCATTTCCTCGCTATTCTTCTCAGTCTAAAAGACATTCAAGGTTTTTATTCATAGTTTTGAACCATGTTCACAAACAAATATAATGGCATGTGCTTTGCAATATGTATGTATAATTGTTTTACAGTAAGATATATGTACATATGTATAGGAGGCATATCTGAAAGCACTCCTGATAACAACAGAGAAGAACCTCAAGTTTCAGCAACACACCTTCCAGACATCCCGGAATCTATAATAGGAACTACATCGCATTAGTCGATAAAGAAGTAGCAAAGTACGAAATATGAGAATCAGAACTATTAGAACAAGCTCTAAAAGCAATAGATCGAAGATATAAACTAACGGAAGCTATGATCCCATATGCTTCAAATTCCAAATACTTCAAAACCATGAATTTAACAAGCATAGTCCTGCACCATGCAATGTCATACCTAAAAGATGAATTATTCACTCTTTTAGATGAATCTTCTAAGTCTAACAAGGAGCAGAACGATTCAAAAAAGAGTAAAAAGAGTTCTAATGAGCATGAGCTAGAGTGCGAGGTCAACCCTAAGGAGTACTACCCTTTATCAGCAAGTGTAGTATATAGAATTACAAGACCTAGTCAGAGACCATCAAAATCAGCGTCTTGGCGCAACGCGGAAATCATCAACTAAGTTATTGCCATAGTCATCAACAAGACCTAGTCAGAGAACATTGGCAATATTGATATTTCTAGCAGCAACACGGAAATCATCAACAATTTGAGGAATTTCAGCTATTGATAAGCATCTTGCGCAGAGAATTCTTTTGCTGAATCATCATGCTGTGGCATTGGGTGTAATCTGCTTGTCCGTGCATGAAATCGGAGCTTCCCCGTTGGGTTGATAGCCTACAAAAAAAGCATAAACTGTTATGGAAACATCATAGTCCCAGATTTTGATACACACAGACTCGATGCTAAGAAATTGTTGCTAAGAAGAAAGCAGCTCAAGGTAGGATAGTGGTATTCACTTAATAATCTACAATGTAAGATAGTGATATTCACTTTCATTCCTTACATCAAGGTGCAGATCAATTATTGTAAACGTACAATTTGTATTGTATAATGACGGAAGATGGAACTAACTTTCATTCCCGGCAACTAAACGTAATCTACAGAACACCTATTTCTTATGAGATAGATGCATCAGACCACATATCCTTTAATGCTGATCAATCCTTCCATTAGTATATTTAAGGAAGGACGCATATTTACATACTAATAAATTTTGGAGTAATTTCAGTTGTGAATCATGTGACCCCTTGTTTAAAGTCATACCTAAACAAATGAGCATGAATATAAAGTAAAAGATAAATAAAGTGAGAGTGTGTATGGATCCATAAAAACGGAATACATACCTATGCAATATCCTCTCTCCTATGCCTGAGTTTGGCATTAAATATCTGTAACCACTGATCCAAGTCATCCACACACGATGTGGCAGTTTCTAATCCTTGCAAAACCTGAAGATATTCATAGAATGAGTTCGCTGCATTGGAAACAAACACTTTATAAACCCGACGTGTAAATATTTGACATGTCCTTCAATACAATCATAACACTAGTTGATCCAAACATATGCACATGATCAACTTATTGATGACACCTCGCTGCCAGGTCAAATACAATGCATACCAGTCAATTGCCATGACATACCTAAATGATAATAATGATATTAACCGCTGCTATTTCAGCAATTGACTGCACTGTAGTTAAATTCAGTAATGTACAAATGGAAGTAGATAACATTACCATTAAGAGAATGCAAATGAGGTTCATATATCTTAGAAGCTCATATAAACACATACATACATACATACATACATACATACATACATACATATATATATATATATATATATATATATATATATATCGATCAAAGATCACTCTCTCATAACATAACTATCTTAAGGTAAATAATCCATTTGCCTAAATTTATTATTTTGTATGAGTTTAAATACCCACCACACAATATCCAGAAACACAAATATTGCTGGTAAGTTATGTTAAAACAAAATATTCAAATACACAAAATATTCAAATACACAAAATATTCAAATATAGTAAGATAGACATAATTCACCGTAAGCCATACCTAGAAAAAGGAAAAAACTGTCAAGAGGAGCAGGTGTAGATGAATCTTCACATCTAGAATTTGATCTAAACACAATGGGAAAAAAATTTCAACTTTGGTTCTCGTATATTTACTTCTCAGTATATTTTGAACTATAGGATAACTGAAGTTATCATTTTTGATTCTATTCGATTCCTAAGACAGACTAAAGCTTATCACCAGAAATCGAAATAGATTTGAAAATTGAAAACAGCTTCGAAATATAGTTTGGTTTAATATCAATTAGAACAAAAAAACTTTTAGTTGGGTGTCGATTTGGGAATGGAAACAGGAACGGGTTCGTAGGAATCAAACAGAATCAGAAAATCGGAAAACCTAGCGATTTGAAAACCTAGCTGTTTGACAAGATGTGGGAGGCAGTTCGGTTAGATCTGAATTTCACGAAAAATGAAATCGAAAAACCAATTGATTTGGGGGGAAATAAATGAAAAACTAGCGGTGAGTGAACATGATTTAGGGGGAAAGGAAATGAAAAACTAGCAGTGAATGAAAATGTTAGCGGGAAAGGAAGTGGAGTAGAAAGTAGATGGATGGTCGAGATTATGTTTTAATTAAAGGTGCGGATCGCTGAGGTTTCATTCTTTTTTTAATTTTTTTAATTTGAGCATATCTATAGCTACTGCAACACAATTTGATATCTATGCTAACACATTGAAGCGTGCGTTGCAATAGACAAAAATCAGCATAGCTGTGGCAACATATTAGCTAGCAACACCTTGGATTTTCGTTGTAATAGGCCATTTATGGCATAGTGATGGGCGCAAAACGCATGGAACAAGAAAAGAAAACTAAAACAACGCATCGAACATGGAAAGGAATTTAAACTAACGCATGGTACATATCGAAAACCGTTGGGTTCTCCTAAAACCGGAATCGTTGGGTTCGTATCGATTCTCCTAAAACCGGAACCGTTGGGTTCGTATCGAAAAGAGCTTTCTAACGAATATTAAAAATTTGAAATCTAACGGTTGGATTTGGAGATATGTCCAAATCAAATTTAAAAAAGGTCATTGTAAGTGCAGTTCGATGGCCGTTGATGGAAATCGTCTGTACGGGCCTTGATAAAATTATTAAAAATAGTAATAATTGGTGTAAAATCATAAGGAATGATTTGGGAAAAATTGGGATGAAAAACTCCATATTTGAAAAGATAAAAATAGTTTTTTATCGAAATGAACTAGTTTTGAACTAAAATTAAACCCGTTTATTTTTAATTAAATAAATTGGATTTGAAATGGGTTTTAAATAGAATTGATTTATGGGTTTATCGTGAAGGGTGTTTTCAAATGACACTTGTTCTTTACCCGGTAATAAATAGAATATGATTTGGGTTTGTCGTGAACTGTGTTTTAAATGACATTGGTTCTTTAACCCAGTAAAAGGAGTTTTAATGAATCTGCAATTAAATTGAAATATGAATTGATAATTTAAATTATCAAATTTGGAAAATAAGCGAGAATGGAGTATCACCAGTTTGGATCCAAAGCGATAGTTAAATCTTTAATCAGATTTGAACGTGAAATGGTAATTAATTTTACCGATAACACTGTGTTATTGGATATGGAGTATTACCAGTTTTGCTTCATGGGATGAATAGGTTGGGATTGGGAAATATAATAAATAATTACTTCGGTGTGGTTCGCTAATCTCGACTAGTTTAGAAAACCATAATTTGGTTTGAAACGACATCCAAAGGAAGATTAAAGGATAAATTTTAAAGAATTTATCTTGGATAAAATTAATGGGAACCTTTCCCTAAGAATATGAAATTTGCGGTTAGTGGCCGCTGAATTGGAATGAGGCATATGTTGTGTTTGTGTAACATTTGTTTTTAATATACGCGGGTTGTTCGGAAAGTCCGGGTTTATACCCATTCTGAATAACCAATTCGACGATATGTCGAAGATGAAGACGGTGGTTGAAGACCGGAAGTCTTCACATCGTTTGGGTGATTACTGATGATCTTGATTAAGCTGTACACCCAAGATGAGGGAATCAGTTGGTGGTCGTCCAGACGTACTTGGAGATCGATGGATATGCGAGGAAAGTGCCTCCGATTTCGCAGACTCAGAACGAACTTGTAAATGGATTGTGTGTCTGACATTGGATTTTATTCTGTGTTGATTGATTTCTGTTAAATATATATCTGTTTGGCGGCGGAGAATTTATTCTCTTGCTTAACGCCCTTCTCTGAGACGTACGAGCTTAGAGGTTATATATCGATAGATATCAATCGCATGGCATGAATTGCCTGTGTGGCACACTGAGTTGCATGGATCAAGGCTTCTGTTGAAAAGCAAAGTCTTGTGGTTGATGATCAAAGCACGGCCTACGTGGCGTAGCTTTGTGTATAACGTGAATTCGCGAGCCTCACACCTCGGTATGAGTCAAAAACGGGATACAGACCGCTGGGAGAGCACGACGTTTCTTTCTAGCTTTGGTGGTGTCAGTGACTTACCAGCCCTGACATTTATATACTTTTCACCTTTGTGGTTGTTGGAATGAGGCGCCTCGATTATAGGTCTGTAAGGACCGGGAAACGTGTGTTCAGGCATAATTAATCCTCTAACGTAAGTGAGGACTGACCCAGCCGCATCCGGGGTTGCCCAGAGTGTGTAGTACCGAGACATTTGCTAGAGTGTCTCGAAGCGGAGAGGAGCTTGCCCCTTGCCTCGACTAATGATGGAATCCAATTTCCAATACGTGTGTTTCGGTTTTATTTGTAGAGCCTAGTATGGCGACATAGTAGATGGTAGCTATGCCGCCTATGATTGATACTTATGATTGAAATTGTTTTGACACTATACACCTATAATAGTATCAAATGATTTGTTTTAAACGTACCAAGCATGTTTGGCTATTATAAGGGAAAACCCTATCCTCCGGCTTGCGTTTCATTGTGTGATGGGACCTGGGTCTTATAATAGCTTCATTTTTCGAAAAAGCATTACGTTGTTTATTCTATGCACTGGTATTCTTGGGAGAAAACCCGTTCCGTGTTATACGGCGTGGTCCCTTGAATTACTCTCTTTTAAAGTAAAGATTTAAATAACTGTTTTAGTTCTCACACCAGTCACATGACTGACCTGGAGTTTATTGTTTTAACCTAAACTCTGGGTGCCCCTATTTTGCACACGGGCAGCTAGTAGTTTTGGTTTTGCAGATTTATATTCACAGGATCCTGGTTTACAGCTGGAATGATATCCAGAAAGCTCTGTATCCGTATATCACCTTCAGTTGTGTTTTGTATTATTTTTCCGCTGCTATGTAATTTATTGTAATCTCTGATATTTATCGAATGTAATTTATTCATTCATACTCTGTACATTCTTGTATTCTGATGGAATTGTTGTAATAACAATGAAATGTTCTACCGTCTGCGTTCTGTTGTGTGTTGTTCTCAAAGTATCCGCTCTTTCCTTCACGGGGAAGTTACGGGTCGTCACATTTGGTATCAGAGCTTTGGTTTACAGAGCTCGAGAACAAGACACATTAGAACCATACGAAAGAATTCATCAGATATTGGATTAGTAATATCCAATTAGAATGACTCGTTAGAGATAGGATCAGTAGTATCCTAGAACGGGTGTGAAGAGTATATTTTTTCAAATGGAAACAATTTTGTTTTGAAAATTTAAACCATTTTAAACGTATTTGAATAATTTATTTATATTGATGTGGACAATCTAGTGTATAAAGGTTTTGCATATACGCGTCATGAACGTATATTCGAAGTTTTAATATATTAGATAGATACAGAGTCACACTCTAGTCGCCCGGACATGGTCCTGATGATGAAGTATACCATCACCAGCATTTATTTTCGAGTGACGAAGGTGTGATTTTCTATATATTTCCATTAGGCTGGTGTGAGAACCAAAACTTATATAGTTAGAATACATTGTTGTGAATTGGCATCAAAAACACGATTTTTGTATACATATCAAAATTATGAATTTGAAACTCTAATTCACTAACTGATTGATGTTTGTGTTGTTTGTTTATTTGTTTGATAATTTTGAACCATTATGCCTAATTGCATCAAATATTGAATTGTATCGAAAATTGGTCGCATTTGCTTGCATATACATATACTCACATTGAACAGGTCATAGCAAGGAGGCTAGAGCAGAGAATAAAATTTGTTTGCCCGACAAATAGGTACATGTTTACTATATAATTTACTGTTTCGTTTGGGTGATGATGATTTTATGAGCCTATTGGCTAGCCGCTTGACTTTTTCTTTTTCTTTTTGAGATCAGAAGGCCTGTATGGCAATTTTGGGATTTTCCCGTGGCTCCCGGTGCAGGGGAGGTTATGGCGAAATTTTTCGAAAATTTAGGGTGTTAGCCAAATTTTTGAAGAATTGGAAAATTCTCAGAAACCGAAAAGTTGGAGAATGGAAGCCAGATCGAACGTAGAGTTGATTGATCAAACCACTTCCGACTTTGTTCCTTTTCGGGGACAAAAAGTTTTAAGTGGGGGAGATTGTAATAACCCGGAAAATCTGGGCCAGTTTAAAATTTTTATTTTGGCAATTTTGACGAATTTTGAATATTTAAAATGAATTATTTTAAATAGAATCGACGAGAAATTTATTTTGATTATAGAATAGAACGTATATATTATATACGTCGTCGTTAGAATATAAATAATTATATATAATTATAAAAGGAATTGAAATTGGCGCGGTAGTTCGATAATTTGATTTCAAATTTCAATTGAATGTACCAGGTGCAAAACAATCCAGATTTTAGTGAAACCAAAAATAATAGGATCTAATTGATAATATCTTTCCAACAAATCCGAAAAATCGAAATTTCATAGCGGGAATCAAAAGATATGTCCAGTTGAAATTTCAGAATAGTCGCTATGGAATTCAGGCCCTTAAAATGGAAATTTCGCAAACGACCTCCGATTTCGACGAAACAACTTTTGTTGGATCCGTGATGTCAAGTTATTGCTAGGTTTCAAATTTCATAATTTTTCGAATCAATATGTGAGCGTGGCAAAGGAAAACGTGTTTGAACAGTTTTAGTTGATTTTAATCGACTGGAAAATGGCCATTTTTTCAACGGTCTCAGAATTCGACGAAACTAGTTTTGTTAGGACCGTATCGTCAATACGAAGCCAGAAAATATTTTTCTGGAATTTTTCAAGTTAGTATGCGACCCCGGTAAATAGAAATGCGCGTTCAAATTCAATATATAGAGTTATATGTTGATTTTAACGGAAACTGATCGAAACGATCAAATCAGCTTATGATACATTTCCCATTGTATTCGGAATGGGGGTAATTAGCTATGGACGACAGGCGGTTGGTCTCGTTTTGAGGTCGAAAATAAAAGTTGCTTTTTGGTGGAAAATTAAATAATTAAATAATTAAAATAAAAAAAACCCTCTCCTTCTTTTAAACTCCTCAGGCCCGCCCGTTTACTTTCTTCAAAAAGAAAAAAAAACGCTAGAACCATAAGCTCCATCCACCGCCGCCCTCGCCCGCTGATCGCCGCCACCTCCGAACACCCCCCTCCTCGATTTGCCTCGCGACAGCACCCCCTCCCCCTATTCGCACCCCCCCTTTCCTCGATCGACGCATCGAAGCCCCCCTTATCCTGCTGCCGACCGAAGCCGACACCCCCCCTCCCTGCGACGTGAACCCCCCCCTTCTGATCGATGAAGTAAGTTTTTAGTATTTATTTCTTTTATTTATATATGATTTATTTTCTGTTTATTTAGCAATCGATTTTCAGTTTTAAAAATAGAAAAAGCGAAATAAAAAAAGATGAACTCTTTGATTTGAAAAGTATGATTTTTATTGAATGAAAGGTCGAAATTTTATCATAGAAAAGACGATATTTTTAAAAGTGAAAAGATGATATTTTTAAAAGTGAAAAGACGATATTTTTAAAAGTGAAAAGACGATATTGTTAAAATAGAAAAGATTAGATTTTAAAAATAGAAAAGGCGAAATCTTTATATGAAGAATAGCGTGATAAAAGTAGAATTTTTATCTATATAGTAGTGGTATAAAAATAGAATTTTATCCATATGAGGCAATTATAAAAATTCGATTTTTATATATTGAATAGCAAAGTAAAAATTCGATTTTTATATATGGAGTAGCGAAGTAAAAATTCGATTTTTATATATTGAATAGCAAAGTAAAAATTCGATTTTTACATATGTAGTGGCTACGGGCAACGAAGGTGACAAAAAGGCGAGAACGATGAAGATTTCTATAGAAGAAGTGTCGTGAAGTTGGAATAGCTATTGGTGAGAACTTCTCACTCTTCAATTTCTTTTTCTAGTTATATATATATATATATACACTAGGATGCAGATGGTGTTTAGTAGCACCCGACACCCGTCATCCACAGACCATGGATGGCTTGTTTGTTAAATTGTTTGGTTGTGTAGTTGGTTAATTTATTTGGTTTGAATTGAATTGTTTGGTGAAATGGAGTGGATTTGATTGATGTGTGAATGGCATGGGCCTTCACTAGACCGGGGATAAGGCTAGGCCTCGTCCTGTTTCTAGTATCGTGCCGTTATGCCGCCGAAATTTTGTAAAATAAGTTAGAAAACTAAAAATATCATTTTTATTTTGTAAATGAACTGAATAAAAATATTTAATCGTTAAAAATATAATTTTTAACATGAATGTGAATAAATAAATATTCATTTACAAACCAGACGGTTTGTTTATGTACACCTATTTGAAGGACATTGATTGGGAAGATAAATTTTACACATCGCCCAACTGCACAAATAAAATCTGTGTTTGTTGATTTGAAACCCCACACGGGTATTGGGATAATATATGACATACACTAATCCCAATAATTAGTTGTATGTCGATCGATTGATTGACAGGCTGTTATAAGCGTTAGATATCTACATTTGATGCTTATACAGTGTAGTGCACTTTGGATGATGGTTGATTATTTATCGTTGCTATTATATACATGTGTTGTATGGAATCCATATAATTAACTTTATATGGTAATTGATTGGGCCTTATTCCAATTTAGAAGATAAAGAATACTATAAAATAAAGGTTCATGTGTTGACCGTCCTCATCCGTTGAGATTAGTCATGTGTTGAACGAAATATTTTAATAATAAAATTTACATCTTTATCAATATGAAATAAAGGTTCATGTGTTGACCGTCCTCATCCGTTGAGATTAGTCATGTGTTGAACGAAATATTTTAATAATAAAATTTACATCTTTATCAACATAAAATAAAGGTTCATGGGTTGACAGTACTCATCCGTTGAGATTAGTCATGTGTTGAACGAAATATTTAAATAATAAAATTTACATCTTTATCAATATAAAATAAAGGTTCATGTGTTGACCGTCCTCATCCATTGAGATTAGTCATGTGTTGAACGAAATATTTTAATAATAAAATTTACATCTTTATCAATATAAAATAAAGGTTCATGTGTTGACAGTACTCATCCGTTGAGATTAGTCATGTGTTGAACGAAATATTTTAAAAATAGAAATATTTGAATAGGAAATATTTGAAAAATAAATATTTGAAATAGAATATTTGAAAATAGAAATATATGAAGCCGTGTTGATTAGATTGACGCCATTTTGACGTGAACGATATTTATATCGATTTTATTCATTTTATAATTAATATTGAAAAGTGATTTCGAAATCGAATATTTTGAAATGAAATTTGAATTAAATTGATTAGAAAACGAATTTGATTTGAATTGATTAGAAAACGAATTTGATTTGAATTGAATAGAAAACGAATTTGATTTGAGTTGAATAGAAAACGAATTTGATTTGAATAGAAAACGAATTCGAAATTAATTGGATTGAAAAGAAAATGATTTCGAATCGAATTGAATTGAAAGGAAAATGAATTCGAATCGAATTAAAAATCGATTTGAATTGAAATCAAATAGAAATGAAAGTAAAAAGGATTTATAATAGAAAATTCAATTTTGATTTGAATTTGAAATAAAGGTTGGAATTGTTTTTGAAATGAATTCAAAACTATTTATAAAATTCGTTTTAAATAGGAATCGACGAAATATATATTATATATTATATATATATATATATAATATAATGGCCTGAATAGAACGCGCCGCGCCGCGGTAGTTCGTGAATTTCGACCATTTATTTCAAACGAACATTACGGGAGATCCGACCGTCGGATTCTCCTAAAACCGGAACCATTGGGTTCGTATCGAAAAGAGCTTTCTAACAAATATTAAAAATTTGAAATCTAACAGTTGGATTTGGAGATATGTCCAAATCAAATTTGAAAAAGGTCGCTGTAAGTGCAGTTCGTTGGCCGTTGATGGAAATCGACTGTACGGGCCTTGATAAAATTATTAAAAATAGTAATAATTGGTGTAAAATCATATGGAATGATTTGGGAAAAATTGGGATGAAAAACTCCATATTTGAAAAGATAAAAATAGATTTTTATCGAAATGAATAGTTTTGAACTAAAATTAAACCCGTTTATTTTTAATTAAATAAATTGGATTTGAAATGGGTTTTAAATAGAATTGATTTGTGGGTTTATCGTGAAGGGTGTTTTCAAATGACACTTGTTCTTTACCCGGTAATAAATAAAATATGATTTGGTTTGTCGTGAACTGTGTTTTAAATGACATTGGTTCTTTAACCCAGTAAAAGGTGTTTTAATGAATCTGCAATTAAATTGAAATATGAATTGATAATTTAAATTATCAAATTTGGAAAATAAGCGAGAATGGAGTATCACCAGTTTTGCTCCAAAGCGATAGTTAAATCTTTAATCAGATTTGAACGTGAAATGGTAATTAATTTTACCGATAACACTGTGGTATTGGATATGGAGTATTACCAGTTTTGCTTCATGGGATGAATAGGTTGGGATTGGGAAATATAATAAATAATTACTTCGGTGTGGTTCGCTAATCTCGACTAGTTTAGAAAACCATAATTTGGTTTGAAACGACATCCAAAGGAAGATTAAAGGATAAATTTTAAAGAATTTATCTTGGATAAAATTAATGGGAACCTTTCCCTAAGAATATGAAATTTGCGGTTAGTGGCTGCTGAATTGGAATGAGGCGTATGTGGTGTTTGTGTAACATTTGTTTTTAATATACGCGGGTTGTTCGGAAAGTCCGGGTTTATACCCATTCTGAATAACCGATTCGACGATATGTCGAAGATGAAGACGGTGATTGAAGACCGGAAGTCTTCACATCGTTTGGGTGATTACTGATGATCTTGATTGGGCTGTACACCCAAGACGAGGGAATCAGTTGGTGGTCGTCTAGACGTACTTGGAGGTCGATGGATATGCGAGGAAAGTGCCTTCGGTTTCGTTCAGACCCAGAACGAACTTGTAAATGGATTGTGTGTCTGACATTGGATTTTATTCTGTGTTGATTGATTTCTGTTAAATATATATCTGTTTGGCGGCGGAGAATTTATTCTCTTGCTTAACGCCCTTCTCTGAGACGTACGAGCTTAGAGGTTATATATCGATAGATATCAATCGCATGGCATGAATTGCCTGCGTGGCACGCTGAGTTGCATGGATCAAGGCTTCTGTTGAAAAGCAAAGTCTTGTGGTTGATGATCAAAGCACAGCCTAAGTGGCGTAGCTTTGTGTATAACGTGAATTCGCGAGCCTCACGCCTCGGTATGAGTCAAAAACGGGATACGGACCGCTGGGAGAGCACGACGTTTCTTTCTAGCTTTGGTGGTGTCAGTGACTTACCAGCCCTGACATTTATATACTTTTCACCTTTGTGGTTGTTGGAATGAGGCGCCTCGATTATAGGTCTGTAAGGACCGGGAAACGTGTGTTCAGGCATAATTAATCCTCTAACGTAAGTGAGGACCGGCCCAGCCGCATCCGGAGCTGCCCAGAGTGTATAGTCCCGAGGCATTTGCTAGAGTGTCTCGAAACGGAGAGGATCTTGCCCCTTGCCTCGACTCATGATGGAATCCAATTTCCAATACGTGTGTTTCGGTTTTATTTGTAGAGCCTAGTATGGCGACATAGTAGATGGTAGCTATGCCGCCTATGATTGATACTTATGATTGAAATTGTTTTGACACTATACACCTATAATAGTATCAAATGATTTGTTTTAAACGTACCAAGCATGTTTGGCTATTATAAGGGAAAACCCTATCTTCCGGCTTGCGTTGCATTGTGTGATGGGACCTGGGTCTTATAATAGCTTCATTTTTCGAAAAAGCATTACGCTGTTTATTCTATGCACTGGTATTCTTGGGAGAAAACCTGTTCCGTGTTATACGGCGTGGTCCCTTGAATTACTCTCTTTTAAAGTAAAGATTTAAATAACTGTTTTAGTTCTCACACCAGTCACATGACTGACCTGGAGTTTATTGTTTTAACCTAAACTCTGGGTGCCCCTATTTTGCACACAGGCAGCTAGTAGTTTTGGTTTTGCAGATTTATATTCACAGGATCCTGGTTTACAACTGGAATGATATCTGGAAAGCTCTGTATCCGTATATCACCTTCAGTTATGTTTTGTATTATTTTTCCGCTGCTATGTAATTTATTGTAATCTCTGATATTTATCGAATGTAATTTATTCATTCATACTCTGTATATTCTTGTATTCTGATGGAATTGTTGTAATAACAATGAAATGTTCTACCGCCTGCGTTCTGTTGTGTGTTGTTCTCAAAGTATCCGCTCTTTCCTTCACGGGGAAGTTACGGGTCATCACAGAATAACTCTGCCTAATCAATCCCTTCGAGGATAAGTCTTCAATTTGCTTCCTTAGTTCAATTTTCTCCTTAGGTGCCATCCTTCTAGCGGGAAGTACTACTGGTCGAGCTCCGGGAACAAGATCAATGCGGAATTCAATTTTCCACCAAGGAGGGAGTGAAGTAACTTCACAAAAACATCAGAGGAGAGGTTTACCACAGGAGTAGAATCAAGATCGCTAGGCTGGGAATCAATAGAAAAGATAAAACTGCCCGCGAAATTCTGAGGCATTTGACATTTGATTACTAGAGGAATACCCTCATTATCAATCAGAGAAACAACCCGGTCTTTACTAGAAATAACAGCTTCAAACTTCTTCAACAAATCGCCGCCAAGCAATACGTCAAAAGAATCGAATCCAAAAATATAGAAATCACCAGTAAAGCAATGAAGATCATAAAGGAGTTTCACCCCTTTGCAAATCATACTAAGATTGGCTGGACCGCCAATCGGATTAGAAACACACAAAGATTCATAAGAATAAACGGGTTTAAGCATGTGTGCAAACTTATCGCAAAGGTCAAGTCATATGAAACTATGTGATGCACAAGTGTCAAACAAAATATGAATAGGATGAGAATGCAAAGTAAAAGTACTTTGAAGCGTACCCTGAGTATCATCTGAAATAACCCGAAAAATCAGAGCCAATTTAAAATTTTTATTTTGGCTGTTTTGTTGAATTTTGAATAGTTAAAATAATTTATTTTAAATAATAAAAATTAAAAATTTATTTAAATCGAAGTTTGAAAGAATATATTTATTTTAATTTTAAAAGGAGTTAGAAATACCGCGGTAGTTTGAAAATTTGAATTTGAACTTTGATCGACTGTACAGGTTGCAAAATAAATCGGATTTTAGTGAAACCAAAAATATTAGAATCTGTTTAAAAGTATCTTTCCAACGAATCCAAAAAATTGAAATTTCATAGCGGGAATCAAAAGTTATAGCCAGTTGAATATTCAGAATAGTCGCTATGGAATTTAACATAATATATAGCCCGCATAAATAGCCATTTTGCAAACGACCTCCGTTTTTTGACGAAACCACCCTGGTTGGATCCAAAATGTCAAATTATTGCAGGATTCCAATTTTCACAAGTTTTGGAATTAATATGTGAGCGTGGCAAAAGAAAATGTGTTTTGTCAATTTTAGTCAATTTCGATCGACCAGAAAATGACCATTTTTCAAACGGTTTCCAATTTCGACGAAATTAACTTTGTTAGGACCGTATCATTAAAACATAGCTAGATTTATTTTTCGGGAATTTTTGGAGTTAGTATGTGGCCCCGGTAAATAAAAATGTACGATCGAATTAAATAATTAAATGCTTTATATTTAAATTTAAAGAAAAACCTATCGAAACAATTGAATTGGCTTACGGGACATATCTCATTGTGTCCGGAATAGGGGTATTTAGCTGGGGCGACACTCGTTGGGTCTGATTTGGAGTTAGGAGTAATATAGAAATTATATTGAATTTAAATGAAATTAAATAAAATTAAAATTAAAATAGAAATACAGTATAAATACGCGCATAGCATATAATCGTATTACGTTTACATGCCGCCCTTTTACTGTTCACAGACGGAAACCCTCGCCACCTTCTCACCTCCGTTCTGGCAAATCCGCTTGTAACGTCCTGTATTTTACGGTATAATAATTAATTAATTTAATTATATAAATTGGGATTAAGAGATTGAAATGGTCGTCGAATTAAATAATATTGAATATTTAATTAATATTGAATATTTAATTAATATTTCTAATATAAAAATATATTATAATTCCGAATTAGTCGAAAATAACTGATTATTGTGTGAATTGGTTTATTTATAATATTTAATTCAGTTTAGAGTGGAATTATATTAACGAATACATTATATAAATGACAGTTGAACATATAATTATATTATAATTAAAATTGAGCTCGAAATGGCGCAGCAGTTCGTAATTTGGTGATTTGAACTTCAACTGAATATACAGAATCCATTTTAAATCGGATTTATGTGAAACAAGAAATTTTCGGAGCTGGTGAAGTATATTTTTCTAATGGAAGAGAAAAATCGGGATTTCATTATGTAGATTTTTATTTATGTCCAAATCAAATTTTAAAATAGTCGCTATGGAATTCCTTTATAATTTATAACGATTTATTTATATTTTTAATATAAATTGGATATCGATTCTATTGTGAATATATACAATAATATTTATTTATAAATATTTAATTTAATTATTTTTAAATATATTAATATTTAAATGGATTTATTCAGAGGATTAAAAATAGCCAGTTTTGCAAACGACCACCAAATTCGGCGAAACTAATTCTGTTGGATTCGGAATATTAATTTATTGTTAGATTTCAATTTTCGGGATTTTTGAAATCAGTATGTGGCCGTACCGGATTTTAATGTGAAAAACAATCGATAATTTGACCTTTAAAAATATGTTGTTTGAGCAAACAGAGTCGAAATTCGACGAAACAAGTTTCGTTGGGTCCATAATGTCAAACTTTTGTTGTATGTCCATTTTTATCAGATTTGGACATAGCATGAGATCATAAGAATTTTCAGAGCGATAAATTGAGTTGATTATCAAGTGTAAATTTGTATAAAAAAAAATATACGAAGCTTTTGTGACAAGCTAACTGTGATGACCCCAAACATCCGTAGACCGAAAGTAAGGATGATCATTTTTGGAATACAACATACTTACAACAAAAACAGATCTCAGATAATTATCATAACACATAAACCATTACAGCGGAAATACATGTCATCAACATTACAGCAGAACATCAGAGTATGCAGTTTTACAGGATCCACTTAGCATAATAGAAGTCTTAACAAAAGAGAAACAAGTCTCAAATGAAAGGAAATAAGTTTCAAATCCCATTACATACATCAAAAGCAAAAGATAGAAAAATGTCTCAAAAGCAGAATAAAAGATGGAGAAAAGGTCTTCTTCTTCTTCCTCCCAAAGTAAGCTCCCACCAGAAAGTATCACCTAGAAACCTGTCAATTGGCTGCCCGTGTGGAAAGAGGGCACCCGAGTTTGCAAAAGCGAAACAAACTACGAGTCAGTCATGGGACTGGTGTGGGAATTCTTAACTAAATTAACTATCAAGATGGCGAATCTCAGGACAACGCCGCTAACGCGGAACGGGTTTACTCCATTGGATTGCCAGTGTAATATTTTATAAAGTTTATATAAAACAGCGAAATGACTTTTGAAAAATGAAATCATCATAAGACTCAAGTCCTATCACACAATGCAACGCACACAGGAGGATAGAGTTTTCCCTTATGATGATCAAACATGCTTAATACGTGAAAAGTAATGTTTTGATATTATCATTAGTGTTTAAACAGTATTAAAATACTTCAAAATGCATATATCAATCCTAGACGGCATAGGTACCATATACTATGTCGCCGTATATAAGTTTACAATCAAAACCGAAATGTTGTCGTATTGGGAATTGGTTTTCTGTCATGAAATAGAGGCTAGGGATCGTCCTCTTCCGATTCGAGACACTCTAGCAAATGTCTCAGGATCCCCCGCAGTGAACCCTTGGATGCGGTAGGGCCGGTCCCTACCTAACGGTAGTGGATTAGTTATGCCTAAACACACGTTTCCCGGTCCCTTGGACGTATAATATGACCACTTCCGGCCTATAAAAACCCGAGGTACCTCAATCCAAAATCCACATAAGTAAAATGTCGGGCCGTGTCAAAACCCAAGCACCACTCCTAGCTAGAAAGAAACGTGTGCACTCCCTACGGTCCATATCCCGTTTTTGACTCATACCGGGGTGTGAGGCTCGCGAAGTCACGATATACACAAAGCTATGCCTAACCAGGCTATGCTTTGATCATCAGCCACAAGGCCTGCTTTTCAACAAAGCCTTGATCATTGCATCTTGGCGTGCCACATTGACAATTCAATGCCATGCGATCGATAACTATCACTACGTATCAGGGTGTTAAGTAGAGAATAAATTCTCCACCACCAAATAGACATATATTAATAGAAAGCGATTAAATTACATGAAGTGAATTTCAACGTTGGACACGCATCCATTTACAAGTCCGTTCTGGGTCTGAACGAAACTGGAGACACCAAAAAGGCGCTCGCTTATCCGCATGACCAACACACACGTCCGGACAATTACTGCTTCAACCCAGTCATGGGAGCAAGTCAGTCCAAGGTATCAGAAGTCATCGTCCATTCGATGTGAAGATCGCCGGTCTTCAACCATCGTCTTCTTACATCTTTGATTCAATCGTCGTTCAATTATTCGAAATGAGTTAAACTCGGCCTTTTCAAATAATTGTCGCATAATTATAGTTTAAAACATTTCATCTATATTTATAACTATTTATTGCTATCTTTATTTATTAAAAATAGCTCGAAATATATAAACGACGTTTTGGGTCAATGGGCGGCGCTGGCGCTGCTTTTTCCAAAATTTGATTTACACATATCTTAAAATCGAACCGTCGGATTTTGATGAAATTTATATCGTTGGAAAGCTCTTCCCAAAGCGGTCCTAACGGTTCCAGTTTTGGGAAAATCCAACGGTCGGATCTTTCTATATATTCGTTTGAAGTTACGATTGTCGATACGCGAACTGCAGCGCTCGTTTCATTTAATTTTATATTTTATGTTTTATATTTATATATAATAAATAAACCATTTGGGCGATTTCCTTTATTAAAATCCATTCCTTTACTCTATGAAAGTAATATTTTCATCCGCCAATTCTAGTGCGACAAAAATGATGGTTTCAACAATGTATCATTTTATATCAAATAAAAATGACATTTTTTGTTCGCCAACTCTAATGCGACCAAAAATGATAATTCAACGATGTATATTTTCACATTCAATAAAAATGACATTTTTGTTCGCTAATTCTAATGCGACCAAAAATGATAATTCAACGATATATATTTTTTTATTCAACAAAATGACATTTTAGTTCGCCAATCCTAATGCGACCAAAAATGATGTTTTAAAATGTATAATTTCTATATTCAACAAAATGACATTTTTGTTCGCCAATTCTAATGCGACCAAAAATGATAGTATCAATAATGTACATTTTCTATATTCAATAAAATGATGTGTCCCTTATAAAATGTACATCTCTTTTATTCTTTCCTATTTATATTGAAAATGAAAATGTCTTTTTATTCTTTTCTATTTACATTGAGAATGAAAATGTCTTTTTATTCTTTTCTATTTACATTGAGAATGAAAATGTCTTTTTATTCTTTTCTATACATAAGAGAACTCAATTAAAAAGTTAATTCATCTTTCTATGTAATATTTGCATTGTAAAATGCAATTAAAAAGGTGGACTTTATTTCCAATGTAAACATCTTTTCTAGCGTCAACATTCCTAAAATAAATATATTTTCTAATGTCAAGATTTGATTCATTTCAACTATATTAACATAACGACGAAATTTTGTTCATTTCAACTATATAAACATGACGATGAAATTTGATTCTTTTCAACTATACTAACATGACGATGAAATTTGATTCATTTCAACTACACTAACACGACGATGAAATTTGATTCACTTTAACTATACTAACATGACGATGAAGTTTGATTCATTTCAACTATACTAACACGACGATGAAATTTGATTCATTTCAACTATACTAACACGACGATAAAATTTGATTCACTTTAACTATACTAACATGACGATGAAATTTGATTCACTTTAACTATACTAACATGACGATGAAGTTTGATTCACTTTTGATGAATCACAATAAAGGTCTCATCTTATTTTCATTTGTAAATCAAATAAGATGTCTAACATTTATTTTATCTTTTAATTAAAGTTTAAAAGATCTAAACTTTCTTTATTTTATAAATTATAAACAAAATAAAGATCCAACTTAAATTTTGTGAATCAAAGCAAAGACTTAAACTTTCTTTTACTATGTAAATCAAAGTTTAAGATTCTATTATCCTTTATTTGTAAATCAAAGTAAAGGATCCGATTTCTCCTTTATTTTATAAAATTTTCTAACTTTCTTTTATTTATTTTGTTTCAAAACAATATTCTGTTAATCAAACAAAAGACTAAAACTTTGGCTTATTCGTAAATCAAAAACAAAAGATTCAACTTTAATTTGTTTTCAGAAACAAAAGATTAGAACTTTAATTTGTTTTCAAAACAAAAGATTAGAACTTTAATTTGTTTTCAAAACAAAAGATTAAAACTTTGATTTGTTTTCAAAACAAAAGATTAAAACTTTGATTTGTTTTCAAAACAAAATATTAAAACTTTGATTTGTTTTCAAAACAAAAGATTAAAACTTTATTATATTTTGTTTATCAAACAAAAATCCTAACTTTGCTTTTTTTTTTATTAAATAAGAATTCAACTTTAATAGAAAGGATTAAAAATAAAAATAAAAATAAAAAGATGAGAACTTTATTATGATTACATCAGAATATTATAGATTCAAACTGTCAAACTATAACATGACATCACAACGAATAAAATTCAACAATACCACAATCACCACATAACAGATCAGAACAATATACAATGATTCAACTGATCGAATAGAATTAAAATAAATTATTTAATTATTCAAATTCAGAAATCTCACA